>CAWUFW010010551.1:0-684502 GCA_963921515.1 Calotriton arnoldi
GTGTCAGTAGTTTTAAGTCTCTGGGCACTTTAGCACTGTGGGCCAGTGTAGAAGTGCGTGCGCGCTGAGTGCGTGTGGTGAGATTGGCCTGCCCTCCCATAGGAATGCATGGGGGATATGTGTGTCCATGGTAATTCCTGGTGTGAGAGGAGTGCAGGGGCGAGTTTAGTATGTGCGAATCTCGTGAGAATAAATGCTGCGCAATGGTGTGCGCAGATTTATTATAACTGGTGTAGAAATGCCACTTCTAGAAGTTGGCATTTCTGTGTGCTCTGTGTCTGCCTGCCTGATGTGAATTGCATGTCTGGCTTTGTGAGTGACAGGGGCTGGGAGTGTGTGTGGCTCCAGGAGGGGCAGGGTGAGTCAGCGCAGGGCTGAATAGGGAGATCTGCATCTAGATGGGAGGGAGGAGTTGCACCTGGGGCCTGAATAGGGCTGTGCCTTCCCTCCACAATGCTGGCTCCACCCCTGTGGTGCGTCTGATGTCCCTAGCCTGTCCTGTGAAAGGAGAGAGGAGCTGAGCAAAACAAAGTGCTCCAAAGCTCCCCCAAACCAGTTGCGTCTGGTTTTTCCCCAACCCTGTGCTGTGACACAAAGGGGATTTTGTGGATAAAAGAAGGGGCTGTGACCCCATGAAAGTTGTTCAGTTCCTGTTCCTGAATCCGGCCGGGACGTGCTGCTGCTGGGGCCCAGGGGGGGCTGCCATGAGGGCTTGCCTCCCTGGGCCCCGCGTTGCCCTTGATCCCTAAGGACCTGGAAGACTTCTTTACTACTGGAACTGGGGCTCCTAGGCGCCTCGTGAGCGCTATATTTGACTTTTTGCCTCTAGCGCCTGGGAGCGCTATCTTTTAATTGCCCCAGCTGATAAGGAGCGTGGGCTTCGCAGCGCGTAGCTGCAGCCCTTTTAGAGGGAATCCCCAGCGTAGGGATTCCCCCGCATTGTGCCTTTAGCGGGAGCCCACCCCGCGTTTCTGCCGATTATTTTACTTGTAAAGGCTTGCGGGTGCCCACCCCGCTGGTGTGCTCACTAGCGGGTGCCCACCACGCTTTTTGGCTTTAATTGAGCGGGTGCCCACCCCGCTGAGGAATCACCGCCGCGGCCGGGAGGAAGTCAGGCAACGTGGTGCCTGACGGCGGGCGGGACTTCCGGTTTTGCGAGGGAAGCCCCGCGCACGCCCCCGCTGCAGAGAGGAGCAGGCCGAGCGATGTCCTGCGGCTGCCCGGGGCTCCCGTGAGCTGTTGGGAGCCCCGGTGACCAAATGGTGAGGGAGTCCCCGAGGAGTGGGGGCTCTCCTGATGATTGCCGCAATTGGGAGACAACGGCGGAGGGGGGCACGAGGCACGTTGTCGGTGCCTGCCCCCGCCGCGTTTGAAGAGGCGAGTTCCCCCTGCCATCGAGGAGACCAGCCGGGGGGGCAGCCACAGTGTGACCGGGTGAGGAGAGAGTCCGGTGAGTGGAACCTGGTGGGGAGGGGGGTGTGAGTCGAGGCACGCTATCGGTGCCTACCCCCAGAGCTATTACCCTGAGGCACAGAGGTGCCAGTACCTATTTGCCATGAGCGGACCCGCCGTTGCGGGCCGCTCCGATGTGGGGGCACAGTTGTTTAAAGCGCACCAGTGGGGCCCCGAGCGCACAGATGTGCCAGGGCCCCTTCCCTGTTTATCTCAGCTGCCCCGCTTGCAGAGGGCAGCTGCACCGATGGGGGCACTATTATTTAAGAGAGCCCCAGTGAGGCCCCGAAGGCACAGATGTGCCAGGGCCCCGTTACCTGATTCCCAGCTGCGCCGCACCAGCGCGGGCAGCTACAGCGAGATGGGCATATGTGTTAGAGTCCTAGTGGGGACTCCAGAGGGCACAGTGAGTGCCAGGCCTTCTTTGCATTACAGCTGCACGGCAAGTAGCGTCAGCTGCAACGTTTAGGCCACAGTTCTTTGGGGGCATTTTGGTGTGAGACAGGAGTGAGATGCACTCCTCTGCCCCAGTACTTTCACAGCTGCACGGCAATTAGCGTCAGCTGCCACGTTTAGGTATGCGCAATTGCGCACTTGCGAACTCTGCTGCATTGGCAGCGCGCCTGACATTTTGGACACAGGGCATTTGAGCCCCTTTGGGAAGGCCAGTTGGCCAGGGGGACGGTTAGGTTTATAGGGCGCCAGGCCCTAATGTGATTTATGTGGTGCTAGGAAATGTGATTCATGTACTATGATTTACGCACCCTGATTTATGCCTCTAACTGTGGTTTATGTATGAGGTTATTTGCATACTGTGGTTTATGCTAGTGAGATTATTCTCTACTGTGAGTTATGCCCCTAATGTGAGTTATGCTTAGGAGGTTATTGTCTAATGCGTTTAGACTTATGAGATGATTGCATAATGTGTTTATGCTGGTGAGGTTGGCGCAGAATGTAATTTGCGCCTGATGTGATACTGTGCATAATGTAGTTTATGTTACAGGCTGATGCTAAGTACAGTGGTTACCAGTGATTACTGGTTGTACGTTCATGATGTGTTCTACATTTATTATAAGTACTACCTATACTAAGTTCGCTTTGTGCTGGTTCTGACAGTGGTCCAGTTGGCCCTGTCAGGTGTAAATAATTCCCTTGTAAATATGACCCCGTGCCAGGTGGCACGATGTATATTATGTGAGTACTATTCTAATGTGTTTTATGATAATACAAAGGCTATTTTTATATATAACCTTGTGTGGAGTTCCTTTTTGTGGTGTGCCTAGTATGTTGTTGCTGTGGGGTGTTGCGCAAACGCTTTACACATTGCCTCCGGGATAAGCCTGACTGCTCGTGCCAAGCTACCAAGGGGGTGAGCAGGGGTTATCTTTGGCGTGTAACTCCCTTGCCCTGACCAGAGTGGTGGTCTCTGCCTGGCTTTGGCGCAAGCCTTAGCCAACCAGAGATCCCATTTCTAACATTGGTTGTCAGCGGTGAGGATAGGACTTGCTTTTGCGCAGTACCACAGCAACAACTGGTTGCACTACAAACTCTGCATTTAGATAATCACATATTGGGGATTATTTTTACTGATTTTATTTTTCTCCTCAACAGTGTCATTTTTTAATGGTGTTTTCTGCGCTTTTATGATTGGTGGCAGAAGAGAGAAAATGACAGGGCGGGACGCCAGTAGGTTGGGAGGTTCCCATAGATAGGAGTCCCTTGCTGGGTCCAGCGCCCAATTCCTTTCCTGTCCCCAGAGGTGTGGGTGGATAGGAGGGAAGAAAGGGAGTGTGGAGGAGAAAAAGTTAGCTCTGGAGGGTAGTTTATCCCCTGAGCTCAGTTGAGTTGTCTGGATTCACCAGTAAGGGTGGGATCCAGTGGTGGCAGCAATATGGTGTCCAGTGCAGGAAGTCCCATTCCCCGTTCCCACAGTATGGTACCTGGTTCCCAGTAAGAGGGGTACAGGTTGAGATTCAGGGGCAGTAAGGAACTGTCTCACCAGTCTTGGTTGGGGGGGCGTGTCTGGTTGAGTGGTGTGTTGCACTGGACGAGTGGGTGTGAGTTCTTTTGGTGATAAGGAGCTTGCACAGGAGGTGGACCTCTGACTGTGTGCTAGAGGGTCCTGCAGAGGCATTGGAGAATGATTCCAACAAGAGTGGCTCGGGTATCTTCCGGTCCTGTGTGGTGGAAGAGGTTCAGTGTAGCCCAGCTAGGTCCCAGTGTAGTGGGAGGGGTGTAGGGGCTCACGTCCTGTCTCAGAGGAGAAGGAGTGAGTGTGGGCTGTGTCCCAAGGTGCCCGAAACCCAGTCCCAGGGCCTGGATGGTTTCTTCAGGGAACACCAGGTTGGGGACCTAGGCTGTACTTGTAGGCCATTTGAGGAGGATCTCCCATTGTCTAGAGGACGTGGAGTGTCTGTAACCAGAGCTCCAGCGGTCCTGGTGTCTGGCAGTACCACTCCAGTTGGGAGGGTGCAGAGGTCCAGAGTGAGGGGTGAGAGGGGGAAAGAGTCCTCAGTGGAAGAACCAGTGGGTCAGGGGCCAGCCAGAAGGGCTGAGTCGCCAATGAATGACCATGGTGACGCCACTTCTGTCCTGGGGGATCTGCACGCACTGTCAGATGGACAGGAGGTCGTGAGATCTGCGCCAGGCAGACTGTCACACGAGACATTAGTTATGTGTCACCCTCGAGGGGGGGCATGCTTGCTCCCCGTGAAGTCCTGGTTCGCCGGGCATCTGACCAAAGGGTACCGTCCCTGGGTTGGGGAGCCAGGTTCAGGTGTTTCCTGACCTGGACGGCAGGGCGACTGTAATCAGTGTCCTGGCCAGGTTGCCTTCTAGGGGTACCCCTGTGAACACAGGTGGGGCCCATCTTAAGTGAAGAGACCCTGTGTTTCCCAGAAGGGGTGGTGCAGGCCTAGCCGGGATCTTTAGGGTCCCTGGCTGAATGTGGTAGTACTACCCTGAGAGCAGGTGGGGCCCATCTTAAGTGAAGGGACCCTGCTCTACAGTGGGAGGGTGCAGAACTCTGGAAGGGGGTGCAGAGGGAGGGAGTCCTCGCCTCTGACCCCGGTGCATCCGGTGAATTTGGATCCCAGGTGGTAGACCAGTTGATGGAGAGAGGTCCTGAACTGGTGGGAGAGTTGTGTTCTGGTGGGTGCTTCCCCTGGGAGGGTGCGGAACCCCAGAAGTAGAGGTAGGGTGAGGAGATGCTTTGCCCGTGACCTCTGGCCAGCCTGAGGGTGCGGACCCTAGGTTGAAGGATCAGTGGTAGTTTGGAACTACACTGAGAGGGAGAGTGGAGAATGGCTATTGTATGCCAGGGGTTACTGCCCCCACTCTGTGGATTGGCAAGGACCAGTGGCCTAGGGCCTGGTCTCTGGCCGTGGACAACTAAGGAGTACCGGTGGGGTAGCCTAGTTGGTCCGGAGTTTTTTCTTAGTTGGATTCCATGGGTTCCAAGTGGCGTAGAACCGGAGGGTGTCCCTGCAGTGCGGGCCCGCGTCCGTGTTCTATCGCCCCAAGCAGGAAGCCCATCACGGTGGTGATTGGTCTGCCCTGCGTTTTGACTGGAAGGGGGTTGTGTTGGACTTGGCCCTTTTTGGCCGGTTCACCCCTAAACTTTTTGCCTTGTGTGTCAGTAGTTTTAAGTCTCTGGGCACTTTAGCACTGTGGGCCAGTGTAAACTGCGTGCGCGCTGAGTGCGTGTGGTGAGATTGGCCTGCCCTCCCATAGGAATGCATGGGGGATATGTGTGTCCATGGTAATTCCTGGTGTGAGAGGAGTGCAGGGGCGAGTTTAGTATGTGCGAACTCGTGAGAATAAATGCTGCGCAATGGTGTGCGCAGATTTATTATAACTAGTGTAGAAATGCCACTTCTAGAAGTTGGCATTTCTGTGTGCTCTGTGTCTGCCTGCCTGATGTGAATTGCATGTCTGGCTTTGTGAGTGACAGGGGCTGGGAGGTGTGTGTGGCTCCAGGAGGGGCAGGGTGAGTCAGCGCAGGG
The DNA here is from genome assembly GCA_963921515.1 of Calotriton arnoldi. Classification (NCBI taxonomy): domain Eukaryota; kingdom Metazoa; phylum Chordata; class Amphibia; order Caudata; family Salamandridae; genus Calotriton; species Calotriton arnoldi. Next base: position 5,457 of record CAWUFW010010551.1, read on the forward strand.
CTGAATAGGGAGATCTGCATCTAGATGGGAGGGAGGAGTTGCACCTGGGGCCTGAATAGGGCTGTGCCTTCCCTCCACAATGCTGGCTCCACCCCCTGTGGTGCGTCTGATGTCCCTAGCCTGTCCTGTGAAAGGAGAGAGGAGCTGAGCAAAACAAAGTGCTCCAAAGCTCCCCCCAAACCAGTTGCGTCTGGTTTTTCTCCAACCCTGTGCTGTGACACAAAGGGGATTTTGTGGATAAAAGAAGGGGCTGTGACCCCATGAAAGTTGTTCAGTTCCTGTTCCTGAATCCGGCCGGGGCGTGCTGCTGCTGGGGCCCAGGGGGGGCTGCCATGAGGGCTTGCCTCCCTGGGCCCCGCGTTGCCCTTGATCCCTAAGGACCTGGAAGACTTCTTTACTACTGGAGCTGGGGCTCCTAGGCGCCTCGTGAGCGCTATATTTGACTTTTTGCCTCTAGCGCCTGGGAGCGCTATCTTTTAATTGCCCCAGCTGATAAGGAGCGTGGGCTTCGCAGCGCGTAGCTGCAGCCCTTTTAGAGGGAATCCCCAGCGTAGGGATTCCCCCGCATTGTGCCTTTAGCGGGAGCCCACCCCGCGTTTCTGCCGATTATTTTACTTGTAAAGGCTTGCGGGTGCCCACCCCGCTGGTGTGCTCACTAGCGGGTGCCCACCACGCTTTTGGCTTTAATTGAGCGGGTGCCCACCCCGCTGAGGAATCACCGCCGCGGCCGGGAGGAAGTCAGGCAACGTGGTGCCTGACGGCGGGCGGGACTTCCGGTTTTGCGAGGTAAGCCCTGCGCACGCCCCCGCTGCAGAGAGGAGCAGGCCGAGCGATGTCCTGTGGCTGCCCGGGGCTCCCGTGAGCTGTTGGGAGCCCCGGTGACCAAATGGTGAGGGAGTCCCCGAGGAGTGGGGGCTCTCCTGATGATTGCCGCGATTGGGAGACAATGGCGGAGGGGGGCAAGAGGCACGTTGTCGGTGCCTGCCCCGCCGCGTTTGAAGAGGCGAGTTCCCCCTGCCATCGAGGAGACCAGCCGGGGGGGCAGCCACAGTGTGACCGGGTGAAGAGAGAGTCCGGTGAGTGGAACCTGGTGGGGATGGGGTTTGAGTCGAGGCACGCTATCGGTGCCTACCCCCAGAGCTATTCCCCTGAGGCACAGAGGTGCCAGTACCTATTTGCCATGAGCGGACCCGCCGTTGCGGGCCGCTCCGATGTGGGGGCACAGTTGTTTAAAGCGCACCAGTGGGGCCCCGAGGGCACAGATGTGCCAGGGCCCCTTCCCTGTTTATCTCAGCTGCCCCGCTTGCAGAGGGCAGCTGCACCGATGGGGGCACTATTATTTAAGAGAGCCCCAGTGAGGCCCCGAAGGCACAGATGTGCCAGGGCCCCGTTACCTGATTCCCAGCTGCGCCGCACCAGCGCGGGCAGCTACAGCGAGATGGGCATATGTGTTAGAGTCCTAGTGGGGACTCCAGAGGGCACAGTGAGTGCCAGGCCTTCTTTGCATTACAGCTGCACGGCAAGTAGCGTCAGCTGCAACGTTTAGGCCACAGTTCTTTGGGGGCATTTTGGTGTGAGACAGGAGTGAGATGCACTCCTCTGCCCCAGTACTTTCACAGCTGCACGGCAATTAGCGTCAGCTGCCACGTTTAGGTATGCGCAATTGCGCACTTGCGAACTCCGCTGCATTGGCAGCGCGCCCTGACATTTTGGACACAGGGCATTTGAGCCCCTTTGGGAAGGCCAGTTGGCCAGGGGGACGGTTAGGTTTATAGGGCGCCAGGCCCTAATGTGATTTATGTGGTGCTAGGAAATGTGATTCATGTACTATGATTTACGCACCCTGATTTATGCCTCTAACTGTGGTTTATGTATGAGGTTATTTGCATACTGTGGTTTATGCTAGTGAGATTATTCTCTACTGTGAGTTATGCCCCTAATGTGAGTTATGCTTAGGAGGTTATTGTCTAATGCGTTTAGACTTATGAGATGATTGCATAATGTGTTTATGCTGGTGAGGTTGGCGCAGAATGTAATTCGCGCCTGATGTGATACTGTGCATAATGTAGTTTATGTTACAGGCTGATGCTAAGTACAGTGGTTACCAGTGATTACTGGTTGTACGTTCATGATGTGTTCTACATTTATTATAAGTACTACCTATACTAAGTTCGCTTTGTGCTGGTTCTGACAGTGGTCCAGTTGGCCCTGTCAGGTGTAAATAATTCCCTTGTAAATATGACCCCGTGCCAGTTGGCACAGTGTATTGTATGTGAGTACTATTCTAATGTGTTTTATGATAATACAAAGGCTATTTTTATATATAACCTTGTGTGGAGTTCCTTTTTGTGGTGTGCCTAGTATGTTGTTGCTGTGGGGGTGTTGCGCAAACGCTTTACACATTGCCTCCGGGATAAGCCTGACTGCTCGTGCCAAGCTACCAAGGGGGTGAGCAGGGGTTATCTTTGGCGTGTAACTCCCTTGCCCTGCCAGAGTGGTGGTCTCTGCCTGGCTTTGGCGCAAGCCTTAGCCAACCAGAGATCCCATTTCTAACAGTCCCAATGTACATTGTCATGCAGTCTGTATGTAAACTTGAACAATGCGTCAACATACATGTCAACACAATGTTGAAATGCATCTCCCCTTCACATTGCAGAGGGACAATCAACACCTCCTGCAGAGCAGACCAGACAACTCATCAGTGATGATGAAGAGGACCTCCACACCTTCGACACCGACGCCCTACAACAGCTCATGGACATCTTAGGCAACCCACCTCCAGGAGCAGGGCAGCCCAGCTGCATCGAGGAGACCCCACCCCCTGCACAGACCACACAGCATGAAGCACCCACCACCATGGCTGGCTCCCAGCACCTCACCGAAGCACACATCGCATTCGAAGGCCAGGTGTTAGACTGCCAGAAGGAGGTGGCTGAACAGGTGCGGGTGGGGTTCGACCTCATGGCAGCTGAACTAGATTACATACGTGGGTGTCTAATCCCCATCAGGGACTACTTACACTCCCCAACGGACACCCATACTGCAACAGAGAAACACGCATTTGCACATTTCCAGTACTGAACCACGCCCAGAGCCCCGGGATAATCATTCACACCCGTACGCTGTACTTGCGTACGCCGGCCCAGTCCACTCCTCTTACGTATAAAGGGGGGGACGACAAAGCTACATGTCCAAGGTCTTACCCACTGCCTGAGGTGACATGGTTGCGTCCGCTGTACACAGCACAAGACTCAATCAGAAAGGGTCCATGAGTTGTGGTGCACTGAGTTAGAGGCACCTGAAGAGCTGAGCAGGGTATCAAGCTGATGATGGCATCCAAGACAGGTGTGAGCAACTCTGATAGTCTGGCTGTAAGACTCTGGCAGTTGTTGATTGGAGGTGGTCATGGCGGTGGTGGCATGTGCAGCCAGCGGTGATGCGTCGTCCGGGCAGGTCAGGACTCGATTTGATGTGTGAGCCCTGGTGGACCGCAGTTGGGGCAGGAGGCAGCGGTCAGCGCAGGGCCACAGACACATGGCGTTGATGACCCCCAGGCCATCGACTCAGAGGCCATCCAATATTCAATCAGACAGGGTCCATGACTTGAGCTGCACAGAGTTAGTGGCCCCGGATGCACTGCGGCCGGCACAGGCCCGCCACCACGGGACGGTGACTTGCGGTGCACTGAGGTAGGGCCACAAGAGCTGAGCGGGACCTCGTCGATGTCGAAGGTGAATGTCGCGGAGTGTTTTGGGGGACAGTGGAAGGTGTTCTTCCAGGGCATGATGCAGAGGGCAGAACCAAGCAGAAACAGGCAATATGGAGGAGATGAATGCTACAGACTCAATTTTAACACCAAGTCAGTATCAGCAACATGATGATGAAGACAACCCCCAGGCCATAGACTCAGATGCCACCAAAGTTCAACCAGAGAGTGTCCATGTATTTCGGGGCACAGAGTTAGTGGCACCAGAGCTGAAAGGGGATGCAGTCTGCGATGAGGCCTGTACAATGGTATAAACTCGGCCATAAAAAAATCAAGACTCAGTTCCAAATGTGTGACCTACTTGACCGCAGTGTAGGCCGGAGGCAGCGGTCAGCTGGGGCCCACAGCCACGTGTCGTCGGCTTGCGATGCACAGAGTTAGTGGCACCAGAGCAGTTGTTGGTAGTGTTCGATCACCTCCATAACGATGATCCTTTTTTCCTCCGGACTGAACCGCGTCTTCCTCTTACTCCTCTCCTTGCGTACAATGATATGAACTCGGCCATTGAATAATCAAGACTCAGTTCCAAATGTGTGACCTACTTCACCGCAGTGTAGGCCGGAGGCAGCGGTGGAGTACGTCAACGAGAAAGGAGTGCTGGGGGCCTGTGTCGCGGAGGCCGTGATGGTCTGAGGAGGCTGCCAATGTCATGGGCCTCGGGCTTGGATCTTGCACCAGCACGTGGTGGGCCCTCTTTGGCACACGCCAGTGTCGGCAGGTGAGCAGTGAGGCCTGGCTGCGCAGGGGTGGCCAAGACGGGTCTGGGGACTAGGGACCTGGGGTGCAGCAGGCGCACAGGATCGCAGGCACCGCCGCTCACGGCGTCAGCCTCGTGGCGGGCTGAGAGGCGCCGCCCTGGCAGACACGGCCATTCCGGAAGAGAACCATGCCAAGAGCAACGGGCTTTTTATTCACACCCCTACGCTGGCCTGGCGTACGCCGGGCCAGCCCATTCTGCTCACGCTTACAGGGGGGGGACGTAACAAGCTACATTTCCGCGATCTTCCCCACTGCCTGGGGTAACATGGTTGCGTCCACTGTCCACTAAACTCCAAACACCAGCAGTATATGTCGACATGGACATGTCTGTGGTCTGCATACTGCAGTCTGGCCAGCACATCCACGCCACACTTGGCATTGTGTACATTCTTATTCATGGGTCACTTGCCTCCTTTGCACATGCCTGGTTCCCACCTCTCCCCACATTCTGCTATTGTGTGGCTGAGGTACCATGCCGTTGATGGCTTGTGTACATGGCTAGCCCAGGTTACCACAGTAAGTTGTGCTGTCGTGTCTGGTAGGTGGGCATGTTGTTTGGCATGTTGTATGTGAGTTTGTAACGTGTGTATTCCCAGAGTCGTGAGTTGCATGACTGTGTAGTTGAGGTGTGTGGTGTGTTCATTTGTTACTTACCAACGAGCAATGCATTCCCATAGGTGCCATCCTGAAAGCGCTGGTTGATGATGGACTGTCGGAAGATGAAGGAATCATGCACACTGCCTGGGTAGTTGGCAACGACATTGGTGAAGAGTCCCAGGTGGTCCACTATTGCCTGCACATTGATGGAATGCGTGTGCTTCCTGTTGCTGTAATTGTGTGCAGTGGCGGCAGGGGGCACGAGGAGTACATGTGTGCAGTCGATTGCCCCTAACACGTGCGGGAATCCAGCTATGGCGTAGAAGCCTTGTTTGGTCTCCAGCTGTTCCTGCGCAGTGTGTGGGAAGTAAAGGTGCTGGGGTACCAAGCTGATGATGGCATCCATGACAGGTGTGAGGAACTTGGATAGGGCTGGATGTGACACTCCTCCGACTCTGGCAGTTGTTGGTTGGAAGGTACCAGAGGTCAACAGGTGCAGCACAGCCAGCAGCTTTGTCTGCGGAGGGATATTGGTTGTCCGCTGTGTTGGTACCGTCAGCCTGTGGGCAATGATGGTCAGGATGCAGAGGATGGTTGTCCTTTTGAGCCTGTAGTGGGCAATGACATCCTCTGGTGTTAAGTCTGTGAGGCTGGTGCGTTTTCTGAAGGTCCGCTGTCTTTGTCTGCGCTGCCTCTGTGGTAGTCCGGGGGTGGCGGGGGGGTCGGGCCTGGGTGTGGTGGCGGTGGGTGTTGTGGCCCTCTTGGGGCTCTGAGCTGCATGATCAGTAGCTCCATGGCATCTGTTGTTCTTCAGGTGTGGCTCTGGTCTGGGCTCCCTTTTGTGGTGCAGGTTGTCGTCCGACTTAACACCAGGTAAGAGCAGGTGTTAAATCCCTGCTGCTAACGCGCCTTATCGCCTGTTTTGGGATCTTATTGCCGATCTGGCTGGTCGTAGAGAATATTGCGAAGTGGTGTTATCGCAGCTTTTTGCACAGGAACGCCTACTCTGCATCTCATTAGCGTTAGTTGCCGGTGTCATCCGTGGCGATGTTTTTTGCGGCTGTAATCGCAGGAAAACTGGCGATATCGGCTGTTAGCACCAGCTTGTGAATAGGGCGATAAATCTATCGCCACTTTGGCTGTGATAAAGTGCCGCTAACTCGGCGATAAGTCCTTGAGAATATGCCCCACTGTTGTTTGATAGCATAGTTATTTAATGATAATAACCAGTGTCGGATTGGGGGCACAATTCAGGCGGTGCACCCCCAAAAAAGTATCCCACAATCCCAGATCACACCCGTTTGTGAAACAGCATTTGGCTAGTCTCATTGGGCTCATTTTTAGGGAAATATTTGAAAACTTATGTATTTTAAAGCTCATAGCACCAGAAACATTGGTGAAAACTAGAAGCACTACATTTTGGCTCGGTTAGCTAGGTGAAATAAAGTGTCCCAAAGGCCACTAGTTCTGATCTGGCTATGTTTGCTAGTTGTCAGTTTTTCTTTAACTGGCATTCCCAGTATTTTAATGTCGTGGTCAGTACGAAAATGAAGAAAATCACCCAAAAGCTGGCATTTTCAACGCTGATTAACATATACTTTAAAAGGTAAATGTAAGGTGAAAGCAGTTTAAAATGTGGTCTAAAGCTGTTTTAATGATCCGTAACTGAAGCTACAACTAAACAAAGGCAGAAAAGCCATTTAAGAAGGAATGCAGATATTTTTAGGACTGACGCCACACACCCATAAGCAGGGGTCTGTGTCTCTTTAAGGGAGCAGCTGTCAGGCTCGGTGTGGTTAGTCGGTGAATCTTGCACTGATGTCACCTGGTGTTACACGGTGGCGTGGCGCTGTGGCAGGCAGGGGTCAGCAAGCAACACAGGGACTGCAGAGTATCACTGGTCTCTGCCATGGAAGGCTGCCTCTGGACTCGCACAGTATCTCAAGCACAGCTGGACTCAGCGGGTACCTTTCCTGCCCATGTTAGGATGGAGACCTCGTGAAAGCTGCAGCATGTCTTCCAGTTATTGAAATGCATGTTCTGTGCCGGGAAGGGCTTTTACTAAACCTATATGCTGGACGGGATTATGCAGTGCGCATGTCCTTAAGAAGTCAGTCACGATGCTATTTTGTTCTTTACACCACGAGCACATACACCGCCAGCTGCTAGAGAAAACCTTCTCTCCACCACATTAGAGAAATAGTCGGACTGAATTCGCCATTTTTAAGTTTTTTTATTTACTGACAACAAGGGGCATTTTTCTTCAGCCTAGCGACTTGCAGATATTTGACAGCCGCCTAAACCCATTTGGCTCCTGGAGTAACGTTATAGGAGTTTTGTAAAACAATGCACCAGCCATTACAGTATGAATGGCAGTTTGGATAATATGTTCAAATTATTTAATAGGTACCACTCTAGTTATCAGTTTTTTCTTCCTAGTTGTCATGTTGCACAGAGATATTGCAAGCCAGTTAAAGGATTATTAAAGGCAGTTTAGTGTGTAAATTTGTGCTCTATTAGGGTTGCAAATAATAATGTTTGTTAGATTCATTTTTTTTGTCAGAAAATATCCCAGCAGTGCCATAAGTAATAAAAGAAATCCGCAAGGAAAGGGTGCAGTATCACAGGCTGTTACTAGGTGTCCCTGTGAAGCTGTAAACAGACCTCTATTAGCCACATAAGATACTGCACCCTAAATGCTATTATAAAAAGAAAGATTGAAATTAAGCATACTTCCAATAAACACAAATGGAAACGTAAGCTCAGCAGCAATCTTTTTTATAATTGCATTAAGGGTGCAGTACCTTATGTTGCTAATATGAGTCCCTTTATGGATTTTATATTATTAGTTATGGTACTGCTGGGATATTTGACAAAAAAATCTAACAAACGTTATCATTTGTAACCCCGTTAGCTCAAAATTACAGTAATGCGAGACCTGTTGCATTGCAAATGCTTGTTGATGCTGTTGTGAAGTTGACTTTCATTTCTCCTGTGAATCATGTGCACATTTGTGCATCATCTGCCGATGAGTTAATTCTGCTCTAGGGAGACTGGAGAGAAGCCACATACAACCTATGCCAATTCTTGTTTTTAGGTCTCGCTGAGCCAGCGCATGCGCTGCGAGACATTTAGTGTGTGGCTCCAGAAAATGCTACCACACGCTTTTGCGTGTGGCATAGAGCTTGCGGTTACGCGCGCAGGCGCGCGCTTCCGTCATGGCTCATTAAGTGCATCGCTCGCGGGCACCCTTCCAGCCCGCGATCGCGATCACTTTCACTTTGTCAGCCGCGTCACGCGCGCGCGCGCACACAACTCCCGGGCTTATATTAGTCCAAAAGTGGAGGAACACTGACATCTGGTGGCCAAATTGCGCAAACACCTGTGTGAGGATAGATGCTTAGGAGCATCGACTCATTGATTGGTCAATTATTCTCTCTATCTGTTCAAGCCAATGTAATGCGAGCCTTCTTGGACTTAGTCATTGTAGATGATCTTTGTCCCAAGGCAGCTACGTGGTTGATTTTAAGACATACTACCTGGAGATGAGAACAGGGCTGAAAATATCATTATTCCCGAATCACACTTCACTTTGTGATATAGAATCCGTGTCCGGTGAGGAGCATTGCACCTGCACTTGTGAAGTTGTGGGATCTCCTCCACTGAGTCATATAAGTGCCCAGGTCCTAAATTGGTGCAGCAGTCTGTCCTCTCTGCTTCTTCGACAGAGCTTGAACTATAGCAACCGTGGGGTGACTAGGGCATGGCAGCTGGAAAGATAAGGGAGTTCAGGTCTCAGGTTGTTTTGACAAAGGGCAGTTCTATAAACATTTCCGAACCCGTTACTGCCCCAACTTCGTTCTGCGTGTATTTTTTGTGCAGCGTTTTCCTCATGTAGCTGTACTCTATTTAAACTTGGAGTTGAGATAGGTCATATCTCTGGATGTAAATAAGAAAATCTGATTTCCCTAGGACATGCATTATGTTTTCCCCAGTTTTGTAGATTGAATACCTTGATGTCTTGTAGGGAACAAGCCAGGCATGTGAAAGGTCTGTTTGGTTTGGATCACACACCAACTCATTTTAGGACATATACATGCAAACAAACATCTGCATAGTCTTTATTTTGCCAATGATTAAAATTATATTTCTTGAGCTTAAAAATAACTATAAAAATAAAGACCATAAATCTTTTTGGCCCGTTGTCCCTCAGCGTTCATTTCACTGGTATTTGGAAAGGTGAGACCCCGTTACCTAGTCTGGCAAGTCAGTCACATTTGGTTAGCACAATGGAATGTATACAAAATACTAATGTTGGTTTTGTATTAATCTAACCACATGAGTAGAAGGGTGCATAGTTTTTGCTTGACTCATATCGTTGTGTTGGACTGAAGCCTTCACTTATAATTACCACAACGTCTGTGCTTGTGTTTTTTATAATAAGTGCTTGTGTGGGCACATCTTGATATTTATTCATTTATATAGCGCCCGAATCACCCCGTCAGGGGTATCTCTGCGCTGAGGACGCTGATTACAGTCAAAAAAGTGCATCTTAGAAGAGATGGGTTTTTAGTAGTTTCCTAAACAGGGAAAAGCTCTGGCAGTCACGTAGATCGCGGGGGAGTTCGTTCCAGACGGTCGGGGCGAGGTAAGTAAATGCCACCCGACCGAGCCTTTTTAATTCTTGGAATGCAGAGAAGTAGCTTGGAACCGGATCGAAGGGGCCGGGAAGGGATATATTTTCGCAGTTTATCCGATAGGTAGGTAGGCCCCAGGCCATTTAGGGCTTTGAAGACTGTGCAGCAGATCTTAAACTTCACCCGCTTTCTCACAGGAGCCAATGAAGTTTGTTAAAAAGTGGTGCAGAGGCTGTTCTAGGGGGCATTTTCTACCAGTCGGGCTGCCGTATTCTGGACTACCTGCAGCTTGTTTAGGGAAGCATCGCTAGCAGAGACTAACAGTGCATTGCAGTAGTCCAGACGGCTTAACACAAGAGCTTGCATCAGTGTTTTCCTCGTGGAGGATGGTAACATGGGGAACACTCTTCTAAGCAGGCTGAGTGTATGATAGCAAGTGCCAGCGGTGGTAGTGGCGTGAGCTTCAAGTGTAATATTCTGGTCGATCCGAATTCCCAGGTTCTTGACCACACCTTTTGGAGTCGGAGCAGAACCCAGCTCCTCCGGCCACCAGCTGGGAGACCAGCTTATTGCTGCATCTCCAAACAGCATGACCTCCGACTTTTCGGCATTAAGTTGCAGGAAGTTAGCTCTCATCCAGGCAGCGATGGTTTTCATGCCCTCCGAGAAGGTGAGTTGTATATTAGGGTTGGACTTATCAAAAGTAAGTAGGAGCTGGGTGTCGTCCGCATAAGAGATGGGACTAAACCCCAGGGTCCTCATTAGTTTAGCCTAGGGAGTAACATAGATGTTAAAAAGAGTAGGGCTCAAACAGGAGCCCTGGTGTACTCCCTTGGTAACTTTGGTGGTCTTGGATCTGAAAGTACCCAGAGTGACTGTCTGCGTTCTATCTGTGAGAAAGTCTGTCAGCCATTTCAGAGCAACCCCTTGAACCCCGATGTCCTGGAGTCTCTGTAGTAGGATTTTGTGAGAGATGGTGTCAAACGCCGCAGATCTTATTGGTTATTGGCATCTGATTTACGGCCCAGCCCTGGGGCATGTTTTGGCATTTGCGCAATGACATTTTTCCAGCGGATTTCACACCTACGAGGCACCCTATCAGACGCAGGACAGGAGACAGCGGATGGAGGCCGCGACGAAGGACTCCTCTACCTGCGACGTGATGAACCGCCAGACTGCAGAGCCCCAGGCGCCCGGGAGAAGGAAGGCCTTGTTTATCACTAGGGCTGACACTCTGCTACTAAGCCTTAGCTTGTGCAAGGTTATTCCACCCCGAAGGGGCTGGGAGGGATAATACATTGCCGTAAAATGCCATTTTAAAGTTCCACACCATAGGTCTGCTTGTTGGCCTCGCACTGAAACAGAGCTTTGACAAGGCCCATCTGAGGGCTGACAAATGATGCACGTTTATTCCGCCATGTACTGCAGAGGAACGCACCAGGAACAAAGGTTTACCTCCGCTCTGCCTGTCCGTCGCTTTTGCTTCATAAAAATCACGCAGCGGGATGAAATGCCCGCCCTATGGAGCCAGCAACAGTAAAACCTGCACAGCCGCTTAAAGCGAGAAACAGCCGAGACCAGCCTAAAGCGTAAATAACATTTTTTTTTACTTTTCCTAAAAACGAACCGATAACATTATCGTAAGATTAATGCCACAGCCTGCATGGGGGCTTCCGCAATATTCCTACTCCCAATTGCAAACAGGATTTTATTTAGCTTGCCCAGGCAAACTCTTTCCAATGCCTCTCCACAAAGCTGGGTGGTTCTCTACTATAAACAGGGTCCTCTATAAACTTTAGACAATTGTTTTCAAAGTGGTTCAGCCCACTAACTTACTGACCTGCTCACACCCACCATGCACTCGCTGATCACATCAAATTCAGCTTATGCAGCGCCCAGAAGGCGATACCAGACCTATATGCAAGGTTGGTTACTTTTTGACTTTCATTCTTACTTTGCATATATTTATATATTCTGAGACATTACTAAAGTGATGTATTTTTATATAAAATAAAACCCTCGCAGGACATTCCCAGTGTATTGCCGCTGTGATAAATGTATAGCACCACTGCACTACCCCTCTTCTACCCCTCTACCCCTCTACCCCTCTTCTACCCCTCTACCACCCCTCTACTACCCCTCTACTACCCCTCTACCCCTCTTCTACCCCTCTTCTACCCCTCTACCCCTCTTCTACCCCTCTACCCCTCTTCTATCCCTCTTCTACCCTACGGTGGACTAAGTGGCAGCCGGAGCCTGATAGCACTGCTTGTCCTTTTTAAAAAAAAAAAAAGAAAAAAGCTTTGGTATAGCCAATAGGTCTCGCCTTTGAGACCTTATAAGTGTTTAGTTATGGAGCACAATATCCTTGGTACAACAACATCATCTGTTGCATGGCTAAGCACTTATAAGGTCCCAAAGGCGAGACCTATTGGCTATGCCAATGTTTTGTTTTTTTGCAGTTGCATCCTAAATCTCCCCCAGCCTTCTATTTAAGTAAACTCTTGGACAACCCAAGACAAGCTACACTGCATTCCACTGCACAGAAGTAGAACATAGGTTTTTGAGATTGACACAAAGCACTCTAGGACCAAAGAGCTCCAAGAAAAATGTTTTGGCAATGTTTATGCAGATGAGTCTAATCTCTTACTTAACAGCCCTGGACTCTGTAGAAAAGTCTTCAAACGTGGATCTGGACACTGTTGGCATTGTGATGAAGAGGGGAGTACCCTCACTCACATGATGGATTGCAAGATGATGATACAATTATTTTGCTCTAATGTCTTGTCAGAACTTGACCAGAAAGTTTAATCAAATGAAAGTTTAATCAAATGTATCTTTTAAATCGATTTGATCTTGCCTAGGTTTTTTCCCTGGATTTGCAAACAAATGATACGTCACTATTGTATCTTCTAACAATGTTGGCCGCTAAAACACTACTGTTAGCGTGAGCAGGCGTCCTGGATTTGCCCGGTCAGTTCCGGTTTTTCTCCAGCTGTCCTGGCAGATTTCTGCAATTTTAGCTCATGTCCCGGTTTTTAGAGGAGGTCGACTGAAACCAGTGAGAGGCACTTTTTGGGTGTTCTAAAGCAGTGTTATTAAGCAGCTGTTATAAGTAAGCAATTTAATTAACAGGTAGGTTACTGGTTTTAGAAATTACATTTTATTTATTTTCTTAGTGCCTCTTCTTTGTTTCTATGATGATAACAGCTGTCATTCTGCGCCTCTTCGTTGATGTAAAATTGTAGTCCTTCTTCTATTTATGCAAAATGTCCCGGTTTTTGGTTCTAAAGATCTGGTCACCCTAACTACTGTGTAAATGGATGACTTACAACAAGTTATCATCACTCACATTGTGGGCTTGGAAAGGACATGGTTGTTACTGTGAGTACCTAACTTACACACTGCTTTGTAAAAATTCACATATGTGAGATAATTTATGGTCAAATGTAGATACTTATGTGCATAAGCTTAAACCTTTTCAAACTGTTTTTTGAAAGCTCTTTATTTTTGCCTGCCCAAAAGAGACTAACTGGTGTTTAACAGAGGCAGGATACGTCTCTACTCTCTTTCCAATACCTTTCTCTTTTGCTCCTCTTTTATTCTATATATTTTATCGTATGTATTTTTTTGTCTAGTGAATGTGGAACCTGTATGTGTTACTAACATACGGTCATTTACCACACACCTACCCAGATAACTCATTTTTGGTAAGTACATGCTTTTTTTGTAAGAAAGTGACATAATTGACCTTACTATGTTGAAAATTATATTAATAAAGGGATAGAAATATTACTTTATTCTCTTCCTTCAGCCCAACATAGTTACCCATATTAAATGCGCCTGTTTGGGAAGCAGTACTTGAATGTCACACCTAGGTAAAGGAAACAAAAGGAACCAGAGTATCACTGGGAACCTGGGGTATACAAGTACTTACAAACACAATGGCCCCCGATACACGAGACAATAAAATTAACAAGGAACACTCTTCATCTAATGAAAAATATATATGAACATAGATATACAATGGGTGCCAGTGACAGACACGTGCTTGGTGCTCTTTCTAGTGTGATACACACTAGAGAAAAAAACGATCCGCAAGTGTATCATGTAAACAAGAACACAGCCTGTATGATTCAAAGGCACCCTACCTTACCGACCACCCAGACCATGCACCACCTTCAGCAATCTCCTCACAGACTTCATCGCCTCGGTCACAAGCAGCTTGAACAAATTCATCTTATTCGGCAACCTCAACTTCATCTTGAAGATCGAAAAGATCCCAACTTGACAGCCCTACTCGAGAGCATCGAGATTCTAGGACTGTTAGAATTGGCATCTTTTGGCGTGTTTCCCCTGAGTTTTTGCTTTCTGACCTCCTGGTTTTTACTCTGTTTTTGCTGGCTTGGTGTCTCTGCACACTTTCTCACTGCTGATCAGTGTTAAAGTGCAAGTGCTCCTGTTCTAAATTGTGTTATGGATTGGTGTTTCCATGATTGGCATATTTGATTTACTTGTCAGTCCCTAGTAAAGTGCACTGAGTGTGCCAGGGCCTGTAAATCAAATGCTACTAGTGGGCCTGCAGCACTGATTGTGCCACCCACAGAGTAGCCCTGAAAAGGTAACTCAGACCTGCCTCTGCAGAGTCTGCGCGCAGTTTGTAACTGCCTTGTCAACTTGGCAAGTGCACCCACGTGCCAGGCCCTACCCTTCCCTTTTCTTACATGTAAGTCACCCCTCAGGCAGGCCCAAGGTACCCCTGTGGGCAGGGTGAAGTGTATGTGAAAGGTAGGACATGCCCTGATGTGTGTGGCATGTCCTGATAGTGAAATACTGCCAATTTCTTTTTTCACTATTGAAAGGCTATCTGGCCCATAGGAAAGCATGGGAGTTAATTTATAACATCTTATAAATATAACTTCCCATTGGGACCAGATAGAAAAATAAAGTTTAGTGTGCCTTAACTCAGAATCTAAAGATGCATCTTTTAGTAAAGGTGATTTTTAGGTCTCGCCTGAGCCAGCTCATGCGCTGCCCTGGCGAGAGTTTTAGTAAGCGGGTTTTGGAAGTGCAAACAGCAGTGGCTTTTGCTGCCGACCAGCTTGCGTTCACGCGAGCATGCACGCACGATCAGGCGCCATATGGCTTCCCTCGCCATCTGGCTTCCCTCGCGATTACTTTCACTTTCGCAGCCGCGCGGCCGTGTCAGTTTCACGGCCGCGCGGCCATTGCTTGTTATGGACATACAGTGAAACTGCACACCCCCACCTCTTCATTTTGGTAAATTTGTGCGTCCACTCTGTGCATCAGCCTTCCAATGTCGATAAATATTTCACTTTAGCATAGCACAAACAAAGTTCTGGCGCACGGAAAAGAACCACTTTCTCCGATAGGCATTGCATTTTTTTAAAGCTGCGCCGTGTTCAGCCTTCCAATGTTGGTAAAATTATGGGTATTTATAAAATACGGCAGTTTGTGCCACTCTGTCATTTCTCTTTCCTTATCTCTCCCCTTCTGCTACACATACAGCTGCACACCCCCACCTCTTCCTTTTTATCAATTTGGGCGTCCACTCTGATTATCATCCTTACAATGTTGATAAATATTTCATGCGGCAATATCGTGCTGCTCTACAGTGTTGATACTTTGTTTTACGGGGTTTACGATTATAAACACACAGGGACATTGCTTGGGTGCCGCTGTATGGTGCGCACAAGGACACTGGCATCTGTGCGGCGATATCTCTGAGCTTTTTTCTCCGGTTTGTGCGTAGCTTTTCGTGTCACTTCTCTTTCCTTATCTCTCCCCTTCTGCTACACATACAGCTGCACACACCCCACCTCTTCTTTTTTGTCAATTTCGGCGTCCACTCTGTATATCAGCCTTCCAATGTCGATAAATATTTCACTTTAGCATAACACAAACAAAGTTCTGGCGCACGGAAAACAACCACTTTCCCCAATAGGCATTGCATTTTTTTTAAAGCTGCGCCAGTTACTGTCCCATCGCAAGTGTATCTTAATTTAATTTTTGGGATACCGCTGATCACTTTACCGTGGCACATAGATCTATTGGAGCTTTGTTCTCCTGGTAGTGCGTAGCTTTTCGCACACAAGCATATGTTTTTGAGCATATGTTTTTTTTTGTAAGGCGCAAGGCACAGGCTCATATACGGGCGCACCCACTGGGTTGTTCTTGTTCAGCATTCAAATGTTGGTAAAAATATTTGCATTTATCAAATACGGCAGTTTGTGCCACTCTCTCACTTCTCTTTCGTTCTGTCTCCCCTTTAGCTCCACATACAGCTGCCCCCCACCCATCTCTTCCTTTTTACTTCCCACAGAACAGACACATGCCCTCTAGCCTTTGTTTACTGTCTGGTGCTCGAATGTGTCAAGTTAATATATGTCGCCATGTTTTCTTAGTGAGGGATTAGCAGCTAATAGCCAAGTGTTCTGTTCCTAACCACATGCTGTGATTTGTTACAGCTCCATGGCGATTTCAGTTTAGCAACTCACAACAACAAAAGGAAGAACAGAAAGGAGCCTTGGCTATCTACTAACCTGTAGCCAAGCACCATTGGATTACAAAAAACATTTATAAAGCGAAATATATGGTGGCAAGCATCTTGGCTAGCTAACTCCAATGCAGGTAACAGCGGTTGTAATCTTCCAAAAACGCAATTTTATTTAGTGCGAAGCACAACAAATATTATTGGCTGCTGATGCCCAAGCACAACTATCTCCCAATTTGCCAACTTTCCATTACAACCCCTTTACACTTGCCATTCCGCCAGCAACTGGGAATAAAGTGAGGGTGGGGGGAGAGCAGCGCGCATAGTCACCAGAAAACAAACACATTAGCGCCTGCTAAGGATACACTAAGGGTCACCAAGTAGTCGTTTATGGAACAGTAAATAATATCATATATACATAAGCTGTAATATTACACAGCATCTCTTTTAGCTCTCCAAAGCCCAAGCCCCGAAGGACTTTCTCACCTTTCACCACCGGCTGAAAGTTGTTCTGGTGTTACTTAATTCTCAGACGTCGTACCGAAGCGTTACATTAAAGTTTATCATGGTACTGCATGGTACTTAACATTGCAGAAATAAACTGTTTTTTTATAATTAATAAGGGCGCTGCAAAAAGAACGGACATGAATTTCGACTTAATATTTCTTAGGCTTCATTAGCAGAACAGCAACCACATGGGAAAGGAATGTATATTCCAATTTGAAAACTGTGCTTTTCTATGATTTTGCTCTGCTATTAAACTTGCTATTTGGTTTTGCATTATTTGTTTTGGTCACCAGCATCATAGCATGACTTTATCCATTTTTTTTGACCTAGGAAAGCCCCCCTTTCCACCTATATATGTGCCTAGTGGGACTTTTCTTTCAACGTGATAGAAGTATTAGAAACATGTTGACATTTCTGTTGGTCCTGCTTGTGGCGTCACTTTCCGTGACGTCACTGGCCCCGAGAGCACAGATGAATCACTGAACACAGCTCACAGGAAGTGACAGGTCATAGGCCCAAAGGACTTTCGATGTGCTTTTCGCACCTCAATATGGCTAAAATATATAAATAAAGAGCACTGCGGAGGCCGTGAGACTAGGGAGTTTGTTTATTTGGGAAAAAACGCATGGTGTTAAGGGAACCCCCCATTTTTCCTCAACTTGGGCACAACCACTCTGGTTCTCATGAGTTAGGTGGTTCTCATGCTCTGGAAGTAATAGCAAGCATTGAAAATGCAATAGGTCTCGCCTTTGATTAAGTTAAAGCCATTTGCTTTGCTAATGGTATTGTATAGCAAAGCAAATGGCTTTAACTTAATAAAAGGCGAGACCTATTGCATTTTTAATGCTTGTTACATTCTGTGTTTGAAAATACCACTTTTAGAAAGTAGGTATTTTCTTGCTTAGTCATCCTGTGTGCCTCTGCTAGGATGTGTATTGCAGGCGCCGTCGGTGGTAGGAGTGCCGGTCGGGCGGTGACGTGGGGCGGGGGAGGGGCAGGGTGGGGGGTAGTAAACTACGGATTAAGGCCTAATACAGGTAAGTAAACATTTAAATAAAACGAATTTCGTTGTGAGCGCTGCATCGCCAAATGTGATGCAGTGCGCGCAACGAAATTCGTTTTATTAATTTGAATGTTTACTTACCTGTATTAGGCCTTAATCCGTAGTTTACTACCCCCACCCTGCCCCTCCCCCGCCCCACGTCACCGCCCGACCGGCACTCCTACCACCGACCGCGCCTGGTGTATTGACTGTCATGCTTTGGAGTGACAGGGGTTGGGGAGGTGCATTCTCTCAGACGGCCACCGGGGGGTTGATGTGTGTCCTGCCTTTCCTGAATGAGTCAGGGCTGGGCTGAATAGAGCTGGGCTGCATTCAGAGTAGTGGGAGGAGTTTTCACTAGCACCTGAATAGGCCTGGTCTGCATTTAGACTGGTGGGAGGAGATTTCCCTTGCACCTGAATAGGCCCTGTCTGCCTCTGACAATGCTGTCTCCACCTCCTGCCAGGAAGCTGCACCAGAGAGGACAGAACTGGTTCTGGCTTGGCACAGACACTCTCTGCTGAGAGGACAAATGATTTTGGGCTATAGAAAGTGGGTCCCAAACCCCTAAACTTTAGAACTCTTTTGGGCCAAGAAGACTGCCAAGAAGAAAGCTGTGAGGAGGAACTACCACTTTGCTGAGTGCTTTGCTGTGTTTGCCTGCAGTGGCTGCTTCTGTCTTGGGCAGTGAAAGGACTAGACTGAACTTTCTACAACTTCTTTCTTTGAGTATCTCCAAGGGCTTTAGGTAGAGCTTGGCCCCTGTTCAAGAAGTCTCAGGAACAGCAAAGACTTCAAGTTCTTCTGCCATCAGCACTGGGGACTGTGTGTTTTGTGCTGCAACAGAAGAAAAAGCAACCCGACGCCGTCTACGATGCCGCTGCCGAGTCCGTGTCCTGAAGACACCGCAGAGGGCGCCGCCGCAATGCCGCACCGCGACCCTGGTCTAACCGACGCCGCCACCAAGCCGCTGCTAGCACCGCGACCTGTGGGCACCGCACTCCGCACCACCTTGCTTCACGACGCCGCCCTGCTATCCCCGACGACGACGCTTCATGCCGACATCGACGCCGCTGCTTGCACCGTGGCTCGAGGGCACCGCTCGTAAGTTACACGACGCACCGTCCTCATCCCGCACCGCAACCTTGGCCTACGAATGCCGGCGCCCTCAACTCCAGTTCGTCAGCCGACGACAGCGCTTCAGCAATGACGACGACGCTGGCTGCACTCGTGACCTGCCGGCACCGTGACGAGCACCACATCACTTCGCACCGCGACCCTGGTCTCACCGACGATGCCATCTGATGCCGCCACCGAGCCGCTGCTCGCACCACAACCTGAGGGCATCGCACGCCACACCGCTACACTTCGCACTGCAGCACCCGACGCCAGCGCTCCTGACTTCACCCACGAGGTGTTCGATCTGCAACGCGTGTGACTTCAAGGGCGCGAAGACTCGTGCACCGACCTCCGGAACCGATGCCTGCAGACGTCGTGCTTTCGGAGCTCAACGAGAGGCCGCCGACGCCCTGCATTTCTATAGGTACTGTTTTGCGGGTCTTCCTGACACCGTAGTTGTCCCGCGACGCTGCGGTCAGCCAGAACTGTTTGGATCTGTTTGTTCACGACGCCGTGATAGCCCCGGATGGAGCTATCGACTTCAAGGAACTGTATTTTAAGGTTATTTTGATAACTGAAGATTTCTAAGTGGATTCTTATCGTTTTTGGTCTTGTCTTAAGTATATAAAAATATTGGATATTTTTCTAAACTGGTGTGGTGTCCTTTTGTAGTGCTTACACTGTATTAATGTTGGTTATGTGCAAATGCTTTACACGCTGCCTCTAAGATAAGGCTGACTGCTCGTGCCAAGCTACCAAGGGGGTGAGCAGGGGTTATTTTAGGAGTGTAACTCCCTTATCCTGACTAGAAGGAAGGGTCCCCACTTGGACAAAGGTGCAAACCCTTGCCAACTAGAGACCCCCATTTCTAACAAGGACTCACCCAGATCATCCAGGGCCCCACCCACAATGCAGGACACACCCGTGGCCCCATCTTCACAGTCAGCAACAAGGTCAGATTCAGCCACCTCACTCCGCTCACCTGAACAGACCACTCCATTGTCCACTTCTTGTTAATATTAATGTTAATGTTAATGTTAAAAATAATTTATAAAGCGCACGTACACCAGGAGGCTTCATGGCGCTGTAAGAGGCTCCAAGTGCTATCCGGTAGAACATCAATCATAGGCCTGTTCAAAAAGCCATGTTTTGAGAGACTTCCTAAACTGCAGGAGGTTGGTACAAGACCGTATTTCCAGCGGAAAAGAGTTCCACAGTTTAGGGGCAAGAGTCGCAAATCTGCGGCCTCCTTGACGCACCCGCTTGAATGTCGGAGTGACAAGGAGTGAGAGATGGGCAGAACGTAGGTGACGTAAGGGGGTATGTCTAGAAATCAAGCTGTTGATGAAAACAGGACTATTACCATGCAAGAATTTAAAAATAAGGCAGCCTGTTTTAAAGGCACAGCGCTGGGCGATAGGGAGCCAGTGCAGTTTCTTCAGCAAGGGAGTTGCTGATTGCCATTTAGGTTGTTGGAGAATCAGTCGGGCTGCATGGTTTTGGACCATCTGAAGCCGTTTGAGCAGATAGAGGGGCATGCCCAAGTACACAGAGTTGGCGTAGTCAAGATGTGACAGGACAGTGGCTATTATGACCATAATCAAGGCTTCCTGAGTGAGAAGGCGGTGTATCTTCCTGATCTTACGCATTTGGAAGAAACACTTGGAAATGACCGCACCAACCTGGGTTTTTAATGAAAGGTCATTGTTAAGAGAAACTCCAAGTGTTTTGGCCGAGGGGGAAGGAGAAGGTCCTAGCTCTGGGGGCCAGTAATGGGGGCCCCAGTACTTATGACTGTCCCCAGTAAGAACAAGCTCTGTCTTACCCGGGTTCAGTTTAAGATGATTAAGGTCCATCCATTGTTGAATGTGCCGCATTGTAGCCTGAAAGTCCATGACCGAGTTTTGTGAGTTATCGATCTGGAAAAGTAATTGGAGGTCATCTGCATAATTAAAAACAGTCACATTCATATCTTTAAGGGACTGGATCAAGGGGGCAATATAAAGATTAAATAGATGGGGAGAAAGGGCCGAGCCCTGTGGGACGCCACAAGTGATTTTACGTAGGGGAGCTGAAAAATGGCCTTGGCAAACGGCCTGGGAACGATCTTCCAAAAGGAAGCAAGCCAGAGAGCCGCCGTACCTAGAATACCAGCATGTTTGACACGGTCGAGCAGAATAGTGTGGTCGACCGTGTCAAAGGCGGCAGAGAGGTCCAGTAATACCAGTGCCTGAGGGGAACATCTGTCTGCGTTGTCCCGGAGAGTATCCAGGACAGCGAGAATTACAGTTTCAGTAGAGTGGGCCGGCCGAAACCCTGCCTGATGAGGGTCCAGGTATTTAGATTCCTCCAAGAAATTAGATAAGCATTTAGCTACATGGCCTTCCAGGATCTTCGCCAAAAAAGGAAGCAAAGAGATCGGGCGGTAATTAGACAGGAGTGCGGGATCTGCTCCAGGTTTTTTAGGAGGGGTACCACTGTGGCTTTCTTGAAAGCCAAGGGGACTTGGCCAGTTAAAAGTGACTCGTTCAAAAGAGCGAGTGCCGGGCCCGGATAGACTGCAAGGCAGTCCTTTAATATGTGAGGTGGACAGCAGTCAGAGGGGGCACCTGATTTAACTTTTACAAGAAGATCTTGGAAAGTCTCCATTTTGATAGAGGGAAAGCAGCTAATACTACAATAGTTACTATGCACAACAGAAGGGTTCTGGATGGAAGGATGCTTAGGGATACTGGCTTTGATGGTGATAATTTTTTCGATAAAATAATCATTTAAAGAGTTACACAGTGTCTGGGAGGGTGTAGCCTTCAGAAGAATTCTATCAGGATTTGCTAATTCATTGATAATGGAAAAAACTTCCTTGGAACTATTATTGGACTTCAAAATACGCGCAGAAAAATGGGCGGCTTTGGCCGTAAGGATGTTCTTCTTAAATTCCTTCCGGGCTGCAATATAGAGAAGTTTTTTATCGGGGAGTACTTTAGTCGCCACTGCCTCTCAAGTTGGCGCAAGGTCAACTTCTGGATTTTAAGTTCAGTGGAGAACCATCGCTGTGCGTCTGCGCGACGGGCCAGTTTAACTTTTTAAAAGGTGCATGCTTATTACTAGCATTAAGTAGCCACTCGGATACGTTCATTTCCGAAGCATTAATGTCAATGCCAGAGGATGGAACTGTGTTGGATAATGTGTCAAGAAAATCCTTTTTGTTGACATTATTCCATTTTCTGGCATAACTGCCTTCAGCCGTACTAATTTTCTCAATAGCCGGAAGAGTACATGTAAATTTTATTAAATAGTGGTCGGACCAAATGCAGGGGACAATTGTAGGGGTAGAGATGATCAGACCAATAGTCCAGACTTGATCGAGGATATGCCCTTTCAAGTGAGTAGGGAATGAGATATGTTGGGTAAAATTTAGATTTGAAAGAAGATCAGTCATCTCAGCTGATTGTACTCCTTCCTGGGGTCATTGTACCAGTAATTAAAATCTCCTATAAGAAGAATCTTGGCATGCTCAATCACTAGTTTAGCCATCTGTTCGCTAAGTGAGAGAGGAAAGGAAGGCATCTGATAGGGTGGCCTATAGATTAATATACAGACAAAGGAATCATTACCAGATTCAAAGTGTATCGCTATGTTCTCTGTCTCTTTAAGAACAAGACATGTCAGGGAGCAAGACTTAAAATTAGTATGAATGATGGCAGCGACCCCCCTGGTTTACCAGGTGGACGATTGGCAAAAATAATATAGTAATCGGGGGTAATGCTGCCAACATGTCAGGGACAGAGTCGACAGTGAGCCAACTTTCAGTCAGTAATAAAACGTCAGGTTTATCAGTGGTCAGTAAGAGGAATATGTCCAACTGATGTCTGACAAGAGAACGGGTATTAAGGTAGTGAATCACTAAGGGCCTAGCTTCAGGTTTAGTCTGGCTGTGTGAGATGTGCTTGGGAGTGGTGGAAGTCCGTATTTCTGGAGACGTGCTTCGATTGATAAAAATTCCGAGTTTAGATAGAAGGGAGAGAGTTTCACGGGCAAGGTGCGGATGGGTGGAATGGATATTTTTCAATGTTTCAGAGGGGTAGCTAATAGGACGGACATAATGAATGGACCCTGGGCCCTTCTTCATT
Organism: Calotriton arnoldi; assembly: GCA_963921515.1. Classification (NCBI taxonomy): domain Eukaryota; kingdom Metazoa; phylum Chordata; class Amphibia; order Caudata; family Salamandridae; genus Calotriton; species Calotriton arnoldi. Next base: position 28,528 of record CAWUFW010010551.1, read on the forward strand.
GACGTACGCCAAACCCCCTCTGCCAATACTACCTACAACCTCAGACGCAGCTGTAATAAGATAAATGACACAGATTGGATCAACATCCTCTCTGTCCACCAACCAAACCTCATCGGCGACCTGCATGCCGACATCAAAGCCTTGAACAACTGGATCACTACCAGCACAGACGCCCTAGCCCCCCTGAAGAACGTCAGGCACTCAAGAACCAAAACTTGAGCCACGAATACCACCCTACTCAACGAGGCAAGAAAAACAGCCCTCGCTCTCTGACTGGAAAACAGCTCCCCCAACTGCAAAGAGCTCTTTAACATCATCAAAGAATTCTCCAACCCCACGGCCGCCACCATCTCCATCACCCCTTCGCAAGATCTCTGATACAACCTCTTCAATTTCTTTAACAACAAAATCCTCAGCATCTACAGCAACTTCAATCCCCAACACAAGAACTCATTAAACCAGCTGCCCACCACCGCCAAATCGGACCACCAGATCAAAACTGGAAACCGCTCACACTGCCGAAATCATGAGAACAATCCACTATGGGGCTGCCACCGTCCCCTGCCCCCATCATATCTTCAACCTAGGAGAAACTATGATCAGCCCTCACCTCACCACCATCATCAACACCTCCTTCCAAAGTGGAGCCTTTCTGGATAACTGGAAGCACGCATCAATCACAGCTGTCCTGAAAAAACCCATGGCAGACCCAAAAGAGCTCAACAACTGCAGACCCATCTCACTCCTGCCCTTCCCATCCAAAGTCGTGAAGAAAGCTATCAACAAACAACTTTCCAACTTTCTCAAACAACACCACCTACTAGACATTTTACAGTCTGGATTCCGCACAATACCACAGCACGGAAACAACTCTCATTGCAGCAAATGATAACATCCGTACCATCGTGGACAAAGAAGAAACTGCAGCGTTCATACTACTCGACCTCTCCGCAGCCTTCAACACCGTCTCCCACAGTACCCTCATCACAAGCCTCCACAACTCCGGAATTCATGGTCCCGCCCTGAACTGGCTGGCCTCCTTTCTCTCCAACAGGACCCAGTGAATCAGGCTCCCACCCTACACCTCTTAACCCAAGAACCTTGTCTGCAGAGTCCTTCAAGGATTATCGCTGAGTCCGACCTTCTTCAACTTCTACATGGCACCACTCACCTACATCATAAGATCCCACGTAATAAACATTGTATCCTACACTGATGACACACAGCTCATCCTCTCCCTCACAGACATCAACCACACTAACAGGACCAACTTCAACACCTGCATGTCTAGCGTAGCAAACTGGATGAAACAGAACTGTATAAAGATCAACACAAATATAACAGAAGTCCTGATCTCCGGCTACCAGAGCTCTCTAGAGAGGACTCCTCCTGGTGGCCAACAGACCTGGGACCCATGCCCACCCCCACCGACCACATCAAAAACCTCAGTATCATCTTAGATGGCAGACTCACGATGGCCAAAAAAGTGAACGCTATCACCTCCTCCTGCTTCTTCATCCTATGTTTGCTCCACAAAATATTCCATTGGCTCTCCACTGACACCAGATGCACAGTCACCCTAGCCCTCATCACCAGCAGACTAGACTACGGCAATGCACTTAACGCCGTCATCACAAATCTACTCATACAAAGACTCCAGACCACCCAGTGCGCCACCGCCAGACTCATCCTCAACACATCCCGCAACGCACACATCATGCCACACCTCAAACAGCTATACAGGCTACCAATCCAGAAGCAATGCCAATTCAAACTGCTCACTCATGCTTACAAAGTCCTCCACAACGTCAGACCTGCCAACTTCAATCCCTGCCCAAAACTACACCAACCCACCAGGCAACTGAGCTCAGCCTCACTCCACCTCGCGCAAATACCCAGCATCCGCAGGAGCAAGCCAGGAAGCTGCTCTTTTTCCTACATTGACGCCAAATCCTGGAACAACCTTCCACACCACATCAGGACCTCCCCATCTGTTCCCGAATTCTGCAAGAAACTGAAGTCTTGGCTTTTCAACTAGGAGCCCGATCCGCATACTCATCTGCTCCAGTGCCTGGATACCCCTCAGGTGATAAGCACGCTCTACAAATCCACACAACGTAACGTAGCATAACATAACATTCAAATCCAACAATGTAAATAGGGTCAGTGTTGTAAGTCAACAGTGTTTCAATTCCTTAACGCAATGTAGGATCGTCATCAGGACTCTGGATGTCGAGCCCGAGGGAAAGCACACAGATATTTGAAGCCAACTCTTACTTATCTTGGTGATTTCTATTTGTCACAGGTTGTACGCCTACCTTGTCCAGTTTTATCTGTCGACACGCACAGGCATGAATCATCACCCCACACCTTTGAGTGGGGTTCATTTATGTGTGTGCTTCCCCCTCGGGCCAAACATCCTCATATCACTTTATTCACTAGTGTGTACCGCACTAAAAATAGCACCAAGCAGGTTTTTGTGACTGCCACCTATTCTATATCTATGTTCATATATATTTTTCATTACATGAAGAGTGTTCACTGCACTCTAGAATCTCGCCCCATAATGCTTTGCTGGGCCTTTGGTTGGCATTGTATTTTTGCCCATAACTTTGCTTGGGGTGGTCCTAGGAGGATGGGACCACCACCGAATCGTTCAGCATGATATGCTCTTTGTGTTTAAGGCATCTGCTTGGTCCTCCCCCTAGGTTAAGGGGGACCCCAAAATCATCACCTCTCTCATTGCCTGATATTTATCCAAGCTCACTTTTGTTAATTGGTTATATGCTTTTTAGCATGTAAAGGTAAAGTTGTTTTATCAAAGGGTTGTGGGTGCAGTAGCTAACTCCGCTATATAAATTCTGTGTTTTCAATGTTATGCGTAGTTGGCTCGGCTGGCAAGCAGCCTACAGGACGCAAAATAAAATTATAATAAAAACCTTTTATTATCATTATATGTATGTTCTTGTCTCTGCTGCCTTTCAGCAGGGGGGCGACGCTCCTCCGCTATAATGGAGGAGCAGCCACTGACGTGGAAGTAAGAATGTTGAACTGCTTCATGACTGAAAGCTTGACATCAAAGACACCCCCCAGATTCCTTGTTGACCCCTTGAGAGAAAGTGTGGTACCCAGTTCTGGTGGCCACCATGCAAGGGACAAAATCCGAGAAGCTTGTGTAAAGAGCACTAACTCAGTTTTGTCGCTGTTAATCTTCAGTGCAGTGGGAAGGAAGGACCAGTGTCCTGCCTGCTCAAAGTGCTGTTCCTGGCTGTGCACTAAGGGGGAGACAAAGACCTTCTTTTTAAGGCTCTTATTTAAAGGTGATTCATAACCTACACTGCTAACACAAGAGTGATGCGCAGCAGCCTTGTCAATGGTGATAGCCGGACTATCATAATGCCTTGTACCTTTAGCGCCCACGGGTGTTGACAAACCGACCCAATGAGTGTTATTTCTAAGAAGATGCACAGATGTATTTGATACCTGCCTTCAGCCACCACAAATAAAGTAATCACTCTGTGTATCAGTCTCATGCTTTTTTCCGCAGCTTAAAGCCATAGGGTAACCTAGCGGGATGAAAGCATGTGATCCTTACTGCTGAGGATGCTGAGAAAGGGGGCCTCAAAAGCATTCTTGACTTTCTGGGCTACCATGGGCGAGCAGTCAAATCCTAGGACAAAGGAGGTGGAGTAAAGGTTGAGCGTGAGTACAGTATAACATTATCATTACAATTACAACGGAGTGTCCAGTCAGGATTACGGCATAATTAATAAAACAATACTTTAAGAACAACTTAAATATATGCACAATATGCATTCTAGAAAGTCTAATACTGTACCACACAGACACTAAAGATTGATACCATTTGTTAAAACTGTATGGCAACAGAAGCAAACCACCTGCACTGTGGCTTCCATTCAACACCTACAGAACTGTCACCCAGGCCCTCATCACTAGCACGTTAGACTACAACAACTTACTCTGTGTAGGAATCAACGCACAACTGACCACAATACCCCAAACCATACATAATTTAGCTGCCAGACTCACACTCAGACTCCCCCCGTTCCCACAACACCCCACACTTCAAAGACCTCCACTGGCTCCCCATTCACAAACATGTACTCTTCGAACCCCTCACACATGCACACAAAACCTTGCAGAACATCGCCCCCACCTACCTCAACAGTCACATTAACTTCCATATATCTGCCTGACACCTTCTCTCAGCCGGACTTCTACTTGCACACACGCCCCTCACTGCATACACCGAACCAGATCTGGGCCTTCTCCTCCCTCGCTCCTAAAGCCTGTAGCAACCTGCCCCTGCACATCAGAGCCACCTCCTCAGTTCTTCAATTATGCAAGAAACTGAAGACCTGACCCTTCACCTACTCTTGGGGCTGGCTCAGCCGATACAGCTCCTGCTTCAGCGCCAGGGCACCCTCCCGGGTTAGCTGTGCACTATGCAAATACACATAACATAACTGCTAGATTAATCTGTGAAGCTCTATATTCATATATTTGAGTAAAATTCACTTTCACTGCTTCCTTTTTGTCTGGATCTTCTTGACCTACTAAACAATGGATGGTAAGCCAAGAACCACAAAAGAACGTTCTTCAAACATAGATATTTACTCAACCATAAGATACGTCGTCAATCACCCCAGGCTACTCGCAGGCACCTCACCAGCTGACTGCACCACCCAGCATTCTCAAAACCTTGAAGTCACACAAGTTCTATACAAAAACATGTATTCTTGCACCTCCCATTATTATGCGATATTAGAATAGTGGAATGTTGAGCGCTCAATTGAAGACAATGGAGTGCTCCGGGATTTTAATGGCTGGTAGAAGCCGAGCATCAACATTCCAATGTTTATTCACAGCTGTAGCTGTGAACAAAAGGCCTCATGGAGCCCGAGGGGATTCCAGTCCCTCGGGCACTGTGAGGCCTATGTTTAACAAATTAGAACATTCTGCCCTCTAGGAGCGGAATGTTCTAATAGCCTTAAAGCCCTCCGTAGTGAGCTCTACCAGCCATTAAAGGCCCGCTCCCTTGTTAAAGGCCCGAGCTGAACGCTGAAGCAGGTCTTTAATGGCCGGTAAAGCCCGTTACATCGGGCTCTAAGGCTATATTATACTATGTCCTAAATGAACTGGGACACGCCTGTAAACTGACCCCTGGGGAGCAGAAGAACTCCCAGATGACATCAGACATATAAATATGATTTTCCGATTGACTTGTACTTTGACGAATATTCAAAAGCAATACTGAAAATAAAAGACAGAAACACCTAGAGAAAATGGACGTGGATGAAGAGTCCAGCATTAAAGAACTGGAGCAGTGATGATTGAGTAAATACCTGTGGACTGATGAGGTGCAGCGACCATCACAAACCCATGGCAGCAAACAGCAGCAAAGAACTCTTGAGAAAACTGAACCAAATACTGAAGTGATAGCACTTAACCAAACACAATCTATAAGTAAGCCCACCTTTCTTGTCCCACAGTGTAGCTAAAGAATCACAGAGTTTCTAGTAATTAAAATAAACCAACCGGTGTGAAGACAATGATTTGACTACACACAAAAAAAAACTCACAAAAACGGTGCACTCCCAGATTATATATTTCAAGAGCAAATGTGGGCATGGACCTCATGAATCCAACTGCAGCGGTGTGCACAATAATAGGCCACAAGCGAATAGAAGGGGTGGCAGTATGCAAGACAGAGGCCTCCATCTGCAGGAATGACATCATTTACAAGCTGCATTAGAAAGCAGATTTTCCCATATAGAGTTGTAGACAGTCTGTCACTAGCGGTGTGCAAAATGCGCATAATTTGCTTTCGCGTAATTACACAATATTTACAGCAAAAATTACAAACATTTACTCAAAATGCAAAAGCGTCATTTTATGCTATATTTTAGCTCAAAATCTCTCCTTGCGTCAATTTTTGGAGCAAGGAAGGCATTTAAACCAAAGCACCCCGAAAAACAGCTTCTCACATCCTGTTGCTCCAGTGCGTTACCAGTAAATTTGACTGCATGTTCACTGTAAATTTTTACGCAATTGGTGCATAATTACACAAAGTAATATCATGCCACATTTTCAGGAATTTTGAGTAAAAAGCATAAGCATAAAGCAAAATTCCCTAATTACACGAATTACACAGACGCAATGTAACATAGCCAGGGGTACCTGTCACCTGCTTTCAGGATGTCACATGCTTACAAAAGAATCCTATTATCATTGCAGACGCAACACAGTGGCCACTCCCAGCCTTTGTGAATGATGTTTGTGTCATAAGGCTACAGGCAGACACAGATGTCATGACCCAGGCGGAGTGTTGCAATGGCATGGACCATGCCAACCACCTCGTATACAAACCAAGGCGTGGTTGGAAAGACGCTCACAATAGGGCTGTGATTATAGAGGTCCCAGTCCGGTGATTACGCTGCCCTACGCACAGAAAGAACCAAAGTGATGAAACACCTGGATGTACAATCTGAGATGAGGAAATTGTGCGACAAAGCCAGAGAATTAGTTTCAGGTGCCAGAGGATTAATATAGAAAATCTTGCTGGACACCTTGGACCAGGTGCCCGTAGAGGTGGCGTAATGTGAACGGCATGTCCTACGATGAGAACTTGCAGCACCTCTGAGGTCACCATGGTAACCATTATCCAAAAATGATGGGCTTGATTTAGAACTTGGTGACAGATATCCCATCGGCCGAAATATAAATCCCGTAAGATATAATGGGATTTATATTTCGTCAGACGGGATATCTGTCACCGTTGTGACTGAGCAACCCGTCCGCCAAGATCTAAATCAGACCCAGAGTCTCTATAGACTGCGGTGGAAAGTTTTCAAAACCTAACCCTGCTTGAATACCCAGGACAAAACAATTATGCCCAACAGTAAGAAATCGCACAATGGATTGGTGCACATCCTCAGATGGTAGTTTCGCACCCTGTAAATACCGCTAGTTCGGCAGCAGTTTTTATCGGATGTGCACCAACCACACCATTCTGAGTTGTCCTGCTTGAAGAGGTGTAAGATGCGCGATCGGAAGTTGTGCACCTGATTTGCATGTTCCGCCTAGTGTCCTTTACCATAAAACCAGGTTTTTGTGAAAGGGAAACGATTCAGGAATGTGTCAATTACCAAAAACTCACAACCCCAATTCAGGTCCTAGCTTGTTTGTGTGCCCGAATCAGGGTCAGCATTTGCGGGCCACTGGTACTGAGGTCTCCATGAAGTATCAACGATGGACACCTAAGTTACAATCTAATATTCTTTTCCACAATCATTACATTGATGGTGAACACCGTGCTGGCTACACTGAACTTATTGGTAATTTTGTTAATTTCGCATTACTCTTTTGATGTGAAATTATTGAAAATGATGAGATTATGCCTGTGTGGTGATGTGATGCTGGCAGAATCTATTGATGTCACCTGGAGTGTTGACAAGCGTCTTGCCCTGAGTGTTCTCTCAGTGGCAGTTACTGCTTGTGCCTTGGCTGTGCCAGCTGGGACGGCTCTTTGTACCCCTTCTACATTAAACCCAACTTCTGCAAACTCATTACTGCGTCCGTCTGTCCTCATTTCAGTGGCGACAGAGGATGGGATGCCACTTCGTCTGATCAACGGATGTTTTAATTCCCTGTTGGGAATGGACTGAATCGGCCTGCGAAGGTACCAAAGTTCTTCCGTTCCGCTTTCAACCAAACTGTGAGTACCTTTTTCTTTACTTCTCCTGCCCAAGGCACATACGTCCGTAAGCGGGTACAGAGAGCCGCGTTCCCGTTTTTTTTTTCCGTGTTACGTCTTGCCTGCTACTGCCTGTTTTCCCGTTTACACTTTCCGGGACTCTGCCACGCTTATTACCCAGCTCTGCTTGCGTTGGCTATACATTTTTTGCTTCTTGTGTGCTTAAAAAGAAAAAGGGAAAACAAATATTTTATTCTACTGGTCATCTCGACTCGCGCTATTCCTCGAGCCTCCAGCACTCACCTCGCACGAGCGTACTGTTGCCGGGCAACCCGCTTTGATCACGGAGCTTCTCCGTGTTCATGACAGCGCTCTGACGCGCACAGCGTGTCGCGTTCCTGCTACTTGTCATTTCGCGCTGATACGCACAGCACTTACCTTTGTGTGTCAGCTCTTCAAGCATCGACCTCGAACAAAGGACATTACTGTTGGGGATCCCACTCCGTATTTGCTCCAAGCTCCGTCACACGGATGTCCCGCCTTCCACTTCCTGCTGAATTCCAATTGGTTTGGCGAAGTTCCAAAGGATCCTAATGTCTCTTACCTCGTTCAAATCTGACATCTAGTGGACGAACTGAGCTATTAACTTGGGATTTCTCCTGTGTGCCACGTCTGTGATACACTCACTCTATCCAACTGCAACAAGAAAAAGGAACGTCTTCTTCTATTTCCCAAGACAAAATCATGTTCACACTTTGAAGTTGATGAACACTGCTCGAAAATAAAAATAAAAATTCTCTCTCTCTCTTCTTCTTTCTTCCGTCTGTTTGCTCTTCTTCTTTGTATTACTCATCTTCTTTTCATTCTTGTGTTCTCTCTCTACTCTCAACCGTTTTAATTTACAGGTACCCAGCCGACATGCAGATTGTTACCCCTCCACCGTCTTTTCTTCAGGAACCGGGAGAACCACCGCTGGAATGGAAATTGTGGATCAGATCTTTTATGGCTTATTTAAGTGCTATAGACGGACAAAGGTTCAGACCTGAGAGGAGGAAAAACCTTTTGTATTATCATTTAGGCATTGAGGGTCAGAATGTCTTTGATCACTTACCTCCCTACGACCCACCCGAAGGTCAGGATCCTGATGAATTCGATATAGCTGTAGCTCAATTAGATAGGTACTTTACAAAGACAAAGAACATTGTAGTACACAGATACAAATTCTTTACCAGAATGCAGAAACCGACCAAAAGTATAGACACTTTCATTACAGCATTGAAAGTCCTGGCTTCGAAGTGTGAATTCGAAAACTTTACGTCACAACTTGTGAGAGATCAACTTGTTGCCAGGTGTTATTGTAAAAAGATACAAGAAAAACTACTTACCTGTAAAGATCCTTCCTTAGACAAAGTGGTAGATATTGCTAAAAGCATTGAGAGTTCTATGGAAGATGCCAAGCAACTCGAAACCGCTTTGTCTAACACCACTATTTCAGGCGCTGTCTCCGCCAAACCTCCTGTTATCAGACGTGATGATACCAGAAGGCAAAATATGTTTAGAGGTGGAAATAAATTTGTGCCAAATAGACCACCTAGCCAAAAAATCAGTTGTTTCAGGTGCGGTTCACCTTTGCATGTATCATCCTTCAAGAACTGTCCAGCGGTCAATCAACAGTGTGCACAGTGTGGTAAAATGGGTCATTTTGCCAGAGTTTGTATGGGAGCAAGAAGGAGAAACATAAGGTGTGTCCTGAATGAGCCTGACTGTCATTATGACGATGACGTTACCAGTCAGGAATACGTTGTAGTAGTGAAAGACTGTAGCGACAAACAGAACACGCTTCCCATTCCTGACCCTGAGGTTGATGTCACCATTGAAACTATTCGCATTCAACTTCTTGTAGACACAGGAGCACGAATCACCATCGTGTCACAAGAAAAATACCTCAAATTCTGGGCAAGGAAAAGTTTATTACCACCAGACATACTCACGGTGGCTTTTGAAGGTAGCAGAATTGAATTACTAGGCTACTTCTGGGCTACCATCAGCGTTTTGGGGGAAGTCATCAAAGGAAAGGTGTATGTAGCAAGAAAGGGGATTAATGTCCTTGGGTTACTTCACCAGGCTGAATTTGGTTTAACCATCAAACCTGGTCTAGCCAAACCTGTTTTTATTGACAAACAGCTTGCGCTGGATCAAGCCCAAACCACGAAGGACATCAATTCTTTGTCCACTACCGAGATAGCTAACAAGTGGGAGCACAAGTTTGAGAAGGTGCTCGAAGAACACCTTGGCAAAATCACTGCTTTCCAACATTTCATCAAAGTTAAATGAAATGCCAGCCCTGTCAAGCATAAATTACGCAATGTTCCTCTCAGCATTAGAGCTGATTTATCCAAACATTTAAAAGCTCTGTGCAATCAAGGCATAATTGAGAAAGTCGAGGCTACCCTCTGGCTTTCACCCATTGTTCTGGCCAAGAAGAGGTCTGGGGACTTGAAGATGTGTGTCGACTTGAGGAGCCTCAACGAGGCCATCTGGGTCGATGAGTTCCCCCTCCCACGTATTGAGGATCTAATCGCTAAAGTTGGTTCCTCTTCGTGGTACACTAAACTGGATCTCAAGGCTGCTTATCACCAGGTTGAACTGCATCCTCAGTCCCGACACCTCACAGCCTTTGTCACTCCTGATGGTGTTTTCTAGTTTTGCCGTCTACCTTTCGGCTTAGCTTTGGCGGCCGCCGTCTTCCAGAGGCTTATGACTGAAATGTTTCACGATAATCCCCATGTTGTTGTCTTCCAGGACGATATCCTTATTTTCTCTAGAACTGAGACCGAACACGATTTAGCCATTGATCAAGTCTTCAGCATTCTAGAGAATAGGGGAGTTACTCTGCAGAAGAGCAAATGCACTTTCAAAGTGAAAGAAATAGAATATTTAGGTCACATTATCTCGGAACATGGCATAAAACCCAGACCTGGTTTGGTCAGAAGCATCGTGGAAGCGCCTGGGCCACAAAACAAAGAGCAGCTCATGTCCTTCCTTGGGCTGTGCGAGTTTTATGCCAAGTTCATGAAAGATTACGCAAAAACCACTGAATGTTTCAGTGTGAAAAAGGTTTTCAACCCATCAAGGACCATATTGTCAAGGCCCCTGCTTTGCAAGCTTTTGTGGAGGGAAGACAAACTGTTGTCACTGTTGATGCCTGCGAGTATGGTCTGGGGGCTGTTCTATCTCAGTATGCAGAAGGTAGAGAGCACACAGTAGACTTCGCCTCCAGAACACTTTGTCCCGTGGAACAGAAGTACTCCGTTATAGAAAAAGAGCTTCTGGCCTGTGTCTGGAGTATTGAGAAGTTTAAGCCGTATTTGTGGGGTAGATCTTTTGTACTTAAGACCGATCATCGTCTTTTAGTTGACTTCTTGTCTGGGAAGAAAATAAAATGCACCACTGCCCGTTTAGCCAGGTTATCTGCCAAGCTTTTGGAGTACACCTTTAGTGTAAATACATTCCGGGGGGAAAAAATTGTAGAGCGGATTGCTTGAATAGGCTTCCTGTCACTGATACAGAGGAACAGGACTGGGAGACTGAAGTTGAGGAATGTTTTGTGGCTTGTACTAGTCAAGACAGCCTGTCTTTCGCTGAGGAGGATTAGGTGGTAGAAGTGAACAAAGATGCTGTGCTCAGAGAGGTTGTGTCCCTGATCAAGAAAGGCTAGCCCAAGGGGAAGTGTCTCTCATCTGATCTACAAATGTTCTGGAAGGTCCACGGTGAGTTATCGGTTGAGGGTGGCAAAGTGGTTAGAGGTGATAAACTTGTGTCTCCGAAGTGTTAGCGAGATAAGATAGTCATGACCGCGCATTCAGGTCACCTTGGTGTGACCATGACTAAGAGGAAGGTCCGAACGGATTTCTGGTGGCCTAGGATGGATTCCCAGATTGACGACTTAGTCAAGCAATGTGCGACCCCTGACCTTGACTGGTAGGTCGCTCCCCCACCACAAAGCTCCGTCTGTGTGCCGTGCTGCTGCCAGCTGATTGTGCCCGTTTTTCTCTGTGTGCCCTGCTGCCCCTGATTGTGCTCGTTTTTCTCTGTGTGCCCTGCTGCCCCTGATTGTGCTCGTTTTTTCTCTGTGTGCCCTGCTGCCCCTGATTGTGCTCGTTTTTCTCTGTGTGCCCTTGCTGCCCGATTGTGCTTGTTTTTCTCTGTGTGCCCTGCTGCCCCTGATTGTGCTCGTTTTTCTCTGTGTCCCCTGCTGCCCCTGATTGTGATCGTTTTCTCTGTGCCTGTTTCCCGCCGCTGCGCCCTGCGGCCCCGCCCCTCACTGCCCATTCGCTGCCCCATTCCCTGCTCCTCCCTCCCACCTCCCCATTTATGGCGGCCGCTGCGTGGTGAAGAGAGCGACCCCTGACCTTGACTGGTAGGTCGCTCCCCCACCACACAGCTCCGTCTGTGTGCCCTGCTGCTGCCAGCTGATTGTGCCCGTTTTTCTCTGTGTGCCCTGCTGCCCCTGATTGTGCTCGTTTTTCTCTGTGTGCCCTGCTGCCCCTGATTGTGCTCGCTTTTTCTCTGTGTGCCCTGCTGCCCCTGATTGTGCTCTTTTTTCTCTGTGTGCCCTTGCTGCCCCTGATTGTGCTCGTTTTTCTCTGTGTGCCCTGCTGCCCCTGATTGTGCTCGTTTTTCTCTGTGTCCCCCTGCTGCCCCTGATTGTGATCGTTTTCTCTGTGCCTGTTTCCCGCCGCTGTGCCCCTGCGGCCCCGCCCCCTCACTGCCCATTCGCTGCCCCATTCCCTGCTCCTCCCGCCCACCGCCCCATTTATGGCGGCTGCTGCGCAGCGGGTGCGCCGCTGGCGCGCCCAAGGCGCGCCTAAGGCAAGCCCATCTGCGCCCGTCCGCGCCTGGACCGCGCCCAGCGCCAGAACCCCTGGTCCGGGCATCCCCGTGCCCGCCACATCAACAGACGCCGATACGACGCCAGCACCCTCCACGCATTCAACCCCGGAAAAGATCACGCCTGCTACCGGGCCACCCCGAAGCGCACCCAAGGGCCCTTCACCTGCCGGAACTGCAGCTTCGCCAGCACCCGCCCCGCCAAACCACCGCCCAGGAAAGAACCCAACTACCTCAGATGCATCCTCCTCAACACCCGCTCCGCCCGCAAACACGCCATCGAACTCTGGGACCTTCTCGACTCAACCTCCCCAGAGGTCGCCTTCCTGACGGAGACCTGGCTGAACCCCGCTTCAGCCCCCGACATCGCCATTGCCATCCCAGACGGCTACAAGATCACCCGCAGGGACCGCACCAACGGAGTCGGAGGAGGCATCGCCATCGTCCACAGGAACACCCTCAGAGTCTCAACCAACACCAACGACACCCTCAGCACCGCCGAACACATGCACTTCCAGATCCACACCGATCCCAACACCACCCTCAGAGGAACCCTCATCTACAGACCCCCCCGGACCCCGACCACAGTTCAGCGATTCCATCGCTGACTTCATCAGCACACACGCCATCGCGTCCACGGACTACATCCTCCTCGGGGACCTGAACTTCCACCTCGAGAACAACAAGGACACCAACTCCACCACCCTGATCGACAACCTCACCACCCTCGGACTCAGACAGCTCGTGACAACACCCACCCACGCCGCCGGCCACACGCTAGACTCCATCTTTTCCGCAAGCCCACACGTCTCCTTCAACCACACCTCCGAACCCCACTGGACCGACCACCACTGCATCCACTTCACCTACAGGAAGCCCACCACGCACCACCGCACCCAACAAATGCCTCGCCGCTGCTGGAGCAGAGTCACCGAAGACCAGCTAACCACCACCTCGCCCTGAGCCCACCCGCCGAACCACCCGACCCCGACACCGCCGCCCGCAACCTCAGACAGTGGATCGACGACTGCGCCAACACCCTCGCCCCGCTCAAGAATCCGCCCAACAGCCACACCAGCAAGAAAGCCACCTGGTTCACCGAAGACCTCCAGGCCTCCAAACGAACATGCCGAAAACTGGAGAAGATCTGGCTCCACGAACGGACAGCGGACAGCTACGCCGCCCACAAGAGCGCTACCCGCAGTCACCATCACCTCATCAGATCCGCCAAAAGGGCCTCACTCAAAGACCACCTAGACAACAATGCACACAACAGCAAAGAGCTCTTCAACATCGTGAAGGAACTCTCCAACCCCAGCTCCAACACCAACGACATCCCGCCGTCACGAGACCTGTGCGACTCACTGGCCACCTTCTTCCACCGCAAAATCACCGACATCCACGACAGCTTCAACACCACGACCGCCCCGGCAACCACCGAGACCACTGCCCCCACGACCACCAACCGCCTGCTCTCCTGGACCAACATCAACGACGAGGACACCAGCGAGATCATGAACACCATCCACTCCGGTTCACCGCTAGACCCGTGCCCTCACCACGTCTTCAACAAAGCCAGTACAGCCATCGCTCCCCATCTCCGGAAAATAATCAACATCTCCTTCGAGACAGCAACCTTCCCGGAAAGCTGGAAGCACGCCGAGATCACCGCCTTACTCAAGAAACCCAAGGCAGACCCCAAGGACCTCAAGAACTTCCGACCCATCTCTCTGCTCCCGTTCCCCGCGAAGGTCACCAAGAAAATCGTCAACAAACAACTGACCCGCTACCTCGAGGAGAACAACATCCTGGACCCTTCCCAGTCCGGCTTCCGCAGCAACCACAGCACCGAAACCGCCCTCATCGCCACCACCGATGACATCAGGACCCTGCTAGACAACGGAGAAACAGCAGCCCTCATCCTCCTGGACCTATCAGCCGCCTTCGACACGGTCTGCCACCACACACTACGAACACGCCTTCACGACGCCGGGATCCAAGAGAAGGCCCTGGACTGGACCACATCCTTCCTTTCCGGCAGAACTCAAAGCGTCCGCCTCGCCCCCTTCCGATCCAAGGTCACCAAGATCATCTGCGGCATACCCCAAGGCTCCTCCCTCAGCCCGACGCTGTTCAACATCTACATGGCACCCCTCGCCCACGTCGCCCGACAGCACAACCTCAACATCATCTCCTATGCCGACGACTCCCAGCTGATCCTCTCCCTCACCAAAGACCCTCACACCGCCAAAGCCCACCTCCACGAAGGAATGAAGGCCGTCGCCGAATGGATGAGGTCCAGCCGCCTGAAGCTGAACTCGGACAAGACGGAGGTCCTCATCCTTGGTTCCAACCCTTCAGCCTGGGACGACTCCTGGTGGCCGACATCACTGGGAACAGCCCCGACACCCACCGACCACGCACGCAACCTAGGGGTCATCCTCGACCCCACCCTCTCCATGACTAAGCAGGTCAACGCCGTTTCCTCATCCTGCTTCAACACCCTCCGAATGCTCCGCAGGATCTTCAAGTGGATCCCCACTGAAACAAGGAAAACCGTCACCCAGGCCCTCGTCACCAGCAGGCTGGACTACGGAAACGCCCTCTACGCAGGAACGACGGCTAAGCTCCTGAGACGGCTGCAACGCATCCAGAACGCCTCTGCACGTCTTATCCTCGACATCCCCCGCCGCAGCCACATCACACCCCACCTGAGAGATCTGCACTGGCTCCCTGTCAACAAGAGGATAACCTTCAAGCTCCTCACCCACGCACACAAAGCACTCCACAACTCCGGACCCGCCTACCTCAACAGACGACTCAGCTTCTACACCCCCACCCGCCAGCTCCGCTCCACCAGCCTCGCCCTCAACACAGTTCCCCGCATCCGGAAAACGACCGCCGGCGGCAGATCCTTCTCCCACCTCGCCGCCAAGACCTGGAACACCCTCCCCACCAACCTTCGGCAGACCCAAGACCTACTGGCCTTCAGAAGACTCCTCAAGACCTGGCTCTTCGATCAGTAGCAGCACCCCCCCCTCTTCCCCCAGCGCCTTGAGACCCTCGCGGGTATGTAGTGCGCTTTATAAGTGACCTGATTGATTGATTGATTGAATGTGTACGATGTAATGCCAGTGACAAGGTGTTGGTTCTGGAAGGTGTGGTTGACTCTCCTGTGCTTCCCCCCGGAAGAGCTTGGCAGAGGTTAGGGATGGATTTTCTTGGGCCTTTCCATGTTCTACCTGCCAACACGAGATATTTTCTAGTCCTTATTGATCATCTGTCCAGGTGGGTTGAGGTTGAGCCAATCAGCATTCCTAACTCCAAAAGCATTATCAATTGTTTGAACAAGATTTTCCTTAGGGACGGCTATCCTGAGGAGATTCTAACAGACAACGGCGTTCAGTTCGTCTCACAGGAGATGAATTTGTTTCTGCGCTCCTGCGGTATCAAGCATACCAGGACTCCACTTTACCACCCACAAAGCAATGGTAAAGCAGAAAGGTTCAATAGAGTCTTTGTGGAGTGTGTCCAAGCGGCTTTCAGGTCGAAGTCGTGTGTTTTTCAAGCTGTAAAAGATCTGGTTTGGTCATACCGTACTTCGCCTCATGTTGCTACCAATTTTAGTCCCTTTTAACTTATGAGGGGAAGAAAAGCATCTTCACAGGTTTACCCATTTTGGATGGTAAAGTCCTTCCACCAGGGTTGTGATATGAGGTGTGTGTGGGATTCTGCGAATAAAAAATCTGCTGAAGCCAGTTTTAAGAGTTGTGAGCCTAGTGTTAGAAAAGAAACTCACAGACTTCATGTCGGGGATTGGGTTAGAATAAAAATCCTGTCTCTGTCAGAAAAGGTCTGTCTAAGTTTTTGGATTCTCAACAGATTGTAGAAATCCGCAAGAATGCTGTAAAATTGTCCAATGGGAACTGGTGGAGCACCTCTCGTGTTGCTAAAGACCCATGTTTTCCCTCTGAAACAGTCAAAGCAGACAAATGTGTTTTGCGGGGGGATGATGTCAGGAAAAGCACCAGGGTCCATGTTAGACCAAGCAGATTACATGATTATGTTGATCACTAGAGCGGACCCATGCTAGACCAAGTAGATTCCATTATTATGCTCTATCTGTACAGCTTCTGAAAGGTTCCATGGACATGTTTATTTTCTTCATAATGTATTTCGTTTTGTTCACCCTTCTTTCTTTCTGTATCCCCTCCCCTACCTCATCATTTAATATTGTTTTATTAAAAGGGGGGAGGTGTGGTGATGTGATGCTGGCAGAATCTATTGATGTCACCTGGAGTGTTGATGAGCGTCTTGCCCTGAGTGTTCTCTCAGTGGCAGTTACTGCATGTGCCTTGGCTGTGCCAGCTGGGACGGCTCTCTGTACCCCTTCTACATTAAACCCAACTTCTGCGAACTCATTACTGCGTCCGTCTGTTCTCATTTCAGCCTGTTTGCATATTTATGAGTCATTTGGCACAAAATCCTACAGCAGGAGCACTCCTGGCTGCCGATGGTCATGTTCTGCTGCATTTAGTACTATTATCTAAGCGCAAAAAGCATCCTTGGACAATTTTGGGGATGCTGGGTTACACTCCTCACGTAGTTCCGCGTAATCTTGCAGAATTTTACATAATTATGCTACAGCAAATTAATATGCGAGTTACGCTACTGACCTCAATCCAGTGTCACAGATGATGATGAATTGAGATTTGTAAAGTGCACAGCTACTCCTGGGAATGTCCCGGTGCTCAACTCACAGGTAAGGGCAACTTAGCTTTGAGAGAAGAGCCATTTTTTCAACCCCCTTTTAAAGATGGATACAGATTCAAATAAGCAAAGGTCCAGAGGGAGCTTATTGCAGGCCGGGGGACCCAGATAGAAAAATGAGCCAACGCCCACTCTGGTGCAACATATCTTGGGTCCCTTAGCTGACACCCTGTTTGAGGAACGCAAATTCCTAGTTAGAAGGTAGGATTGAATTCTGGAAACCAGACCACCAGGCAATAATGACCATACAGGGGGACCTGAGTACCAATCTTCCTGCCACAAACTAGGTTGTTCTCTGTGCGGTTCTCAAATACTATGTTGACCACCATACAATGTCCACAACGTACGAAACTCATCCTCCCCAACAGCAGTGGGCCAATTTTATCCTGCAAGAAGAGATATAGAAACCCATCTGCCAAGGATGACCATTGCATGTGGCTCGCCATCACTAACTGAACGGCCTCATCATTGAGTATACAACAGCAATGACACTATCGGTCCAAACTGCGCAAAGACACATCAATACCACATTAAAACATGTGTATCTGTGGTTTTCAGTCTGCATGTATGTTTTTAACACATGTTTAGCATGGAGGTCTAGTCTTTCTCCTAGATTACTGCTATGGTGTTAAAAGTCAAATACCTTGTGGTCCTATGGTGGGTTCTGGCCCTTTGGGGTAAATGGGAGGACAAATGGGTTCTGAAGGACAAAGTGCGGTCTTCTTGGAGCTCTGTGAGTGTCCAACAGGCACGCAAGATGGGTGCGGGACCTCTGCACTTGCACGCATGGCCAGAGGGCCCCGGATGTGCCCCATGGAAACATCTTCCACCCACCCAAGCCACCCATGCACGCACCACGCGAAGGCTAGTTTGTACCAGGGACAGAACAAATGGAGGGTTGTGGAAATCTGAAATAATTTCCGTTAGCATAAGCTGAAGCCATCTTGGTTGTGGCATCCATTTTGTTGCTTTGTAATTCTCCCGTCCTCTGCTGCTCGTCTTTTTCCCTGCCTGTGCTGTCTATTTTAGTTGACTTCCTGACTCAGCTAAAAGCAATGTACGTGCTAAGAGTTTGTAGCTGCCGTAACACCTGGTCTCAGACTCAACTGTCAATCATTTACTGCTGCCATAAGCACTCCTGCTCCCCCTCCCACTTTGCTGACCATGTGGTTTTTCATCTGTCCTTGTTTGCTGAAAACTATTTGTGAAACTTGTCCTTCCTATTTCTGTTCACATGCTTACAAGTGCAGAAAAAGCTGTATATAAGGCCTGTGTTCTGTGACTTCAATGTACTACCTCAGGCAGCACTTGAGAGTGCTGTGTGGATGTAGTCCCACTCATGAGTGATTAATAAACTTGTTATTTGAATTCCAGCTTCAGTGCCAATCTCTATTTTGTTGGTCTACGGACCCGTGGACAGAGAAGGGTGACCCCTGCACCGGTGTGCTCATTAAAAGGCACATTTCCACAATTGGCGCCCGATACGTGGGGCCTCATCGAGGACGCGGCCGTCTGAAGGAGTGGTCTTGACGGAAGAGTGGAATATTACTGAGGAGACGTCCTGCATGAGGAGACCCTTGTCTTTGCAGCCAAAGTGACTTTTCCGGTTTTCCGATTTGACCCTCCGGGTGGTGGCCGGTCCCGACTGAGATATCCTTTGGCGTAAAATTTGCAGTGACCATTAGGTCGACTAAGAGATCGGCAGGTGGAAGTTGGAGACTCTTGTTTGGTAAGGTCGCTGAAGTGGCACTCTTGATTTGCTTGGCCAAGATTCTGGTTTTGTTTGTTTGATTTATTTTTTGCAAAAGATAAAGGCAGGTAATGTGGAGATTTTTCTCTACTTTTGAATATTTTGGAAAAGTAATATTTTACAAAAATTTGGTAGCATGCCTGTTTCCAGCACACTCCGTAGGTTGTGTTGCTGTCTTGGTGGTACCAAAAAGGATTTAGAAAGAAGTCAGCCGGCTCCCCCAGAGGGGACACCTAATAGACATATGTATGTCAAATATGGTATTTCTTCCATAATGTATAGTACATTGTGGAACAAATATACGAAAAAGGATCCTGATCTACAATGGCCAGTGAATGGGTCATTTGACTTTAAGAAGATTCAATATGTAGAACAGTGTTTGTTTAAAAGGAAAAGTCGACAAGATATGTTTGATTGTGTACGAATGTGGGAGAAAGAAGTGTAAGAGAGAGTGAGGAAAGAAGAAGCTATAGCAGAAAAAGAACAGCGAAAAATGATATATCAAAAAGCGTTGGAATTAAAAAATAAAGAGATGAAGGCAATAAAAGAAAAAGAGGAAAGGGAGCGTCGTTTAGAGGTAACTGGCCAGTACCCTATTAGGCGCCCCATTTATCCCATTCTTAATAAACCTCAGGATGACTCCATTTTGTTAGATCGACCTCCGCCCCCCGTACAAATTTCCCTCTGCCCCTGAGAATGATCTTTCTGAAGAAGAACATTTTTCCTCAGACGATAAAGACTTAGATAAGCAAGATGGGCGGCAGACTCGCTCTACTTTGACTACTGACGAAAAAGCCACTATCAGATCCACTGCTCGCAAAGAAGCTCGTGGGACAACTTCTGCTCCAGACCTTGTAGCAATGGTTCAGCAGTGGAAGGATTTAGAGCAGTTATATTTTGCAGAGAAGTTCACTTGGGAGGTAATACTTGGTTTTAGAAACGTTTCTAAAAACTTAGAGCCCACTGATATCAATTCTGATTATAAACATTTAAATGATGGAACTTTCCTTTTTTCAAATATACCTGATCTAATTTGGCGAGTGGTTAAATTAAGACATGATACACAACGTTTAAAAGCGGAGCAAAAATCAGCTAGTAAAGTTAAAACTGCACAAACAGTTCAGACCCCAGTGCAAAAAGAAGAAGTTTTAGGGATAGACAATGACCCTAGTGATACTGTGGTTACTGTAAAACCAATGCTTGAAGCTGCGCCTCTGTATGTTCCCCCGAAGGGTGCAGGAACAAATGACGATAAAACTTCAGATGATGCAAAGGGATATTTTATTTATAATTGGGTCTATACTCCTTGGAGTAGAGCAGATGTTATGGCTCTTAAGGCTGCTTTGCCCGATCCGCGAAAAAATCCTGCCGCTTTTTATGAAGAAGTAGAAGGAGATATTGCCAGATATTGATATGTTTTTTGTACCTATTTTGCCCCCTGATATGTGGAGAACAATTCGGAAAATAGATGATAATGTAGCATATGGTGATACTTGGGTGCATTTAGAAGAAATAGATGTGGCTAGAGAGCCTGCGCAGAAACCGCAACAGGTGATATTAGATCTTCCTAAAGCTATTGTGACTAAGTTGAAAACTCTCATACCCCCTAAGAAAATAGATTGGACTACATTAGCGTCTTGTAAACAGAAAGCGGATGAGTCAGTTTCCGATTTCTTTACACGATTTGAAGAGACATTTCATGATTTTAGTGGGCAGTCCTTGACAGATGACACGGGTAAGCATCTGTTCGTTGACAAATTTGTCACTAACATGTTGCCAGAAATAGCTAGTCGCCTCAAGGCCAGCGAGAGTTCGTGGACTACGTCTTCCCTAGTCTCCCTTTTGACTATGGCCCAGTATTATGAGTGTCAGGAATTGGAAGCAAAAGGCAAGGAGGATAAGAAGGTTAAGGATTTAAAGATGAAAGTTATGTTGGCTCAAGTATATGGTCCACCATTCAGAGGTGGTGGAAGAGGCGGACGTGCAGTATATACACCTGGTGTACCCCCTTTCCCTCGAGCAACTTTGTCCTCTGATCAGTGTGCTTATTGTAAAGAGATTGGACATTGGCGTTCTGAGTGCCCCCTTTGCGAGGTCAGCAGTACCAACAAGGTAGAGGAAATATGAGAGGGCGCCCAGGGAATTCAGGAAATAGGGGAGGCATGGGCAATCGTCCCAGATTTGAGGCAGTTGAACACGGACCAAATTATTCTAATACCTTTGATAGACGAAATCAATATCAAATGTCAGATTATTCGGCTGATGGTCTTGGGGATTCTGATTACGCATAGGAATGCCTAGGATGGGGTAAGGAACCAGTTGAGGTCCCAGTAGATCAGAAAGGTCCTTATGTTGATGCAAATGTCTTGGGCTCTACTGATCGGTTTCTGGTTGATACAGGAGCTACTCGTAGTGCTCTGTCTAAAAATTGGTTCCTAGGGCTCCCTTGTCTGGCGCAATGATAACATCAATAGGATTCGATGGGACACCTACACCTAGCCCACTGTCACAGCCGCTTGCATTTAGTCTTGATAAATTCACTGCAGTATGTCCTTTTCTGCTTTCCCCTAACACGCCGGATAACATTGTGGGTATCGATATGCTTAAATATTTTCGTGCTACAATACGTTGTTCCCCAGAAAGTGTGCGTGTTATCTTAAATGATAATTATCCAATGGTTGAGAGGTCTTGTCTCATTAAAGAGGATATCGCTCTGGCATCTTTACCTAGTACTTTGTGGGCTAAATCAGATACCGATGTGGGTCAAAAGGTTATTCCACCAGTGCATATTCAAGTGAAGGAAGGTGCTTCATTGCCTCGATTGCCCCAATATAAAATATCTCGGGAAGGCGAAGAAGCATTGACGCACATTGTTCAGGATTTGATCAAGGTGGGGGTTGTGGAAGAAGTACCTTATAATACCTGTAATAGTCCTATCCTTCCTATTTTGAAAAAAGACACCGATACTAAAATTTACAGATTCATTATTGATTTACGAGAGGTTAACAAAATCGTGGTGCCCCAATATCCGGTAGTCTCTGACATTACGACACTTCTTACTATGGTTCCTCCTACTGCCACTACATTTAGTGTAATATATTTGAAGAATGCATTCTTTTTGATACCTATTCACCCTGACAGCCGTTATTTATTTGGCTTCACTTTGAATAATAGATCATTCAGATTCTGTAGAGCTCCGCAAGGGTATACAGAGAGTCCTAGCATTTATAGTCAGGCATTGAAAAGGCAGCTTGATTCTTTTCCTGTACCAAAAGGGGTGGCTCTTATTCAATATGTCGATGACATCTTGTTGGCTGCCGATACCCCTGAACAGTGTGAAGAAGGAACACTGTCATTATTATCATTTGTTGCCTCTCATCATCACAAAGTCTCTCGGAAGAAATTGCAATTTTGTAGACAGCAGGTTACCTATTTAGGTCACCTCCTGTCTAAGGAGGGACGTGCACTCACATCAGATCACATTCAAACTATTTTAGACACTCCTGTGCCCCGTACTCAGAAGGATGTCCATGCACTGATTGGCCTTACTTCTTTTTGTAGGCAGTGGATCCCTAGCTTTTCATACATTATTAAACCCTTGTTGGCCCTCTTGACTAAAGAGACTCCGATGCCCTTCCCATGGACTACTGAATGCCAGAATGCCTTCCAACAGTTACGTCAAGCTCTTTGTTCTGCACCTGTATTAGGAACTCCAGACTACACTAAGACTTTCACACTCTATGTACATGAGAGGGAAGGTTGTGCCCTCTCGGTTTTAACACAGACACACGGTGATAAACAACGTCCTTGTGCATATTTTTCGGCTGTCCTTGATCCAGTTGCCCGCGCGCTGCCTGGTTGTTTTCGAGCGGTGGCGGCAACGGCTGTGTCTATACGTCAGAGTGAGGGAATAGTCTTGTCACATAGATTGCTTGTGTTAGTACCCCATTCAGTCGATGCCTTGCTCAATCAAACAAAAACACAGCATTTGACTAGTGCCCGCTTCACAGGATATGAATTGACACTTTTGGCCCTTCATATTACGTTGAAAAGATGTTTGACTCTGAATCCTGCTACATTATTGCCATTTCCAGCTACTCAGTCTCAGTCCCAAGAGTTACATGACTGTATATCCCTTACTGAAGAACAAACAAAGGGTCGTGTTGACCTACAAGATACACCCCTTTCTAGTGTTGATGGGGAATTGTGGGTTGATGGGTCCTGCCTGAAGTTACCTGATGGCACTACATCTGCCGCCTATGCAATTACAACACTTCAAACAGTAATTGAGACAGCTCGCATCCCACAGAAGTCAGCTCAAGCAGCCGAGTTGATAGCACTGACAAGAGCATGTGAGCTTAGTACAGATTTGCTTGTTAACATTTACACTGATAGCCAATATGCCTTTGGTGTGGCTCATAGTTTCGGGCAGTTATGGAAAGAAAGAGGCTTTCTTACTTCACATGGGACACAAATAGTGCATGGGGAATTAGTACATAATCTCCTTACTGCTTTGACCTATCCCAAGAAAGTGGCAATTGTTAAATGTAGTGCACACAAGAAAGTGACTGATAAAATAGGAGCAGGCAATGCCTTTGCGGATTACACAGCCCGCGAGACTGCAATGCAGCGAAGTACTACATCTATGTATGTAGTTAAGTCACAGGCTGAGCGTTGGCATGATGCCAGGCAAGAGGTGCTGGACATGCAACAATCTGCTTCTGATGACGAATTAGACCAATGGTCCAAGGAGGGAGCATTGGATGATGAGGGCTGTTGGAGGAATAAAGAAATGACAAAATGGAAGTTTCCCACAGCCTATTTACACCCTATGATTCACATGGCACATGGGCCGGCACATGTTGGAGCATCCTCAATAACAAAGCAACTTATGCAAGTTTGGGATCATCCAGAGATTGCTGGCACGGCTAAAAAGATAGTTCAGTCCTGTCTGATCTGTCTCCAGTATAATCCTGGAAAGGGAACACAAACTCCAAAAGGAGGGTTTGCAATACCAACTGCACCTTTTGAGGTCCTGCAAATAGATTACATCCAGCTTGAGCGCTGTAACAACCTAAAGTATGTCTTGGTAGTGGTTTGTGCCTTCAGAAAATGGGTAGAGGCATACGCTACGAAAGATAATACAGCTCTTACGACAGCAAAGGTGCTCCTAAAGGAGTTCTTTCCCCGATTCGGCATTTGTCGAGTTTTGTGGAGTGACAACGGACCCCATTTTATTGGGCAAGTTGTTGAGTATCTCATGAAAGGGTTGGGAATTAAGCAGAAGTTTCATGCTGCTTTTCACCCACAATCAGCGGGGCTGGTGGAGCGATATAACTCCACTCTGAAATTAAAATTGGCTAAGATACAAGCCTCTACGTCATTGAAATGGCCTGATGCGCTGCCTCTGGCGTTGTTATCTATCAGATCGATACCACATTCACGATCTGGCCTCACACCCTATGAGGTGGTTTTCGGAAGGCCTATGAACATTTGGGGGATTCCTAAGCCACGCCCTATTCATGATGTACCACATGTGTTGATGAATGATTATTTGTCACAGTTGACTGATAGTTTGTCTTCTATTTATCAACAGGTTCGGGAGACTCTTCCAGACCTGTCGTAAGGTGAGGGCCATTGTTTGCGCCCTGGTGACTTTGTGGTGATTAAATCCTTTCAGAGGACCAGCTCCCTAGCACGAGATGGCGAGGCCCTGAGCAGGTGCTACTGGCTACCAGGACTGCAGTTCGAGTGACCAATCGGAAGAACTGGGTCCATGCGACACACTGTCGAAAAGTGTTGCAGGATCTAGTGAGCCCAGCTGCGCTGACAGATCACCGCGATATCCTGGTCACAGAGAAAGGACAAGCTACGTCACCTGAAGGACCTGAGGAAGTCTTCCCGGACCACACGATCCCTGGTACATCTCGATATCAGCTGCGACCCAGGAAGAAAGACACTTCGTTGAAAAAGACTGTTTGAGCCACTGTCCTGGGTGGTTAAAGACTGACTTGAAAGGGGGGTAGTCTATTAGTGACTACTCGTCTCAATGTTAGTGAAGAAATCAACACCTGCCCAGGACCTTAGGGCACCATCTGCTTTGTTGTTTGACGATGGAATGAATATGCTTGAGGAGAAGAAACCGGCTGCTGCGAGAATCTGTAATAAACAAACTATGATTGCTATTGGACTCACTTTGACTGTTGTTGTCATTGCTACAATAACTTGGGTTGTAGAGGAAGTAGCTCCTGTTCGAAATCTATTGACTGCTACTACTCCTGTCCCCATTGAACATCACTATTTTACTCTACCTTATCATGAGCAAAAGCACAGAATGTCCTACTTTAATAACACTTTCATTCAAATGTTGCACCACACGCACAATGCTACGAACGTTACCAACTGCTGGGTATGTGGAATGATGCCAGCTCATCAGAGAAAGGTAGGAACGCCTTTCATTCATTTGTCTTTTTCACATAACTGCAGAGCCTGGTTTGCATTATTGTGGGCTTCTCATATCGCTAATATTACTAACTATGATGTAGGAAGACTTAACGCTCAGTTGAACAAAGTCTGCTACCCTGATGAGGAAGGGGACCCACAAGCCAAAGGAACTGTATGGGAAATGGAGGAGTATCGCCGAGGAAATTCCTCCACAAACTATGTTTTCCCCAACACTCGAACCATCAAGGGTAATGGGCCTCCTGTTATCGCTGTTAATAGAGCTCGAGCGGATCTCTGTGTGAGCAGTATTGGCAGTATCCCTGTGGGAAAAAGTGACTGTACTACAGTATTGAATATTACTGGAACGAACAATAGCAGTTTTTTGTCCTCACACAACACCTATTTCATTTGCGGAAGTAAAGGTTATTACCATCTACCTATTGGTTGGTCGGGAAGCTGCTACGTGTCCTTTTTGCTTCCACCTGTGTTTTTGGCACCTGCATCCTACCATAAAGACTATAAACTGTATAATGACATTTCCAAAAATAGATTCAAGAGGACAATAAATAATGATGAGGTGGATCAAACTGATACTGCACTACAGCAGTATATTGACTTTAATTTGGGACTATTCTTCTTTGTTGGTGCGGCCTTAAACAGTAGGAAGATCAGGCGTTTGACACGTGTTGTAGAGGCTGTAACGAACCAGACAGCAATGGCGCTTGGAAATATCACAGAGGAACTACAAATTGCGAGAATTGTGACGCTCCAAAATAGGATGGTCCTTGACGTAATCCTGGCCGACCGTGGTGGAGCATGTCGCATCATAGGGAGTAGCTGCTGTGTCTATATCCCTGACCACGCCCCTTCTGTTTTTGACGCAATTTCCAAGTTGCACAAAATAGCCACTGAAATACATCAGGATTCAGGAACATGGACTTGGACTGGATGGCTATGGAATGTATTTACTGTATGGGGATGGAAAGTATTAACAGCTCTATGTATATTTTTTGCGATTCTCTTCACTTGTTGCCTATGTATTCAATGCGGCCCAATGCTCTGTTCCCTTTGTATTTCTACTTGTACCTCATGTATACCGACTAAACGAAATGTTACAAATGTAAATGCTCGCTTGGCAATCGACCAAGAAATTACTGAATTAATGCAGATAGATGTGCACGATGTTTTCCGTACTTCCTCAAAAGTATAGAAGATGTCTTCAGCATATGCTAAAAGGGTCGTCTGTGGAAATCTGAAATAATTTCCGTTAGCATAAGCTGAAGCAATCTTGGTTGTGGCATCCATTTTGTTGGCTTTGTAATTCTCCCGTCCTCTGGTGCTCGTCTTTTTCCCTGCCTGTGCTGTCTATTTCAGTTGACTTCCTGACTCAGCTAAAAGCTATGTACGTGCTAAGAGTTTGTAGCTGCCGGAACACCTGGTCTCAGACTCAACTGTCAATCATTTACTGCTGCCATAAGCACTCCTGCTCCCCCTCCCACTTTGCTGACCATGTGGTTTTTCATCTGTCCTTGTTTGCTGAAAACTATTTGTGAAACTTGTCCTTCCTATTTCTGTTCACATGCTTACAAGTGCAGAAAAAGCTGTATATAAGGCCTGTGTTCTGTGACTTCAATGTACTACCTCAGGCAGCACTTGAGAGTGCTGTGTGGACGTAGTCCCACTCATGAGTGATTAATAAACTTATTTGAATTCCAGCTTCAGTGCCAATCTCTATTTTGTTGGTCTACGGACCCGTGGACAGAGAAGGGTGACCCCTGCACCGGTGTGCTCATTAAAAGGCACATTTCCACAGGGTCCCACAAAAGTGAACAGATCATTGGTGGTGTAGGGGATCTGCTGCTGAGGCCAAGTCACTCATCTTAGGTTTTGGGAAGGGGTAGAGAGGGATTCTTAGCATGTTGGAACAGTGTTCCTGAGCTCCTTGGGCTGGCAGTGGTTGTTCACCCAAGCAAGTCTAGCAGCAGGCACCAGGAAAAGGACTAGCCAAGAGGAAATAGGAAGCGCTCTGCTCCATGTTCAGGAAGCCACCAGGGCAGAGTTCATGCAAGACATTAAGGTGCTGGAGTGGGCCTCAGCTTCGATGTCCAGTCCTCGGCAGGTCATTGAGGTGCTGGAGCGGGCCTCGGCTTTGATATCCAGTCCTTGGCATGTCACTGAGGTGCTGGAGTGGGCCTTGACTTCGATGTCTAGTCCCTGGCGGGCCATTGAGGTGCTTAAGCGGGCCTCTGCTTCGATGTCCAGTCCTTGGCAGGTCATTGAGGTGCTGGAGCAGGCCTCGGCTTTGATATCCAGTCCTTGGCATGTCACTGAGGTGCTGGAGCGGGCCTTGACTTCGATGTCTAGTCCCTGGCGGGCCATTGAGGTGCTTAAGCGGGCCTCAGCTTCGATGTCCAGTCCTTGGTGGGTCATTGAGGTGTCAGAGTGGGCCTCTGCTTCGATATCCAGTCCTTGGCAGGTCATTGAGGTGTCAGAGCGGGCCTCAGCTTTGATGTCCAGTCCTTGAGAGGTCATTGAGGTTCCAGAGCGGACCTGGACTTAGATGTCCAGTCCTTGATGGGTCATTGAGGAGTCAGAGCGGGCCATCGCTTTGATGTCCAGTCCTTGGGAAGCCATTGAGGTGCTGGAGTGGGCCTCTGCTGCAATGTCCAGTCCTTGGCAGGTCATTGAGGTGTCAGAGCAGGCCTCAGCTTTGATGTCCAGTCCTTGGGAAGTCAATGAGGTGCCGGAGGGGACCTCCGCTTAGATGTCCAGTCCTTGGCGGGTCATTGAGGTGCTGGAGCGGGCCTCGGCTTCGATGTCCAGTCCTTGGCAGGTCATAGAGGTGCTGGAGCGGGCCTCAGCTTCGATGTCCAGTCATTGAGGTGTCAGAGCGGGCCTCAGCTTTGATATCCAGTCTTTAGCATGTCATTGAGGTGCTGGAGTGGGCCTCAGCTTTGAAGTCCAGTCCTTGGGAGGTCATTGAGGTTCCGGAGCGGACCTGGACTTAGATGTCCAGTCCTTGGTGGGTCATTGAGGTGTCAGAGCGGGCCATCGCTTTGATGTCCAGTCCTTGGGAAGTCATTGAGGTGCTGTAAGGGACCTCGGCTTAGATGTCCATTCCGTTGGCAGGTCCTTAAGAGGCTAGAGCGAACCTCGGTTTTGATGTCCAGTTTTGGTAGGTCATTGAGGTGCTGGAGTGGACCTCAGCTTTGATGTCCAGTCCTTGGCATGTCACTGAGGTGCTGGAGCGGGCCTTGACTTCAATGTCTAGCCCCTGGCGGGCCATTGAGGTGCTGGAGCGGGCCTCTGCTTCGATGTCCAGTCCTTGGCAGGCCTGTGAGGTGCCAGAGCAGGCCTGTGCTTTGATGTCCAGTCCTTGGGAGGTCATTGAGGTACCGGAGCGGACCTGGACTTAGATGTCCAGTCCTTGGCAGGTCATTGAGGTGCCGAAGTGGGTCTTGGCTTCTATGTCCAGTCCTTGACATGTCATTATGGTGCTAGAGCGAGCCTCGGTTTCGATGTCCAGTCTTGGGACGTCGTTGAGATGTCGGAGCGGACCTCTGCTTAGATGTCCAGTCCTTGGCAGGTCATTGAGGTGCCGAAGTGGGTCTTGGCTTCTATGTCCAGTCCTTGACATGTCATTATGGTGCTAGAGCGAGCCTCGGTTTCGATGTCCAGTCTTGGGAGGTCATAGAGGTGCTGGAGCGGGCCTCAGCTTCGATGTCCAGTCATTGAGGTGTCAGAGCGGGCCTCAGCTTTGATATCCAGTCATTAGCATGTCATTGAGGTGCTGGAGTGGGCCTCAGCTTTGAAGTCCAGTCCTTGGGAGGTCATTGAGGTTCCGGAGCGGACCTGGACTTAGATGTCCAGTCCTTGGTGGGTCATTGAGGTGTCAGAGCGGGCCATCGCTTTGATGTCCAGTCCTTGGGAAGTCATTGAGGTGCTGTAAGGGACCTCGGCTTAGATGTCCATTCCTTGGCAGGTCATTAAGAGGCTAGAGCGAACCTCGGTTTTGATGTCCAGTTTTGGGAGGTCATTGAGGTGCTGGAGTGGACCTCAGCTTTGATGTCCAGTCCTTGGCATGTCACTGAGGTGCTGGAGTGGGCCTTGAGGTGCTGGAGCGGGCCTCTGCTTCGATGTCCAGTCCTTGGCAGGCCTGTGAGGTGCCAGAGCAGGCATGTGCTTTGATGTCCAGTCCTTGGGAGGTCATTGAGGTGTCAGAGCGGGCCATCGCTTTGATGTCCAGTCCTTGGGAAGTCATTGAGGTGCCGTAAGGGACCTCAGCATAGATGTCCAGTCCTTGGTGGGTCATTGAGGTGTCAGAGCGGGCCATCGCTTTGATGTCAAGTCCTCGGGAAGTCATTGAGGTGTCGGAGCGGACCTCGGCTTAGATGTCCAGTCCTTGGCAGGTCATTAAGGTGCTAGAGCAAACCTCGGTTTCGATGTGCAGTCGTGGGAGGTCATTGAGGTGCTGGAGTGGGCCTCGGCTTTGATGTCCAGTCCTTGGGACGTCGTTGAGATGCCGGAGCGGACCTCTGCTTAGATGTCCAGTCCTTGGCAGGTCATTGAGGTGCCGGAGTGGGTCTTGGCTTCTATGTCCAGTCCTTGGCATGTCATTATGGTGCTAGAGCGAGCCTTGGTTTTGATGTCCAGTCTTGGGAGGTCATTGAGGTGTTGGAGTGGGCCTCAGCTTTGATGTCCAGTCCTTGGCATGTCATTATGGTGATAGAGCGAGCCTCGGTTTCGATGTCCAGTTCTTGGCAGGTCATTGAGGTGCGGAGTGGGTCTCGGCTTCTATGTCCAGTCCTTGGCATGTCATTATGGTGCTAGAGCGAGCCTCGGTTTTGATGTCCAGCCCTTGGGAGGTCATTGAGGTGCTGGAGCTGGCCTCGGCTTTGAAATCCAGCCCTTGGCAGGTCTCCTGAGGTGCGGGAGCGGGGTTGTGCCTGGATTTCCCATCCTTGGCAGGTAAGTCCAGTGCTGGAGTGGAGCTTCACTGTTATGTCCAGTCCTTGGAAGGTCATTCAAGTGCTTGGCTTTGATGTCCAGTTCTTGGCAGGTTACTTGAGGTGCTAGAGTGCGGTTTTACCTTGATGTCCAGTCCTTAGGGGATCATTCAAGTGCCGGAGGGGTCTTGGCTTTTATGATCAGCCCTTGGTAGGTAAGTGAGCTAATGGAGTGGGTCTTGGCATTCATGGCCAGTCCTTGGGAGGTCTTTAAAGAGCGAGTCTTGGCTTGTCTGACCAGTCATTGACAGGTCATTGAGGTGCTGGAGTCAGTTTTGCCTTAATGTCCTGTCCTTTGCAGGTCACCTGAGGTTCAGGAGCAGTGTTTCGCCTTGATGCCCAGTCCTTGGAAGGTCATTCAAGTGTTGAAGTGCGCTTGGCTTTTAT
Source organism: Calotriton arnoldi (assembly GCA_963921515.1). Lineage (NCBI taxonomy): Eukaryota > Metazoa > Chordata > Amphibia > Caudata > Salamandridae > Calotriton > Calotriton arnoldi. The sequence goes on from CAWUFW010010551.1 coordinate 59,492, forward strand.
GGTCAGCCCTTGGAAGATAATTGAGCTGATGGAGCAGGTCTTGGCATTCATGGCCAGTCCTTGGGAGGTCTTCAAGAGCAGGTCTTGGCTTTCATGACCAGTCATTGGCAGGTCATTGAGGTGCTGGAGTCGGGAGTCGGGTTTCGCCTTGATGTCCAGTCCTGTACAGGTTACCTGAAGTGCAGGAGCTGGGTTTCACCTTGATGCACAGTCCTTGGGAGGTCATTCAAGCACTGGAGTGGGCTTTGCTTTTATGGCCTGCCCTTGGTAGGTCATTGAGCTGCTGGAGCGGGGTTTTGCATTGATGTCCAGCTCTTGGGAGATCGTTCAAGAGTGGGTATTGACTTTCATGGCCAGTCCTTAGGAGGTCTTTCAAGAGCGGGTCTTGGCTTTCATGGCCAATCCTTGGGAGGTTTTTCAAGAACAGGTCTAGCTTTTATGACCAGTCCTTGGGAGGTCATCCAAGAGCAGGTCTTGGCTTTTGTGACCAGTCTTTGGCCAGTTGCCACTGACACTCATCTCCAGTCCTTCTTTTAAGTTTGAAATACAAACCACTCAGCTAGGGCCGGATTTCCCGCTCTGAGAAGGTGATGAGGTTGATGGGCCAGGACAGGCCAGTCCTGTTCCTGCATGGCCTGCTGGCAGTGGTGGCCGAATGCTGCTGCACACAGGATACCCACAGGGGCGCTGTTTTGGTGGGAAACATTTTGCCTCCATCCACTCCCCTGAGAAGAAGAAATGGCAGCAGGCTGGCACTGTAAATGTCTGCCTGTGCACAAGAGATCTTTGCAACTTGTAGTGACCCTAACAACAAGTGTGCTGGCTGCAGCAATAGTGAGGACTTGTTCAGGGGTTTACAACCAGTGTGACTATCACAATAACACTAATGATCATAAACATGATCATTCATTAAAGAGGGATCACAAAAGCACCAGTTACCAAAGGTCAATGGAATTAATTAATGAGGGCTGACAGTAGGCATTCTCCAACTGCAACTATTGGTTCCAAAAAAACAATTTTTGTGCACAAACTTTCACGAAGTTTGAAACTTTTGAACTTTGTAGGTTAAATAAAATAGGGCTTTGCAGAACCATTTTCCTGTAAAACGTTCGGGGGAATATGTTACTGTCAAACCCGTTCTTTTTGAGGGAATTTTCCATCAAACCTATTTTAGCGGATGTTTTCCTTTACTGTTAGTTTTTTAAACATTTCACAGCGGTTTACTACTTTGCCCACCGCTAAGGTAATACCCACTGAGATTTTCCCAGTACCGAGAACTCCTCACTGCGAGCGCCAGAGACCATGTCCGCTGTGAGGGTCGAGCTCTCCGTGCTAAAGAAAACGAAAGCCCTCCAGACCACATGACAACTTGGCACCAATGAGCAGTTTATAGTTCGAGCCTAGGCAGTGCGCATGCGCTGTCTGCAAGACCTGTTGTTATCTCCTCTATCGGCTTTTGGCATGCCCATGAATTGCCATTTGTTCATTGTTGTGCCATTTAGAAAAATGGGGTTTTTATTGGTGCATTGGGTCTGATTCTCCTGCCTTTGCGTGCTTGGGTCAGGCCCAGGCGATTTCACTCATTGTTTGCTTGCGTTGGCCATCCCAATACGTCCGTGGTTCCTCCTGGTAATCCTGATCTGCCTTTTTATTTTTTAGGCTATCAACATCGTTTTAAGCTTTCATGCCATTTCACGGAGCAATGTTCTGTTCAGCACCTGCAAAGTGGCAATTTCTGTCTGGTAGCTGTTGAGCTATGCCAATAGCTCTAACTAAAAAAAATGCAAGACCTATTGCATTTCTAATGCTTGTTTGTCATGAACTAGATTCCAACATTACATATTTTTAGGTCGAGGCTAGAGGCAGCGCAGATGCGAGGCATGCTGTAATCCCTCTGTGGGGTTAGACCATGGCCACTGCTTTCCATTTGTTGTTTTATGCATTACATATTTTTAGGTCGAGCCTAGAGGCAGCGCACATGCGCTGCTCGGCAAGGCATGCTGTAATCTCTCTGTGGGGTTAGCCCCCCATCAAAGAGCAGCCCCCGGTCTGGACCAGGTTCTGTATCGCTGCTGCATTTTTTGCAACCTGACGATCTTTCGTTTTTTGTCTTATTTCTGTGTTAATAGACTGTTCGCTTTTTTGCGACGGACGCTGCAAGGCCTCTGTTGGTTGACGGAGTCCAGGTGGCAGTCTAGGAATCGGAACATAGCGGGAGACAGCAAGATGCTGGGCAAGAAGCAAAAGCTGAGCAGTGATGAAAAGGGCCACTTGCCGTCTTAGTATATAGGTATGTCTTGTGAATCTGTGTGTGCTTAAAACTGAGTGGGGTTTAAATCCCAACAATGGTAGCAAGTTTGCTATTGAAGTAATCATGGTGCCAGCCTGTACGTGCAAGATTCGTTCAATGGAAGCAAACTCTAAAAGCAGGCTACTGCCCTGCACAATTTATCAAGGCAGCAGATTGTGTCTCCTGGGCTTTTACCCTTGCTTTCCCATCACAAAGGAGGATCTTTAATTTCATTTTCTTTTTGGGTCAACTTAATTGGTGACTTTGTACCGAGCTGGACTTGACTGCTGGGAAGTTCGCAAAGTCCAGAATGGAACTGACCCTGTCCAGATGGGACGGGTAGATTGGCATGTAAGAGAGTATGACAGCACTCCTGCAATCCCTTATTCACTAAAGCCATATGAAATTTGGGTCCGTGAAATGCATTCCTCCATGGAGGAGCGAGTGTGAGGAGAACAACATCATTGTCACCTGATAGGGACTGACTGGGATCACTGCACCCAGGGATATGCGGTTTTCCTTGACAGATGACGTAATCAATAAGCAATCATACATATGTCCCACCTCTAGTTAACTGCTGGGTTTCACTGGAACACATTGTCATTTATTTGGGGGAAAGGTGGACGCAGTGTTTTAGAACACTTGTATCTAGCCCTTGATGTTGACCTCCACTTGGTTGTGGGAGTACCGTTGGATAGGATCTGGTACACCCTGGCTAACTTGTAAAGGTAGGTTACCGTGCTGGTTTCAAGCACCCGTATGAACTTCTGGACTTTTTCTTCTCATGAAATTTGTATGTAATTATACCACCCGAGAATATGTGCTAGACATACACATTTCACAGGTTTAAACCTTTTTATATGTCCTACTTGTATTTCAGTATCACTTCTATGTACACAGTTTGTATTTATATTTTTTTATGTCCACCCTGCAGTAAGTATTTCATGCCCGTTTGATGTCTACTGTGCATGCAGATGCAAAAGATTATTGTAGCAGGTTATGTTAGGCTGCATTTCTAACATGGTATGCCCTCTATTTAAAGGGTCTTTTGGCGTTGAACAGATAAATAGCTGTAAGCAACTGTTTAGAGGATTTTGACACTGATTATTGTGGTTTGTTCTTGTGCCTTGCCTGGCGGGACTATGTGCTATTAAATGATGATCCTTATTAATTCATCCACCCCCTCGGATACCTCTCTGAAGTGATCCTATTTTTTTCACCCATTCTTTTCCCACCACTTTGAAATTGCATTTTCATATCTGAGTAAATATTGAATCCAGGGCATTATGTTCTTTTGAACTTTCAGAAGGTGAGTTGTTTCATACAGTGTAATGCACAAGCCTTGCATTACATCATTCTGTAAAACCTTTTTTGTTAATGCCAGTTTATGTTTTTAAGTGTTTTATCCGGTAAATGTTGATTTAGCCTGTGTAAGCTTTAAATGGAGCAATGACTTTCCCAGTGCTCCAAAATACCATACACACCTTTTTGCCAGTGAATATATTTTCTTGCATCTGAGCTGTATTTTAGACATGGGCCACTTGTTTTTTTTCTTGCCTTTAGGTGACAAAGCATTTGCAGAATTTCTCACATTCTTAGTCGTCTAAACAGTGCTGCTTCTCTGGTTCTGTCGGTAATTCCCACATTTTAAGCCCTCTAGGCAGTGCTGCAGCTATCTCTGTTCCCGGTGGTAGTTTCTCATTCTTAGTCCTGTAGGCAGTGCTGCTAGCTGCTTCTCTGGTCCTGTTGGTAATTCCTCATAATAAGTCCTCTAAACAGTGCTGCTTCTCTGGTCCTGTCTGTAATTCCCACATTTTAAGTCCTCCAGGCAGTGCTGTTAATGTTTCTCTCTTCCCAGTGGTAATTCCTCATTCTCAGTCCTCTAGACAGTACTGCTAGCTGCTTCTCTGTTCCCGTCAGTAATTCCTCATTCTTAGTCCTCTAGATGGTGCTGTTTCTCTGGTCCCATCAGTAACTCCTCCATTCTAAATCCTCTAGGCAGTGCTGGAGCTGTGTCTCTAATCACAGTGGTAATTCCTCATTCTTAGTCCTCTAGACAGTGCTGCTAGCTGCTTCTCTGGCCCCGTCAGTAATTCCTCATTCTAAGTTCTCTACACAGTGCTGCAACTGCTTCTCTGGTCCTGTCAGTAATTCCCACATTTTAAGACCTATAGGCAGTGCTGCACCTGTTTCTTTGGTCCTGTCAGTAATTCCTCATTCTAAGTCCTCTAGACAATGCTGCCTCTCTGGTTCAGTCAGTAATTCCTCCTTCTAAGTCCTATAGACAGTGCTGCTACCTGCTTCTCTGGTTTTCATCTGTAATTCCTCATTCTAAGTCCTCTAGGCAGGGCTGCAGCTGCTTCTGTAGTCCCAGTGGTAATTTCTCATTCTTAGTCCTCTAGGCAGTGCTGCAGCTGTCTCTCTCTTACCAGTGGTAATTCCTCATTCTCAGTCCTCTAGACTCCTCTAGTAAAAATATAATATCCTTTACAATGCCAATAGCTCTAACTTTCACAAACGCTAGACCGATTGCATTGGAAATGCTTTAGGTCTCGCCTAGACAATGATTTCTTATTAGTTATATATTAGGTAACAAAAATACTCATAACACTTTTTTATTATAACTTTTCAACATGCTGCACAGCATACACACTGCTCTACAACATAGCTTAAAAACATTGGCAAAGCCAAAAGCTCTGGCTAAAAACTTATAAGGTCCTAAAAGCAAGACCTATTGACTATGCCAATGCTTGTTTTGCTCTTGTAACTGTTTGAAATTTTGAGCTGCTAGTCCATGAACTCGGCCACGCCCCTTAAGCCTCGAGCTGATCCAGGCTTATCCTAGGGAGGGACAAGAATATTTCAAGGAGTTGTTGGTTTGCCTCTGGGATACCCCCTACCTGCCGGGGTCAGATAGGACCTTCCTCATAGCACTTACGAAGGCCTTGTGGCGCTCTGCAAGGATGGATTAGCACCCAGTCCTGGTACCCCTTGAAAAACTCCAAAACAATAGCAGAAAACATACCTTGGAAGTTTCAGGCCAATAAATGTTTGTTTCTGTATTTACAGGGGGTGTAGGAGGCTGCAGAAACACATAGTGATGAACCAGCCTAGTTCTTGATTCCGTATAAGGCGATGAAACCAGGGCAGGGCTCTTGTGCAATGCATGATTCATGGGCATGCCCCACTGCAGGCCTGGACAAGCATGCGGGGCCTGCCCTCTGGGGACTCGCTGTTCATGTTTAGGGACAGGGCACAGCATTGCTCAAGGTACCAGCGCTCCATCCTGTTCCAGAACAGGTGGTTGCCAAGGAACGTCCGCCCATCCTAATGCAGCAGGCACAGAGCGTCAACCTCTGACCTCATGCATGTGTACGTGTGTGCTCAGATGTGTGTAGGTACACAAGCACGCATGTGTGTATGTACGTGCGTGTGCGCGCATGAGTCTGTGCACGTGTGAATGTGTGAAGATATGGACCTGTATATGCAATAGATTGTGTTTGGACTCCCCCATCTGTAACATATGTACAGCCTTCCAAATTGTGTTAGGCAGATGTATTTACACGCATGGGCGGCCATCTTGAAATGGTTTCTGTAATAAAGTTTTCAACAAGCATTGGAAATGCCAATAGGCCTAGCTTTAAAGGAATGTTCTATTATAATGTAAAGAATTACAAATAAATAGAATGGGAATTAATATTCATTTTGTAGAAGCAAAGAACTATAGAGTTATATTAGTGTAAGCTAGGTGACAGTTGTACTGTCAAGCCAGACCTAAAAATATGTAGGTTAATTAATTACTACCCTCCTCCCATCTGTGCAGATGCCAGAGAAGACCATAAACTATCTAGTTTTTTCTAAGACACTTTCACAGCATTACCATGTCATGTGTGTTCCCTAGAAAGTTCAATCTCATCCAGCTGGATAAATAAACAAAATGATCAAAGCTACTTGGAGGGCAAGCACAACGTCTGCCCAGTACTCCTGGCTCCCAACATGTGGACGGAACCAAAGCCTCTAGTGATGCTCACACAATTGTCTGGCGACAGCTGCGCTATCAATCCAGACCATAAAACCCACTGACAAATGGCCACTCATGCATACGAATGTGCATGCATCCGTGGCCATCTCAGATGTTTGTTCTCGTGAAAAAAAAAATCACAGAGGGCTATCTACTTTAATAAAGTTCAACAAAAATGCTCAGTAATGGCTGTCCTTTTGCACACATGCTAGGACATTTTTGATTTTTTTTTTTATGTGGGCAACTAAGTAGGCCAGCAGCAGTGTTGGGGGCGCTGCTGAGCGGTCTCTGCAAGGTTAAAAAAAGGAAAAGGTAAAATGTATTTTGTGAAAAGAAAAAGCACATATCGGGCAAGTAGTCCCTGAAGGAAGGAGAGGGCGACATTTTGTGAGGATGTGCAGGTTCACACAAGAGGAGAATGCTGTCACCAACAGTAAGCTAAGCCAGTGGCCGAATTGGGCTGACCTTGTGCCTGTGCTTTATGCTGTGGCTGGTGAAAGAAAAATGTGAAGGATAGATTTGAAGACCCATTGATTTAGTGGAATGATTGACACCTCCTGTGAGTGTGCTTGTGTGTGCGCATGTGTGTATGTATATTGCCCACAATTGGTTGCTGGTGGGTATAGTTAGGTCAGCGTTTTCATTGGAATTCCCTTTTTTTTTGCCACTTTGGAGCCATTTGACGAATCTTCACTAAACTTTTCAAAAATTTCTCTTTTTGGCCTAGTTTGTGCATCGAAGGTTTCGGGTTGGGTTGATCTATCAAACGGGGCCCGAAAAAAGGGGGGTCCCAAAACACAAAATCCTCATACATTTTCAATAGACTTTTTTAGGCAGGGCTGCAGCAAAACTGCTAAACGGAATTGCACCAAATTTGGCAGGAAGCTAGATCACACACCAATATCCGATTACCCAATTCACTATCAGTGTTCCAAACACCAGCTCAAACATAGAGGAAAAGGGGACACACAGAATAGTACACATCTCCTTTTCTCACAAACCACAAAACAAAGAATGGCCGTGCCCTTCAATATAAAGTACAAGAACAACCATTCACAATCACTCAAATCACTCAATGTCCAACAATTCTAGCTCACACATTCACCCAAAAATAACCTGTTAAACTCTCTAATACCTATGCAGACACACAAAGACAATAAACAGCAGTCACTGAAACCCTGTAAAGGGTCAAGATTTTAGGCTTCCCACGCCTAATGTCAAACAAAGAAACAAGATAACAAATAGGTTGTTACTACTATTGCACAATGGTCCATGGCATGTGATTCTTGTAACCTCCCCGGATATAAGGCCATGCCACCATATCTGCATACTCACAATGACACCATACAAAATGTATGCATGCAGATCATGTAGTCATGGATGTTCAGTCACTTTATGGCCATGGCACAGAACCCAAAGGCTTCCTTGGACAAAGGGTTTCCCCATCATCCCTAAGACTCAATTTAAGGTACAAAGAAAACAAAAACAGAAAGTTTAATCATACATCGCCTTAACTCAAAAATCCTATGACCAGACTCCAAAACAAAACCTCATTTATCACCAAAGGAGAGTATGAGAGGTTTCAATGTCTCGCTTCCGCAAATCCTCCCATTAAGTCTTAACTCTCTTCACCACAGAATGCTGAAGCTAAGGGACTGATCATACCCGCATCAAAAACTATAACCTTCAGGATCATTAAAGATAATGAGGAGACACCGCATCCACCCAATGATGGCATGCTCCCTCATTGGTGTCTCTTCTCACCTATGTAGGTCACTGCAACCTTGGTGGGCTCAACTGAATCTGGGAGCTCTTACACATATAATTATCTGGACTATTGCAGAGCTCCAGGTCAGACTAAAAGTGGATATGAGAGAACCCTAAATTTCTTTATTTAAACGGATCCCGTATCATGATAGAAAAATAAATCAACAACTAAATAGAAATCCAATGATTCCTGCAACTCTCGTATGCCAACATGTTTCGGCTGAATTCGGATATATTCCCAATAGCTCACTCTGCCTTCTTCAGGGCTCCTAGACCTCCCTATCTACCCTCAACTAATTCTTGGGGTGTGTGTGATAAAGGAGCTATAAGGCTCTCCTACCTGTTTATTGAAGCAAAACCTGTAGGATACCAAAAGTATAATGTCTGCACAATATCATTGTTTGTTCAAGCGTAGAAGCATTAATTCTATATAGTGCCTCTATACAAATGAGACTCACCATTCAAGTTCGTGTTCACAGTAAACCATGCACAATCTGCGCTAAAAATACCCTCCACCACCATAGGTGTACACAGCATGCCATAAAGGCAATTCTTGCTCATATACACTGCAGCGTCATTTATCCATTGCAGTCATGTATGTAGGTGTGTGTTTGGGTATTTCCTAGGCCTGGCCTAACTCACCTTTCTAGGTTTTTTACAAGGCCCTATCAGCTTGGAGGGAGGAGACGCTTCCCAGTTGTCACACTTTTTAAAGGTAGATAAAATAATCTTTTTGTAGCCATTATTCATCTCTTTGCATCTAGACTCCCATGCTATGTATGCCTTGTTTCCCAGCAAACCAGGAAGCACTATCTGTTCTTTTTATTATTAAAATCTGGTGGTTCAGGTGCCCTTATGTACCCTTGGGAAGATGTAGAAATATGGGACACGTGGATGAGCACGTGGATGCTTATTGCACAAGTATCCATCCCTCCTCTTGAGTTTGATTCACCATATATGCTAATTCTTCAACTATATCAGTCACTGGGCCTTTATCCAACCTCTTATAGTTCCTTTCATCATTCAGCAATCTAAGGCACTCTTCTCTGTACATTGTGAAAGGAAGGACCCCTACCGCTCCCCCTTTGTCTGCTGGTTTAATGACAACAGTTTCTAGATTGGCTAGCTCTGATAGTGCATTTTGAGTTTGATCGATTATGTTATCAGTGACGCAGCTAGGGGGGGTGGTCCGCCCCGGGCAGCACGAGTTTTGGGGACGGCGGCCTCCCCCCGCTCTTACCTACCGTCTTGGGCGGCAACACCCAACTGCTCCTTAATGCGCTTGCTGCAGGGCGGCAAACGGAGAAATCTCTCGCCAGCACTGGGCCGCCAGGGAGGCTAGCTACGCCACTGGGTGTTATATGCCACTCTTGTGATTATTTATTTATTTATTTGAAGGTTTTATATAGCGCGAACAAGACCCTTGCGGGTACAGAGCGCTTTACATGTCATAAATTGAAAACAAGTATAAGCATAGAAAAATACAATTATAGTTGATTCAGATATAAGGTGCTCAATTATACAAACTAGTAATTAAAATACGGTGCTCAATAATACACACTAGTAATTAAGATATAGTAATAAGTAAGTAATTCACGTGAATTTAGCCATGAGAATCGCTTTCACTTCTTTTTTGAAGGAGGCAGTGGAGGGGTTCAGTCTTGTTTCTGTGGGCAAAGCATTCCAGATCCTGGGAGCCATTCCAGAGAAGGATCGGTTGTAAGTTTTTTTCTTGGCAAATCGTTGTGGTTTCAGTAGAAGATTCTTGGAGCTTCTGGAGGCTCTATTACCAGCAGAAAGTACCAGTTTCTGAGCTAGATGGCTCGGGGAATTGTAGTGTAAGGCCTTGTGCGTCATACATGCGATTTTCAGATGAATTCTAGCTTCAAACGAGAGCCAGTTGAGGGCTCTAAGGTCTGGAGAGATGTGAGAGGTTCTTTTTGAACCTGTGATGAGTCTCGCAGCTGAACTGATAGCGGCTCTTAGCGGGGCTGTCGTCGACCTGGGGAGGCCGCCTAGGGTTATAGCCCCATATTCCACTCTTGGGATTACTGGGGCTTGAACTGCATGTTTGAAGTCATTTGCTGGCAGGAAGGGTTTCAGTTTTCGCAGGGTGTTCATGTGGAAATTTGCTCCTTTTGTGGCAGCGCTGATATGCTTCTGCATCTTTAGGTTACTGTCCAATGTCACACCTAGCGATTTCGCTGATTCGACAATGAGAGGTTGCCCTTTGAGTGCTGTTAGGTGCTTCATCCATTCCAGGATGGTGGATGATTTGTTGGGGGGGGCGATTAGGAGGAACTCCGTTTTGAGGGAGTTTAGTTTCAAATGGTTTTCGGCCAACCATGTTTGAGTTTTTTGTAGCGTTGTGTTGAGAGATTTGATGTCCTCAAGTGAATGGATCTTGATGTAGAGTTGGGTGTCGTCTGCATACATATGGAAATGGATCTCGGAGAGACTGAGAAGTTCGGTGAGTGGTTCCATGAAAAGGTTGAAAAGTGTGGGTGAAAGGGAAGAGCCTTGCGGTACTCCTAACGTGACTGGCACGGGGTTGGACAAGGATTGATTGACCTTGAATCTTTGAGATCTATTTTGGAGGAAAGAGGTAAACCAGATAAGCACAGGTCCAGATATTCCCATTCTGTGTTTCAGGAGTTCTAGCAAGTTGTCGTGTTTGACGGTGTCAAATGCCGATGACAAGTCGAGTAAGATTAGTAAACAGGCTTCGTTTTGGTCAAGGATTTTTAGAGCGTCGTCAATTATGTGTGTCATGGCTGATTCAGTACTGTGACCTGCTCGGAAGCCTGATTGGTATTGGTTAAGCAGGTTGAATTGTTCGATGTGGTTGCTAAGGGGCATATTATCAAGCGGCAGCGATAATTATCACTGCCGCGCTTAGCGTGAGATTTCTTATCGCCAGCTATCGCTGGGAATTATCGCTATGCTAACGCTGTATTAACAACGCATAGCGCAATGGCGATAATTATTCCAGCGATAGCGGTGTTTTCCATGGAACATCGCTGGTTTTCCAGCGATGTTCCATGGAAAACGGCGATAACCTTGCTGATACGACCCTGTGGTCGTATCAGCATAATCCACCTCCCATGCAAAGTATGCCTAACACTGGAATTTAGCAGACGTTAAAATCCAGCGTTAATGGCCGGTTAGCGCGATTTTGTTTATCGCTACGCCGGCCGGGGCATTGTTGTAGATATCGAGAAGCTGCCTTCGCGATATTTACCCATGTAGCATATTGAGGCGCGCCTACTTTGCATCTCATTAACGTTGAGATGCAAAGCGGGTGCTAACTCATGGAATCACGCGCTAGCGTGTCCTTGCTAATCTTGCGATAAAATTATCGCCGCTTTTCGGCCGAAAACGGACGCTAAAGCGGCGATAATTTTATCTCCCCCTCTTGTTAATGTGCCCCTAAGTTGGGTGTGAACATATTTCTCCAAGAGCTTGGCGAGAGTGGGGATGTTGGATATCGGGCGATAATTATTTAAGTCCGATGGGTCAGCTGTTGGTTTCTTTAGGATATTGGATACCTGCCCTGTTTTCAGGATTTCCGGGATGGTTCCTTGAAGGAGGGAGGTATTTATAATCTTGGTCCAGAGAGGTAGTAACAGTGGAATGAAGTCTTTTAAGTAGTTAGTGGGAAGCGGGTCTGTGAAGTGGATGGAGGGTTTCAGGGCGGTTAGCGTCTTTAGTATAGTATCTTCACTGTAGGTGTTGAAGTAAGACCAGGTTGCGTTGTTTTTAAGGTTGAATTTTGAGGAGCATTTGACTGGGATACCTATCAGGGGCAGTGCGGAGTTCTTTTGCATGTCCGTAAGGGATAAAAGGTCATTGAGTAAGTCGGTTTTTATGGATTCTGATTTTGTAGTGAAAAAGGAGGCAAATTCCTCACAGTTGGGGAGAGTGTCAGGGATAGCCTTGGGGTGGATGGGTGCATTCTTGGTTTGGGCTTTGATTAGATCGAATAGTTTTTTGGGACGGTTCTTGGCTTGGTCTAGTTGATTCCTGAAGAAGTCGGTTTTAGATCTTCTGATCTTTCTGAAGTAAGAGTTTCTGGTGGTTCTTAGTAGCTTGAGGTGGTCAGCTGAAGGTGCGGATCTCAATCGTCGTTCAATTACTCTAAGTGAGCGTCTGTCTTCATTTAGCCTGCCATCATACCAGGGTTTTGAGTCTTTTGTGGTGGTTCTTTTCCATTGTAGAGGGGCTATTTTGTCTAGTAGGCTGTTCATGGAGAGGAAGTAGTGGTTGGTCAGATCTTGTACATCAGCTAGGTCTTCTGGGGGACATAGGATGTTAGGATTAGAGGATACTAGTAGGTCGGAGCTGATGTTTTTCAGATTTCTCTTCCAGATCTTTGTTCTCAAGGGTTGTGTCGAAGGACTTTTAACTGATACCATGATTTGGAATGTAAAGATGTGATGGTCAGACCAATCACAGGGGAGGATCGAGTCGAGCTGAGTGGAGTCAACTTTGGAGATTACTAGGTCGAGGGTTGCGCCTTTGTCGTGTGTGGAGCTGTTACAGATTTGGTTAAGATTAAGGTCTGGGAGGAAAGCTTTGAGGCTGTTGACCCCTGGGTCGTTCTGGTCATCCCAGTGAAGGTTGAAGTCACCCAGGAATATTTGCATATTTTGTTGGCCGTCATTTGTAGCTAGAATATCCATGAGGTGTTCTATGAATGTGATGGTATCTCCTGGGGGGTGGTAGAATGTGTGTAATGAACATATTTGTTTGTTATTACTAGAGATGTTTAAGCAAAGGTATTCACAGGAGGGTGGTGCGGGGGCATTGGAGTTGATCACTGTTAGATTGCTCAGATGCATGCAAGCGATCCCACCACCCGGCCTATCAATTCTGTCAAGTTTGGTGATGTCATAGTTAGGGGGTACTAGTATGTCCAGGATGGGTGTAGATGATTCATTTAGCCATGTTTCCATCAGGATTAGAATGTCTGGTGCGTTAGTGAGTAGAAGGTCAGCTATATCAGCTGCGTGTCTAGATGCGGACCTGCAGTTTAGGAGTATACATTTTAGCCGCGTCTTGTTGGATAATGTGGAGGGTTCGAATGTGAGAGGGATTCGCGTGAGGTTGTTTTCAACTATGCCTCTGGAATTGTGTCTTGTAGCTCTGTGTGTGTTGATAGGGATAGACTGGATTAAGGAATCTATATGTAAATTATCTGGGTGCACAGAGTTATGTGGGATGTAAGATAGCTCATAAGAGCGGAGTAAGGCACCTAATTCTTTAGATGATAAGGAATTTTTCATCCTGATTGGGCGGGATAAGGCATTGGGGTAAGGCACTGTACTCCATCTTGGGGGCTCATGATTTTGGGGGCTTACGTGTAGATGTTGGGTGCGATTAGAATTTTTGATGTGTGTGTATGTTCTGGAATCATGTTTAGGGCGCGCGAGCTTGGGTTGCTGTAGAATCAGATCGTGTAGAGTTTGGATGTCAGTTTTGACTTGTTGCAGAGATAATAATATCTCGTCTAGTCTGGGGTCTGTAGTGAGAGTTGCCATATTTGATGGATGGACTGTGGTTGGTGAAGGAGGAGTAGTTGTGCCTTGTGGTTTGAGGGGGAGTCGTATTCGGGAACCTTGTGTTGCGATCTTTCTGTGGGTATGTCGATGGAGAGGGGGGGTGTAGAGGTTGGGTGTGGAGGGGTCTGGGTGTGGGTTATGTAAGGGACTGTGGTGGTATAAGTGGGGATAGAGGGGACAGTTGGGACGTCGGGCTGATGGGAGGAAGGTGTTATACGTGTCGTTGGGACCGTGTGACTAGTATTGTTGTTGGGGGAGGCGTAAGAATAGGGGAGATGAGTGGCGCTATGAGGATGAGTGATGGATTGGCTAAGAGGTGTGATTGGGGCACTGGGGGTATTGGTGCGGGGAGATTATTTAAGCTTTCGGTCTCTTCTGTGACTGCATGTTTAAAAGCCAATATTTCAGGTGGCATAGTTGAAGTCATCAGTCTGAAGTTCAATTTCTTTCTTAGCCCTGTATTCACCTTGTTATTGTCCCGATGATGCTCTTTGTTTTCAATCTTATCTGCCTGAAAAATTCTGCCATTTCAATGTGTAGCATACATTCAGTGGGTTTTGTGGTGGGGACTTATCCTAGGCCTTTTTCCAGCACTGACCTTTGTGTCTGGGTTAGGCTAAAGTCACTCAAGTTGGTAATCCCACTTTGTTGTGGGTGTTGTTATGCACCCCTCTCTGTTGGAGTGTTCTTCCACTGCACTTTTGAAATTCTTGAGAGGAAGAAATAGTGTGTTGAAACAGGTATGGATTTTACTAAGTCTTGGATACCACACAAAGTGGCATGGCACCCTGAGTGCCTGAATAGCAGGTTCCAGCAGGGCCTAGATAGGAGAGTACAATTACGAATCTTTTTTATGTCCACCAGCCTATAATTACACAGGGTACAATATATGGAGATGAAACAAGAATACAGAACAAATATGCAATGGATTTGTACGAAGCTAGAATCTATAATATAGACTAGATCCACAGTACTTTAATTATAAAGAGACCAGACAGAGACAAAATGAAAAAAATAAGCAAAGAATACACTATGGGGCTCATTACTATGTCGGGCGGAAAGCCTCTGCCCGACAGTCGGAATCTTCCCGACCGCGTCGGAGCCCTTCCGACCGACTCGGTCGGTTTACAGTCCGACCGCCGGATTATGATGTTCGTGGTTGGAACGTGTACCGGCCGGTCATTCCGACTCAGTTCCGACCGACTTGCGGAGTATTCCTGTCAGTCGGAACCGCACAGTAACCCCCTATGGATGGGGTTTCCGCCGTCTGGATTATGATGCCAGTTTCCAACAGCCTTTCCACGCCTGCCTCTCCGACACGGAAAGGCTTTAGGAAAGTGACTTTAGCGCCCCTGCGGCCTACGGTTGGTGGCCGAGGGGATACCTAAGGAACCCCCCCTGTAAAATCCTGCACTGGGTGGCAGGCACCATGGGGTGCCTGCAACAGGGTGCAGGGTTTTACACACACACCCCATTTCCCCATCGGAGCCTGTGTTACGGCCGGTTCTCGGGCGTAAGAAGAGCTCCCATAGGAAACAATGGGAATCTGACCAAAAAGTATTCGGTCGCATCGTAATCTGGCGGTCGGAACCACTGATCGCAAGTCGGTCAGCCCCGAGACGGTGTTGTGTGGAGGCTTTCCTCCAGACATTGTAATAAGCCCCTTAATGTGCATTTCTTTTTAACAGCATATAAGAAAGACCAGAATTTAAATAATAAAAAAACAGCTAGTGATTCCTGGTTTGCGGGCAAAGAAGGCATGTATGGCATGGGAGTATAGATGAATAGAGATCGATAATGGTTACAAAAAGCTTCTTTTATCTACCTTTAAAGAGTGTGACAACAGGGAAGTGCCTCCTCCCACCAAGCCGATGGGGCCTTGTAAAAAACTTAGAAAAGTGAGTCAGGCCTGACCTAAGAAATACCCAAAACACACACCCACATATACTTTGCCATATATGACTGTAACGGTTAAGGGGTTAGTTTGTCCAAGTTCTTTTTAATGCTTGTTGTGTGTTGTTGTTTTTACTACAATTGAAATTGCACTTTTGGGGTGCTACTTTGGAAAACTAGACACATATTCTCATCTGGGGCATAGTTATAAAAACAAAAGCTGATCGAATTGAATTAGTATTGCTGCTGAATTTTCATATTTGGGAGGAAATTTCCTTCAAAAAGCCAGTTTTTATGCACTTTTCTACTTTGAGATAATGCTTTATCTCTCTCTTGTAAGGGCACATAGCACTTTAACCTGACCTGGCTTCCACATTCCATTGGAGTCCACGCTGAGTCACCATTTTCTTTTCGGCTCGCTCTAGTGTTGCAGTGTCTTCACACTATATCAGTTGCTTGATGCTGTGTACGCACAGCAGATGTGTGTAGTGGGCGCGCCAGCACGCCAAATGCAAGCCGGTCTGCATCCGTCCACGTCCGGATCGCGGCCAGCCATGCTACTGGTAAGAGCTGCTGCACCGCGCCCCCTGATATGTGCTCTAGGGCTGAATTGGTACCTTTTTATACTGCATCCTGTAATCATGTATGTGAGCTTACCGGTGTCAACCTAAGAGTGGGATTTAAATGCTCTGGGTGCGTTTCTCCCTTGAAATTCCTAAGATGTGTTGTCCCTCTCGAGGTAAGGACAGCGGATGCATGCCACACAGTGGGCCTAGTAATTTGACTCTACCTACACCAGGTTCGACCTGCCTTATTAACTGTAGTTCCTTACCCAGACATGCTATGGACATTTTTAATTTACTAGTTGAGAACCATTGGGACTTGATGTTTCTTACTGAAACTTGGCTTAAAGACTGTTTGGCCACTGATATTGCACTAGCAATTCCCCCAGATTTTTCTATTAAGCATATTGACAGAGTGGACAAAATGGGGGTGTGGTGGCTATTATACAGCGCTCCTCCTACTCCTGTTCTGCTTCAAAATTTGTTAACGTTCTTAATATTGAAGGGTTATCTTTCACCATTATTATAGGTCCATCTTTTGCATTATCAGGGGGCTTATTTGCTGCCCTCAAATCGCTTTGACTGCCTTCTTACATCTTCTAACCTATGTGCTAGGTCAACTATCCCCGCTCCATACCAACTTTTTGGTATTGAGCGATTTCAACCTTCATGTGGACGATCTGAATAATAGAACTGTGCAGCAGTTTTTGTCCTCAATGCAAGGTTTTAACCTAAAACAACTAGTTAAGGTGCCCACACACAAAGCAGGTGATAGACAAGATCGTATCTTAGCAAATCCTTCGACAGTCCTGGTAAAACCGGTTCTGGAACTTACTTGGTTTGACCACGTTTTCATTCCTTCCAATGTGCCCTCCACAGTCCCTTGTAGCGCAAGGACTGACCAAGATAACTTCCAGACCTTGGCATAAACTCTCTGACTCCCTACTTATCGAGGGGCATATTATCAAGAACGGCGTTAAAATTATCGCCGGTTTAGCGGCAGAAAACTGCCGCTAAAGCGGCGATAATGGGCTTGATAATATGCCCTGGAGAATTCCAATAGAAGCCCATGTTCACACCAGAACATGGACTTCTATTGGAATTCTCAAGGGCATATTATCAAGCCCATTATCGCCGCTTTAGCGGCAGTTTTCTGCCGCTAAACCGGCGATAATTTTTAACGCCGTTCTTGATAATATGCCCCCGAGTCTTTATAATCCACACTCTGTTATGCGTCAGGGGACTTGGAGCATGACGTATCCAGCTTCAATAACTGGCTGATCGACGCTGTAGACACCATTGCTCCTTTGAAATCCCATACCTCAAAAAGATCAAAGCCTTCCACGCCTTGGTTTTGAGACGCCCTTAGGTTAGAAAAATTACTATGAAAAGTTTAGAGCAGCAATGGAGATTCAATTATGATAAAGGGGCAAAAGCAATCTATCAGGCTGCTTTGAAAAAATATCACGCTGCTATTCGGATGGCCCAAAAAACTTTCATTGCATCTTCCATCTCTGAGTCAGCTAATAAACCCAGAGAGCTGTTTAGGATTGTGAATTCTTTCTCTCTCCCAGTGCAAAAAAAAGGCATCCATTCCTTTCTCCTTCCATGGAGTTATGTAAGGACCTCTCTGATGTCCTTTTTAAGAAAATTCAAGCGATCCATGAACAATGTCTGTCACTGAGCCCCGACAATAAGCTAATGATGGCTCTTTCTCACCCTGGTCTGTTGCTCACTAGATTTGTCCCTATAACCATAGAGGAGTCAGCTGCGGAACTCGCAAGATGTAAATCACGCTCCCCTCTGGACCCCTGCCCTCCTGCCATTTTAAAACATGCCGCTCCTGGAGTGAATCCTATCATAAATGGACTGTTGAATGACTCCTTGGACTTTCCGTTGGTTCCTTCTAGATGGAAGCAAGCACTGTTGCTTCCCCTGCTGAAGAAAGCATCTGCTGACTCAAAGGTTCTAAGCAACTTTAGACCTTTTTCACTCCTTTCTACGGTTAGTAATCTACTGGAGAAAAATGTCAACAGGAAGATATCATACTTTCTTGAGTCCAATCTTCTGCTGCATGATTCCCGTTCGGGATTTCGTCCTGGTTACAGTACCAAGTTGACTCTGCTCGAAGTTGTAGAATTTATAAAAGTAAATTTGGATCCAAATTCACCTGTTAATGCAATGTTACTTGCCATCTCCTCATCATTCGATATGGTCTCCCATGTTATTCTGCTTGATAGGCTTGAAAGGATCAGAATCAGAGACCAAGCTCTGTTATGGTTAAAATCTTTCATCAGTGATCGCTCACAGGCTGTCTTCCTTCCACCTTATACCTCTTCTTCAAAACCTTTGGAGTGTGCAAGTCCTCAGGGCTCGGCACTTAGCCCCACCCTTTTTAATTTATATCTGGAGCCACTGGCAAAATTAGTTGAGTCTTGGGGTGTGCAGGTTGTATCCTACATGGGTACATGGATGACACCCAACTCCTTTTGGCTTTTCATTAAAATGCGCCCATAACCTTGTGTTCATTCAAGTTTCTCCTTAAGGCAGTAGTTGACTGGATGACTGCAAGCTACTTAAAGCTTAACTCGGATAACTCTGAGATTATTTTATCCGTTACCAAGGCCTCTCCTGAGTCTAGTATCTTCTGGCCATCTGAAATGGGTGCCCTCCCCCCTTCCTGCACCCATGGTAAGAAATTTCGGGGTGAAATTCGATTCAAACCTTACTTTTGAACCCCAAATCAAGGCATTATCCGCCACCTGTTTTGCCACTCTCAGGTCCCTAAGAAGGATGCTTCATCTTTTTCTTGAGGGCATCCATAAAACGATAGTCCATGTCTTGGCTACGTCCCGGTTGGACTACGCAACAGCTTGTACCTGGGGCTGCCTGCTTTTTGAATCCAGTGTCTTCAAATCATTCAAAACACTGCAGCTTATTTAATTCTCAAGTGTCCAGCCATTTATGACACCTTCATTCGTTTACTGTCATTAAGAGGATCCAATTTAAGGTATTCATCTTTGCCTTCAGGGCGTATACTCACAAAGGTCTTCTCTATCTTAGATGCCATTTTAAGCCCCACTGCCAGGTGAGATCATTGAGATCTAACAAACTCAGGCTGTTCCAAATCCCCTGCATATAAAAGGCCAGAATAGGAGGCCTGTCATTTGTTATCATGACCTCTCTGTTGTGGAATGCTCTTCCTCTTGGCTTGCGAAGCAGCCCTTCTGAAGCTGTTTTCAGAAAGAGCTTCAAAACCTTGCTTTTTGACTCCTGCCTAGAAGTCATCTAGCCTCTCTGTTTTTAGGTTTAGTTGGTTGTGATCTTTTCTGCCAGCACCGGGACACCTCCTCGGAGGTAGCTGTGTGCTCTACCAATGGCTTGTATTGTATTGTGTTGTATAACGGGTAAGTGACGTTGCAGTATATATGAGCAAGGATTGGTTTTATGCGTGTAGTGTACACCGATGGTGGTGCAGGGGATTTATAGCACAGAGTGTGCATGGTTTACTGTGGACACGTACTTTAATGGTGAGTTGTCTCATTTGTATAGAGGCACTTTATAGAATGAATGCTTCTACGCTTGAACAAACATTGATATTGTGCTGACATATTTTTGGTATCCTACAGGTTTTGCTTCAGTGATCAGGTAGGAGAGCCTTAAGCCTCCTTTATCACACACACCCTGAGAATTAGTGCAGTGAGTAGGTAGGGAGATCTAGGAGCCCTGAAGAAGGCAGAGTGACCCATTGGGAATTTTCAAATTAGGCCAAAACATGTTGGCATTAGAGAGATGCAGGAATTATTGGATTTCTGTTAAGCATCCTATTGAATTATTTTTAATCATGGTATGAGACCTGTTGAATAAAGAAATGTACGATACTCCCATAACCATTTTTGTCTGAACTGGACGGCTACAATAATCTAGATAATTATATGTATAAGAGCTCCCGGATTTGATTGAGTCCACCAAGGTGGCAGTGACCTACCTAGATGAAGAGAGACACCAATGATGAAGCATTCCACCATTGGTTGGGTGAGGTGTCTCCTCTTGTCATCTTTAATGATCCTGTAGGTTATAGTTTTTGATACAGGTATGATCAGCCCGTTAGTTTTCGCATTCTGTAGTGAAGAGAGATCCAACACAAAATCTGTCATCACACCTTCATTTATTCACAATATTCCTAGACCTCAAATCACTAAACTAAACTACATAGCACAACAAAACTCTCATTTCTTCCCCATCTGCAACAAACAGCATACATCGCCATAAGGACAACAAACTCTACCACATACTCACACACAAATATTCAACCCAACACTACAACACACCCCACACCCAGTCACACTAGCTGGCCAAACCAACATGACCAAGTGCCAGATCAAAGAAAGCACTTAATCCACATCCAGGACCACGCCCGCTGGAAACTGCAGCAGAAAAAGTTGGAACATCTTCCAAACACAATGATGACAGCCTCTAGTAGACACATACTGAAAAATTATTGATATTATCTTTGAGTTCAGACCACACTTGTAGGCGGGCCAGAAGTACTCATCTATAATACACTAGAGCTAAACCATTTAAACACAACACCGAATAAAACCCACCACAAAACAATAATAACATACTTTCCCTCCTGTACCACACACCTTTCAAATCTTCCCGTTTGCACAGGACAATGGACAGTCCTAGAGCACATTCAGGAGACACATGTGGCTATAACCCATAATATCGCAGGGTACTACACTTTCCTACATTTCACAACCTCTCAAGACATGGTACTACTCTTCTCCCAAAGCGCACACCAGGATTCTACCCCATAAAAGTTTAATATAAAGTGCTTTTGTTCTCCAACATAGCACACCATGGGGTTTTCCCTGTGCAATTTCTCATGACATGCTACTACACTTCCCCAACTTCGCATACAACCTGGTACTCCCTGCATACAACCTTTAGTGACCGGGTACTGCTCTTTCTCCAGTTCACACAAACACACACATACACATGTGTACTTCACTCATATCTCTCATGATGAGGTACTATTCTTCCCCACATCCGTGACACTTTGACATGCACAACAGAACTTACAGGCTATGTTTCAGCTTCCATTACTTAAGGACACAATATATCCTCAAACAACACAGTTTCATTTTTATCTTCAATGTCCTTGGCAATATTCCTTCTTCTCTTTCTAAAATAACAAGAAAGCCTCGGGTGGTCTTTCTTAAACGTCTTCAGACCTGTCTCAATAAAACATCAGATTACTATCCTCCTTCATGATGTCAAAGTCTACATGGACAGCTCCTCCACTCCGACACCCAGGTTTGGGAACCAATACATTGGTGAGGCTATCTCATGAGCATGTGGCGTTGCCGTGCCCCCCAAACACCTCCCCTTCTTTTTCCAGTGACAACTAACTCATGCCTGAGAGGAAAGTCCCCATTTTCCTGATGCTGCAATGAACAGAGGTCTCAAAACCTCTGTCCATCATCTTGACTATTGCACCAACAAACCATACCACCTTCGCTGGACACTCGTAGCTGGGCACCATAAAATATGCAGAATGCCTTTACCCAGTTCTCTTTGAGAGCATGCACTCAAACTCAGTCCAGCCTCATGCACTCACCAGTGCTCTTGATTGCCACGCTGTGCACGCCTCTCTAGTGATAGGTAGAGCTTTTGCCTCTGCAAAAAGCAGTGACCGACTTGTGAGTAACATATGAGCACAGCAAATGTGATCTTGAATTCAAATGTAGTAATGTGCAATCGTCACAGTACACTAAAAGCAACCGGACACACAAGACCCTCCAAAGGCATGGACTAGCCTGTGCCACAGTCACCTTCATTAAGAAATCATATTGCACCAACGCTGCTCATTATTTCCGAGTTATACTTATTGTAGGAGATTTCCTGCCTCTTCCTACAGTCTCCACCCTACTATCCTTATAACACTGTCTCTACAGCATTGTCCTTAGGCTCAGGGCTATACAATGGAACATATCACCTCATTTTATAACTTCCCTCAGTTGAATCCTTTCCTTTCCAGATGTTGTCCACACTCCTCAGTGAGCTCCTTCTAACAAGTAGCTTGAGCTGGGACCACTTGCTGGTGGTGCCAAACTAGTCTTTGCTGGTCGCCGGGCCATGCTCCTTCTTATAACAGGCCTCCTCCCCTGCCGGTAATGGTTCCCAAGTGCCATCAGAGCCTTTGTGCATTTTCAAGCAGGTCCTTAACAACTCATTGCCAAAATGCTGCTTCTGTTATGATTGCAGGACAGGGTCTTCATACAAGAGTCCGGAGCCACTCAGGTAAGAGGTAAGTTCTTAATTAGATGTTGGGCCCTCAGGTTACAGCCACAGCTTGTCGACCAGTCAGGATTCCATCCTTCCTCCAATAGTCCCTATCTCCTCGCTTCCACTCCAGGCCACACACCAAAAACATGACATCATCTATTCTCAGCATTTCAGACACCAGCTCAGACATGCAGGGAGTAGGAGCACACAGGATTCTACACAATTCTATTCACCAACTTAGGTCTTTGAATTTTGACTTTGTATATATTGAACCTTACACGGTTGATGAGCTTAAAAAACACACTTGTGTGTCCAACCATAGCTATTCAAACAACTGCAACAAACTCTCAGTGCGAGCAGCAAGCTACCATTAATCACTGTGCATTGTAATCCTGGATCAGCTTCCGCTCACTGTCATAACTCACTGGACATGGTAAACCTAAATAATGTTGACTTGTTTTTTTCTTACTGAACGCTAGCTTAACAAGCTAAGTATTCCTCTTATAGATGAACTGGTTTCGAAGGACTTCAGGATCACCCGCTTTGATTGTTTGCATAAGAAGGGCGGCAGTGTGGCTGTAATGGCACACGCCCATTTTGTGATTTACATAGAGCCTTTCGATACTGATCCGAGCATAAGCTTAATTGCATTTCCATGTGAAACATATGCAGAGTCCTATAATGTTATGTTAATTTACCAGCCTCCCAGGTCTTCTATGTCCATTTCAAACTCACTGATTGAAGATTTTGGGCAGCACCCAGGTTCTCCACAGACATTATGTTATTTTAGTAGGTGACTCTAATTTGTAGTTTGATTTCCCTTCAGTGCTTCTCATCATTTTAAAATGAATGGAAACTTACAGCCTTAATCTGATTAGTCAACAACCTATTCATAAGGCTGCTCACTTATTAAATCCTATTTTTACCACAACAGATGCTGTTACGTAAAGGGTACTATCCCTCTAATATGGATGGACCATTTTGCAATCCAAGTTGTAATTCAACTCTCGACATATTCAAAGCAAAACTCAATAATGAGTACATCTTTAGTCATAGCTGGAAACACTGTCCCCCAGAATTTATAGCCTCTCAATTTGTAAATAACTTTGACTCGCAGGTATATTCCTGAGCAAATCTTTACTTAACATAAGAATTCAAATGTTTACATTTTGACAATGGATCCATGTTTGAATCGAACAACCTGGGATACCATTGTTTAAACAGAAAGTTATGAAGGAGGAACAGAAACCTTAACATATTTCTAAACTTTGCAAATTAAAATATGTGCACAAAAAGTGGAGTGTCAGCGGCAGAAGTCCTATCATCCCTTAATCCATCATGGGTAGGGAGCTGACGTGTCTCTTACACACACATGGGTTATCACACACGCTGGATATGGCCGACATCGCGGAAGGCTCCCTGTTGGCCCCCACTTTTAAGGGAAGAGGGTGCCATTCAGTTATCGATTATATTTTGATTTCACAGGCAATGAAAAGATCCGTTAGCAAATTTAATATTTTACACAGTGCATTTAGCGATCACAACCCACTAATTTTAGTAGTTGATGTATATAGTCAGAGTGTGGTCAGACAGACAGAGGATCAATTATTATCCACGATCGATCAAGGCAGGCGATTAAGATGGGCCCAGATAGATGAAGCAGGGTTCAATGCGGCTTTATTTAGTCAAGGAGCTAAAGATATCATGAATTGCTTGGATCTAGAGGTTGAAGGGGCAGATTTGATTGAGGCTTTTACAAATATTGCTGTCATTATCACTAAGTTGTTGAAAACACAGTCACGTGGGCATAGGGGGGACTCCCCAAGATGGTTTAACCACCAATGTTCGCTTACCCTTAGGAACTTGAAGGATGCTCTTAAGCAGTCTCCTAGGGATAGAGAGAGGGTGATGGCGTGTCGCGCAAGTTATAAGTTAGCGTTAAAACAACGTAGAGGTCAACTGCAGCGGACAGCGTGGGAGGAACTCCTTGAAGCAGCGGAGCAGAAGGATTCAGAACGGTTTTGGAGGGTTATAAATAGTGCCTGCTTCTCGGACCCAAATAAACCAGGGCTAAGTGGTAACATACTCCCTGAACAATGGCAGGAGTATTTTCAGGATCTATATAACCACTCGTCCGGCCAGGTAGAGGCGCAGTTGTCAACTATACCCACAAGGGCTACCTCTGTTATTTTCTCGTTGGAGGAAGTCACTATCGGTATTGAAGGGTTGATGCGAAATAAGGCCCCAGGCCCAGACGGGATTCCGCCCGACCTCTTCAGATCGAATTTACAGGTCTGGGCACCTTTATTAACAAGGGTCCTAAATGCAGCGATAAGTGTCTCAATGCCTATATCTTGGTCCTCGGCAATTATAGTACCGATTTTTAAGAAGGGTAACAGGGATAGTCCGCACTGTTATCGACCAATATCTTTGATAGATGTCTCAGCCAAGGTCCTGGGGCGGGTAATTTTAAATAGACTAATGGAGTGGGCCGAGTCTGCTAACATAATTACTGATGTTCAATACGGATTCCGCCCAGGGAAATCAACTGTGGACCAGTGTCTTAATCTTTATCTTATTTCCGCTAAATATACGCTGGTAAAAGGGGGGGCTTTTTATTTGGCTTTTATGGATCTATTGGCGGCTTTCGACCGTGTGAACCGGAATAAGCTGTGGCAAGTAATGGCTAATCAGGGGGTGGATCTAGAACTAATAAACATACTTCAATCATTGCATAATCATACCACGGCTGCAGTAAGGTACACTCAGGAGGGAAAAGTCAAGGATCGGTTTAGATGTTCAAGCGGTGTCAGGCAGGGATGCATTCTGGCTCCTTTTTTATTTACTTTATACATTAATGGCCTGGATGCGGCACTGCGGGATATTAGGGCAGATTTACCACGAATAGGGGAAAGAACTGTGCCGGTTTTATTATACGCAGATGATGCGGTGCTATTGGCCCGCACCCCTCACAGCCTACAACTTTTAATTAATGGTTTGGTAGAGTTCATGGAAAAACTCGAGATGGCCCCCAATCTCACCAAATCATATGTAATGGAGCTGGGGAAAAAGCCAGCCAAATCATATAAATATACCATAGGTTCGCATGTTTTAGGCAAAGTCCCAGTTTTTGCTTACCTAGGCATATTATTTGATGGGAAGCTTAATTTTAAACATTTACTAGAAGAGAAATCTCTGTCTTTAATCAGATCCACAGGTTCAATTGCGAATTTTGCAAGCAGACTTGGGTTGTGGACCCCGGATGTGATTTTGAAACTGTACAACTCAATCTGCTGTGCCAAGGTGTTGTATGGTAGTGAGGTCTGGGGCTTTGTGAAAACCAACAGCCTACAAACGGAAGAAAACAAATATATGAGGCGTCTGTTAAGGGTTCCCCACAGCACCCCGGCATTTATTGCCCACGAAGAACTGGGAGCTAGTTATATTTCAGATTCAGTGGCTGTTAGACCTATAATTCACTGGTTGAAGGTCTGGTTAAATGAAGAGATAGGCCTGACAAGGCTTGTTGTTCAGGATTGCTTGTCTCTGGCCAACGTAATGAAGATCCCATGGTTAAAATATGTGCGGGATTGCCTACAAAAAATGGGACGGCAGGCACTGTTCGATGAGCCAGATAATATAAGACAGAAGGACAAGGCAGTTGTTAAAAAGTTGTTTCTTCAGTTTAGTATGGCGCAACGTGAGGGCAATGAGTTGGTTAAACCCACAGTAAGAGAATACGTCCTAATTAAAACCTCCTTGAGGATAGAACCATACTTAACCATTATGACAAATGCCCATGATAGATTTTTAATCACACGTTTTAGATTTAATTTTATTCACCATATTTTAGCGGTTCCAGCAGGCTTTAGAGTAAAGCTAGGAGAAAGAGGGCCCTGCGGCTGCGACAATGTGTCTCCGCAGGATACCCTCCATTTCCTTTTAATTGTTCATTTTATGCCCTTCCTAGAAAAAGGTTCTTGAAGTCTTTATTGCAGACCACCGGGATTAGACAGGCACGTGTGGCTCTGCTCTTTTTAAAACTTTCTGCTGATGTTTTAACCCTGTCTTGTGTGGTAAATTTTTTACGAATGGCCCTTAAATCAAGATCCACGAGAGTGGTTAATGATATTGAGAAATGACTTGTTAGTATTTTTTAGATATTATGAATTATTGGGTTGTGAATCTCTTGGATGTATTTAAATGTAAATGCTTATATGATTTGTGTTCCAAATCGAATAAAGTAAATATTGATTGATTGATTGATTGATAGTAGGTGACTCTAATTTGTAGTTTGATTTCCCTTCAGTGCTTCTCATCATTTTAAAATGAATGGAAACTTACAGCCTTAATCTGATTAGTCAACAACCTATTCATAAGGCTGCTCACTTATTAAATCCTATTTTTACCACAACAGATGCTGTTACGTAAAGGGTACTATCCCTCTAATATGGATGGGCCATTTTGCAATCCAAGTTGTAATTCAACTCTCGACATATTCAAAGCAAAACTCAATAATGAGTACATCTTTAGTCATAGCTGGAAACACTGTCCCCCAGAATTTATAGCCTCTCAATTTGTAAATAACTTTGACTCGCAGGTATATTCCTGAGCAAATCTTTACTTAACATAAGAATTCAAATGTTTACATTTTGACAATGGATCCATGTTTGAATCGAACAACCTGTGATACCATTGTTTAAACAGAAAGTTATGAAGGAGGAACAGAAACCTTAACATATTTCTAAACTTTGCAAATTAAAATATGTGCACAAAAAGTGGAGTGTCAGCGGCAGAAGTCCTATCATCCCTTAATCCATCATCATCATCATACCTTTATTTTCGATCTCAAAGATCTAGAAAAAGGGGCAAGTTAAGATGCATATAAACATAAAAGCCATAAAAAGGATACAATTCTTCCATATATACAGATAAAAATACAATTAAAAGTTTTTATGCAATACATTTTGAGCGTTTGATCCATAGAGCTCGCCAAAATTTGGCCAAACCCAAGACTATTATTCTACGAGTGTCTGTGGATAAAATTCTCAGTACCTCAAGGTAGTGGCCGGGGCCGATAAGCCTACACAAAGGAATTATCCACTTTCCCCTCAAGGTCTTATAATGGGGACAAAACAATAACAGATTGACTAGGGATTCTGGGCTTTCTTTACAAGCTGGACATTTATCATCAGAGGGGACATTAGTGCGCCACTTATTTCAAAACAGTTTAGTGGGAAGGGACTTGTATCTAAATTGGAGAAATAATTTATGTGCAAGGGGTGGAACAAGTTCATCAATGGTCATCAACGGAAGAGGTTTGAAGTTCATAAATTCCCGGATCAGAGGGCCCAATGAATTTGTCACATCTTTCACCAAGGTGGACTCCTAATAAAGAGTTTTTACCCTGCTCTGTGGAATTAAGCACAGCTTCTCGGGGTTAAACCAATAAACCTCCATCCCTAGTTTCCTAAACAGGTCTCTCAAAGTTCTAAACCAAGGGATGGTGGTTACCTGGGACTGATTCTAAAGGCCCATAATCGCAACTCGGTAGGGGGCAAGTTCCTCAATAGTCCACAGACGATGCCAGAACATTAAATGCTTGTAATCCAACTTGTGGGACAGTTTTCTTTGGGCCAGGTCCAGATAAATTGGGGGCAGGGGTACTTATTGGTAGATTGAAAAGCAATCTTATAAAACAATGTTCTATGATGGTAAGACAATCAGTGTACCCGCTACCCCACAGTTCAGCTCTATATAATGCAGCCCCTAAGGATTTAATATTATAGATTTCTAACACAGGGGCCACTTTCCTGGACACTGTATTTTTATGGATCTTACTGGAGAGGTGTGGTGCAGCGGCCAGGGCAGCTGACTCCAGAGCACAGGGTTCACGGTTCGATCCCCGGCTCCGGCGGCAGCTCAGCTCAGCACCATGTGACTCTGGGCAATAGCTCACTTAATTTCCACTCTGGCGCCTTGAGACCCGTAAGGGTGAGTAGCTGCGCTATATAAAAACGGACTTACATTTACTTATGTGAGCGGTCTGCTGGATTAACGACAGGTGTGTTTTCTCGATATGGGGTACCCAACATAAGTTTGGTGTTAAACGGATGCCCAAATAATTAAAGGCAGAAACTAATTCTAATGTACTGTTCCCTACGTACATACATCTCTTGGATGGCTTTGAGATCCCTTTAGAAAAAATCATATATCTAATTTTTGCCTCGTTTAGTTCCAGGCCACGCTCATTACAGAAAAGTATAAAATCATTTAATGACTGTTGGAGACCTTGTGGGGACTTTGATATTAATAGCGTATCGTCAGCGAAGAGGAGTGCGGGCACTCTTCTCTCCACAACTTTTGGAGCATCGCACCCATCCCTATCGAGGAATCCTACTACTCCATTGATAAAGAGCAAGAATAGGGTGGGCGCTAAGACACATCCCTGTCTCACTCCATGATTTATCAAGAATGGGTTGGTTAATAGGCTATCCTCCCCCCACCTGACTTGGGCTTTATTTTCTGCGTGCAGGTGAAATAAAATGTCAAGCAAATTTTGAGGGAGTCCCATCTCTGCCACCACCCTCCATATTTTGACTCGGGGGACCACGTCAAAGGCGGTGCGAAGGTCCTCAAAGGCTACATATAACTTACCCCCTTTAATGGCAACATCTCTCCAGTAAATGCATAGGAAACGGAATACCTGATCCAGGGTACTAATATTGGTACGAAAGCCCTCCTGAAAGTCAGACAGGATATCAGACTCTAAGATCCAATTCTGAATCTGAGCCAATAGCTGCTTGCAGAAGATTTTCTGCAAGGGATCGATTAAACTGATGGGCCTATAGCTGGCCGGGTTTGCCCTATCTTCTTTCTTATAAATTGGTATGATCTCAGCTATATTCCAAGAGGGAGGGATTTCCATACCTGAGAGGATAGCATTAGTTCACATATTAACATATGGGGCCCAGACTTTTAAATCCTCTCTATATAGATCATATGGTATTCGATTGGGGACAGGGGCTCTAGCTGGGATACAGGAGCGAATGGCTGCTTGGGTTTCTTCGAGAGAAATGTCTAGATCTTCAACAGTTCCAGATGGGGCTTTCTCTCTCGTGCCTATTTACTCCTCAACCTCCATGTTTACTAGAGCATATAGGCACCCAAAATGAGCTACCCACTCTTCTGGCTGGACTGTGAACTCTAGAGGCAACTTTGGTCCATTCAAACAGTGGGCCACTTTTCTCCAAAATGTCTTGTTATCTTTGGCTGCCAATACCCTGTGTAGAAAGGACCATAGGGAACATTCCCATTTTTTCTTGGCAGACTGTAGTGCTCGTTGGTGCTGATCTCATTATTTGGAGGGTGAGTGGACAGCTGCTGCCTGCTTGGGAAGTCCTGAGTCCCCTGATTACAGCATTCCTGAGACGCTTTGCCAGAGTTCCTGCTGCCTGGTGTAAGGCCAGCACATTTCTGCGGTTCTCCATAGAGGACCACTGCCCCTTTCCGGAGTCAACTTGTTGAGAGGGACTGACTCGTGCATGAGGCATCACCGACGAGGGTCACAACTCTCCACCGGAGCTGACCTTGATTATTCCTGCAAGCTTGGCACCTGCCATCAGCCATGCCATTCCCCAGCTGATTTTCCATGGCTACAACCTCACTTGGGCCCCTCCCTTCAGCTTCTTCTTGCTAGTTTTCAGCCAGCCTAGGCACCCACGTCAGTCTGGACATGGCACGTCACCACAGTGATCACAACTGGAGTTGTCCCTGTCTTTGGGAGGCCTGAGACACTTGGTGCCCACTGTAGGTTTCCCGTGGTTCCAGAACTGCGTTTTCAGGAACATTGGTTGTGGGTGCAAGCACTGCTTGCCTTGACTTGGGAGCCTTTCCTCCTCACTGTTTCTTCTCATTGCGCCTTGACATGATTTGAGCACTTCTCGGATCTGACCTGGGGAATCCTCACTTCTTTGTTCTTCGGATTGTCCAATCTGACTCCCCCCAATCCATTTGCGCATGGGTTGTTTTGGGGCTCTTGTGTTACAACGGGGGACTCTCTTGGCTTGGCCAGCCCTCCAATTTGAGGTTTTCTACCCCCCTTTATCCACACAAGGGCTCCATCCTCAAAATGGTGACCTTGTCACCTGCAGAGCAATTGACATAGGACTTTGGTACACCAATAAATGAAAAGTAAAGAAGGACTTCTATGCACCCTAACATAAAAGTAACTCTAATGGTGTGGCCATCTTGCAACGGTACTGGGACTACTCCTAATCTAACTCTAGGGATATGCTGGCCCTATTAAGGCAGCTTCTTCTCGGCCACTTATGATCCGGCCTTATTAGTAGAGTTTCAGGGTCTGAGCTACATGTTTTGCATTAGCTGAATCTCTGCTGTACTAGTAGAGTTTTAAAGGGTCTGAGCTACTTTTTACTCCACTCCAATATAGCTCCTCTGACAGCACTCTTGCACTTGTTTAAACTTTCTGGGATTTAGTCATTTATTTATAGCATGGTATGATATACGTGAATTCATCTGTGCACACCCTTGTGTTTTCAGGTGTAAACCTGCAGGTAAGAATGGTTGGATGCCAATATCAATCACTGATTTTGAGTGTCCTTCGAAATTGCCACTTATGCACTGCACAGTCAAGGACTGGTGCAGTGTCGCCCTGGCACTCCTTTGGGTTGCCCAAATTGGGATTCAGGAATGTAAACAATTTATCCTATTAAACAAATAAATATGTATATCCCTCCAGAGTTTATTGCTTTTATTCTTCTCATCAATCAAAATTGACCATGTTAATTGGTAAGTACGAAAAATCATAATCGAAATTAAAAGATCCTTGGAAAGAGCCTCAATGCATTTCGGACCAAAGGTCCTTCTTCAGGAGGTCACATTATAATGTGGAACAAAAGACAACGAATATTCTAACATTACTTATCCAAATATAATAACACAGTTCACTTTAACAGTTCAAAAATGTCTTAATGTCAGTGAACGCACAATTTAGATGGAATATTCACATTTCAAATTTTCAGGTTGAATAGTTTTTAATAAAATTCTTTCTATGTCATTCTCAATGTTCACCTAATGTTTATGGGTAATATCATTTCTCCGTATGAAGCATGTGACTCATGTTGGTTGGTATCCAACAACATTCACATGCTATGAAGAATAATAAACACTCTTCAAATGGATAATAATGTTGCCAGCATGCATAGTGTAAAAACAGTGTTCAAGTCATTAACATGTATATTGCTCATGATAAAGCATTCTACGAGTTAATAATACCATCTGGCTGTTGTGGCAATTAATATAAAAATGTCAAGTTTATCAGATTTCAGAACCCTCACATCTCATCAATGCCCAAATAGCATACTGCTTGTAAATGATTACGCTAGAACGCGCTTTAACATCACATCAAACATCTAGGAAGTGTTATAATTCACTTGTTGCATCACTCTATACGTCAACCCAGTTAGGTCTCAATTACAAAAAGCCTTTCAAGTGCGTATACAGGTGACCAAATCATTCAAAGATAATCAAATAACCTAAACCAAGCTGTGTATGTTGGATCAAAATCTTACCGCATATGAATGTTTAATAACAATGTGTGCGGTATAAGGCCTATTCATGGCCATGTCCCGATATTCATTCCACGTGTTAGTCCGTGAAAAAAACTTTCATAGAAAAAACTATTGAGCGGTGTTGACAATGTATGTAATAAACTTGTTGTCCTCTGTACCCTCCATTGTTAGGTTATGTCAGACTTATTCACATTATTCTGAGTGTAGCAACTAAACCGTATCAAACTGAACATGTCTTTGTAAAAGTTCAGCTATGTTGAAGGTATTTCTCATTAAATCCTCAAATTCCAGTGATTAGCCAAAGGAGTGCCAAAAGGTGTTTCTTAACAAACTGTGCGTCTTTGATGTTAAAAATGTATTCACCTGTATGTAGCTGTGTGTTTCTGAACATAATCACACCGTCATAAATTTCTCCTAGTATAGATGAGACTGAGTAATAAATGTTGCCCTTCATGTGTAAATGTGCGTATACTTCCAAAAAAGTACCCAAAAGTCTTTATTCCCAAAGTCGTGCATCTTAGATATACAATTATACATGGGCGTCTACTTCTGAACTTAAATACACGGTCATAAATTTCTCCACGTCTAACTGAGACTGAACATTAATTGATGCTGTACATAATTTTCACGTGTCAATGGGCGTGTACCACTGGATGTGAACTTGCGGTCATGAGTTTCTTTCTGAGCAAATGTGGCCACGTATACAGCATTGCTGTGCATAGTGTAATGTCTGTTCTTTAAACTGTACGTAGACTTGCGGTTATACATTTCTTTATAAGTAATTTCAATCAGGTATGGAGTGTTACCACGCATGATGTAATACCTGCTCTTTAAACCAGAACTGTAGTCTGAAGGAGGATGGCCTTGGTATGACCGATAATGTCATTTTTTAGACTGTATCCTTAAATCATCTATATTTATTCAATAAGCATATTAATAGAGTGTGGCATCTTTTCACAACAATATAAATCAAGAAGTACTATCAGTCACACAATTTGCATAACAAGTCATCATTATATGTCTACTGCCCAGTAAACAGGATCTTACATCCCCATTTATATCACCATGGAATAAAAATGTAGATAGCCTACATCACCAGTTAGGGTCCATATGTCATGTGTATGTTTTCATGATATCACAAATCTTGCTGAATAATCATACATGCATCATGTATCTGTCCCACGTGTTTTCCAATTGTCACAGGATATATCAAGACGTTTCACGTAATATATATCTCTCTTGGGTGAATCAAATGTAGGTGTATAAAATCCTGAGTAATGAGTTCAAATGAAAATTCATAGAAAGCAAGAGTATTTGACATGGTCATTCAGTCCAATTGGTACTAATGTATTTAATCGCTTAATCCAATATAATTCTCTTTTTAGTAAGTTCTTTTTTATTATCTATGTTGCCTCTGGTTTCAATTTGCTTCAGACTGATGTTGTGGGCAAAGTTGTTAAAGTGTCAGCAGCTGACGAATTAACATTCTTCAATCTGATGTTGCTCTTATGTTCAGTCAGTCTTACTTTGATTTATTTTGTGTTCAGGTTTTCCCACATACACCAGTCAGCATGGGCGTTTCAACATGAATAAAATTTTCTTTGTTTTAAACGTAGAGTTGGTTCTAAGTTTAATTTTGTTTCCTTTGGTATGATGATTTATCTCAGTGCTTATTAATAATGTTGTTGCAGTTCATGAAGTTAAAACATGTGTTAGTCCCTTTGTATGTTAAGTTCTGGTTGCAACCAGATCTCTGAGTGTGAAGTAGTTCCTTCAGATTCTTCGAACGCTCATATGCAAACATAGGTATGGAATTGAATACCCCTTTAAAATCTGGTCACGATTGTATCATAGGTCAAAATTTCAAGATGATTTTCCTGATGTTGGCACGGTTAGTGGAGTATTTTGATATGAATATCATTATTTCGTTGGACTGAGTTTGGTGAAATGGTTTTTGTCTCAGTAACCCCTGGAGATTGCTTCTTTCAGCTCATATCACAGCGTCCTTGATGATGTCGGTTGGATATCCTCTGTTGGTGAACTTGTCACAAATCATGGATTTAGCATTCTCATATGTTTCAAAGTCAGATGATATTCTTCTTACTCTAAGTAGTTGGGAGTATGGTAAGTGCTTCTTCAAAGAAAGTTTGTTGAAACTAGAGAAATGTAATAGTTTGTTTTAGTCTGTTGACTTTACAAAAATATCGGTAGCTAAACGTCTGTTGATTGCAGCGATCTTGACATCCAGAAAGGTTATTTGTGTATCACTTATCTCTTGTGTAAATTGTACATGACCGTCAGTTGAATTAAGATGAGTGATGGCAGTCTCCAACTCAATTTTAGAGCCCTGCCGAAAACGAAAAACCCCCAGGGGACACGCCACAAAAAGAATTAGGCAGAATAACTTGGAGCCAAACGAGGAGTTAATGTTTGATAACCTAGTGATCAACATCTCACAAAGGTTGTTTACCTCCACACAACTGGCAATATTACAAAAGGGGACCTCCTTTGTTCCAATGTGTCACACAAATTAGTTAGAAATGGAAATTAGAATGTTCAGATTTTTACACACCCTTAAACTGAGACTTTTTTTAAAGCATTGTAGAAGAACAAGTTTCTAAAAAAGAGGACAAGGGGACATTGATGAATCTCAAAGCCAAAAGCCTGTTGCCTTTGAAATCATAGAAAAAAAAGAACTCAAGGACATCTTGAGTCATAAAAGACGATTCCATTCAAACATGACTAAAAAGGAATTGGGAGTAATCAAATAAATGGCCCTTGATCCCTTAATAGAAGGTGATCAAGGATAAAACATTCAGTGACCAAAATGTGAGGGAACATGTAACTGACCAATCTACATACAAGATGACCGATGTTAACCCTATGACAGAATTCACTTGAGTGTTGGGAATAATATTGAGAACAGCTTTGGAGAAAGGAACCATCACAGAAAGAAATAAACAATTTTTATTACAATCCAACCCTTAGACCCCATCCATACACATACTACCGAAAATCCACAAGGATATCAGGAATCCACCCACCATTTAGACCAATAGTACCCACTAGAGGATCCATTCATGAACCTATCGGCAAATAAATTGACCAGTACTTACAACCCTGGGTTCAAACAATGAAATCATATATCACAGTTACCAACGATTTTCTCAACAATTGTGTACAATAGATGTGAACTTTTTATACTCTCTATTCCACATGATCTAGGATTATTTGCTGTTGAACAAGCATTGGCTCCAATGACGCTAGATAAAGATTTGAAAATCTTTTTATTGGAATCAATGCATTTTACATTGTAACATAGTTACTTCTAATGGGAAGATAAATATTACATCCAACTAATGGGTACTACCATGGGCAGTCGTGCTGCACCATGCTATGCTAATCTGTTTATGTGCATGTTCAAAGAGGAATACATTTTTTCATGTGAATTGTGGTAGAATAAATTGAAGGCATACTACAGATTCATTGATGACATCTTTTTCTTATGGTCAGGCACTAAAATTGAGTTGGAGACTGCCTTCACTCATATTAATTCGATTGACAGTCATGTACATTTTTTACATGAGATAAGTGATTCACAAATATTTTTTCTGAATGTTAAGAACTCTGCTATCAACAGAAGTTTAGTTACCAATATATTTGTGAAGTCAACAGACTGAAACAATCTATTTTATTTCTCTAGTTTTCACCAATTTTCTTTGAAGAGACACTTACCAAACTCCCAGCTACGTAGAGTAAGAAGATTAACATCTGACAGTGAAACATATGAGAATGTTAAATCCATGATGTGTGACAAGTTCACCAAAAGAGGATATAGAAATCGACAGAAAGAAGCAATCACCAGGTGTTACTGTGATAAAAACCATTTCACGAAATATATTATATGACAATCAGAGCACGTGAGAGGGGCTTAAAGGGTAGTGGAAAGGGAGAGAAATGCAGATTGTATGAATACTAAGTGAGAAAAACACAATATTTTGTAAAATAACCTGTTTTAAGACTTTCAAAACAGAGATGATAGAGACTGTGTGTGTGTTTTTGTCAGTGTGTGCATGCAAAAATACCAGGTGGAATCTGACAGGCACCTCGCCATACCTGACTGAAAGCACCTATACCCAACTATTCATCAGAAAATACATTTATTAGGGGCGTGTAACATGGCCAACAACCCCCTTCCTGAAGCTACACCCCTGTCCGATTCTGAAATTCTCTCCCTTCTGTTCTAATATAGCACTACACATCAGGACTCATCACCCTCGCAGGTCACTATCCAAACTCTCCCCTCCAACCTGCTCAGAGAACCCAGTCTCAACTACAGAACCATGAACAAGCACAATCTATTGCATGTCCCAATAACACACCAAGAGGCATTAGTAACCAAATCTCATATCAAGTCAATGCTTCTTATTTGTAGGTCAGCAGTAAGGCACGCAGTTAAATCGCCGATCTTATTTTTACAGAAGATCTCGACCTCCTAATCTTAATTGAAATGTATTTCAATGATACCGCCTCACCATTTCTAGACATTCTAGTTCCACCAAACTATGACATTATCACATTGGTTAGATCTGGAAGAGTTGAGGGCGGCATAGCATGCATTTACTGCTCCATGGCCACCTTGAAACATGCATAAACAACTCCACTGCCCTTGGGTGAATACCTAGGTATCAAAAATGGAACAATGATCACATTATGTGCAAAGTCCACACGATTTACCCCCCCACAGGAAATAACTTACATTTCATCAAACAATTAATGGAGACCATCTCCTCTAACCGACCAACCCACCAACCAGATCTTCCTTGGGGCTTTTAATGTCCACTGGAATGACTCAAATGACATCATACTTAACACTTTTAAGGCCTTTCTTTAAGATCTCAACCTCACGCAGTAATGTAATGGCCCAACACGCAATAGAGGCCCAACACTCGATCTAATCATAGCCAAGGATATTGTCATACAATTGGAATCTATATCCTCCTGTGATTGGTCTGACCACTACCAGGTCTCTTTCCTCATCTTGGGTAAGGTGCTAATTAGACCAGGTCAACCGTTCAAACCCAGATAATGGTCCAGAGACCTGAGAAATATTTATCTAACTGATATTAGAAACAACCTCTTTCCTTCTCCCACAGACATGACCAATGTGATTGATCTTGCCAAGCATTACATCCAAAACATGTCTGATATACTTTTTTTATACACCGTTATCGACCACATCAGACACTACAAGTTCTATCATGTTTTATAACATAGGCATAAAGGATGGAGGGTGTACGACTGACTACTTCCTGTGGAAGCCTCAACGCATGTGGGCTTCAGCCTGTTATGGAGTGCCATGTGAGTGAGTGATCAAGAATGTGGTGTATGTCTCTTGTCTCGGATGTGACCGGGGGTCAATGTCTGATATACTTGATACCATTGCTCCGAAGAAGCTAAAATAAGTACCCAATAGACTCTCCAAACCCTGGTTCAATGGCAACCTTAATGAGGAAAGGTGCAACTTAAGGCTTGCCGAGAGATTCTGGAGAATCTCTCCCTCCGTAGCTCACCTCAAGCACTTGAGGTTGACAAGAAGCTTCTACAATAAACACAAAAGTGGAATACTTCAGGGCGCAATCTGACAATGGCATAAACGGACCCAAAAAGCTATTCAAAATCGTCAAACAAGCAAGTTGCAAATCTAACCACCATTCAGTAGATAATGGGTCATTGCCTAGCGAAGATGAATTATCCACCCATTTCATTAAAAAGACTAGGAAGATTGAATCAGAACTGCAACTCGCCTCCCAGCGCCTACTAATGCAGGTCCAGCCCTGTCTCTTCCCAGTGCAGCACCTGGTGTGAGCCCCTTTTACTGGCTATACTACAAAAAATAATGCTACTTGGAATGCCTACAAACTTGCAGATGAAGCCAATATACTCAAAACAATAATATCAATAAAACAGTCCAACCACTCCAATGATCCTCTGGCTGCCAAGCTCATCAAAGAACTTAGATCTTTCATACTCCTGCTTTGGAATAAGATTGTTAATGCATCTCCCTCTCTCAAGGCATGATTCCTGATTGCTTAAAGATAGGTCAAGTTACCCCATCCTAAAAAAAACTAATGCAGACCTACTGACCTCAACAATTTCCGTCCACTTACCAAAATCCTGACACTAGCAAAGTTGCTTGAGAAATACATACACCTGCAACTCTGCAACCACATTGAGCAGTTTCAGCTCCTTGACTATTGCCTATAAACTTGAACTGCCTGGTGGTAGTTGTTCATTAAGAAGAGCTAACTCCCTACTGTTGAAACCACAGAAGTTCAAAAACAAGAAAACTTACAACTGCTCCATCTCCGTACCAGCCCCAAAAATATGGGATGCACTGCCTCCTGAATTCAGGTCAAACCCCTGGACCACCTCCTTCAAAAGAGAAGTAAAAATGCTTCTGTAGAATAGATTCCTTTATTAGTAGCCCCGATGGCACTCAGCGTGACTATTTTT
Source organism: Calotriton arnoldi (assembly GCA_963921515.1). Lineage (NCBI taxonomy): Eukaryota > Metazoa > Chordata > Amphibia > Caudata > Salamandridae > Calotriton > Calotriton arnoldi. The sequence continues at coordinate 97,990 of CAWUFW010010551.1, forward strand.
TCTGTGGCAACCGCCGGACCTTGAATCTATTGGGCTGATTGTTTTATTGTATCTGTAATGTTGCTTGCTTATTCCTTACTGCATCTCTCCCGCTTATATAACTTATTTGCTATCCGCACAGCGCTATGATACCCTGACAGGTCATGTTAACTCCTCAAATAAATAAATAAATATACAGGTTAGTGGTTCCTCGTTGCTATTCTCAGTAAAAGGTAATTTTCAATTTAATGTACTTAATACGTCAGGGTGGAGGTGATATATTTTTAGTTAGGTTAGTGTTTGCATGTTTATGCGTTTCAAGTTATATTTAGCATGTGTCTTTGACCAAGTTACTTGCGGTGCGTGTACGAGGCCAAATTCTGTTTTATTGTATATGTATTTTTAATGTTAGAAAGTATGTTATATTTTCCTATTTTAGGCATTTTTATTTGTTTGTTAGCATTTATGTGTGGTATGTTTGGGTTTTGGATGGGGTTTTCTGTGTTTTCTTTTAGAGATTTTTTGTATATGTAGTTGCGATTCTGTTTTTGGATAGGGAATGTATCTAATTGTTTTAAGGAAGTATAGTTGGGATATTTTTAACCAACTGTTTATTTTTTTAACACATCTGTTTATTGTTTTAAATAATACTAATTAAGCCATAACCTAAACAAGGCACCAATTATAATAAAGAGGCGATACTCCACAGATACTTATTAACACACCCATAGATGTTAACACACCCACGCTAAAAGCAACATCATCTATACAAGCGCAGGGCATGTACATCAGTTTCAGGTATCTAAGACTGTAGAAGAGAACAAGCCCCATATATTCCGGTGTTTACTGGCGAATCCTCTCCACTTGCAGTTTTCCTTCTCTGCATTACTGCAGTGGTCTATACCCCGGGTCCATGTTGCCAGTGTTGGGGCTCGGGAGATCTCCGGTACCGTCTCTTTTGGCCACCAAGTACCCTCTGCCTGCCAGTAATTTTTGATATTGAGAATCTGCCCAACACTCCTTAACCCCCAGGAGTGCCAATTTGGTGTCTATGACCTTAGGTATCCCCAACAAATTCACCAGGGTGTCATGTATTATTTGCCAGGAACTAGAAATTACAGGACATATCCAAATGGTATAATAGAAGGTCGCCTCTAGGTTGCCACAGTATGCACACTCAGCTTTTGGGGAGCTCCCCATTTTTCAAACTCTGTCAGGTCTGTAAAATACACAGTGGGAATAATTAAAATTTAATCATACTAAGGTTAGACGGAATAGTGAGTGTTTGGACCACCATCTTGGCCTGTTGACACACTTGTGATCATAGATCTCCCCCACATCTTTTTCCCAGGCAGTTTTCCGGCCTTAGAGTGGGTTATGGATGGGAAGGAAGATGGATCTATAGAGTCTGGATACCATGTTACATCCTAGTGGGCCCAGCAATAGTTTGGCCTCAAGTGGTCTAAAGTCTGGCATATCTTCAAGGTCTTCCTTATGTGTATCCAATGTGTGGCAGATCTGAAGATACTTAACAAAACTGACATTTATATAAGTCAAACTTGTCAACTAAATGGTCAAATGCCACAATGCGATTGTGATCCCGGACATCTCCTAATCTCGAGATTCCGATCATATCCCAAACACAGAAGCCCTCAAGTTGTGTCACCTGGTTTAATCCTGTACCAGCCCCTAGGCGAGTCTGTGCCTGAGTTTGTCAAGCCTTTTAACGTGGGATAGGGCTACCCACCAGAACAAAAAGGGTAGATTTATGGCCTGTGGGAGCATATAGTAGGTCTAAAGTCCCTAGCCTCCAGGAGGAATCGTGCCTATCACCAAGAGCCGATCTCCAATAGGTATTATAACAACTACAGTGGTTCAAGTAATTACTTCATACGAGACAAAGAGCTACAATTGTTTTGCATAAATGAAGCAATTGCATTTAAAAACAAAAAAACAGAAGAAATCAAAAAAATCATGAGAAGGAACACGTAACAATTATTCAAAAAACGTATATTATTACAAATACAAACTTCCAACATACAAAACACAAAAGGTGCTCACGGGTTACACAAAACAAATTACTAAAAATACAGTCTACAGTATAAACAGAGAAACAATGGTAGAGGGAAAGGTTAAACAAAACAGATCCAACAAGCAACATTAACAAAAATGCAATATATGCTTCCTCTTTTATTTTTGCCAAAGGAAGGCGTCAAAGGCGTTTCGACCTTATCAGTTCATTAGGTCATCATCAGGACGAGGGACAAGAGTCAAGAGCAAACAGCAAATTGAATCTGTAATTTGGAGGGTACCAAAAACAGAAAAACTGAATGAATCTCTGAGAGCATAGCACAAGAGGAAGTCCAGTTGTTGTCAAGCATGATTTACAACATGTGAGTGTTTTAATCAAAGAATCCATCACCAAGACTAGATCGACCAAGAGGTCTATAATAAAAAAGGGTGAAAATATGAAGTGCACCTCAAATACCTCAAAGCATATTGGTTGCGAATGAACCTCCTTGTGCCATCTGTACCAACCATATAACAGACGAGGTCAGAATAAATATATGTCTTATAAAAGGAAGATTCCTACTGAGTCAATCGGCAGTCAAATAAAAGAGGTAGTAGATGATTCACCAACCAACAAACTTAACCACATGGGATTCACTAAGGCATCGGCGAGACCTATGCACAATTTGTAGGGCCAACTCCAAGTTTAAAAAACCATTAAGAAAATATAGAATAAAAAAACAATTATTTTAAGTAAAATGTTTAAAATGTGCATGAAGCTAACATGGAAAGCGTGCCGGCATCGCTCAAACCAAACATCTTACCTGCTAAAGAAATCAAACAAGCTCTCGCATCACTCTCCGACCAATACGGTAAACCAAGCTTGGGGCATCGTCTAAAATAGCCCTGCGCACCATGAGCAAAGAAAAAAGTCTACATTTAGCAAAATGCTACTATTCTAAAAAGCATCTCGTATGCCAGCTGCAATTAAGTGAGATTTATTTAAACAATATTGGCCGGCCAACCAGCCAAAACAATTACAATTTTTTAAAGAAAATGTAAATAGATATTGTGTGATGTGGCGCATGGCGCATGGGCGACATCCCGAATACTATCATCAAAGGAAAGCAACGCAAGTCAAATTATCATTAATACAGCCCCAAAGAGGCATATGATAATTTTAGGAAACAAAATAGCCCATGCTAGCAATCTCACGTGGGCTTTATAAATAAGGGCGCACAAACACGTTTTTCAGCCACGTCACGAACCGTGGTTCCCATCAACAGGAGAGCTCCCGAGTCAGAGAAAAACTGCATGAGGCACACCAACTAACCTGTTTTATGAAGGAATCCTACACCTAAGGACCAAGATTAAAGGATGGTTATAACCAATATTCAGCCACGGCACGAACTGTGGTCTCATAAACAGGAGAGCTCCCAAATCAGAGTAAAGCTGCAGGAGATACACCTACTGATCTGTTATATGAAAGAATCCTAATTATTTATTTGATTTTTTTGTTTTCTATAGTGCTTGAATGCCGGGAGGCGTCTTGGCGCTGCTTTTTGCAAAAGATGATACTAGATAAAAGCGTACTTCAACTAATTGTCAAAGAGACAGGTTTTTAAAGATTTTTAAAGATTTTTTAAAGGAGATTAAGTTGGAACTGTTTTTTTAAGTTTAAGAGAAGCATGTTCCAGAGTTTTGCTGTTCCTGCAATAAAGCTGCCCCCTCTCCCCCCAGTGTACTCTCTTTGTTCTGGGAACCACCAAAAGCTTGTCAGCAGAAGATCGTAAAATTCTAGCTGGAGTATACAAGACAAAATGATTCCTAAAATAATCTGGACCTGCCTTGTGCAATGCTTTATTAGCTAGACTTCGTTATTTAAATTTCATCCTTTTGGGGACTGAGAGTCAATGCAATTTGGTCAAGAACTGGGACACAGATTGATGCCTGCAGATTCCCAGAAGCAGTTGTGCAGCTGCCTTTCGAAGCATCTAGGTTTCTGCAGACCTTTTTGTATGTTTAAAAATAATGCATTTCCATAGTCCAACTTGGACAGAGCCCAAAGCAGTAACAACTGTTTTTTGAAGGTCTAGTGGAATGAAGGGGCACATCTTCCTGATCATCTTTAGAATAAAGAACACTGCTGAAGTTAGGGCATTGACCTGATCTTTAAAGGTTAGTCTGTCATCAAAGATGATCCCTAAATTCCTAACCTTTCTCACAGGCGACGGAAGGGAACCCATCTTACTCGGCCACCAACTGGCTGACCAAAAGAAAGTGTGTTGTTCTCCATAAGAAGGACCTCTGTTTTCCCAGAGTTCAACTTTAGCCAATTAATCTTCGTCCATTCATTGATCTGGGCCATACATGAGTTAAACCGTTCTGCTGTGTCTTACACATAGCTGGATACCGAGACAATTAGCTGAGTGTCGTACGCATACGAGACAACTGCAAAGCCAAAGGATCTGATGAGCTTGGCCAGCGGATTGACATATAAATTGAAAATAGTAGGGCTCAGTATTAAAGCCCTGTGGCACACCGCATGGTAGACTGAATTTTTCAGAGGCGAATGCACCCATCCTTACATATTGTACCCTATCTGTTAGGAATGACTCAAGAAGTTTAAGAGCTAGCCAATTTATTCCTGACTCCAAGAATCAATTGACCAGGATATTGTGGTTGACAGTATCGAAGGCTTCCAATAGGATCAGAGCGGCCTTCCCTCCTGAGTCTAGGATAGATCTTAATTCTTTATATGCCATAATCAGAGCAGTCTCCTTACTGTGAGCGAGTCTTAATCCAAATTGGGTTGAATCTAAGATTCCATTAGCTTTTATATAGGTCCCTAATTGTGCATTAAGTGCTTTTTCTAGAACCTTTGCGGGAAATGGTGGTCTAGAAATAGGTTTATAGCTGCTAGACTCCTGTGGATCCAGATATGGTTTTTTTAAAGAGTAAGAATAGAGGCCATCTTCCAATTATCTGGAAAATGACCAGTTTTAATGATTTCATTGACTATGTTAGTCAAATGGTCAATTATGATTCCTGGTCCACGGTGCACTATTCTAGGGGGACAGGGATCTAAAGGTGAGCCTGCTTGAGAACCTGCTCTACATTCAGAGAAGAAAAGGTCTCCTTACTGTTGCCATGAGGGCACATTTCAGGAGTTGTTTGATCTGCTATTTCTTTAGAACTATTGATAGTAAACATATTAAACACCTCTTCCACTTTTCCCAGGAAGAATTTGGCTAGAACATTACAGAAGTCCTGACCACAGTTGTTGCTTATAGGTTCTGGTACTTTTGCTAGGCTTTTCATCATACGGAAAAGCTCTTTATTGGAGTTTTTGGACAGTAGAATTTTTTCAGTAAAATATTTACTTTTCTCTTCCCTAATTAACTTTTTATAATCAGTTATAAATTGAGAGTAAATCTTCCTATTGTGTGGGTCATACTTGGACCTCCTCTGTCGTTCTTTCCTTCTGCAAAGCTGTTTTTGTAGTCCAAGCTTGTCTGAGAACCAAGGTTCAGAGGGCTTTTTTCGTTGGTTAGAGAATGACTTTACGGGAGCTAAGAGGTCAACCGCTGTCCTAATCCAAGAAGAATATGTAAAAACTGCTGACTTTACATCTAAGTTAGAGATTGGTTTGGAGTTGGATGAAAGTGATTCAAGATCACTGGGGGCAATATTCTTCCAGGTACGGCCTTTGGTGACAGAGGATATGTTGGTTTGTCTTCCTAAGGTTTGCGGAGTACTGATTCTAAGAGTTACTACTTTGTGGTCTGACCTCAGTAATGGCAACACTTCTGTTACCTCCATAGTAGAATTGTTTGCAAAAATGCCATCTACGGTGTGGCCAGCTATATGAATAGTGTGCTCCACCAGTTGTTTTAGCTCAAAGTTGGTCATAAAATCAACCAGGGAGGCTGTTTCACCGTCATTCAGTTTTTCTAAATGAAAATTAAAGTCACCTAGAACCGAAAGATCCTACAGCTAAGGTCCAAGATTAGAAACTGGCTGTAAACAGAAGTGCACTTGCCCTGTAGGCAGATGAAACATGCAGACTCTACAAGAAACAATTCATCCTAAATAAGGCCTCACTGTCAGCATCATGAGAACTCTCAAGACAGAATACAAATTTAAAATTACATGACGCTCAAAGATTTGCACATTTCCGAAAGTCAATTTATAACCAAAGGGTGCATGCATGAAGACAGAAACCAGCATGCTAAAGTTAAAGGGAAAAATGTGCCCAACAAAGAGGGTTAGTAACCGATTTTGTGTTATGCTAAACTCAACCTACATAACAGATCAAGCAATTGTACACAGAAATGCTCAGTTGTCTCATGATTTTCCATCTCCATAATATCATATAATACATGACACAATAAATTGGAGACTTATTTTGAAAGCATTGCTAAACATGCATCGCAAGCCAGAGATACATACAGTAGATAAGAAATATGACAACACAGTTCAATGCAGGACTACAGAGTTGCATTCCTCTAGGGTGCTGACACCTTTATTAATGCTGTCACTTGTCAAAATCCAGCGGCATCCGGCTCTACTTAGCATTAACTGGATATTCCCGCCCCTAAGGGATTTCCGTATCAATTCAATGACCTGCCATCTAATTTCATCTGGAGGATGGTTCTGGTCAAGAAAATGAGATACCACGGGGGCCTTTTGGGTTTTGCAACATATGTGACTGTTGTGATAAGCGAGTATTCACTTTTTGGGTTGTCTGTCCCACATAAAGGAAATTACAGGCACACCACTGCGCATACACAAGATTTTGGGAATTAGAATTAGTGTGATCCCTTAAATTGTACACAATGTTGTCATGCAAGAATTGTTTGGTGTTAGTGGTCGAATCACATATCACACAATTGCCGCATTTAAAATGGCCAAAGATCTTATTGAGACCCCATGTGGAAGCCAAATCCCGAGAATTGTTTTTAGACAGAGAGGTACGTACCAGATGGTCCTGCATGATGAGACCCCTTTTGAGTGAAAATAAAGGTAGGTCATCAGATACTTTATTGCAATACAGAAGCCATTATCCAAAGGGCCTCAAGGATAGATTGCCATTTTGGGCAGTTTCTTCGCATTCGAAGAAATTGCAAATTTAGAGGGGACTACTTTCATGAGGCTAATATCCTTGCTAAAAAACTGGAGCACCGTGGATATCCATGACGTTTGATTAAAAGATCTTTAAAAAGGGCCTGGTATAATCACCGCAAATTTTTACTTACAGCCCGTCCTAAAAAAGCAATGGAGGGGTAGTATGTGTAACCACGTTTGGTACACAAAGTAATGCTATTACTAAAATTGTCAAGAAACACTTGCCCCTGTTCCTGATCATGACCTAATGAACTGATAATGTCAAAATGCCGTCGATGCCTTCCTTTGGCAAAAATAAAATCAGAAGCATATATTGCATTTTTGTTCCTGTTACTTGTTGGATCTGTTTTGTTTAACCTTTCCCTCTGCCATTGTTTCTCTGTTTACACTGTAAAATGTATTTTTAGTCATTTGTTTTGTGTAAACTCATGAGCGCTTTTTGTGTATCGTATGTTGGAGTTTTATATTAATTGTTTTTTTACAAATATTTGCAATAATATATGTTTTTTAAATAATTGTTATGTGTACCTTCTCATGATTTTTTTATTTCTTCTGCTTTCTGTTTAAAAAAAAACAATAGTAGCTTGTTTCTTGTATGAAGTAGTTCTTTGAACCACTGTATTTGTCATAACACTTTCTTAAAGTGGCATTTCTACAACAGTAATGAAAAATCCACCTACACCAATAAGCAGGATTTATCACCACTATTCAAAACTAGGCCTGGACAGAGTTCCACTATGTGGAACTCCTCAAAGTGACCAAAAAATTCTGCCGCGCTAAGTGGAGTTCTGCAAGCGGCGGTGTGCATTAGGTCGCGCTGTCCACGCTGATTTTTAGTGCGGGGTGTTTGTCCCACGCCGGAATATCAGCGCAAACTGCACCATGTGCCGCGCAAGAGGGTGCATCTTCTTGCTGCTGCTCGAGTAGACGTTCTACTCGAGCAGCAACTTCCTCAACGCGAACAGATGGTTTCTCAGCGCAAGCTGTCGTGACCATCCGTGCCCCCCCCGTGTAGAGAAATCTCGTTCGGAAGTGGTCTAGCATTGGATTTTCCTTGCTTGTGCTCGCCAACTTAACGTTGGTGAGCACGAGTGAGGAAAACACCCTGCTCCACGAAGAGCGCAGAGTGCGGAACACTACGCAAACTCTACAAGCGGAGTGGAGTTCACCACCCAGGCCTATTCCAAACATACCAAACATGGCAGCGCTTCTCCTTTCAGATCAGCAATAACCACTTACAGACTTAAAAGGGAATTCCCATTGCTAACCTATGAGAAGAACAGCACTCACTGTAGTGAAAAATGAAATAGGGTGTTTGTCACTACCAAGGCATGCCACACAATAAAGGCACATGCACTACCTTTTACCTACACAGCACCCTGCCCATAGGGCTACATAGGGCCTACCTTAGGAGTGACCTATATATAGTAAAAGGGGAGTTTCAGTCTTGGCAACTAACTTTAAATGCCAAGTCGAAGTGGCAGTAAACTGCACACCCAGACCCTGCAACGGCAGGCCTGAGACAGGTTTGAAAGTCTACTTCTGTGGGTGGCACAAGCAGCGCTGCAGGCCCACTAGCAGCATTTAGTTTACAGGCCCCTGGGTATACGGGATACCACTGTACAAGGGACTTACAGGTAAATTAAATATGCCAAACAGGTTTAAGCCAATCATACCAAGTTTAAAGGACAGAGCACATGCACTTACACACTGATTAGCAGTGGTAATGGGCCCAGAGTCCTAAAGACAGGTCAGAAAAATTACAGGAGGAAGGCAAAATGTTTGGGGATAACCCTGCAAAAAGGGCCAGGCACAACAATTACCAAGTGGCTGCTGCTCGAATTGCTTAGTAGTGGGGTGGGGGTGGGAAAACAATCAAAATGGAAGACATAATTACAATTATTAAAATTGCACTTACCTGCCGCTCTGACGGCCGCTGCCCTGCCCCTCTCTCCCGATCGTCAACTCCAGCTGCACATGCCGAGGGCTCCCAGATGCCAATCCAGGGACTTCTCTCATATTGAGAATACTATTCCCAGCATTAGAGAAGCACTGGAATTGGTCTGATCGGCTTGGTTTGCCACTCAGACAGTGCCTGGGAGCCTGTGGCATTTCTCCAACCTAAGTGCGCATGTCTGTTTGGCCGGCCTAAGATGGCCGGACAAACTGACATGCGCACTTATAAGTGCCCACCACTCCTCCCCCTGTCACACAGGATTGCCTGGACCCGCCCCACTGAAGACTCACGTCATTGACTGTCAGACAGGCAAAAATAAAGGGAAAATAAAATGCTTTTATTATCATTTTATTTTTCATCTTTTAGCAGGGAGGCAGCACTCCTCCACCATTACGGAGAAGCCGCCCCTGCAATTACCATCTCATTTCATTGCTCCCCAATCATGTTAAGGTTCTGTAGAAATGTGTGGTTGTCCAACTCTCAAGTTATATTGAATCTAACCACATTCCAATAAGCCAAAAGTGGGCTTTACCAGACAGAAGCACCAAATTAGTTATAATTTCTGCTCAAGGTGATCTTCCAAATTATGGATAATAGAGGAGTTTGTGCTTTAATGCGAGTAGATTTGTTAGTGCCTTTTGATATAATTGACTATCCAATCTTCATCTCGAGACTCAACAAATGTGTATCTGGTAACTTCCTTAATTGGATTAGATTCTTTTTATCTCAACACACACAAATGTTTTAATACCTCCTTTCCATGCGGAACCAAGGAGTTTTAGTTCTATCTTGTCCCCTATCAATGTTCAATCATGTCCCCTATCTCATATAACATCTACATGGTCCCCTTGCCTAAATTGCTTTGTGCTTGTGGGACTTTATTTTATATGTATGCTGATGACGCCCAATTGGTATTTAGAATTTTCTAATTCAGTGTCTACCCTTACTGATGGTCAATCCTCTTTTGGCAGTTCCCTATCCATGAGAGAATGGTGGATGTCCACTAATTTTATTAAATTGAATCCAGATAAAACAGAATTGCTGCTGGTACCTCATCAGGCTGCTTCCTTAACAGTGCTGGCCTGGTTTGACGCAATAAGTTGTTGTCCTACTCCTTATAGCTCAGTGCGCAATCTTGGGAGTGAGACAGATGCCAATCTGTCCCTCAAACTTTTGAGAACTTCTTTCTGGCAGCTGCTAATGTTAAAAGTCAATACTATTTTTTAAAATCCTTTGAACCATATGACATCAGTAAATGTGCGGATCCAATTAAGGTTCGCTTATGGATCCGCTATCTACTTAGCCTTTCACCAGGCTATTTTCATTGACACCAATCGGTTCAAGGTGCCGACTGAACCCGATGCAGTCATGGTTATTTTACGGTGAAGGTCTTAAATTGATATTAGACACCATTACCTTCAAGACTGAATGGAGCTGCTTGAGTCCTCTTTCTTCAGTGAACCACTATAAAGATATAGTGAAGTTGTCTGTATGCTACTTTGGGAAAATGTTGGGGATTTGCCACAAAACTTTTAAATCAATGAATTAAAGTTTTCTATAATATCCCATAAAACTGAGCCAGATTTCATTGCACAGTGAAGATAAATTTCCTACACAAGGCGGTGAACACTGTGGAGGAGACCCCTATGCTTGATGCTAGACGAAGTGGACCATTGGTGGTTCCGGTGTGAGTTATATCGGGCGAATCAGACTTTCAGCTGCCCATTGATATATGATTAGAACTATATTGGACGTACATGAACTTCTTTATTTTAATTAATCAAGGATTCATATGTGTAATAGTCCTGAAGAAGGTGGAGTTTATAATCATCTCCACCGAAATGCGTAAACGAAATATTTAAACACGATCTACGGTCACTTGGTGTCTTTATGATGTTAATAATAAATCATGGACGTTCAGTGATACATGAAGCAGAGGTGGAAACATTTGAAGACAGATTGACTTGTCTTAGAAGGATCTTCCTGTTTTTTTGTGATATGTTTTCTTATATCTATATTTGTATTTTTAGCACACATTGTGACTGTTGGCAAGTTTGTTGGTTACTCAAGGGGAGCATTTATAAATTTGCCATATTCAGATACATACAACACATATTGACACTTGTGCGGACGCAGATATCACACAATTAGAGAGGCTCATTGGTGGCCCATTCCTCTGTGGTGTGTTACTGAAGGACAGTTAATTACTAGTTGTAACAAGTTTTGCCACAGTATATGGAAACACAGTTAGCAAAAAGAACTGTGAGCTCACTGAATTGGCAAGAACCTCATCTGTAGGTGGTGAACAGTCAAGACTTACTCTTTGAGGATGGTGTGACCAAACCTCACAATAAGTAGCAAGCAGTGTTATTAAAATGTTACAGACACACGACTCCTATTCAAGCAATTAATCGGTACGTTTTAAGAAAGCCACAAAACATCAAAAATATAATTATTACAATTAATTAAATTGCTTACAATAACACATTATCACCGAACTAGCATCTTTGACAACTGGCCTCAAAGAATAAAGTAATGTGTGCGCAGGTAGGTTATTGTCAATTAATATTTGGCTGAGATGCTCCGTGAACATGCAACATGTTGTTCCACAGAAAAACCAGTGGGGACAAGAAACCTTTGTAGATAAGAACACAGCCTCGGATACTGTTTGTATCATTTAAACTAAACAGGGGAAATCAATTTCCTTCAAAGTCGTTTGTCAGGTGAAATAAAAAAGCACTTCTAAATGTGTCTTTTAGTGTCTCACAAACAAAACCAGATAAAAGCATCATATTCAGTGTGAACCCTCTCCAGCTAGGCTACAGGACCCCAGCCTGTTTTCAGCTCTTGCCTTGTAAAAAAAAAAAAAAAAACGAACTGCCGGGTCCAAAAGTTTGTTCAGAAAGCCCCTGGCTGTTGAATCCCAAGGCAGCTTGGCTTGCCTCCACCTCATGCCTCGTTCATCCTCCACCAGGCACTCTCTGCCCGCTTATCTCACTCTTCCAGGTTATTTTCAATCTCTGCTTTCTTCCTCTGTTGCTGTTTCTCCGTATTACTCTTCCTTCTTTCCCCCTTTTGTGTTTTTGTTTCTCTTGCTCTGGGACAAAGTCTGAGGAGGAAAAATCAGTGCTGGTCCCCAAAAATGAGTGCTGGTGGGCCCCACCTGCTACTGCAAGCACTGGCTCAATTTAAGCACCCTTGCACTCAAAGAGCACCTTACCTCTCCATCACCAGCAAAAGTCTTTTTTCAACAGTTTCTTCACGTTGGAAAATACTTTTATATTGTTATGTTATTGTTGTGTTATGTTATGTTATGTTATTGTTGTGTTATGTTATGTTATTGTTGTGTGATGTTATGTCCTTGATGTTATGTTATGTTATGTTTGGCTGCAGTTTCTCCTCTGTCTAGAATTATCCATGTGTTGTCCATTGTTGCAATGAGGACTGTGTCTGTGCTATGGTTGGGTCTGAATTCTAACTGCATGGTGACGACGAGCTGGCAGTTTTACGAGATGTTTGGTGAGGCATCTGTTGATTTAAATGAATATGCTCAGTAACTTTAATACTGTTCGGGCAGAAGGTCCTCCGCATGGCTGATGACATGTACCCCTGCCCTGAGTGCCCAAGTGTACTGTTGTCCGGATCCTTAATACTGACTTTTTTGCCAGAGGCAAACACGGATCATGCATGTGAATCACGACATATGCCTGTCTCACAGATTGCGGTCTTGTTGGGCCAGGAGGTGCAGTCAAAGCGCTATCCTCATAGTGGTGGAAGGCTACCTCCTTCACCAGGAGTTAAGCACCACAAGCACAGTGGTATCAGCATACTGTGTAGTGATCAATAGCAGTGAACAGGACCGTTTTACTCTGTGTCACTGGAGTGACGCCTGCAGGCTCACTCATCTTTTTAAAAGTTCTGCTGCAGTGTGCTTAACTCACCCCTGGCCTACATCAGGTAGATGTGGAGTACTGTATAGCACAGGAGCAGTAACTCTGCGGTGGTTGTATGTGTGCCTGGGAAGGGTACAGTACAGGGGTAGGGCAGTACTGTGTATGAATGCCTATGAGGAAGATATGACTTGGCAGATGTAGTGCTGAGCAGTGCTTGCGCAATGAAAGCATGTGCTGGCTGTATGTGTGCTTGTGTGAAGTACAATGCATGAAGGGTGAAGTATTGGGCAGCGCGCACATTGGGAGTGTGTTTGTGCAGGCAGTGTGTTTGTTTCAAAATAGCACACCCTGCTTGAATATTGAGAAGCTTCAGTGCTGAACAGTGCATGCAGACAGCATGTGCGCTGAATGCCTTGGTACATGTAAGACAGCAGAGGTTCTGTCACGTGGTCAGGATAGGCCTAGCAGAAATATTACTATTTACATGCTCATGTTTCTTAAGTTGCCTTCTCTTTTACACACAATGACTTTTGACATACATTTGCGTGCATGTCAATGCAGGATAACATTCTCTGAATCTGCATTGCTTACATTTCTACTTTGTGGGTAAATTATCATGACAAATTGAACATTTAGTACGAGGGATAAAGTTCATTGCGCAAATGTCATATTTGTTATTTGTCCAGTTGGCGACACCACTAGCCAACTAGACTAAACAATTGCGGCCTAAACAGGGGTTGCGACACAGCCACATGGGTTCTATTATTAGACATACACAGCCACTTCCGTGTTTAGGCAGAGGAGCACTCAGCTGACGCAGCGAGGTCACTTCTCATCGGAATTCCAGCTCGCCTGATTCCTGTTTACCGACACAAGGGATTTCCAGCTTTACACCAAGACAGACACCCTGATGACACTTACCCACAGGTAATGGGGAGTTAGTCCACCGGGCAGGGATTTGGCAGATGACCCAACCTAGGCAAGACAAGGTTAGGGAGCTCTAGTTAGGAGTACACTACACCGGTACTTATATGCCTGCATATATACACTGTCTTAGCACAATGGTTGAAATGTTCATCTATTTCACTATTCTTGTATTACTAATTACGCTGATCTGTTTCATTCTACTCATAATTGCAGCGCACATATTTCATACAAGAATCACCATGCTTCAATAAATACTGAAACGCCTTGCTGAGTATTTCTTGTATACTTCTTTGGGTATGCAGACATATGTAGACATCTTTAACACCTTTACAAATAATAGCCCTCTTAGCAGTCCAGCGGATGTAACTAATGATACCTCAAGGTCAATAATAACATTGGAATCCTTCTCCCTGATAACTCAGACCAAGTTCTTAAACTAATAAAACTAACTAAGTACGGGTCACCAGCTGACCCCTGTCCTCCACAGATAATCCATTTAGTTTCAGAAACTATAAGTGCTCAACTTACGAATATTCTCAAATGAATTATAACTCCGGGATTTTTTCCACCTGATTGGAAAAATGTCTCAATTTTTCCTCTAATTAAAAAACCCAACCTGAATCCAGGAGAACCAAGCAGCTATTGACCTATTGCCAGGTTGCCATTTCCCTCTAAGGTATTAGAAAGAGCATTAAATTCAGAATTAGCCTCCTTTATAAATAACAACAACCTTTTAGATTCTACCCAGTATGGATTCCGAGCAGCATACAGTATGGAGACTGCCTTAGTGGCAGCTTCAGAAGAGCTATGATTGATACCGGATAAAGGAGGGAAGGCTGCCTTGATTTTATTGGACCTGTCTGCAGCCTTCGACACTGTCAATCATGACATCTTAACTAAAATTCTCTTTGAGCTTGGAATAAAAGGTACAGCTCTAACACTACTTACATCTTTTTTGTCAGACAGAGTGCAACAGGTCACAATGGGGCCTTTCTCTTCCGACCATTTTAGGTTATCATGTGGGGTACCACAGGGCTTGTCTTTGAGCCCTACTCTTTTTAATCTCTACTTTACTCCACTGGTAAAATGTATTCAACAGTTTGGATTTTCAGTGGTATCATATGTGGATGACACCCATCTGATTGTCTCGATATCGAGCAATCCAGATGAAACAGCAGAGCGTTTCAATTGCTGTATGGCCCAGATCAACTAATGGATGAAGACCAATTGCCTCAGACTTAATTCCGGGAAGACTGAGGTCCTCCTCCTGGGCAATGACACCTCCTTCTGGTCACAAAATTGGTGGCCAACTGATCTGGGTACTCTTCCTCTCCCTGTGAGGAAGGTGAGAAACTTGGGGGTTATCTTTGATGACAGACTGACCTTTAAAGATCATATTAACACCTTGATATCTTCAGTATTTTTAATCATATTTATTTGGTTGATTTATAAAGCGCACAGCTACCCAACAGGGTCTTCCGGCACTGGACAAGGCGGAGGCAGAGCCACACAAGCGCTAGGCAACAGGCCGAAATAAAAATCAGGCAAGGTCGCTAAAAAGAAAAGTCTTTAAGTTCTTGCGGAAAGCTAGCAGAGAGTGAGAGTTCCTAAGATCAATTGGGAGAGCATTCCAGAGTTTAGGGCCCAGGTAGGAGAAAGACCGGCTGCACATACGAGCAAGACGAAACCTGGGAACTGAGAACAGAGATAGGCTGGAAGGTCTCAACTGTCGAGCAGGCACAGCGGCGTTACTATGGGGGAGCGGGGGGTGCGGACCGCACCGGGTGACACCATCACATGAGGTGACACCAACAGGGCCGGTGTGTGCAGTGCAACCTAACTTTTCAGGAGGAGGAGGTGCCTGTGCGCAGTGCACACTGTCTCCTCCTCCGCCGCGTCTGCGCGCCTCTCTAGTCCCGGGTGCAGACGGCTGATGTCATTCCCGCATGCGCATTGGGCCCTAAAAGTGCGCGTGAGCAGCGTGACTGGCCTGCAGCAGCATCACTAGTGACGAGGAGCAGAGGCACTGTCTTGACCACCGGTTTCTGGGCCGCCATAATTTAATTTTATTCCTAGGCTAGCCCGCTGGCCGCCGACGTAGCCCCCCCTGTCTGCCACCAACACAGCAGGTGAGTTTCTCCGGCACCAATTGATTCATGATCATGGGTGGTGGTCAAGCGGTTATGCTGCCTGTGCTGTGTTGTTGTGAGTGAGTGACTTGTGACTTCTTGAGCAGGGCGCAGGGCGGAGGGCGGAGGCAGTGCGGAGCAAGGTGGCCTGCCTCTGATCACTGATGACGTCTTCTACGAGTTGTGGGCCCATCTTTTGAGCTGTGGGGAGGCCTGCGAAGATGACTTTCAGGCACAGCTCTGTGTACATGCTGAGGCCTCTAGTCTCGCCTGCTAGCGCAGCAGTTCTTCTCTTACTGAAAACCGTGACTTCAAGATGGGGTTCTCACTCTCTTTCCTCTCCTTTCTTTTATTTGCTCCCCTGTGAAATGGATCCAAAAAAGAAAATCACTTTTGCTGGAAATCAATGTCGTCTTTTTCTGACATTTAATTCCAAAGTGCAGCATCGGGAATAAAAGTTTAAAAATATGAAAAATAAATAACTAAATAAAGTAAGACAGAGTGGTAGCAAACTGGCCAGATTGATTTTATTCACACCCAAACACATTAGCGCCACTTTTACAGAGTTTGCCAGTGAAGCGCTATTTTTGTTGTCTTGGCTTTGTTTTCCCTGGGCTTGGAACTAGTGCACCAATCCTGGAGGTACTGCAATGTGAGGATTGAAAAACAAAATTTGTACTGCTGCTCTGCATCTAGGGATGTTGTCTTTTTTCCCATACTGCTTACGTTTTGTAAGGATATAAGCAATGGCCATTGAAATGGGTCCATTCAGGGCCCTGTAGTCATGTCCTTAACTTTTCAGGCAAAAGCACTCACTGATTTCTGAACAGTGAGTGTAAAAGCGTTAAGGTAACCATGTTGTTCCTGCTTACATTTCACATGGTTTGCAAAATTTTGCATTCCCTATGATTGTTTGCTTTTTCCAGGATGCTGTCACTTTTTTTTTGTAGGCCACATATTGCTCTTGCCTAGTGCGTAATTTAAATTGAGCCGCATCCAGGTGTTTATAGCTGGCAACAATTGGGTTGTAGTTGAAGGCAGTCTGAGTTTTTCTCAGTGGGGCAGTATGGTGTTCAGTGGGGGAGAGGATGTGGCACTATGGCCAGAGCTGCTGAATTTGGAACTGGGGAACCAGGTTCAGCCTTAATAACCAGTCCGCCAGACCACTCTCCTGAGAGAGCACTATCTCATGCTAGACCTTAGAAGGCTTCGCAAGACATTAGAAGCCCCGGTGTCGTAGCACCAGCAGGTGGACCCTAGCATGACAAGTGTAGGTTAACCTTCAAGGCTTGTCCACCACTATTCATACTGAAGTTCACCTCCAGTCTTGCGGGCAGGCCTATGAAGCAGCACACCCTAGAACAACAGTGACCCTGTCACTGAGATCACAGGACCCTTGAGAAGGGCCAGCTCTAGGGCGGTGCAACCGGTGTGACCGCACCAGGTGCTGACTTTAGGTGGAGGCGTCATTTTTGCAAGTATATTATGGTTTTAAAAGCTCTTGCTGCCTCCTTCCTGGCCTCCAGCAATTTTCGGTAACAATAAAAATGTCATGATGACTCTGGTGATTAATGTTCTTCCTAGAGAGAGATCGGAATTTTGTCTAATGGAAGATTTGACTCATGGAAAGGTAGCTCAGAGGGTTAATGTACCTGCTGCAAAGAACATGTACCATGCAGATCACAAAGTGCACATCTACGGAGGGCCTTCCACTGCACTGGAGCACTTCTCACACGTTTTTATTAACTTTTGATTTGCTTCACCTAAAGACAGAATTTTATTTTTGCTAAAATCTACAGGGTATGCAGCAGGGCCACATTACAAGAGGCTTGGAATAATGCCATGATTCCCAACTGTGGTTAATAAAGCAGAAATAATAATTCTACTGAATTCTATATTTTCATTTGCAGTGCCTGTCTTTATTATTAAACCGTTGTACTGTATAATTTAACATGTTTGTTAATGATGCTTATAAAGAAAATGCAATAATGAGCATGTTTGCTCAGCGGGTGATAGTCAATCCCGGCTTCCGTCTTTTACAGGCTTATTACCATTGATAAAATAGGCGACAAGTATAAAAACAAAAAAAATGAACAGCGGCACAGGGCGACTCACAAAACGACCAAGATGAAAACCTCCCAAATCATTTGCATGAACCACTCGTACTAGAGGTGACACTGACATCCTACATTTGACTGGACCCGCCGTTTCATCAGCCCACGCCCACTACACGTGCTTAAAAACACGCTTTGTTTTTGTCGTTGCTGTTGTTGGTGTTTTTAAAGTCGCTGCTTTTTTGATAATAATAGTTCAAGGATATATTATATCAATCATGCCACATGGAATACATACATCAAAGAGGCCAAGTGGATGCCAGCAAAGAAAAGCAAAAAAGGAAAAAAATAAAAAAATGAATCACTCTCAACACTACGTGGATCCATGCTTCAATATGTCAAGAGACCAGATGATGGCCAGGGTAAGGGTTCATCAAAAGACACAGTTCCTCGGCCACCAATTGATAACGCTGATCCTGATGCTAGTATGCATTCTGCAGAAGAGGAAGGAGTTGAAATAGAAGAAAATGAAGCAGAAAAACAAGGAAAGGAATTGGAAATTCAAATGGATGAATTTGAAGCAGAAGAGAGTACTGAAAGTGCCTCTAACCATGATACTGTAAATGAGATGATGAATGAGGTTAAGGGGGAAAATTGGAATATTTTAGATGATGCTTCTTTTTGGAATATACCAGTTCCAGATCATTTGCGGGTTGTAATCATCAAAAGAGGAAGTGCTTCTTTCCAGAACATATATGGCCCTTTCAGAATTGCGACAAGGCAAGATCCAAAAGCAAAAGGAGATGTTCGCCAGCTATCAAAAGAGTGGTTTTACAAGGTGATGCCAAATGGCGAGAAAGTGTTGCGATCATGGATGGTTTACTCACTCGTCAGTGAGAAATTATATTGTTTTTGCTGCCGACTCTTTGCCGCTAATCATGCTACAGACACGACATCCAAATTTGTGACTGGGTTTCAGATGTGGTGGAAACTGAGCCCGAAAGTGCATAATCATGAGACATCCGAAGAGCACTTACATTGCCTTGAAAATGGAAAACATTGGCAGCAGGACTTAGACTGCACAAAACAATTGACGCCGAAAGTATTGCTTTGATGGACATAGAGAAGAAAAAGTGGAGAGACATCTTGCACAGGTTGCTCGATATCACATTGTTTCTTGCCAAGCAGAATCTGGCATTCCGGGGCCACAATGAAGATGAATCTTCATTGAATAAAGGAAACTTTCTTGAAATGGTTGAGATGCTTTCTAAATATGACCCAGTGCTGAAAGAGCACCTAATGAGATTAAAGCGAAGCACATGTAAACTCAAAGCATCAGTATCTTATCTTGCACCAAAAACTCAGAATGAGTTTATACATGTCCTAGCAAATCATGTGAAGGAGAAGCTTGTCATGGATATAAAATCTGCCCGGTATTTTGGGATCATGTTCGATAGCACACCTGACACTTCACACACTGACCAAATGTCCCAAGTGATCAGATATGTGAAAATCCAAAATAGGAAAGTTGAAGAAAGAGAAGTGTTTCTGGGATTTTTCCCTTTAAAGGGGAAAAAAGCTGTTGACCTCAGTTCTGATATTCTTAAAAATCTGGAAAGTGATGGACTCGACATTATGATGTGCCGCGCTCAAGGTTACGATAATGCTGCCACTATGGCTGGAATCCATGGGGGTGTACAAGCCATTTTGAAAAGAAAGAACAGAAAAGCTATTTTTAATGGATGTGTGGACCATTCGCTTAACTTGTGCGGCCAACACTCTTTTGCTGAAAATGCTTCGTGTGCGACTTTTTGGGGAACTCTTGAGACAATGTTTTCCTTCTTTGCTGCTTCCACTCACCGATGGGATGTTTTAATGGACCACACTGGAGTCTCAGTGAAAAGACTATCAACAACACGCTGGAGTGCTCATCATGCTGCAGTAAAGGCAGTGAAAGAAAAATTCGATGAATGTGTGGCGGCAATTGAAGCTCTATGTGATCCAGATGAAAATTTAGACACAAGAGGTACAGCCCGAGGTCTTTTGCCTGCTGTCTGCAATTTCACGTTTCTGTGCTACCTCTACTTTTGGTGTGATGTACTTGAAGAAGTTAATCTTACACAGCTGTACCTTCAGACTAAGGGCTTAACTCTTGACAAGGTGGTGACAAAGCTAGAGACGCTAAGACTTTTTCTGTACGACGAGCAGCGCAATCATCTAGTGGAGCAGGCAATTGACCAGGCGCTTTTAAAATCAGACCAATATGGAATTTCAGTAGAGAGCAGACCCAGGTTCAAGAAGAGGATGACAGGTGAGAAGACAAGAGATGCTGGACTAACTCTGCAAGAAGGAAACAAGAGGGCGATGCTTGAGTGTATTGATCGTTTCCATTCTGAACTCCAGATCAGATCAAGAGCCATCAAGGAAGTAGCAGCCATGTTTGAGGCTGTTCAAGCCAAGAGTTTGATATCTGCCACTGAAGAAGAGTTACTGGTGTCCATTCCAAAATTGTCCACTTTCTATGATGAGTTATCCGAGGGAGAGCTTTTATTAGAAATACCAAGGCTGAGAAGGCACCTGAAGGCAGCAGAGATTGATCTCGAAGAAGCCAAAGACTGGTTAGTATTTGACGTTTTGAAATTCATAGCTGAATGGGACTTCCTAGAATCTCTCCCATATCTCTCAGTGAGCCTACAATTATTTCTTACGATCTGTGTGTCTGTGGCTTCATGTGAGAGGAGTTTTTCAAAGCTGAAGTTTATAAAGAACTATTTGCGATCTACCATGGGACAGTCAAGGCTTTCTGATCTTGCAATATTATCAATTGAAAGTGATTTGGCGAAAGGAGTTGATTTCGATGAAGTAATTAACAAGTTTGCAGCTTTAAAGGCCAGGAAAGGAAAGTTCTGATTAGTCGAGATTTAATGTGACATTGTGATTTGTACTGTTGCATACTATTCTGGCAGTTGCTGATTGTGCAAACCCAATACAGAACGGTTACAACCTTATCTCCTGTAACAGTAAAATTTAAAGTTTAATGTTAAAATAAAAATAAAAAAGTAACATATTTTCTATGTAGTTCTTAGTTCTTAACTTCTTGCAATCTTTTACCTCCGACCTTGTTGAATTCAATTTTTCTTCTATGGCCTTTGTAAATATAGACCTAAATTTACAAACGTTACTAAGGATTCTGTATGGTCCCGTTATTTGCCAACTGTGTCCACTGGCGGACTCGGAGCGGAGGAGGTCCATGCGGTAAGTCGTGAGGGGGTGACACCATGAGTTACCCGCACCGGGTGACACCAACCCTAGTGACGCCACTGAGCAGGCACATAAGGTGTTACCAATCTTTGGATGTAAGTGGGAGCCAGGCCAAATTTGGCCCGATACATGTAACATAGAGCCTTGAACTCGATGTGTTTGTTCACTTTGAGGCAATGTAATTGCTGGAGCAGAGGTGAAGCAGAAGCGCGTCTAGGCAGACGAAAAAGAACACGCGCAGCCGCATTCTGAATAACCTGCAGCCGATGGACTGAGGCTTTATCTGCGCCCAGATATAACATGTTGCCGAAGTCCAGCCTGGATATTACCAGAGCCTGCAAGACCATTCTCTGAGCTGCCGGTGAAATTAGCCAGATCAATCAATCAATCAGAGGTTTGTTAAGCGCGACTACTCACCCGTAAGGGTCTCAAGGCGCTAAGGGTAGGGGGGGTGCAGGATCCATTCCATCAAGGAGGGGGTCTGTCGAAGAGCCAGGTTTTGAGGTTTCTTGCGAAGATGGGGAGTGATGTTGTCTGTCTGAGGTGGAGCGGAAGGGCGTTCCAGGCGTTGGCCGCGAGGAAGGAGAAGGAGCAGCCTCCCGATCTGGTCTTTCTGGTGCGGGGGACCACGGCGTAGGAGAGCTGGGCTGATCGTAGGGTCCTTTGGGGTGCGTGAAATTTGAGTCGGCTGTTCAGCTATGCTGGTCCGGTGCCGTGGAGGGCCTTGTGTGCATGGGTGAGTATCTTGAAGGTGATTCTCGCCTCGACGGGGAGCCAGTGGAGTGTGCGCAGGTGCTGGGAGATGTGGCAGTGTTTTGGCAGGTTGAGGACCAGTCTTGCGGCGGCGTTCTGGATGTTCTGTAGCTTGCGGGTGAGGTTTTTGTTTATTCCGGCTTAGAGTGCGTTGCCGTAGTCGAGTCTGCTGGTGACCAGGGCGTGAGTGACGGTCTTTCTGTGTTCGAGGGGGATCCATTTGAAGGTCTTACGAAGGAGGCGGAGGGTGTGGAAGCAGGAAGACGAGACGGAGTTGATCTGGCGGTCCATTTTGAGCTCGGAGTCCAGGATGATTCCCAGGTTGCGTGCGTGGTCCGTGGGGGTTGGCAGCTTTCCGAGGGTGCGGGGCCACCAGGTGTCGCTCCAGGAATCGGGGTTTGGGCCCCTGATAAGTACTTCTGTTTTGTTGGTGTTTAGTTGTAGGCAGCTGTTTTTCATCCATTTGGCGACGGCTGCCATGCCTTCTCGAAAGTTGTGTCTGGTGGTGTTGGGTTCGTTGGATAGGGAGAGGATGAGTTGGGTGTGGTCTGCGTACGACACAATGTTGAGTCCGTAGGTTCTGACGATGGGGGCGAGTGGAGCCATGTAGACGTTGAAGAGCGTGGTGCTGAGGGAGGAGCCCTGGGGCACTCCGCAGGTGGTAGGTGTAGGGTCCGAGAGGAATGGGGGGAGTCTGACCCGCTGCGTTCTGCCGAAGAGGAAGGAGCGGATCCAGTCGAGGGCCTTGTCCTGGATTCCAGCTTCGTGGAGCCTACGTGTTAGGGTGCGGTGAGAGACTGTGTCGAACGCCGCTGAGAGGTGGAGGAGGATGAGGGCTACTGTTTCTCCTTTGTCCAGTAGGGTGCGGATGTCTTCTGTTGCGGCGAGGAGGGCGGTTTCCGTACTGTGGTTTTTTTCTGAAGCCGGATTGGGAGGAGTCGAGGATGTTGTGCTCTTCGATGAATGTGGCGAGTTGGCTGTTGATGGCTTTCTCGATGACTTTCGCTGGGAACGGGAGCAGGGAGATGGGTCTGTAGTTTTTGAGGTCACTAGGGTCCGCCGAGGGTTTCTTCAGGAGGGGGTTAACCTCGGCGTGTTTCCAGTCGTCGGGAAACGAGGCGGTCGCCAGGGAGCGGTTGATGGTGTGGCGGAGCATGGGTGCGATGGTGTCGACGGCTCTGTTGAAGATGTGGTGGGGGCAGGGGTCCGTGGGGGCCCCTGAGTGGATTGACTTCATTGTCTTCAGTGTGTCTTCGGTGGTGAGGGCTGTCCAGTTGTCAATCGCTGGTTTCCGGGTGTCGGGGGTGGTTGGTGAGGGTTCAGTGTGTTGGTTGTTTTCGTTGAAGTTGTCGTAGATGCTCTTGATTTTGTGGTGGAAAAAGGTGCTGAGTTTGACCAAACCTCACAATAAGTAGCAAGAAGTGTTATTAAAATGTTACAGACACACGACTCCTATTCAAGCAATTAATCGGTACATTTTAAGAAAGCCACAAAACATCAAAAATATAATTATTACAATTAATTAAATTGCTTACAATAACACATTATCACCGAACTAGCATCTTTGACAACTGGCCTCAAAGAATAAAGTAATGTGTGCGCAGGTAGGTTATTGTCAATTAATATTTGGCTGTGATGCTCCGTGAACATGCAACATGTTGTTCCACAGAAAAACCAGTGGGGACAAGAAACCTTTGTAGATAAGAACACAGCCTCGGATACTGTTTGTATCATTTAAACTAAACAGGGGGAAATCAATTTCCTTCAAAGTCGTTTGTCAGGTGAAATAAAAAAGCACTTCTAAATGTGTCTTTTAGTGTCTCACAAACAAAACCAGATAAAAGCATCATATTCAGTGTGAACCCTCTCCAGCTAGGCTACAGGACCCCAGCCTGTTTTCAGCTCTTGCCTTGTAAAAACAAAAAACGAACTGCCGGGTCCAAAAATTTGTTCAGAAAGCCCCTGGCTGTTGAATCCCAAGGCAGCTTGGCTTGCCTCCACCTCATGCCTCGTTCATCCTCCACCAGGCACTCTCTGCCCGCTTATCTCACTCTTCCAGGTTATTTTCAATCTCTGCTTTCTTCCTCTGTTGCTGTTTCTCCGTATTACTCTTCCTTCTTTCCCCCTTTTGTGTTTTTGTTTCTCTTGCTCTGGGTCAAAGTCTGAGGAGGAAAAATCAGTGCTGGTCCCCAAAAATGAGTGCTGGTGGGCCCCACCTGCTACTGCAAGCACTGGCTCAATTTAAGCACCCTTGCACTCAAAGAGCACCATACCTCTCCATCACCAGCAAAAGTCTTTTTTCAACAGTTTCTTCACGTTGGAAAATACTTTTATATTGTTATATTATTGTTGTGTTATGTTATGTTATTGTTGTGTTATGTTATGTTATTGTTGTGTGATGTTATGTCCTTGATGTTATGTTATGGTATGTTTGGCTGCAGTTTCTCCTCTGTCTAGAATTATCCATGTGTTGTCCATTGTTGCAATGAGGACTGTGTCTGTGCTATGGTTGGGTCTGAATTCTAACTGCATGGTGACGAGGAGCTGGCAGTTTTACGAGATGTTTGGTGAGGCATCTGTTGATTTAAATGAATATGCTCAGTAACTTTAATACTGTTCGGGCAGAAGGTCCTCCGCATGGCTGATGACATGTACCCCTGCCCTGAGTGCCCAAGTGTACTGCTGTCCGGATCCTTAATACTGACTTTTTTGCCAGAGGCAAACACGGATCATGCATGTGAATCACGACATATGCCTGTCTCACAGATTGCGGTCTTGTTGGGCCAGGAGGTGCAGTCAAAGCGCTATCCTCATAGTGGTGGAAGGCTACCTCCTTCACCAGGAGTTAAGCACCACAAGCACAGTGGTATCAGCATACTGTGTAGTGATCAATAGCAGTGAACAGGACCGTTTTACTCTGTGTCACTGGAGTGACGCCTGCAGGCTCACTCATCTTTTTAAAAGTTCTGCTGCAGTGTGCTTAACTCACCCCTGGCCTACATCAGGTAGATGTGGAGTACTGTAAAGCACAGGAGCAGTAACTCTGCGGTGGTTGTATGTGTGCCTGGGAAGGGTACAGTACAGGGGTAGGGCAGTACTGTGTATGAATGCCTATGAGGAAGATATGACTTGGCAGATGTAGTGCTGAGCAGTGCTTGCGCAATGAAAGCATGTGCTGGCTGTATGTGTGCTTGTGTGAAGTACAATGCATGAAGGGTGAAGTATTGGGCAGCGCGCACATTAGGAGTGTGTTTGTGCTGGCAGTGTGTGTGTTTCAAAATAGCACACCCTGCTTGAATATTGAGAAGCTTCAGTGCTGAACAGTGCATGCAGACAGCGTGTGCGCTGAATGCATTGGTACATGTAAGACAGCAGAGGTTCTGTCACGTGGTCAGGATAGGCCTAGCAGAAATATTACTATTTACATGCTCATGTTTCTTAAGTTGCCTTCTCTTTTACACACAATGACTTTTGACATACATTTGCGTGCATGTCAATGCAGGATAACATTCTCTGAATCTGCATTGCTTACATTTCTACTTTGTGGGTAAATTATCATGACAAATTGAACATTTAGTACGAGGGATAAAGTTCATTGCGCAAATGTCATATTTGTTATTTGTCCAGTTGGCGACACCACTAGCCAACTAGACTAAACAATTGCGGCCTAAACAGGGGTTGCGACACAGCCACATGGGTTCTATTATTAGACATACACAGCCACTTCCGTGTTTAGGCAGAGGAGCACTCAGCTGACGCAGCGAGGTCACTTCTCATCGGAATTCCAGCTCGCCTGATTCCTGTTTACCGACACAAGGGATTTCCAGCTTTACACCAAGACAGACACCCTGATGACACTTACCCACAGGTAATGGGGAGTTAGTCCACCGGGCAGGGATTTGGCAGATGACCCAACCTAGGCAAGACAAGGTTAGGGAGCTCTAGGTAGGAGTACACTACACCGGTACTTATATGCCTGCATATATGCACTGTCTTAGCACAATGTTTGAAATGTTCATCTATTTCACTATTCTTGTAATGCTAATTACGCTAGTCAGTTTCATTCTACTCATAATTGCAGCGCACATATTTCATACAAGAAACACCATGCTTCAATAAATACTGAAACGCCTTGCTGACTATTTCTTGTATACTTCTTTGGGTATGCAGACATATGTAGACATCTTTAACACCTTTACAAATAATAGCCCTCTTAGCAGTCCAGCGGATGTAACTAATGCTACCTCAGGGTCATTAACAACAATGGAATCCTTCTCCCTGATAACTCAGACCAAGTTCTTAAACTAATAAAACTAACTAAGTCCGGGTCACCAGCTGACCCCTGTCCTCCACGGATAATCCATTTAGCTTCAGAAACTATAAGTGCTCAACTTACGAATATTCTCAAAAGAATTATAACTACGGGATTTTTTCCACCTGATTGGATTTTTCCTCTAATTAAAATGTTTTCCTCTAATTAAAAACCCAACCTGAATCCAGGAGAACCAAGCAGCTATAAACCTATTGCCAGGTTGCCATTTCCCTCTAAGGTATTAGAAAGAGCATTAAATTCAGAATTAACCTTCTTTATAAATAACAACAACCTTTTAGATTCTAACCAGTATGGATTCAGAGCTGCATACAGTATGGAGACTGCCTTAGTGGCAGCTTCGGAAGAGCTATGATTGATACTGGATATAGGAGGGAAGGCTGCCTTGATTTTATTGGACTTGTCTGCAGCCTTCGACACTGTCAATCATGTCATCTTATCTAAACTTCTCTTTGAGCTTGGAATAAAAGGTACAGCTCTAACACTACTTACATCTTTTTTGTCAGACAGAGTGCAACAGGTCACAATGGGGCCTTTCTCTTCCGACCATTTTAGGTTATCATGTGGGGTACCACAGGGCTTGTCTTTGAGCCCTACTCTTTTTAATCTCTACTTTACTCCACTGGTAAAATGTATTCAACAGTTTGGATTTTCAGTGGTATCATATGTGGATGACACCCATCTGATTGTCTCGATATCGAGCAATCCAGATGAAACAGCAGAGCGTTTCAATTGCTGTATGGCCCAGATCAACTAATGGATGAAGACCAATTGCCTCAGACTTAATTCCGGGAAGACTGAGGTCCTCCTCCTGGGCAATCAATCAATCAATCATGTCACTTATAAAGCGCACTACATACCCGCGAGGGTCTCAAGGCGCTGGGGGAAGAGGGGGGTGGTGCTGCTACTGATCGAAGAGCCAGGTCTTGAGGAGTCTTCTGAAGGCCAGTAGGTCTTGGGTCTGCCGAAGGTTGGTGGGGAGGGTGTTCCAGGTCTTGGCGGCGAGGTGGGAGAAGGATCTGCCGCCGGCGGTCGTTTTCCGGATGCGGGGGACTGTGGCGAGGGCGAGGCTGGTGGAGCGGAGCTGGCGGGTGGGGGTGTAGAAGCTGAGTCGTCTGTTGAGGTAGGCTGGTCCGGAGTTGTGGAGTGCTTTGTGTGCGTGGGTGAGGAGCTTGAAGGTTATCCTCTTGTTGACAGGGAGCCAGTGCAGGTCTCTCAGGTGGGGTGTGATGTGGCTGCGTCGGGGGATGTCGAGGATAAGACGTGCAGAGGCGTTCTGGATGCGTTGCAGCCGTCTCAGGAGCTTAGTCGTCGTTCCTGCGTAGAGGGCGTTTCCGTAGTCCAGCCTGCTGGTGACGAGGGCCTGGGTGACTGTTTTTCTTG
Organism: Calotriton arnoldi; assembly: GCA_963921515.1. Lineage (NCBI taxonomy): Eukaryota > Metazoa > Chordata > Amphibia > Caudata > Salamandridae > Calotriton > Calotriton arnoldi. The sequence goes on from CAWUFW010010551.1 coordinate 125,793, forward strand.
TTTCGGTGGGGATCCACTTGAAGATTCTGCGGTGCATTCGGAGGGTGTTGAAGCAGGATGAGGAAACGGCGTTGACCTGCTTAGTCATGGAGAGGGTGGGGTCGAGAATGACCCCTAGGTTGCGTGCGTGGTCGGTGGGTGTCGGGGCTGTTCCCAGTGATGTCGGCCACCAGGAGTCGTCCCATGCTGAAGGGTTGGAACCAAGGATGAGGACCTCCGTCTTGTCCGAGTTCAGCTTCAGGCGGCTGGTCCTCATCCATTCGGCGACGGCCTTCATTCCTTCGTGGAGGTGGGCTTTGGCGGTGTGAGGGTCTTTGGTGAGGGAGAGGATCAGCTGGGTGTCGTCGGCGTAGGAGATGATGTTGAGGTTGTGCTGTCGGGCGACGTGGGCGAGGGGTGCCATGTAGATGTTGAACAGCGTTGGGCTGAGGGAGGAGCCTTGGGGTACGCCGCAGATGATCTTGGTGGCCTTGGATCAGAAGGGGCGAGGCGGACGCTTTGTGTTCTGCCGGAGAGGAAGGATGTGGTCCAGTCCAGGGCCTTCTCTTGGATCCCGGCGTCGTGAAGGCGTGTTCGTAGTGTGTGGTGGCAGACCGTGTCGAAGGCGGCTGATAGGTCCAGGAGGATGAGGGCTGCTGTTTCTCCGTTGTCTAGCAGGGTCCTGATGTCATCGGTGGCGGCGATGAGGGCGGTTTCGGTGCTGTGGTTGCTGCGGAAGCCGGACTGGGAAGGGTCCAGGATGTTGTTCTCCTCGAGGTAGCGGGTCAGTTGTTTGTTGATGATTTTCTCGGTGACCTTTGCGGGGAACGGGAGCAGAGAGATGGGTCGGAAGTTCTTGAGGTCCTTGGGGTCTGCCTTGGGTTTCTTGAGTAAGGCGGTGATCTCGGCGTGCTTCCAGCTTTCCGGGAAGGTTGCTGTCTTGAAGGAGATGTTGATTATTTTCCGGAGATGGGGCGCGATGGCTGTACTGGCTTTGTTGAAGACGTGGTGAGGGCACGGGTCTAGCGGTGAGCCGGAGTGGATGGTGTTCATGATCTCGCTGGTGTCCTCGTCGTTGATGTTGGTCCAGGAGAGCAGGCGGTTGGTGGTTGTGGGGGCAGTGGTCTCGGTGGTTGCCGGGGCGGTCGTGGTGTTGAAGCTGTCGTGGATGTCGGCGATTTTGCGGTGGAAGAAGGTGGCCAGTGAGTCGCATAGGTCTCGCGACAGCGGGATGTCGTTGGTGTTGGAGCTGGGGTTGGAGAGTTCCTTCACGATGTTGAAGAGCTCTTTGCTGTTGTGTGCGTTGTTGTCTAGGCGGTCTTTGAGTGAGGCCCTTTTGGCGGATCTGATGAGGTGATGGTGACTGCGGGTGGCGCTCTTGTGGGCGGCGTAGCTGTCCGCTGTCCGTTCGTGGAGCCAGATCTTCTCCAGTTTTCGGCATGTTCGTTTGGAGGTCTGGAGGTCTTCGGTGAACCAGGTGGCTTTCTTGCTGGTGTGGCTGTTGGGCGGATTCTTGAGCGGGGCGAGGGTGTTGGCGCAGTCGTTGATCCACTGTCTGAGGTTGCGGGCGGCGGTGTCGGGGTCGGAGGGTTCGGCGGGTGGGCTCAGGGCGAGGGTTGTGGTTAGCTGGTCTTCGGTGACTCTGCTCCAGCAGCGGCGAGGCATTTGTTTGGTGCGGTGGTGCGTGGTGGGCTTCCTGTAGGTGAAGTGGATGCAGTGGTGGTCAGTCCAGTGGGGTTCGGAGGTGTGGTTGAAGGAGACGTGTGGGCTTGCGGAAAAGATGGAGTCTAGCGTGTGGCCGGCGGCGTGGGTGGGTGTAGTCACGAGCTGTCTGAGTCCGAGGGTGGCGAGGTTGTCGATCAGGGTGGTGGAGTTGGTGTCCTTGTTGTTCTCGAGGTGGAAGTTCAGGTCCCCGAGGAGGATGTAGTCCGTGGAGGCGATGGCGTGTGTGCTGGACGAAGTCAGCGATAGAATCGCTGCACTGTGGTCGGGGTCCGGGGGTCTGTAGATGAGGGTTCCTCTGAGGGTGGTGTTGGGATCGGTGTGGATCTGGAAGTGCATGTGTTCGGCGGTGCTGAGGGTGTCGTCGGTGTTGGTTGAGACTCTGAGGGTGTTCCTGTGGACGATGGCGATGCCTCCACCGACTCCGTTGGTGCGGTCCCTGTGGGTGATCTTGTAGCCGTCCGGGATGGCAATGGCGATGTCGGGGGCTGAAGCGGGATTCAGCCAGGTCTCCGTCAGGAATGCGACGTCTGGAGAGGTTGAGTCGAGAAGGTCCCAGAGTTCGATGGCGTGTTTGCGGTCGGAGCGGGTGTTGAGGAGGATGCATCTGAGGTAGTTGGGTTCTTTCCTGGGCGGTGGTTTGGCGGGGCGGGTGCTGGCGAAGCTGCAGTTCCGGCAGGTGAAGGGCCCTTGGGTGCGCTTCGGGGTGGCCCGGTAGCAGGCGTGATCTTTTCCGGGGTTGAGTGCGTGGAGGGTGCTGGCGTCGTATCGGCGTCTGTTGATGTGGCGGGCGTGGGGGATGCCTGGACCAGGGGTTCTGGCGCTGGGCGCGGTCCCGGCGCAGACGGGCGCAGATGGGCTAGCCTTAGGCGCGCCTTCGGCGCGCCAGCGGCGCGCCCGCTGCGCACGTCCGCTGCGCGGCCGCACAGTGGCCGCCATAAATGGGGCGGTGGGAGGGAGGAGCAGGGAATGGGGCAGCAAATGGGCAGTGAGGGGCGGGGCCGCAGGCGCAGCGGCGGGAAACAGGCACGGAAAGGAAAAACGAGCACAATCAGGGCAGCAAGGGGGCACAGAAAGGAAAAACGAGCACAATCAGGGCAGCAAGGGGGCACAGAAAGGAAAAAACGAGCACAATCAGGGCAGCAAGGGGGCACAGAAGGAAAAAAACGAGCACAATCAGGGGCAGCAGCAGGGCACACAGACGGAGCTGTGTGGTGGGGGAGCGACCTACCAATCAAGGTCAGGGGTCGCTCTCTTCACCACGCAGCGGCCGCCATAAATGGGGAGGTGGGAGGGAGGAGCAGGGAATGGGGCAGCGAATGGGCAGTGAGGGGGCGGGGCCGCAGGGGCGCAGCGGAGGGAAACAGGCACGGAAAGGAAAAAACGAGCACAATCAGGGCAGCAAGGGGGCACAGAAAGGAAAAAAACTAGCACAATCAGGGCAGCAAGGGGGCACAGAAAGGAAAAAACGAGCACAATCAGGGCAGCAAGGGGGCACAGAAAGGAAAAAACGAGCACAATCAGGGCAGCAAGGGGGCACAGAAAGGAAAAAACGAGCACAATCAGGGCAGCAAGAGGGCACAGAAAGGAAAAAACGAGCACAATCAGGGCAGCAAGGGGGCACAGAAAGGAAAAAAACGAGCACAATCAGGGCAGCAAGGGGGCACAGAAAGGAAAAACGAGCACAATCCGGGCAGCAAGAGGGCACAGAAAGGAAAAACGAGCACAATCAGGGCAGCAAGGGGGCACAGAAAGGAAAAAACGAGCACAATCAGGGCAGCAAGGGGGCACAGAAGGAAAAAAACGAGCACAATCAGGGGCAGCAGCAGGGCACACAGACGGAGCTGTGTGGTGGGGGAGCGACCTACCAGTCAAGGTCAGGGGACACCTCCTTCTGGTCACAAAATTGGTGGCCAACTGATCTGGGTACTCTTCCTCTCCCTGTGAGGAAGGTGAGAAACTTGGGGGTTATCTTTGATGACAGACTGACCTTTAAAGATCATATTAACACCTTGATATCTTCAGTATTTTTAATCATATTTATTTGGTTGATTTATAAAGCGCACAGCTACCCAACAGGGTCTTCTGGCGCTGGACAAGGCGGAGGCAGAGCCACACAAGCGCTAGGCAACAGGCCGAAATAAAAATCAGGCTAGGTCGCTAAAAAGAAAAGTCTTTAAGTTCTTGCGGAAAACTAGCAGAGAGTGAGAGTTCCTAAGATCAATTGGGAGAGCATTCTAGAGTTTAGGGCCCAGGTAGGAGAAAGACCGGCTGCACATACGAGCAAGTCGAAACCTGGGAACTGAGAACAGAGATAGGCTGGAAGGTCTCAACTGTCGAGCAGGCACATAAGGTGTTACCAATCTTTGGATGTAAGTGGGAGCCAGGCCAAATTTGGCCCGATACATGTAACATAGAGCCTTGAACTCGATGTGTTTGTTCACTTTGAGGCAATGTAATTGCTGGAGCAGAGGTGAAGCAGAAGCGCGTCTAGGCAGACGAAAAAGAACACGCGCAGCCGCATTCTGAATAACCTGCAGCCGATGGACTGAGGCTTTATCTGCGCCCAGATATAACACGTTGCCGAAGTCCAGCCTGGATATTACCAGAGCCTGCAAGACCATTCTCTGAGCTGCCGGTGAAATTAGCCAGATCAATCAATCAATCAGAGGTTTGTTAAGCGCGACTACTCACCCGTAAAGGTCTCAAGGCGCTAGGGGTAGGGGTAGGGGGGGTGCAGGATCCATTCTATCAAGGAGGGGGTCTGTCGAAGAGCCAGGTTTTGAGGTTTCTTGCGAAGATGGGGAGCGATGTTGTCTGTCTGAGGTGGAGCGGAAGGGCGTTCCAGGCTTTGGCTGCGAGGAAGGAGAAGGAGCGGCCTCCCGATCTGGTCTTTCTGGTGCGGGGGACCACGGCATAGGAGAGCTGGGCTGATCGTAGGGTCCTTTGGGGTGCGTGAAATTTGAGTCGGCTGTTCAGCTATGCTGGTCCGGTGCCGTGGAGGGCCTTGTGTGCGTGGGTGAGTATCTTGAAGGTGATTCTCGCCTCGACAGGGAGCCAGTGGAGTGTGCGCAGGTGCTGGGAGATGTGGCAGTGTTTTGGCAGGTTGAGGACCAGTCTTGCGGCGGCGTTCTGGATGTTCTGTAGCTTGCGGGTGAGGTTTTTGTTTATTCCGGCGTAGAGTGCGTTGCCGTAGTCGAGTCTGCTGGTGACCAGGGCATGAGTGACGGTCTTTCTGTGTTCGAGGGGGATCCATTTGAAGGTCTTACGAAGGAGGCGGAGGGTGTGGAAGCAGGAAGACGAGACAGAGTTGATCTGGCAGTCCATTTTGAGCTCGGAGTCCAGGATGATTCCCAGGTTGCGTGCGTGGTCCGTGGGGGTTGGCAGGTTTCCGAGGGTGGGGGGCCACCAGGTGTCGCTCCAGGCGTCGGGGTTTGGGCCCCTGATAAGTACTTCTGTTTTGTTGGTGTTTAGTTGTAGGCAGCTGTTTTTCATCCATTTGGCGACGGCTGCCATGCCTTCTCGAAAGTTGTGTCTGGTGGTGTTGGGTTCGTTGGATAGGGAGAGGATGAGTTGGGTGTGGTCTGCGTACGACACAATGTTGAGTCCGTAGGTTCTGACGATGGGGGCGAGTGGAGCCATGTAGACGTTGAAGAGCGTGGTGCTGAGGGAGGAGCCCTGGAGTACTCTGCAGGTGGTAGGTGTAGGATCCGTGAGGAAAGGGGGGAGTCTGACCCGCTGCGTTCTGCCGGAGAGGAAGGAGCGGATCCAGTCGAGGGCCTTGTCCTGGATTCCTGCGTCGTGGAGTCTGCGTGTTAGGGTGCAGTGAGAGACTGTGTCGAATGCCGCTGAGAGGTGGAGGAGGATGAGGGCTACTGTTTCTCCTTTGCCCAGTAGGGTGCGGATGTCTTCTGTTGCGGCGAGGAGGGCGGTTTCCGTACTGTGGTTTTTTCTGAAGCCGGATTGGGAGGAGTCGAGGATGTTGTGCTCTTCGATGAATGTGGCGAGTTGGCTGTTGATGGGTTTCTCGATGACTTTCGCTGGGAACGGGAGCAGGGAGATGGGTCTGTAGTTTTTGAGGTCAGTAGGGTCCGCCGAGGGTTTCTTCAAGAGGGGGTTGACCTCGGCGTGTTTCCAGTCGTTGGGAAACGAGGCGGTCGCCAGGGAGCAGTTGATGGTGTGGCAGAGCATGGGTGCAATGGTGTCGGCGGCTCTGTTGAAGATGTGGTGGGGGCAGGAGTCCATGAGGGCCCCTGAGTGGATTGACTTCATTGTCTTCAGTGTGTCTTCGTGGTGAGGGCTGTCCAGTTGTCAATCGCTGGTTTCCGGGTGTCGGGGGTGGTTGGTGAGGGTTCAGTGTGTTGGTTGTTTTCGTCGAAGTTGTCGTAGATGCTCTTGATTTTGTGGTGGAAAAAGGTGCTGAGTTTATGAGGGAGGGATGGGCGAACTCCTTGATGATGTTGAAGAGTTCCTTGCTGTTGTGCGCATGGGTGGAGATTCTGTCTTCAATCGCTTTTTTCCTCGTTTCTCTGATGAGTTGGTGGCGGCTCTGAAGTTGTTGTGGGCTTCTGTGGATTTGGTGTTCCTCCAGGCCTTTTCGAGGCAGCGGCAAGTGCGTCTGGACTCTCGAAGTTCGGTGGTAAACCATCTGGCTTTCTTGGCGCGGGTATTGTTGTTTTTCTTGAGGGGGCTATGGAGTTGGCGCTGTCCGAGATCCATCTATGCAGGGTTCGGGCTGCGGTGTTGGGGTCGTCGTTTTCCGCGATGGTTGGGGTGGAGTTGTTGAGTGAGGAGGTGAGCTGGTCGTCGGTGATTTTGGACCAGTTTCTTCGTGGGAGCAGGTGCTGGTGTCTGTGGATGGTGGGTGTTCTGACGGTGAAGTGGACGCAACGATGGTCGGTCCATGGGAGTTCGGTGGTGTGGCTGAAGGTGATGGAGTTTCCTGTAGTGAAGAGGGGGTCGAGGGTGTGTCCTGCTGAGTGCGTGGGCTCGGTCAGGATCTGGCGAAGTCCAATGTTGTGGAGGTTGTCCAGGAGGGATGCGGTGTTGGGGTCCAGTTGGTTGTCGAGGTGGAAGTTGAGGTCTCCCAGCAGGGTGTAGTTGGTGGATGCGATGGCCTGCGGGGAGATGATGTCTGTGATGGAGTTGGCGAATGGTCCGCGGGGTCCAGGGGGTCGGTAGATGAAGGTTCCTCGGAGGGTGGCGGTGGGGCTGGCCAGTATCTTGAAGTGAAGGTGTTCCATCAGGTCTGTGTGCTCGTTGGGAAGTGTGCTCAGGTGGAGAGTGGATTTGTGGACGATGGCGATTCCTCCTTCTGGGCGGGTGGGGCAGTCCTTCCTGGAGATCTTGTATACTTGGGGGATGGCGATGGTGATGTCTGGTCCCAAGGTAGTGTTGGTCCAGGTTTCGGTGAAGAATGCTACGTCCGGAGTGGTGCTGTCGAGGAGGTCCCAGATTTCGGTGGCATGTTTGTGGAGGGATCGGACGTTGAGTAGGATGCATTGCAGGTTCTTCGGTTCGGTTGTGTTCTTGTGGTCGGGTTGTGCTGGATCCGTATTCTTGGCGGTGCTGCAGGTGTGCCTGCAGCGATGACAGCTGAAGGGTCCGTGGGTGTCGGCTGGTGATGCTAGCTTGCAGTTGTTGTTGCGGCCTGGGTTGAGTGCGTGGAGTGCTGCTGTCGTAGCGTTGGCGGGGCGGAGGTCCAGGGTTCCTGGCGCTAGTCGCGGACGGGTTGCGGACGGGCGCAGACGGGCTTGCCTTTGGCGCGCCTTCACCAGCGGTGCGCCAGCTGCGCGCGGCCGCCATTAAGTAGGGGTCGGGGAGGGCTGGACAGCTGGGAGGCGGGAGCGGGGAGGGGAGCTGGATTGGTCGCGCTGGTATTGTTGGGGGGGAGGGGCCACGGGGGCAGCAGCTGCGGTGGAAAAACGGGCGGGAAAGAAGGAGAGTAGGAAAAAGGGGAAAAAGAGAAGACAAGCAGAGCACAGGAAAGTGCAGAAAGCAGAAAAAAGCAGAAATATAGATTTAGGAAAGAGGGTGAAAAACGAGTGAAAAAACGAGTGGAAAAACGGAGCGGAAAGCGGGAGACAGAGGTCCACTGGACCACCAGGGATGAGGCGCAGGTGAACCTGATGGGTGGAGGAGGGCCTCGAACACTCACGCTAGAGAGTGCAGGGGCTGGGGGAGGCCTCACTCAGTGGTGGAGCTGCGAGGGTGGGAAAGCAATTTCACTGACAAAGAGTCAGTGGTCTTGCTCGCCTGTCCCCGCAGAGGCCGCCATTAAGTATGGGTCGGGGAGGGCTGGGCAGCTGGGAGGAGGGGAGCTGGATTGGTCGCACTGGTCGTGCTGGGGGGGAGGGGCCACGGGGGCAGCGGCGGCGGGGGGAAAACGGGGGGAAAGGAGGAGAGTAGGAAAAAGGGGAAAAGAGAAGACAAGCAGAGCACAGGAAAGTGCAGAAAGCAGAAAAAAGCAGAAATATAGATTTAGGAAAGAGGGTGAAAAACGAGTGAAAAAACAAGTGAAAACGAGTGGAAAAACGGAGCGGAAAGCGGGAGGTAGAGGTCCACTGGACCACCAGGGATGAGGCGCAGGTGAACCTGCAGGTGGAGGAGGCCCTCAAACACTCACACTAGAGAGTGCAGGGGCTGGGGGAGGCCTCACTCAATGGTGGAGCTGCGAGGGTGGGAGAGCAATTTCACTGACAAAGAGTCAGTGGTCTTGCTCGCCTGTCCCCGCAGCGGCCGCCATTAAGTAGGGGTCGGGAGGGCTGGACAGCTGGGAGGCGGGAGCGGGGAGGGGAGCTCGATTGGTCGCGCTGGTCGTGCTGGGGGGGAGGGGCCGCGGGGGCAGCAGCGGCGGGGGAAAAATGGGCGGGAAAGGAGGAGAGCAGGAAAAAGGGGAAAAAGAGAAGACAAGCAGAGCACAGGAAAGTGCAAAAAGCAGAAAAAAGCAGAAATATAGATTTAGGAAAGAGGGTGAAAAACGAGTGAAAAAACGAGTGAAAACGAGTGGAAAAACGGAGCGGAAAGCGGGTGGTAGAGGTCCACTGGACCACCAGGGATGAGGCGCAGGTGAACCTGTGGGTGGAGGAGGGCCTCGAACATTCACACTAGAGAGTGCAGGGGCTGGGGGAGGCCTCACTCAATGGTGGAGCTGCAAGGGTGGGAGAGCAATTTCACTGACAAAGAGTCAGTGGTCAGAGAGTTTTTTTAATCCATTTGGGAATGGCAAAGCAGGTCGCCGTGACCCTAGACACCTGAAATTTGAAGGAAATATTTTTATCCATGATAAAACCCAGGTTTTTTATTTTAGGGACAGAGGCAGGCAAAGGGCCCAGAGTGTCAGGCCAATGTTTGATCCCCCAAAGCTCAGGGTTATTACCCAGAATAAGCACCTCAGTTTTAGTGCCATTTAGCTTCAGGGCATTTCGGGTCATCCACGCGGAGACATTACTCAGGCCAAGCTGAAGCAGGGAAAGATCTTGATGCTGAGCGGTAGAGAGTGAAAACATAATCCGTGTATCGTCAGCATAAGGAAAGATGGTCAAGCCCGACTTCTCAGCAATGTATGGCAGAGGGCGAACATAAAAATCCTAAAAATGATTAGGAAGATTTGCCCTTTTATTCCTCCAGACCTTCAAAAGACAGTGGTCACTGCATTACCCTTGTCCAAACTGGATTACGGGAATGCCCTATTCCTTAAAATCCAAAAAAGATTACTACAGAAATTACAGATGCTTCAGGACGCAGCAGCATGACTATTATTGGGAATCCCAAAGTATTGATCAGTCTCCCACTAATTGGTCAAGTTGCATTGGCTTCCAACTTGCAAAAGAATCAAGTTTAAATCCTTATGCATAGCGTTTAAGGCTTTACATAACAATGGTCCAGCTTTTTTCAAAAAGCATCTCATCTGGTTCTTTCAGCGAGGCATTAAGTTCGTCCAATGCAAAACTTCTGGTTGTTCCCAAGATTAAAAAAGCTCAGTGGGACAGAAAAAACTTCATTGTGGGAACAGCAAAACTGTGGAATTCTTCCCCTTTGGAGCTCAGAGAAAGTCCAAACCTCCTGTTTTTCAGGAAATCATTAAAAACCTAGCTTTTCAATAACTAGCTACAGTGTGGAGTATAAGGTATCAGATCTGTGTGTAAAGCAGCGCCAAGACACCTCCAGGCATTAGAGCACTATACAAACTTTAAATTCAAATCAAACTCAAACGCATGGGCTCTAGATCTGTTACCACGAATTGCTTGGGGTATCAGGGTTGTCACGTTTCAAGGTTGCACATACATTTGTTATCCTGTAAGGTTAGGGGTTCAGATGGTGCACTGTGAGGTAGTAGGACTATAGGGCAACATCTCCTGAGGGGGGTGCAGGGAATCAGTCTCTCATCATCCCAACGTTTATGTTGTGCAACAAACGCACAGTTTTACCAAACTTGGTACAAGTCGTACGACAGTTCCTCCTTTAGGACGGAGGAGCGTCGCCCTGCCTGCTGCGAGCGCAGCAGCAAACGTAAAATCGATAAAATGGTCAATAAGCATGACCATTTTACAAGTGCACTGTGTATCATCTCGAAGGCAGGGCCATTCCTGTTGCTAATTGGCAGCAGGAATGACTTGCCTAAAGTGCGCATGTCAGATTAGCCGACATGCGCACTTCAGCCTGCACCAACACTAGCTGTGTAACTGCTGGTGCGGACTGCAGGCACAGGTTCCTAGTCTGAAAAGGAGAGCTGTATTAGCCTGCTCCGACCAATCATGTCACTACTGTCTAGTTGGGTTCTGAATTGCAGATGGTAAATGTGGTGGCTGGTGGAGAGCCCTTAGCATACACCTACAAAGTTGCCACACTAGGCTCTCCCAAACTTTTCAGAAGTTCTTAGGGCCCTTAGCATATACCTGCTAAGTCTAAGTTTCCGCACTAGGCTCTCCCCAACTTTTCAGAAGTTCTTAGGGCCCTTAGCATATACCTACTAAGTTGCCGCACTAGGCTCTCCCCAACTTTTCAGAAGTTCTTAGGGCCCTTAGCATATACCTACTAAGTTGCCGCACTAGGCTCTCCCCAACGTTTCAGAAGTTCTTGAGAGTCCTTAGCATATTTCTACTAAGTTGCCGCACTAGGCTCTCCCCAACTTTTCAGAGGTTCTTCTGTGCCCTGGCTAAACCAAAGCAAGACAGTATGATACTGTTTCAGACAGTGGCGCTCTGCTATCATGGTCCTAAAGTGAGGGACTTCCCCTTACTTCCTAATGAAACTCCATCTGGTCCTCTTTTCTCGGTTTGCTCTTGGCTTGGAACAGGCCAACTTCAACCCCAGTTCTCCTATCACATAAACAAGGCAACTTCCAGAGTACCTGCCTGTGCGTTGTGTGTAGCCATGTGTTATGAACCACAATAGAGGGGGTAGAGAGGAAATATTTGACGCGGTCCAGCACACAATCCAGCCATTTGGTGTCATTGTCTTTTCTCTCCCCTCACAAGCCCCAGATAAGTTCTGTTTGATGTTCCTGTGTTTAACTCTCTCTGCCTTCCTGCCAGGGTTCTTTCAGCAGAGCAGATGCCACTTTGTTCTCCATGAAGAACCTGATAATGGTCATTCACACCTCTCTACGTCAGGCCTGGATCACTGAAATCAAAGTAGTGTCACTGCAGCAGGGGAGGCCCTTGCAGGCCCTGTTTCTGTGGTCTCCATGGGTCAGGCAGAGCGACCAGTGTTTCTAGAAAGCACCCTTGTGACATTTATACTAACAATCTAAGTTGACCAATTAGTTTGCTTTTATTAATCAACAAAGTACTGCAAAAAAGGATTCTCAAGTGTTTCCTAACTCAAGTTAAGGTAATCTGAATTTTATTCTTAAACAATGTTTTTGCAAACATGAAAGACTGCTTCTGCCTGTGTAGTAAGAAAGGACTTTTGAATTCTATTTCAGAGATGTGCTATTCTCATATCTGGCATGTTTCTCTTTGACAAATAAGGTATATAGGCCTTGTGGCTCCATGATGCACGTTACTGGTTACTTAACTGATGTTAGCAGCAGGCATTTAAACCTGGCAGAAAGCTTTATTCTGGTATGGTATGTGCCTGCTACTACTTGGACTGCAGTCATCAGGGGTTGCTGGCTCAGATCTGGTGTCATGTTTTAAAATATATCACGTGGGCAATACAAAACTACACTGTGGCCCATATGGAATATATGCCTAATATTGTTTCTAAAAGACAAATAACCCTTGGGGTTATGTATTTGTGTGACTTGTTTTAGGAGTCAGAGCATGTGCCGTGGGTGTGTTTAACAGTCTTACAGTGCTCAAAGTAGGCCAGCAAAGCCAGTAAACAAATATATTACAAAACTGGGGAACTCCGCAAGAAAGCACATCTTCCTGCATCAATAAAGCTGCTAGAAATATATACACAGGGCCCGAGTCACAAAGGTAAAATGAGACGAAAGTCTAACTTTACGACTTTCAGTATTCACAAAGGGCCAAATGTATCAAAAAAGAGTTTTGCGATTATCAAATGGCGATTTTTCGCGAATCGCAATTAGAGAATCGCAAAATGCAATGAATGTAGGATTTGCTCAAAATTCTGCGAATCCTACATATTCCTTATTTGCGAATCACAAATTGAGATTCGCAAATAAGGAATACCTTCCCATTCATTCCTATGGGCTAGGAGGCCCATAGGAATGATTGGGAAGACATTCTCAATTAGAGAATCACAAATTGAGAATGCAATTTCAGGGTTGCAAGGGTGCACCCCTGAAATATGCATGTGTGCACATTTTGCGCACATACATGCCCTAAGGGCATGTATGTGCGACATATGGCACTTTTAAAAATCAAAAAGTGATTTTTTAAAGAAAATCGCAAATTACCACCAATTTGAAGTTGGTGGTAATTTGCAATTCCTAAGGCCAAATAGCAAATTTCTGGTGCTTCCAGAATTGCATTTAAGGAATCGCAATTTGCAATTCCTTAATTGCATTCGCAAAATAGAGAATCGCAAATTTTGCAATTCTCTATTTTGCGATGGCCTTTTGGGATGATACATCCCAAAAGGCTTTTTCCAATTCGCAACCGGGCCGATTCTGAGAATCTGCCCGTTTGCAAACGGGAAAAAGGCTTGATACATATGGCCCATAGGGCATTTACTACTCGCAAATGCCCTTTGTAAATACCGAAAGTCGTAAAGTTCAACTTTTGGTATTCACAAAGGACATTTACGAGTAGTAAATGCCCTTTGTGGATACCAAAAGTCGAAAAGTTAGACTTTCGGTTCAGTTTACCTTAGTGAATCGGGCCCAATGAGTCTAGTCGGTAGCTCAAGGGGAAGAAGATGCTACTGATTTTCAAAGCAACTAATGTTGGCAAAGGACCAGACAGGACAGAACTGCATCATTTGATCCTAGTTGGTGAAGCGCCTAGACAAAAAGGCTGCAGAATGTTCTTCACTATCTCTGTACTACTCTGGTCCCCTGGAATGACCGTGAAGTGTCAGTTTCCACTACATATAGAACAGTGTAGTATAACTGTTTTTCAATTGCTAATGTGGGAAATGCTTCCTATGGTTATGTAAAGCATTAACAATAGGCTGGGAGAAATTGTGTAATATTTTCCTGCAAAATTTTCCGAAATACTATAATAATGTCGCAACCTTATCCTTAAAAAGCCAAATTTTGTTTGCTGGTATCTTGTGTGATTTTTTCACATGAACGTGCACTTTGGTTAAAAAACAAGCATTTGCAATGCAAATTGGTCTCGCATTTATTAAAGTTAGAGGTATTGGCGTTGTAAATGAGTATTTTACCCATGTGTTTTGGATTGGAGTGGAGTGGATGTATGCAGTGAGGAGTAGAATTATGTGGGTTGGATTGGAATTGTTAGCTGTGGAATTGTGAGGTGTGGAGTGGATTTGTGTAATGAAATTATGAGGCATGGTGTGCAGTGGAAATATGTGGATAGTAATTATGTGGTATTAAGTGTACTGGAATTATATGGAGTGGGGTTGTGTGTCATACAGTGTAATTATGTGGAATGGCATTTTGTGTTGTGGAGTGGTATGTTGTGGATTTTAATTATGTAGTGTGCTGTTAAATTTTGTGGCATGATGTGGAATTCCTTGTTGTGGATTGGATGTATTTGGTGTGTTGTGCAATTATGCTGTTGACTTGAAAAATGTGGTTTGTTCTCGAATTATGTGGTGTGAAATGGAAATGTGTAGAGTTGAATTGTGTGGCGTGGAAGTATGTGGCGTTAAGTGAAATTATGCTGTTTGGAATTATGTGGCATGATGTGGAGTGTATTTGTGTGGATTGTGTTACCAAAGAAAAGGCATGAAGCAATGAAAGGGTGCAGTACTATAGACTGTTACTAGGTGTCCCAGGGGAGTTATAAAGGCACCTCTTTTAGCCTTATAAGGTACTGCACCCTTAATGCAATTATAAAGAGAAAGATTGCATTAAGGCACAAGTACCTTATGTGGCTAATAGACATGCCTTTACAACTCCACAGGGCCACTGAAGAAAACCGTTAAATAGTACTGGCTCCAACTGATGTTGAGGCAGAGGACACGTAGGGACCTTGTAAAAAGGTTTACAGCAAAGCAAGGGAGCTGGGAAACATGAAGACAAAAGAAATGCTGGAGACTAAAAAGTTAATGAATACTATTGCAAAGAGGTGTTTTATAACCAGAAAGGAGCAATACTGTAAAACAAGCCAAGTGTAGTGAAGCCTGCTTGTTACACAATGGCAAATGCAAAAACAACAACTGATGGACAGAATGCAGAACAATGTCATACATTCACCCCAGGACAGAGATCTGGGCCTAAATCCATCGTTTTTTTGCTCACCATGCCATTCCAGTTTGAACCCAGCCATATGCAAATCAGTCTCGACCCTGTGCCCAATGGAAACAGTCCAGCCCGAACTGCCGGGCCAGGTCCTCCCTGGACTGGAACCAAGCATCCTAGGACCGGTTTCGGGGTTTCACCCCTCATCAGCCAGGATAGCTGGACTCCAGTGGCATGGAGAGCACGGGACCCACGTCTGGGCATACCCGTCCCACTCGGGGTGACAAATGCAAAAACAACAACTGATGGACAGAATGCAGAACAATGTCATACATTCACCCCAGTACAGAGATCTGGGCCTAAATCCATCGTTTTTTGCTCACCATGCCATTCCAGTTTGAACCCAGCCATATGCAAATCAGTCTCGACCCTGTGCCCAATGGAAACAGTCCAGCCCGAACTGCCAGGCCAGGTCCTCCCTGGACTGGAACCAAGCATCCTAGGACCGGTTTCGGGGTTTCACCCCTCATCAGCCAGGATAGCTGGACTCCAGTGGCATGGAGAGCACGGGACCCACGTCTGGGCATACCCATCCCACTCGGGGTGACAAATGCAAAAACAACAACTGATGGATAGAATGCAGAACAATGTCATACATTCACCCCAGTACAGAGATCTGGGCCTAAATCCATCGTTTTTTTGCTCACCATGCCATTCCAGTTTGAACCCAGCCATATGCAAATCAGTCTCGACCCTGTGCCCAATGGAAACAGTCCAGCCCGAACTGCCAGGCCAGGTCCTCCCTGGACTGGAACCAAGCATCCTAGGACCGGTTTCGGGGTTTCACCCCTCATCAGCCAGGATAGCTGGACTCCAGTGGCATGGAGAGCACGGGACCCACGTCTGGGCATACCCGTCCCACTTGGGGTGACAAATGCAAAAACAACAACTGATGAACAGAATGCAGAACAATGTCATACATTCACCCCAGTACAGAGATCTGGGCCTAAATCCATCGTTTTTTTGCTCACCATGCCATTCCAGTTTGAACCCAGCCATATGCAAATCAGTCTCGAACCTGTGCCCAATGGAAACAGTCCAGCCCGAACTGCCAGGCCAGGTGCTCCCTGGACTGGAACCAAGCATCCTTGGACCGGTTTCGGGGTTTCACCCCTCATCAGCCAGGATAGCTGGACTCCAGTGGCATGGAGAGCACGGGACCCACGTCTGGGCATACCCGTCCCACTCGTGGTGACAAATGCAAAAACAACAACTGATGGACAGAATGCAGAACAATGTCATACATTCACCCCAGTACAGAGATCTGGGCCTAAATCCATCGTTTTTTTGCTCACCATGCCATTCCAGTTTGAACCCAGCCATATGCAAATCAGTCTCGACCCTGTGCCCAATGGAAACAGTCCAGCCCGAACTGCCAGGCCAGGTCCTCCCTGGACTGGAACCAAGCATCCTAGGACCGGTTTCGGGGTTTCACCCCTCATCAGCCACGATAGCTGGACTCCAGTGGCATGGAGAGCACAGGACCCACGTCTGGGCATACCCGTCCCACTCGGGGTGACAAATGCAAAAACAACAACTGATGGACAGAATGCAGAACAATGTCATACATTCACCCCAGTACAGAGATCTGGGCCTAAATCCATCGTTTTTTTGCTCACCATGCCATTCCAGTTTGAACCCAGCCATATGCAAATCAGTCTCGACCCTGTGCCCAATGGAAACAGTCCAGCCCGAACTGCCAGGCCAGGTCCTCCCTGGACTGGAACCAAGCATCCTAGGACCGGTTTCGGGGTTTCACCCCTCATCAGCCAGGATAGCTGGACTCCAGTGTCATGGAGAGCACGGGACCCACGTCTGGGCATACCCGTCCCACTCGGGGTGACAAATGCAAAAACAACAACAGATGGACAGAATGCAGAACAATGTCATACATTCACCCCAGTACAGAGATCTGGGCCTAAATCCATCGTTTTTTTGCTCACCATGCCATTCCAGTTTGAACCCAGCCATATGCAAATCAGTCTCGACCCTGTGCCCAATGGAAACAGTCCAGCCCGAACTGCCAGGCCAGGTCCTCCCTGGACTGGAACCAAGCATCCTAGGACCGGTTTCGGGGTTTCATCCCTCATCAGCCAGGATAGCTGGACTCCAGTGGCATGGAGAGCACGGGACCCACGTCTGGGCATACCCGTCCCACTCGGGGTGACAAATGCAAAAACAATAACTGATGGACAGAATGCAGAACAATGTCATACATTCACCCCAGTACAGAGATCTGGGCCTAAATCCATCGTTTTTTTGCTCACCATGCCATTCCAGTTTGAACCCAGCCATATGCAAATCAGTCTCGACCCTGTGCCCAATGGAAACAGTCCAGCCCGAACTGTCAGGCCAGGTCCTCCCTGGACTGGAACCAATCATCCTAGGACCGGTTTCGGGGTTTCACCCCTCATCAGCCAGGATAGCTGGACTCCAGTGGCATGGAGAGCACGGGACCCACGTCTGGGCATACCCGTCCCACTCGGGGTGACAAATGCAAAAACAACAACTGATGGACAGAATGCAGAACAATGTCATACATTCACCCCAGTACAGAGATCTGGGCCTAAATCCATCGTTTTTTTGCTCACCATGCCATTCCAGTTTGAACCCAGCCATATGCAAATCAGTCTCGACCCTGTGCCCAATGGAAACAGTCCAGCCCGAACTGCCAGGCCAGGTCCTCCCTGGACTGGAACCAAGCATCCTAGGACCGGTTTCGCGGTTTCACCCCTCATCAGCCAGGATAGCTGGACTCCAGTGGCATGGAGAGCACGGGACCCACGTCTGGGCATACCCGTCCCACTCGGGGTGACAAATGCAAAAACAACAACTGATGGACAGAATGCAGAACATTGTCATACATTCACCCCAGTACAGAGATCTGGGCCTAAATCCATCATTTTTTTGCTCACCATGCTTTTCCAGTTTGAACCCAGCCATATGCAAATCAGTCTCGACCCTGTGCCCAATGGAAACAGTCCAGCCCGAACTGCCAGGCCAGGTCCTCCCTGGACTGGAACCAAGCATCCTAGGACCGGTTTCGGGGTTTCACCCCTCATCAGCCAGGATAGCTGGACTCCAGTGGCATGGAGAGCACGGGACCCACGTCTGGGCATACCCGTCCCACTCGGGGTGACAAATGCAAAAACAACAACTGATGGACAGAATGCAGAACAATGTCATACATTCACCCCAGTACAGAGATCTGGGCCTAAATCCATCGTTTTTTGCTCACCATGCCATTCCAGTTTGAACCCAGCCATATGCAAATCAGTCTCGACCCTGTGCCCAATGGAAACAGTCCAGCCCGAACTGCCAGGCCAGGTCCTCCCTGGACTGGAACCAAGCATCCTAGGACCGGTTTCGGGGTTTCACCCCTCATCAGCCAGGATAGCTGGACTCCAGTGGCATGGAGAGCACGGGACCCACGTCTGGGCATACCCGTCCCACTCGGGGTGACAAATGCAAAAACAACAACTGATGGACAGAATGCAGAACAATGTCATACATTCACCCCAGTACAGAGATCTGGGCCTAAATCCATCGTTTTTTTGCTCACCATGCCATTCCAGTTTGAACCCAGCCATATGCAAATCAGTATCGACCCTGTGCCCAATGGAAACAGTCCAGCCCGAACTGCCAGGCCAGGTCCTCCCTGGACTGGAACCAAGCATCCTAGGACCGGTTTCGGGGTTTCACCCCTCATCAGCCAGGATAGCTGGACTCCAGTGGCATGGAGAGCACGGGACCCACGTCTGGGCATACCCGTCCCACTCGGGGTGACAAATGCAAAAACAACAACTGATGGATAGAATGCAGAACAATGTCATACATTCACCCCAGTACAGAGATCTGGGCCTAAATCCATCGTTTTTTTGCTCACCATGCCATTCCAGTTTGAACCCAGCCATATGCAAATCAGTCTCGACCCTGTGCCCAATGGAAACAGTCCAGCCCGAACTGCCAGGCCAGGTCCTCCCTGGACTGGAACCAAGCATCCTAGGACCGGTTTCGGGGTTTCACCCCTCATCAGCCAGGATAGCTGGACTCCAGTGGCATGGAGAGCACGGGACCCACGTCTGGGCATACCCGTCCCACTCGGGGTGACAAATGCAAAAACAACAACTGATGAACAGAATGCAGAACAATGTCATACATTCACCCCAGTACAGAGATCTGGGCCTAAATCCATCGTTTTTTTGCTCACCATGCCATTCCAGTTTGAACCCAGCCATATGCAAATCAGTCTCGACCCTGTGCCCAATGGAAACAGTCCAGCCCGAACTGCCAGGCCAGGTCCTCCCTGGACTGGAACCAAGCATCCTGGGACCGGTTTCGGGGTTTCACCCCTCATCAGCCAGGATAGCTGGACTCCAGTGGCATGGAGAGCACGGGACCCACGTCTGGGCATACCCGTCCCACTCGGGGTGACAAATGCAAAAACAACAACTGATGGACAGAATGCAGAACAATGTCATACATTCACCCCAGTACAGAGATCTGGGCCTAAATCCATCGTTTTTTTGCTCACCATGCCATTCCAGTTTGAACCCAGCCATATGCAAATCAGTCTCGACCCTGTGCCCAATGGAAACAGTCCAGCCCGAACTGCCAGGCCAGGTCCTCCCTGGACTGGAACCAAGCATCCTAGGACCGGTTTCGGGGTTTCACCCCTCATCAGCCAGGATAGCTGGACTCCAGTGGCATGGAAAGCACGGGACCCACGTCTGGGCATACCCGTCCCACTCGGGGTGACAAATGCAAAAACAACAACTGATGGATAGAATGCAGAACAATGTCATACATTCACCCCAGTACAGAGATCTGGGCCTAAATCCATCGTTTTTTGCTCACCATGCCATTCCAGTTTGAACCCAGCCATATGCAAATCAGTCTCGACCCTGTGCCCAATGGAAACAGTCCAGCCCGAACTGCCAGGCCAGGTCCTCCCTGGACTGGAACCAAGCATCCTAGGACCGGTTTCGGGGTTTCATCCCTCATCAGCCAGGATAGCTGGACTCCAGTGGCATGGAGAGCACGGGACCCACGTCTGGGCATACCCTTCCCAATCGGGGTGACAAATGCAAAAACAACAACTGATGAACAGAATGCAGAACAATGTCATACATTCACCCCAGTACACAGATCTGGGCCTAAATCCATCGTTTTTTTGCTCACCATGCCATTCCAGTTTGAACCCAGCCATATGCAAATCAGTCTCGACCCTGTGCCCAATGGAAACAGTCCAGCCCGAACTGCCAGGCCAGGTCCTCCCTGGACTGGAACCAAGCATCCTGGGTCCGGTTTCGGGGTTTCACCCCTCATCAGCCAGGATAGCTGGACTCCAGTGGCATGGAGAGCACGGGACCCACGTCTGGGCATACCCGTCCCACTCGGGGTGACAAATGCAAAAACAACAACTGATGGACAGAATGCAGAACAATGTCATACATTCACCGCAGTACAGAGATCTGGGCCTAAATCCATCGTTTTTTTGCTCACCATGCCATTCCAGTTTGAACCCAGCCATATGCAAATCAGTCTCGACCCTGTGCCCAATGGAAACAGTCCAGCCCGAACTGCCAGGCCAGGTCCTCCCTGGACTGGAACCAAGCATCCTAGGACCGGTTTCGGGGTTTCACCCCTCAACAGCCAGGATAGCTGGACTCCAGTGTCATGGAGAGCACGGGACCCACGTCTGGGCATACCCGTCCCACTCGGGGTGACAAATGCAAAAACAACAACAGATGGACAGAATGCAGAACAATGTCATACATTCACCCCAGTACAGAGATCTGGGCCTAAATCCATCGTTTTTTGCTCACCATGCCATTCCAGTTTGAACCCAGCCATATGCAAATCAGTCTCGACCCTGTGCCCAATGGAAACAGTCCAGCCCGAACTGCCAGGCCAGGTCCTCCCTGGACTGGAACCAAGCATCCTAGGACCGGTTTCGGGGTTTCACCCCTCATCAGCCAGTATAGCTGGACTCCAGTGGCATGGAGAGCACGGGACCCACGTCTGGGCATACCCGTCCCACTCGGGGTGACAAATGCAAAAACAACAACTGATGAACAGAATGCAGAACAATGTCATACATTCACCCCAGTACAGAGATCTGGGCCTAAATCCATCGTTTTTTTGCTCACCATGCCATTCCAGTTTGAACCCAGCCATATGCAAATCAGTCTCGAACCTGTGCCCAATGGAAACAGTCCAGCCCGAACTGCCAGGCCAGGTGCTCCCTGGACTGGAACCAAGCATCCTGGGACCGGTTTCGGGGTTTCACCCCTCATCAGCCAGGATAGCTGGACTCCAGTGGCATGGAGAGCACGGGACCCACGTCTGGGCATACCCGTCCCACTCGGGGTGACAAATGCAAAAACAACAACTGATGGACAGAATGCAGAACAATGTCATACATTCACCCCAGTACAGAGATCTGGGCCTAAATCCATCGTTTTGTTGCTCACCATGCCATTCCAGTTTGAACCCAGCCATATGCAAATCAGTCTCGACCCTGTGCCCAATGGAAACAGTCCAGCCCGAACTGCCAGGCCAGGTCCTCCCTGGACTGGAACCAAGCATCCTAGGACCGGTTTCGGGGTTTCACCCCTCATCAGCCACGATAGCTGGACTCCAGTGGCATGGAGAGCACAGGACCCACGTCTGGGCATACCCGTCCCACTCGGGGTGACAAATGCAAAAACAACAACTGATGGACAGAATGCAGAACAATGTCATACATTCACCCCAGTACAGAGATCTGGGCCTAAATCCATCGTTTTTTGCTCACCATGCCATTCCAGTTTGAACCCAGCCATATGCAAATCAGTCTCGACCCTGTGCCCAATGGAAACAGTCCAGCCCGAACTGCCAGGCCAGGTCCTCCCTGGACTGGAACCAAGCATCCTAGGACCGGTTTCGGGGTTTCACCCCTCATCAGCCAGGATAGCTGGACTCCAGTGTCATGGAGAGCACGGGACCCACGTCTGGGCATACCCGTCCCACTCGGGGTGACAAATGCAAAAACAACAACAGATGGACAGAATGCAGAACAATGTCATACATTCACCCCAGTACAGAGATCTGGGCCTAAATCCATCGTTTTTTTGCTCACCATGCCATTCCAGTTTGAACCCAGCCATATGCAAATCAGTCTCGACCCTGTGCCCAATGGAAACAGTCCAGCCCGAACTGTCAGGCCAGGTCCTCCCTGGACTGGAACCAATCATCCTAGGACCGGTTTCGGGGTTTCACCCCTCATCAGCCAGGATAGCTGGACTCCAGTGGCATGGAGAGCACGGGACCCACGTCTGGGCATACCCGTCCCACTCGGGGTGACAAATGCAAAAACAACAACTGATGGACAGAATGCAGAACAATGTCATACATTCACCCCAGTACAGAGATCTGGGCCTAAATCCATCGTTTTTTGCTCACCATGCCATTCCAGTTTGAACCCAGCCATATGCAAATCAGTCTCGACCCTGTGCCCAATGGAAACAGTCCAGCCCGAACTGCCAGGCCAGGTCCTCCCTGGACTGGAACCAAGCATCCTAGGACCGGTTTCGCGGTTTCACCCCTCATCAGCCAGGATAGCTGGACTCCAGTGGCATGGAGAGCACGGGACCCACGTCTGGGCATACCCGTCCCACTTGGGGTGACAAATGCAAAAACAACAACTGATGGACAGAATGCAGAACATTGTCATACATTCACCCCAGTACAGAGATCTGGGCCTAAATCCATCATTTTTTGCTCACCATGCTTTTCCAGTTTGAACCCAGCCATATGCAAATCAGTCTCGACCCTGTGCCCAATGGAAACAGTCCAGCCCGAACTGCCAGGCCAGGTCCTCCCTGGACTGGAACCAAGCATCCTAGGACCGGTTTCGGGGTTTCACCCCTCATCAGCCAGGATAGCTGGACTCCAGTGGCATGGAGAGCACGGGACCCACGTCTGGGCATACCCGTCCCACTCGGGGTGACAAATGCAAAAACAACAACTGATGGACAGAATGCAGAACAATGTCATACATTCACCCCAGTACAGAGATCTGGGCCTAAATCCATCGTTTTTTGCTCACCATGCCATTCCAGTTTGAACCCAGCCATATGCAAATCAGTCTCGACCCTGTGCCCAATGGAAACAGTCCAGCCCGAACTGCCAGGCCAGGTCCTCCCTGGACTGGAACCAAGCATCCTAGGACCGGTTTCGGGGTTTCACCCCTCATCAGCCAGGATAGCTGGACTCCAGTGGCATGGAGAGCACGGGACCCACGTCTGGGCATACCCGTCCCACTCGGGGTGACAAATGCAAAAACAACAACTGATGGACAGAATGCAGAACAATGTCATACATTCACCCCAGTACAGAGATCTGGGCCTAAATCCATCGTTTTTTTGCTCACCATGCCATTCCAGTTTGAACCCAGCCATATGCAAATCAGTATCGACCCTGTGCCCAATGGAAACAGTCCAGCCCGAACTGCCAGGCCAGGTCCTCCCTGGACTGGAACCAAGCATCCTAGGACCGGTTTCGGGGTTTCACCCCTCATCAGCCAGGATAGCTGGACTCCAGTGGCATGGAGAGCACGGGACCCACGTCTGGGCATACCCGTCCCACTCGGGGTGACAAATGCAAAAACAACAACTGATGGATAGAATGCAGAACAATGTCATACATTCACCCCAGTACAGAGATCTGGGCCTAAATCCATCGTTTTTTTGCTCACCATGCCATTCCAGTTTGAACCCAGCCATATGCAAATCAGTCTCGACCCTGTGCCCAATGGAAACAGTCCAGCCCGAACTGCCAGGCCAGGTCCTCCCTGGACTGGAACCAAGCATCCTGGGACCGGTTTCGGGGTTTCACCCCTCATCAGCCCGGATAGCTGGACTCCAGTGGCATGGAGAGCACGGGACCCACGTCTGGGCATACCCGTCCCACTCGGGGTGACAAATGCAAAAACAACAACTGATGGACAGAATGCAGAACAATGTCATACATTCACCCCAGTACAGAGATCTGGGCCTAAATCCATCGTTTTTTGCTCACTATGCCATTCCAGTTTGAACCCAGCCATATGCAAATCAGTCTCGACCCTGTGCCCAATGGAAACAGTCCAGCCCGAACTGCCAGGCCAGGTCCTCCCTGGACTGGAACCAAGCATCCTAGGACCGGTTTCGGGGTTTCACCCCTCATCAGCCAGGATAGCTTGACTCCAGTGGCATGGAGAGCACGGGACCCAGGTCTGGGCATACCCGTCCCACTCGGGGTGACAAATGCAAAAACAACAACTGATGGATAGAATGCAGAACAATGTCATACATTCACCCCAGTACAGAGATCTGGGCCTAAATCCATCGTTTTTTGCTCACCATGCCATTCCAGTTTGAACCCAGCCATATGCAAATCAGTCTTGACCCTGTGCCCAATGGAAACAGTCCAGCCCGAACTGCCAGGCCAGGTCCTCCCTGGACTGGAACCAAGCATCCTAGGACCGGTTTCGGGGTTTCATCCCTCATCAGCCAGGATAGCTTGACTCCAGTGGCATGGAGAGCACGGGACCCACGTCTGGGCATACCCGTCCCACTCGGGGTGACAAATGCAAAAACAACAATTGATGGACAGAATGCAGAACAATGTCATACATTCACCCCAGTACAGAGATCTGGGCCTAAATCCATCGTTTTTTTGCTCACCATGCCATTCCAGTTTGAACCCAGCCATATGCAAATCAGTCTCGACCCTGTGCCCAATGGAAACAGTCCAGCCCGAACTGCCAGGCCAGGTCCTCCCTGGACTGGAACCAAGCATCCTAGGACCGGTTTCGGGGTTTCACCCCTCATCAGCCAGGATAGCTGGACTCCAGTGGCATGGAGAGCACGGGACCCACGTCTGGGCATACCCGTCCCACTCGGGGTGACAAATGCAAAAACAACAACTGATGGACAGAATGCAGAACAATGTCATACATTCACCCCAGTACAGAGATCTGGGCCTAAATCCATCGTTTTTTGCTCACCATGCCATTCCAGTTTGAACCCAGCCATATGCAAATCAGTCTCGACCCTGTGCCCAATGGAAACAGTCCAGCCCGAACTGCCAGGCCAGGTCCTCCCTGGACTGGAACCAAGCATCCTAGGACCGGTTTCGCGGTTTCACCCCTCATCAGCCAGGATAGCTGGACTCCAGTGGCATGGAGAGCACGGGACCCACGTCTGGGCATACCCGTCCCACTCGGGGTGACAAATGCAAAAACAACAACTGATGGACAGAATGCAGAACATTGTCATACATTCACCCCAGTACAGAGATCTGGGCCTAAATCCATCATTTTTTTGCTCACCATGCTTTTCCAGTTTGAACCCAGCCATATGCAAATCAGTCTCGACCCTGTGCCCAATGGAAACAGTCCAGCCCGAACTGCCAGGCCAGGTCCTCCCTGGACTGGAACCAAGCATCCTAGGACCGGTTTCGGGGTTTCACCCCTCATCAGCCAGGATAGCTGGACTCCAGTGGCATGGAGAGCACGGGACCCACGTCTGGGCATACCCGTCCCACTCGGGGTGACAAATGCAAAAACAACAACTGATGGACAGAATGCAGAACAATGTCATACATTCACCCCAGTACAGAGATCTGGGCCTAAATCCATCGTTTTTTTGCTCACCATGCCATTCCAGTTTGAACCCAGCCATATGCAAATCAGTCTCGACCCTGTGCCCAATGGAAACAGTCCAGCCCGAACTGCCAGGCCAGGTCCTCCCTGGACTGGAACCAAGCATCCTAGGACCGGTTTCGGGGTTTCACCCCTCATCAGCCAGGATAGCTGGACTCCAGTGGCATGGAGAGCACGGGACCCACGTCTGGGCATACCCGTCCCACTCGGGGTGACAAATGCAAAAACAACAACTGATGGACAGAATGCAGAACAATGTCATACATTCACCCCAGTACAGAGATCTGGGCCTAAATCCATCGTTTTTTTGCTCACCATGCCATTCCAGTTTGAACCCAGCCATATGCAAATCAGTATCGACCCTGTGCCCAATGGAAACAGTCCAGCCCGAACTGCCAGGCCAGGTCCTCCCTGGACTGGAACCAAGCATCCTAGGACCGGTTTCGGGGTTTCACCCCTCATCAGCCAGGATAGCTGGACTCCAGTGGCATGGAGAGCACGGGACCCACGTCTGGGCATACCCGTCCCACTCGGGGTGACAAATGCAAAAACAACAACTGATGGATAGAATGCAGAACAATGTCATACATTCACCCCAGTACAGAGATCTGGGCCTAAATCCATCGTTTTTTTGCTCACCATGCCATTCCAGTTTGAACCCAGCCATATGCAAATCAGTCTCGACCCTGTGCCCAATGGAAACAGTCCAGCCCGAACTGCCAGGCCAGGTCCTCCCTGGACTGGAACCAAGCATCCTAGGACCGGTTTCGGGGTTTCACCCCTCATCAGCCAGGATAGCTGGACTCCAGTGGCATGGAGAGCACGGGACCCACGTCTGGGCATACCCGTCCCACTCGGGGTGACAAATGCAAAAACAACAACTGATGAACAGAATGCAGAACAATGTCATACATTCACCCCAGTACAGAGATCTGGGCCTAAATCCATCGTTTTTTTGCTCACCATGCCATTCCAGTTTGAACCCAGCCATATGCAAATCAGTCTCGACCCTGTGCCCAATGGAAACAGTCCAGCCCGAACTGCCAGGCCAGGTCCTCCCTGGACTGGAACCAAGCATCCTGGGACCGGTTTCGGGGTTTCACCCCTCATCAGCCCGGATAGCTGGACTCCAGTGGCATGGAGAGCACGGGACCCACGTCTGGGCATACCCGTCCCACTCGGGGTGACAAATGCAAAAACAACAACTGATGGACAGAATGCAGAACAATGTCATACATTCACCCCAGTACAGAGATCTGGGCCTAAATCCATCGTTTTTTTGCTCACCATGCCATTCCAGTTTGAACCCAGCCATATGCAAATCAGTCTCGACCCTGTGCCCAATGGAAACAGTCCAGCCCGAACTGCCAGGCCAGGTCCTCCCTGGACTGGAACCAAGCATCCTAGGACCGGTTTCGGGGTTTCACCCCTCATCAGCCAGGATAGCTGGACTCCAGTGGCATGGAGAGCACGGGACCCACGTCTGGGCATACCCGTCCCACTCGGGGTGACAAATGCAAAAACAACAACTGATGGATAGAATGCAGAACAATGTCATACATTCACCCCAGTACAGAGATCTGGGCCTAAATCCATCGTTTTTTTGCTCACCATGCCATTCCAGTTTGAACCCAGCCATATGCAAATCAGTCTCGACCCTGTGCCCAATGGAAACAGTCCAGCCCGAACTGCCAGGCCAGGTCCTCCCTGGACTGGAACCAAGCATCCTAGGACCGGTTTCGGGGTTTCACACCTCATCAGCCAGGATAGCTGGACTCCAGTGTCATGGAGAGCACGGGACCCACGTCTGGGCATACCCGTCCCACTCGGGGTGACAAATGCAAAAACAACAACAGATGGACAGAATGCAGAACAATGTCATACATTCACCCCAGTACAGAGATCTGGGCCTAAATCCATCGTTTTTTGCTCACCATGCCATTCCAGTTTGAACCCAGCCATATGCAAATCAGTCTCGACCCTGTGCCCAATGGAAACAGTCCAGCCCGAACTGCCAGGCCAGGTCCTCCCTGGACTGGAACCAAGCATCCTAGGACCGGTTTCGGGGTTTCACCCCTCATAAGCCAGTGTAGCTGGACTCCAGTGGCATGGAGAGCACGGGACCCACGTCTGGGCATACCCGTCCCACTCGGGGTGACAAATGCAAAAACAACAACTGATGGACAGAATGCAGAACAATGTCATACATTCACCCCAGTACAGAGATCTGGGCCTAAATCCATCGTTTTTTTGCTCACCATGCCATTCCAGTTTGAACCCAGCCATATGCAAATCAGTCTCGACCCTGTGCCCAATGGAAACAGTCCAGCCCGAACTGCCAGGCCAGGTCCTCCCTGGACTGGAACCAAGCATCCTAGGACCGGTTTCGGGGTTTCACCCCTCATCAGCCAGGATAGCTGGACTCCAGTGGCATGGAGAGCACGGGACCCACGTCTGGGCACACCCGTCCCACTCGGGGTGACAAATGCAAAAACAACAACTGATGGACAGAATGCAGAACAATGTCATACATTCACCCCAGTACAGAGATCTGGGCCTAAATCCATCATTTTTTTGCTCACCATGCTTTTCCAGTTTGAACCCAGCCATATGCAAATCAGTCTCGACCCTGTGCCCAATGTAAACAGTCCAGCCCGAACTGCCAGGCCAGGTCCTCCCTGGACTGGAACCAAGCATCCTAGGACCGGTTTCGGGGTTTCACCCCTCATCAGCCAGGATATCTGGACTCCAGTGGCATGGAGAGCACGGGACCCACGTCTGGGCATACCCGTCCCACTCGGGGTGACAAATGCAAAAACAACAACTGATGGACAGAATGCAGAACAATGTCATACATTCACCCCAGTACAGAAATCTGGGCCTAAATCCATCGTTTTTTTGCTCACCATGCCATTCCAGTTTGAACCCAGCCATATGCAAATCAGTCTCGACCCTGTGCCCAATGGAAACAGTCCAGCCCGAACTGCCAGGCCAGGTCCTCCCTGGACTGGAACCAAGCATCCTAGGACCGGTTTCGGGGTTTCACCCCTCATCAGACAGGATAGCTGGACTCCAGTGGCATGGAGAGCACGGGACCCACGTCTGGGCATACCCGTCCCACTCGGGGTGACAAATGCAAAAACAACAACTGATGGACAGAATGCAGAACAATGTCATACATTCACCCCAGTACAGAGATCTGGGCCTAAATCCATCGTTTTTTGCTCACCATGCCATTCCAGTTTGAACCCAGCCATATGCAAATCAGTCTCGACCCTGTGCCCAATGGAAACAGTCCAGCCCGAACTGCCAGGCCAGGTCCTGCCTGGACTGGAACCAAGCATCCTAGGACCGGTTTCGGGGTTTCACCCCTCATCAGCCAGGATAGCTGGACTCCAGTGGCATGGAGAGCACGGGACCCACGTCTGGGCATACCCGTCCCACTCGGGGTGACAAATGCAAAAACAACAACTGATGGACAGAATGCAGAACAATGTCATACATTCACCCCAGTACAGAGATCTGGGCCTAAATCCATCGTTTTTTTGCTCACCATGCCATTCCAGTTTGAACCCAGCCATATGCAAATCAGTCTCGACCCTGTGCCCAATGGAAACAGTCCAGCCCGAACTGCCAGGCCAGGTCCTCCCTGGACTGGAACCAAGCATCCTAGGACCGGTTTCGGGGTTTCACCCCTCATCAGCCAGGATAGCTGGACTCCAGTGGCATGGAGAGCACGGGACCCACGTCTGGGCCTACCCGTCCCACTCGGGGTGACAAATGCAAAAACAACAACTGATGGACAGAATGCAGAACAATGTCATACATTCACCCCAGTACAGAGATCTGGGCCTAAATCCATCGTTTTTTTGCTCACCATGCCATTCCAGTTTGAACCCAGCCATATGCAAATCAGTCTCGACCCTGTGCCCAATGGAAACAGTCCAGCCCGAACTGCCAGGCCAGGTCCTCCCTGGACTGGAACCAAGCATCCTAGGACCGGTTTCGGGGTTTCACCCCTCATCAGCCAGGATAGCTGGACTCCAGTGTCATGGAGAGCACGGGACCCACGTCTGGGCATACCCGTCCCACTCGGGGTGACAAATGCAAAAACAACAACAGATGGACAGAATGCAGAACAATGTCATACATTCACCCCAGTACAGAGATCTGGGCCTAAATCCATCGTTTTTTGCTCACCATGCCATTCCAGTTTGAACCCAGCCATATGCAAATCAGTCTCGACCCTGTGCCCAATGGAAACAGTCCAGCCCGAACTGCCAGGCCAGGTCCTCCCTGGACTGGAACCAAGCATCCTAGGACCGGTTTCGGGGTTTCACCCCTCATCAGCCAGTATAGCTGGACTCCAGTGGCATGGAGAGCACGGGACCCACGTCTGGGCATACCCGTCCCACTCGGGGTGACAAATGCAAAAACAACAACTGATGGACAGAATGCAGAACAATGTCATACATTCACCCCAGTACAGAGATCTGGGCCTAAATCCATCGTTTTTTGCTCACCATGCCATTCCAGTTTGAACCCAGCCATATGCAAATCAGTCTCGACCCTGTGCCCAATGGAAACAGTCCAGCCCGAACTGCCAGGCCAGGTCCTCCCTGGAATGGAAACAAGCATCCTAGGACCGGTTTTGAGGTTTCACCCCTCATCAGCCAGGATAGCTGGACTCCAGTGGCATGGAGAGCACGGGACCCACGTCTGGGCACACCCGTCCCACTCGGGGTGACAAATGCAAAAACAACAACTGATGGACAGAATGCAGAACAATGTCATACATTCACCCCAGTCCACAGATCTGGGCCTAAATCCATCGTTTTTTTGCTCACCATGCCATTCCAGTTTGAACCCAGCCATATGCAAATCAGTCTCGACCCTGTGCCCAATGGAAACAGTCCAGCCCGAACTGCCAGGCCAGGTCCTCCCTGGACTGGAACCAAGCATCCTAGGACCGGTTTCGCGGTTTCACCCCTCATCAGCCAGGATAGCTGGACTCCAGTGGCATGGAGAGCACGGGACCCACGTCTGGGCATACCCTTCCCACTCGGGGTGACAAATGCAAAAACAACAACTGATGGACAGAATGCAGAACATTGTCATACATTCACCCCAGTACAGAGATCTGGGCCTAAATCCATCATTTTTTTGCTCACCATGCTTTTCCAGTTTGAACCCAGCCATATGCAAATCAGTCTCGACCCTGTGCCCAATGTAAACAGTCCAGCCCGAACTGCCAGGCCAGGTCCTCCCTGGACTGGAACCAAGCATCCTAGGACCGGTTTCGGGGTTTCACCCCTCATCAGCCAGGATAGCTGGACTCCAGTGGCATGGAGAGCACGGGACCCACGTCTGGGCATACCCGTCCCACTCGGGGTGACAAATGCAAAAACAACAACTGATGGACAGAATGCAGAACAATGTCATACATTCACCCCAGTACAGAAATCTGGGCCTAAATCCATCGTTTTTTGCTCACCATGCCATTCCAGTTTGAACCCAGCCATATGCAAATCAGTCTCGACCCTGTGCCCAATGGAAACAGTCCAGCCCGAACTGCCAGGCCAGGTCCTCCCTGGACTGGAACCAAGCATCCTAGGACCGGTTTCGGGGTTTCACCCCTCATCAGACAGGATAGCTGGACTCCAGTGGCATGGAGAGCACGGGACCCACGTCTGGGCATACCCGTCCCACTCGGGGTGACAAATGCAAAAACAACAACTGATGGACAGAATGCAGAACAATGTCATACATTCACCCCAGTACAGAGATCTGGGCCTAAATCCATCGTTTTTTTGCTCACCATGCCATTCCAGTTTGAACCCAGCCATATGCAAATCAGTCTCGACCCTGTGCCCAATGGAAACAGTCCAGCCCGAACTGCCAGGCCAGGTCCTCCCTGGACTGGAACCAAGCATCCTAGGACCGATTTCGGGGTTTCACCCCTCATCAGCCAGGATAGCTGGACTCCAGTGGCATGGAGAGCACGGGACCCACGTCTGGGCATACCCGTCCCACTCGGGGTGACAAATGCAAAAACAACAACTGATGGACAGAATGCAGAACAATGTCATACATTCACCCCAGTACAGAGATCTGGGCCTAAATCCATCGTTTTTTTGCTCACCATGCCATTCCAGTTTGAACCCAGCCATATGCAAATCAGTCTCGACCCTGTGCCCAATGGAAACAGTCCAGCCCGAACTGCCAGGCCAGGTCCTCCCTGGACTGGAACCAAGCATCCTAGGACCGGTTTCGGGGTTTCACCCCTCATCAGCCAGGATAGCTGGACTCCAGTGGCATGGAGAGCACGGGACCCATGTCTGGGCATACCCGTCCCACTCGGGGTGACAAATGCAAAAACAACAACTGATGGACAGAATGCAGAACAATGTCATACATTCACCCCAGTACAGAGATCTGGGCCTAAATCCATCGTTTTTTTGCTCACCATGCCACAGGGTCAGACTGATTTGCATATGGCCATGTCTGAACTGGGGTGGTGGAGTGAGCTAAAGAATGATGATGGATTAAACCCAGATCAGTTGACTAGGGGTGAGTGTTTGATTTGCTCAAACGCTCCGTCCATCATCCCCTTTGTCATCCCCTTTGGTATCGCTTTGTTACACAATGGCAGCACTGCAAAGTAGGCCCTAACCTTTTGTGACACTGAGACGTAGTGTGCGAGTGGGTGGGTAGTTTAAATTTGTAGGGCCAGAATGTATTTTGAAAAGAAAAACGCAATATCGTAATGAGGCAGGTTGTAAGCTTTTGTCCTCAGAAACATAAGTAATAGTTTGTTGTCATAAAAAGTGATAAAGGCAACCTTCCAACACGGGTTCTCTTACTTCAAATTCCCTTTTATATAGTAAAGCCGAGTAAAGGGAACAGAGAGAGCAAGTTTACAAACACCAAATATCGATGTTTTGTGGCTATACATTGGACCGTTTATTTTTGCTTAAGCGCCAGAGACACAAAAGTTACAGCAAATATAGCTTGTACATTAAATAATTTGGAAGGTTGCCAACTGGGTTCCAGTCTCTATGTGATGTTTTTGAGCAGGTGATTCAGGGCAATTCATAGCATGTTTACATGGCAACAAAACACAAATTTGCAAGTGTGAGCAGCGATACAGATATTTACAGCTAGCCGTAGATATCGGCTTTCAAAACAGATGTGAGTGCATGGCAATTGGTTTCCATGATAAAGGTAGCCTGAAGGCATTCAAAAAGAACACATTTGCCATTTAGAGCCATCGGATCGGAATAACCTGGGTGCTGAGCTGCCAGGGATTGAAGGGCTATACAATTATTACACACTGGGTGTGAAAGAAAGAAAGTGAATAGATTTGTGCATGAAAATAGTGATAGGTGAGTGTGTGTAAGAAACAGCAAAAGGGCTGCACCTTAAAGAATGCATCCGCAACTTAAAGAATGCGTCCATCCTCTGTGCAGCATGCTGGTACCAGTGCGTTTCACACCACTAAAGGTAGGCAAGTGAAAAGGCATTAAAAAGGCAACTCACAGCCAACATTCCCTACATCCTTTATGCAGTGCCGTATCCCTACAGATCAGCATAATTCTGAAGCTGCGTTTTGCAGGGCTTCTTCTTTGCTCGAGCGTTGCATTATTAAAGGGTCAATGTGCAAAACATCGGGTGTTGCCTCCGGGTACTTGCTTCAAAACCAGAAGGGTGGTGGGGGGCTGGCTGTCAAGAAACATCGATGAAGAGTTCATGTTGCTGAATGACCACCTTTTGTCACCGTTACTGCTGTTCCTTTTATCTATGCCGTGCCGCTCCATTCAAGCTTACGCACTCGGAAGGCAGTCTGTGAAATGTTACTGTTTCACAAGTGAAGTTACACTGCAAGGGCTTAAACTGATGGCAAAACAGCAACTGCCTGCTATAGCTATTGATACCCTGAAACTTCTCACAAGGGAGGGGTAAAGGGTAACTGGGAAGAGCTAGTTACACATTCATATGCCAGAGGATGCCGCTCAAACCCGTCCTGACCAGGATTTCCAAACAAAGGCTACAGTCACGAAAGCTTTGGGGGCTTCTTAAATATTTGGACATCATCTGGCAATTCCACTTTAAAAACGAGAGGTAGTAGGTGAAACTCAAGTTGCAGTGTTACTCTCAAAGTCTATGTTCCCACAAGGGACTGTGTGTTGGCGTCATTTGTTGCTCGCTCTCGATGGCTTTGTGCTGGGGTGTAGAGGGTTAAAGCGTGCTCTGACACCGAAGTCTGGCCGGAGCATACAATACTGAAAGATAAGGTGGCCATAAAGCGTGCAACGTAAGCAAACAGTAACATGAGCTGGGTCCATGGAACCAATTAAAACAGGAACAAGCACCAGAAAATGTCCACTGTCGGAGGCGGCATTGGCTTAGTCGGAAGTGAATTGCTCCTTGAAGAATTCACATCAGATGCTTCCGAAGTTAAGAATAACAAGCTGCGAGAAGTGCTCTGTGGTGGGGAGGGGCATTGAAGCGAGGCGCGCGCGCTTGGGCGAGCGAGAGGAAAGCTAGATGGCGCCTCTGCTCGTGCCTGTGCGCGTAACCGCACACTGTATGCCACACAAAGCTGTGGTCGGACTTTTAAAAGCCCACTCACAAAATGTCTCGCCAGAGCAGCGCATGCGCTGGCTCAGGCGAGACCTAAAAAGTATTGCAAGATACCAGCAGGAGATTGTTTTGAGCAAAAACTGCCTCTGCAAGATATTCTCTGCGCAAACAAGTCTTTTGAATGAAACCATTAGATCATACGAAATTTCAAGTAATTTCGGGGTTTTCACCTAACATAAAATTCAAGCATTATGCAAATTTCGCTTAGGCCTCTGGGATACCTTGAAACGTGAATTTTTTATTTTTAAAACTTGGGTTATGGGAGCTAACAAAAGAAGTATTGTTAAAGAAATTGCAATAAAATCACACAATTTTATTTACAGTCGAATCAACGTCAACATTGCATTGCTGCCCCCCACCCCACTTATATTTGTCTAATATATGATTTTCATCTAGCCCAGTGCGAGATTACTTAATATGGTGGCCATATGGAGTAGATTCTGGAGAAAAAGAGTATATTTATAACATGTAGAGATTTAATAGATCAAAGAATATAACATCCGTAGGTCTTTAAAAATCAGAGTGTACAAAATCCTGTGACCATTATGTGGTTCTCACAAGCTCACAGCTCTCTAAAGAAGTCACCATTCTAGTGCACTTTCGGATTCCATGTTAAATGCTTCCTTTACAGTTGCTTTTGTTTTCTGTCCCTTTAGCTAAGGCCCTAATGAAAAGATTAAAAACAGGTGCAAAAGACAAGTGTGCAACATCTACCGATGGCTAAGGCTGCATATAGGAGGCGGACAGGTTCCCATTGTGGTCCTGCTCCCTGGGGTGTCATGGTTGGCTGTTCGTGTGCTTACTATGCCTTCTAGGTACCCATGGGATGTTCATACCTCGCTTTGTATCGGACAGCAGTCAGTCCTGCAGCTGGATGATTCCGCTTTCCTGCTAGTTCGCGTATCCTATATTTCTTGTCTTCTTGCTAGTACCTCTAGCCAGGTTACGTGTATGTACTTTATCTTTTTCACCTCCTGTTGTACACAGTGAAGGACCAGAGAATGAAAGAGAGGCGACCCTTGACTTTAGGATACTCGAAGGTCAATTACAGCATCTTATTGGCTGGAAAGGATACAGGCTGTCTGTTTGCTCATGGGAACCTGCATCTTTTGTGCAGGCGCCATGTCTTGTATGTGCCTTTCATCAACAATTCCCTCTCAAGCCGCAGGGTCCTTCTGGAGTGGGTAGTCCTGTCTGGCCTGAAATTGGGTCTTAGCATAATCACCCTCTTGGAGGTTGAGAATCATGGCATCACCCATCTCATGAAACATTTAGGGCACTATTCTGAAACCTGTGGACTATGGAACCCAGCTCAGAGCTAGAAAGAGTGTTACTAGATGGCTTACATGAGTGTGGGGCATCCTTCCACTTCCAGCATGGGGCCTTTGCTGGTTTGGAGAATGGGATTTCCACTATCCAAGATGGCGGAGGCGAAGGGCTTTTCACATCATCTTTTGCATTTCCATTCTGTAGCTCACCAATCATCTTGGGCGAAAGGATGCTGAGTGCCACACATACCAGTTTATTGTTGCATCTGCCCCATTCTGTAGCTCACCAATCATCTTGGGTGACAGGTGAAAGGATGCTGAATGCCACACATACCAGTTTAATTTTGAGTTTGCCTCATGTACCTATACTCAGCTGGGTAAACTTCTGTCCAACATCATTTGAAAGCTTCTCCTGGGCAGCATATATTTCCTTGTGATGGGTGAAAGCAGTCTCTATTTGACGTACAAAAGCACTGCAGTCATGTAAGAGTGGACTGGAGAGGGGCGATGAAGGGGCTCCCAGGCCCACAGTCTTCTGGTCATGCTAGTAAGTGTACCATCTCAGGTGTGGCAGTCACAATTTGATGGGTCTTGATCAGGAGTCAAGAAACTCCCTTTGTTTCCTTGAATTCCCATCAGAGATGTATCCAGCATCAGAAGCTGGAAGTCCCTGGGGCACAGCATCCCTGGCCGCAAGGAGAGCCGCATTGTCACTGGGGTTGTACGTCAGAATATCCTATACAGAAATATCCCCCGGCGTAATATTTGTTCCTAAATATAGTTTATGACAATATTGTCCTTCTGGGTGTAGGTGTAACTCCAATGGGGCAATATGTTTGTAGAAGACATGTATGACACGATATTTAGTCAGACGATATTCCGACTGCAAGAGTTTGCGGTTGCCTGGTGAAGGCATGAAGTGCCACAAGCAGAGACTCATACTGATACTGCAGATGAGACTGTGTGTGACTCAACCTGTGTCAAGGGCGAGTCCACACTGGAGGTTTTTCCTCCTGCAATGAAAATTGGGGCGGCTGTGTCTTTCTGCCAGACCGGTTGTAGGCTAGTAATGCGTGAGTGGTGAAATAGCAGCAGAAACCAGTCTGAGAGCCTGTTCCACAGAGGAAAACCTGGGTGCATGGACTATCTATCTTATTGTTTATTGATGTGTTTTTTAAAGAGTTTATGAAGTATCCAGACACATAACAAATGCCATTGGCAGGAACCCAATGGCATAAATCAGAAAATGTAGCATATTGTTTACAGGAAAGCCATGTTTCCAGCTGCCCTCAGAAATCTAAATGATACTAAGGCAATGTGTGGTTTTGATACCAAAAACATTTTCTTGCTTTTAGGTAAAGTTTTTTTCTTCAGATTTACCAGAGCCTTGCAGCTCCTCAACAATAAAGTTTAGCAAAAAACATGACAAAATAAAACAAACATTGATAAAAAAAACAAAATTCTGGTGTCCAAAGCCAAACTTACTAGTCTTCCCAGTGTTTATTTATTTTGGGGATGTTCCAAAAAATTACGGATCAGAGCACTGGCTCCATTTTGAGTGGTAACAGGAGGGATATTGCTAACATATTGAGTTCCTTGTTGTTATAAGGATTTGTGGCAAATGCAAAGACACTTGAATACAATAGGCTTGTTGATCAACAGCCCACGCAAACAGGTCAGATGACAGGAGACAGATGTTCAGAGACATTCCAGGAGCAGACTGCATCACTATTTCATATTACCTGCAAACGATGAGTCAGACAGATGAGGAGTCCCAGCGAGATTACATTGCCGTCATCGAAGCGAGATCCAACTATTACAGGGATAATCCGCGAATGAGACTTGGCGAGATGAAAGGGAGTATCTCTTGCGGCACCTTCAGATGATAGAAACAGATGATGAGGCCTTGGAAAGCTGAGGTCCCAAGGAGAGACTTTGATCGACCCTCACTCCTAAGTTACGAACTGATGCACCTGGGGCAGGACGCCGGCATTGATTAGTCGGCCACCAAGCAGAAGACCAGATAGAGGAGGAACCAGCCCGATGAGGTCCTCTATTTTCTTGGAATTGAGTTAAAGGCAGTTGTCTCCATCTAGTTTGGCTGAGCAGTGGACACTTGCAGAAATTTGTTGTAACCGTCTCCAAATTTCCATCAGGCTGGAGTATGAACTGGGTCTCATTGACATGACATATGAAGGAAAGATGATGTCATCAATTAGTTTGGCAGAAAAACCTATAGAAAGCACAGGTGAGTGCCTGATAAACCATTTCACCAAATTATCAACTCTGCAGATGCAGCATGTTCTACATAATTAAGGATTTGCCGGATTTTCCATAAAATCCATCATCTGCTGCATAATTTGCAGATTCTATAAAAAATTGTTTCTTGCTCAAACATCACTGAAAAGCAGCGACAAGTTTTGCCGCATAGTAGAAGGCCTCCCACAAAGGATAACTGGTCACCTTATTTCACTATTTGGGTGCCAAACTGGTACTAATTAGGAGAAACCTGTGCCAGGACAGTGTTAACTTTTCACAAATCACAAAATAAATAAGTAACACCACAACAAAATGTGCTGCATCACACTGCATAATGTGCCTTTTCCTGCGGCATAATTTAGTCAACCCTGCAGCATAATTTGGCCCTCCCCTGTTGCATAATTCCAGTGGCCCTGACTGTAAGGAATACATCGAAAATAAAGTTCAAGCAGCGAACATTTCAGTGATTCGGGTAAAGAATGGAAGGCAGAGAGACCAAAAGGGTAGAGTGTAGCCTTAAGGCATTACTAAGAGCATGTACTGGAAATTACCACTGGTGTTGAGATAAACTGGAAACTCATTACTACTGGTGAGATAAACTAGGCACTTACTACCACTGGTGAGATAAACTGGAAACTCATTACCACTGGTGAGATAAACTGGAAACTCTTTACTACTGGTGAGATAAACTGGAAACTCATTATTACTGGTGAGATAAACTGGAAACTCATTACCACTGGTGAGATAAACTGGAAACTCATTACCACTGGTGAGATAAACTGGACACTTACTACCACTGGTGAGATAAGCTGGACACGCATTACCAATGATGAGATAAACTGGAAACTCTTTACCACTGGTGATATAAACTGGACCCTTACTACCACTGTTGAGGTTAACTGGACACTTACTACCACTGGTGAGATAAACTGGAAACTGATCAGGAGACCTCTTCCATATGGAAGTGGAGGAATTTATAAACCTAGGTAACCATCTTTGTTCAGTAAGAAGCATGACGGTGCAAGGGAAAAAGACATCTTCGGCTGGAGAAGATTTTGTATACCCAAGAGTCATCCTCAAGGCATTCAGTATCACCAGCCAGTGCTTAATTTGAGCCGGTGATTGCAGATAGGGCTTGCCAACAATCAGTTTTGGAGACCAAGACTTATTTTTCATCATCAGACTTTGACCAAGAGCAATAGAATGAAAGGATGAAAAGGGAGAAAGGAGGAGAAAATTGAAAGATAGTATAACAGTGACATCGAGTGAAAGCAAGGATGAAAATAAACCAACAATGATGTAAAGAAATAGTAAGTGTAGGGTGGTGGAAGAAAGAGGAATGAAGTGAAATCAAAACTAACATACCTTAATACTTGCCAACCAAAACATTTGATGGAACAGACTGTGGATGTCTTAGAAAACCTTTGGACCCCTACACTAATGTGCATCCTCAAGTCCCCTAATCATGACTAGTAACCATGGCACACATCGACAGAACAGGTATCCAGGTCCAAGGCACCAGTGGAGAAGTATGGATCAGGCAAAGTTCGATGAGGGAGTCCTGTGGGAAGGTAAGCAGGGGTCATTGGTCCTGGTCCAAGAGAATATAGCCGAAGAACAGGAATGAAAGGACAAGCAGGGGAATGCGGTGCAGCAGAGGGTGAACGCGCCGGAAGAAGTGCAAGGGAAAGGGGTGCTACAGCTATAGGGTATGCACTGAGGGGTAACAGAGTGGGCTGCATTGGGAAACGTGCATGAGTAACCAGAGTGGGAAATAAGTGAAAAGGCAATAACTGTTGTGTTGCTTGCATGGCATGATACCAGTCGTGACACCATGGTCGTCACCAGGCACTTCCAGGCTTGAGAAGAAAATACTACAGCAGATTGCAGGCACTGCAGCAGACCAGAGATTTGAATGAGCCTGTGAGACAAGATGGGGCACTTTAACTCCCTTTCACTCTAGCACGTCCCTGTCCGGCAGGGACTGAGGCAGGCGTTTGGAGAATGTTCTTTCATTATTCCAGCAGGGTAGAAAGTGAGTAT
The DNA here is from genome assembly GCA_963921515.1 of Calotriton arnoldi. NCBI lineage: Eukaryota > Metazoa > Chordata > Amphibia > Caudata > Salamandridae > Calotriton > Calotriton arnoldi. The sequence continues at coordinate 165,241 of CAWUFW010010551.1, forward strand.
ATCAGCAGGGCATTGTAAAGAGTCAGGCATGAATCGTATTGCAGGGTGTCAATTCATAGCTGACCCTGATATGTGTCATGCTCCTTCCACCCAGTGTGATGGCAGCGAGAATGTGAGAACTTGTACTTCAGGTCAGGAAACTCTCAAACACTACTCACCCTCTCGGTGAGATGGCAGAAGTCTCTCTTGTGGAGTAAATCCTTTCTCTGTCAACCTTCTCATCTACAAACCTTGAAAGGTCTTCTGTGCTTTCCAGAAGAACCACAAACAGGGGCCCCAATAAAACGGTGGAGAAAGAGAATCCAGCATGGACCACCAGACAAAGGTGCTACAGACTGCTTTCCACTGTGAAGTCCCAGGACCCTACGGTTCTGGGCAGTTTCAATGAGAGAATTGCGTAACCATTTGGGGAGGTGGTAAGGTATGGCTATTAACAGTTAGGAGATATTGAGAAGTTTAGTTGAATGTTGTACACTGATGGATAAAGATGGCAATTATGAGCTCAGTGTTTGGCGTGTTCATTTTACATGCTCCTGGGCTGGGTACGATGTGACAACTGACGACGAGTGCGGGATCTGGCCCCGAAAGAAACAAGACCGCTCTCCCTGAGAGTTTTCAATGCTACAACAAACTACTTGTGCATGCCACGTGCACCTCTTCGATGAGAAGCAGTTCGAAGTTGGCGTGTGTTGAATCAACACCACGCTCCATCCCATATACGGCCCTCAAAGAAGTTGAAAGCCCTGCAGAGGAGCACACTCAAAAAGCATGCCAGAAACCCACTGGTAAGGCCAAAAGAAGAGATAACAAACAAGTACAGGAGAAGAAACCGTCACTTGCCGTCAAAAAAGAAGATGGCACCTTACGACCTCCGATCAGGTTTGACTATCCAAGTACAAGCACACGGCCAGGACTTGCGGGAGGTACCGGCCAAGAAAGAAGGGCAGCTGCCGTCACCTGAACAGCATATACTCTCAACGCAGTCAAAAAGAGCATGAAGTACAATGCTGCTGTGTTTCTGAAATCACTATTACTATTCAACACAGCGAAGAAGCAAAATATTGGTGCAAGATGGACTGCATGGATTGAGACATTCGATGATTTCATAGATGCCCTGGAAGAAGTAGATGATAAGAAAATCATTAAGTACCTAAAGAAACTTGCCGGTGACGGAGTAAAAAAACAGTGCTGGAGAAAATATCACAAGCTGATACAGCATCATACTGTCAAATTAAGGAAGCGTTGGAAGCCAAGTTCAATCGAATGCCAAACATCAAGTATAAAAAGGTACATTTTCAATAAAGTGAGACTACAAGTTGGTGTAACGAGGGATGAGTTGGTTGAGAAACGTGACATGCTTATCAAGCATTGTAAACTTAGTAAATTTAATGATGAAGAAGCCATGCGCCTCGGAGTTATTGATGGCTGTCTTTCAGACTCATTTAGAAGAAGCATGTTGAGGGAGACACTTAGTTTAGAAAAAGTGCAATCGCTGCAAAAGCCTAGGAAACAGCAGATCGGCAAACCGATGACATGGAAGCTGGAACAGCAAAGATTGAATCAACACTAATCATGAAGAGCAAATACAAGCACATAGTAGATACATGTAAGTCGACATTCTCATAGAATGGAAATCTGTGTTTCCGATGTCGTTTTTCAATTCCACATGAAAGCAAATGTCCAGCCATCAGACAGAAGTGCACAGGTTGTGGAAAGGAAAACAACTTTGTAACAGTTTGCAAGGCAACAGAGAAACCACATGCGTCACGGCGAGGCGAGAAAATAGATGCCAGAAAGTTCCAGATGCATTCTCGCCACGCCTACAAAGACAATAAGCAACCTCAATTGCGACAGGTGGACACTACAAAAGGTGGATCGTCCAAGTTCATCCATCAAAGGTTTTTCGACGTCACAGTCAAGCAACAGTGAAGAGGGTGAATGTGCGATGACCATATCCGCCAAAAATTGACATGCACACATGGACCTTGCTGCTTGCAACGAAGGAGCGACAAAAACAAGTGAGTCAACAAAACAAAAGAATTCATATGGACACTGTCCCAAGATCATACTAAAAGTCAACGGTTGCCCCATAAACTTTGTAATTGACAGCAGTGCATCAATCAACATCATGCCATTCGAACAGTTTAATATTTTGTCACCCATACCTCGACTCAATGCATCAAACATGAAGGTGTACACCTGGGCTGCTTCGAAACGGTTGCAGAGTCAAGAATCATTCACGGTGACCTTACGACATAAAAAGACGTCTGTTCAAGCCCCAATTCACATTCTCCAAGGTACTTCATCCAGTGCATGTCTACTCAGTTTTACAACTCCTGCTGATGTAGGACTAATATCTATATACATATGCAATATAAAATTGTGAGTCAGTTCCCGTCGTTATTTCGTGGCTTAGGAAAACTCAAGACAAGGAAGGTGCAACTTCACATCTTTGTGACATCCGGCCTGTTGCACAGCGACAATGCAGAATAGCATTTCACCTGCAAGAAGCGGTCAAAAAGAAACTAGAAATACTGTTGAAGCATGACATCATTCAGCGCTCTACTGGTCCCAAATCATGGTGTCACTCATGGTGGTAGTGCAAAAAAGGACAGTGGAGGTGCAGTGCACATGTGCGAGGATATGCGCTAGGCCAACAAAGCAATTGATAGAGAAAGACATCTGGGTCCGCACATTGCAGACATGATCATGCAGCTGAACGGAGCCAAAGTCTTCTCCCTTCTTGACCTGAACAAGAGATACCATCAACATGATATTAGAAGAAAACTGAAGGCACATTACAACTTTTTCGACTCATGTTGGTTTGTTCAGATACAAAAGGTTGAGTTTTGGAGTGTCATCTGCTGCAGAAATATTCCAAGATGTCATGCGTAGAATGATTCAACCTGTTACACATGCTTTCAATTACAGTGATGACATACTGGTATTTGGGACAAAACAGAAGGAGCATGAGCAGGCTCTCAAACAAGCATGCCAGTTACTGACAAATGCAGGTCTCACTCTAAATGCAGAAAAGTGTGAATTTCACAAAACCAAACTAAAGTCCTTTGTGCACATATTCTCTGATGGGGAATGACTCCTGAGTCCTGACCCAGATAAAGTACAAGCACTGTCAGCCACCCAACCCCCACAAGATGTCCCTATGCTATGATCCTTCTTAGGCATGGCCAGCTATTGGTCAAGGTACATTCTTGACTTTGCCACAGTGAGTGCCCCATTGAGAGACCTGACTAAATGAAATGCCCAGTTCCGATGGTCGTCTGAATGAGACCAAAGCTTAGAGAGGATAAAGCATGCCATTGAAATGCCACTGAATAATGGACATCCAAATGCTCAGAGACACATTGGGGCATATTCTCAAGAACGTGTGATAACTACCGCAAGTGTAGCTTAGTGCAACCCTACACATCGCAGTCCATCGCGGGAAAACAACTCTGTGTTAACGTGGTATTCACAACACGGCGGTACCATGCGATAGTCACAGGACAACGCGTCAAATGAACGCGTTAGAAACAACGCGACGCCGCATAAACGCGAAACCCCAACACGAAAATAGTAGCGATGATGCCAATCGCAATACAAACATCTATGAAAACCAGCCACAGGCCTGCAATTCCCACGCGTCATGCGGGAAAATGCACCATAAAAGTAGAAAAAAACATACCAACAAAAGCCAAACAACAGCGAAGCACAATGGAGGCAGCCGGGGCAAGTACAGAGGACAACCAGAACACCACAAGCCCCACGGAGGACCAGCCTGGGACCTCGGGGTCAGGGAAGGGCAAGGACAAGAAGAAGAGGAAGACGAAATTCAGTCCGCAGGAAAACAGGATCCTGATAACGGAGGTGATAGAACACCATCAATCACTGTTCGTCACCTCCACTGTGTCACTGGCTACTAAAAATGGAATATGGCAGACCATCGTGGACAAGGTGAATGCAGTCGGAGTGCTGAAGAGGACAATGGACGAGGTCAAGAGGCGCTGGAATGATGTGAAGCGCAAAACCAAACTGAAAACTCGCAAACAACCGGAAGGCAGCAATGCAGACTGGAGGTGGGAGTCCTGCGCCACAGGAGGAGCTGGACGAAATGGAGGAAATGGTGTCCACAGTCATCAGTGGGGAGACGGTGGCATGAGTCGGGGGACCGGACACTGCTCAACATGACCGGACACAACAGCAACAGGGTGAGTAACCACCAGTGACTGGGGGGACGTGGGGAGATGGGCACAATGGCACACATGCACAAATAAGCATAGCTCATCTGCGGACAAAACATGCCCCAGACCCACAACTCCCACCAACAGATCAATGCACACAGGTATGCAACTTCTCAGCACTGCAGAAGCACAGAACCCAGAGGAACACCCCATGGAAGGGAGGAGGGCAGCTAAATCGGAGCTGCAGGGGCGACTCCCCCAAAATGCGGCACACACACATAAAATGCAGAGCACATCAACATTGACAACAAGGTGGTACAAACCGCAACACGTCCACAACAGAACAGAGGACACAACAGGTGCCGCATGTGCGCAGAAACTGGCCAATCACATATGGCACTGCAGGGAAATATGAGTTGACAATGTACAAGTACAAACTCACATCCGTGATGTAGTCGGAGTGTCCACTGTCCCGCATCAAATAGGCAGCTCCCCCCAAACAGTCACAATGTACACTGTGATGCAGTCTGAATGCAGACATGCACAATGCATCAACATACATGTGTACACGATGTCAAACTGCATCTCCCCTTCACATTGCAGGGGGAAATCCAACACCTCCTGCAGAGCAGTCTGAACCTCTCTTCTCTGATTACAAAGAGGACCACCACACCTTCAACTCAGACGCCCTGGAACAGCTCGTGGAGAGCCTCAGCAGCCCACTTCCAGGATCAGGGCAACCCAGCTGCCACGAGGAGCTCCCCCCCCCCTGCACAGTACACACAGCAGGCAGCACCCACCACCACGGCTGCCTCCCAAACCCCCACGACGAACACATGGCCTTCCAACGCCGTGTGTTGGGGTGCCAGGAGAAGCTGGCTGAACAGGTGCAGGTGGGGTTCGACCGCATGGCAGCCAAATTAGACGCCATATGTGGGTGTCTAAGTCCCATCAGGGACCACTCACAGTCCCTAACGGATGCCCACAGTCCGCTCCATGCCCTCCAACGGACCATGGCTGACATCGCCAGAGTCCTGACTCTGCGACAAGAACGATTGTCTAGCCAGAGTTCCTCCAGCGATCTCGCACGGGAGTTGGGACACATGCGGAGGATCATGGAGAACATGGAGCGGACGCAGGTGGAAAGAGCGGCTGCCACGGCTGCACACCAGCGAGAGGTAGCTGGGTCCCTCAATGCCCTAAAGACTTTCCTCATGGCATTGCTGCCACAAGACCTGGCGCTGATGCATGCTGCTGCTACCACCCCATCCACATCTCTGGCCCCTGATGTGTCTGTGCCACACAGTGCTGGGGACAGTACACCACCACCCACATGTGAGGCACATGCAACAGCAGAGGACGAAGATGCGGATGAACCCACCCTCGTGGTCAGGAGGACGCAGTAGCATTCATCTCCGCCATGTGGCCTGTTTCTGCTTGGTTTTGCCCTCTGCATCATCACCTTCCACTGACCCCCGATGCACTCTGCGACACTCACCTCGGACCTCGACATGGACTGCCATATTCTGTTTGGTCACCAATGACACAGCTATCAGACTGCGGACTTAAGTCCTCCCCTCCTGATGTACCTGTCATTCCCTGAAGGACTCAGGCTGGCCCTCCACGGGCCGACAATGTGAAGTGGGGTTGGCATGGCCCTGTACTGCCCCAGCTGCAACACTCCCTTGAATGCGTAATAAACATTCATATCCACACAGATGTGTCATGTCTATGATCTTTCAATTGTGGAAGTATGGATGAATGTAGGGTCAGTGATTCCCCCTTACGTCCATGTTGCCCATGTTGTGGGACTATTGTCACAGGCTGACAGATTGCCGATTCCAGTCCGGGTGGCACCGACACTACAACGGAGACACATCCATTAGTCACTTCCTTGTCCAGCACAGGACGGAACCACGCCCAGAGCCCTGGGGTCTTTGTTCGCACCCTTACGCTGGACTGGCATACGCCAGGGCAGCCCACTCCAATTACGCACACAGGGGGGGGGGACAGCGCTACATGTCCTAGGTCCTCACTGTGGGGATCTGCAGCTCACAGGTCTAGTTGTCAGCATGCCACAGCCACTCCCTCACGGCTGGTGTACACCCACACCACACCCATCCAGCACTGGCGTCACAGGACATGTGACCCTGGCAATAAAAATGGCCTGGCGCACGTGCTGGACGCCATTTCCACTCTCTCTCTGACTGGGTGTGTTAGAAATTGGATTTTTGGTAGGCTAGGGCGTGGGCCAAAGCCAGGCAAAAACCACCCCTCTAGTCAGGATAAGGGAGCTACACTTCTAAAATAAGCCCTGCTCACCCCCTTGGTAGCTTGGCACGAGCAGCCAGGCTTATCTTAGAGGCAGTGTGTAAAGCATTTGCACATAACCAACAGTAATACAGTGTACGCACTACAAAAGGACACCACACCAGTTTAGAAAAATATCCAATATTTTTATATAATTAAGACAAGACCAAAAAAACGATAAAAATCCACAATACTATACTTAAAAGTTCACAGTTCCAAAAATACGCTAATTAAAAAGAGTTCCTAGTGTGGATAGCTCCGTCCGGGCTACCACGGCGTCGTGAACAACAAATCCAACAGTTCTGGCTGGTCGCGGGGTCGCGGGCCAGCTACGGTGTCGGGAAGACCCGCAAAACAGTACCTGTGAGAAATGCAGGGCATAGAGGCCCTTGAAGTCACTCGCGTTGCAGGTCGAGCTCCTCTCTGGTGGAATCAGGAGCGCCGCAAGGCGTCGGGTGCTGCGGTGCGAAGTGCAGCGGTGCTCCCAGGTGGCGGTGCGAGTAGCGGCTCAGTGGCGGCGTCAGATGGCGTCGTCGGTGAGACCAGGGTCGCGGTGCGAGATGAAGGCGGTGCTCGCCATGGTGCTAGCAGGCCACAGTGCAAGCAGCGGCGTCGTTGCTGAAGCGCTGTCGTCGGCTGACGAACTGGAGTCGATGGCGTCGGTAGGTCAAGGCTGCGGTGCAGGATGAGGGCGGTGCGTCGTGTGACTTACGAGCGGTGCCCTTGAACCACGGTGCAAGCAGCGGCGTCGATTTCGGTGGGAAGTGGCGGCGTCAGGCAGGCCAAGGCGTCCTCGTGAAGCAAGGCGGTGCGGCGTGCGGTGCCCACAGGTCGCGGTGCGAGCAGCGGCTCGGTGGCGGCATCAACAGGCGTCGTCGGTGAGACCAGGGTCGCGGTGCGGCATTGCGGCGGTGCCCTCTGCGGTGCCAAAGCTTCGGCGTGAAGCGAGGCGGTGCGGAGTGTGGTGCCCACAGGTCGCGGTGCAAGCAGCGGCTCGGTGGCGGCGTCAAAAGGTGTCGTCGGTGAGACCAGGGTTGCGGTGCGGCGTTGCAGCGGTGCCCTCTGCGGTGCCAAAGCTTCGGCGTGAAGTGAGGCGGTGCGGAGTGCGGTGCCCACAGGTCGCGGTGCAAGCAGCGGCTCGGTGGCGGCATCAACAGGCCTCGTCGGTGAGACCCGGGTTGCGGTGCGGCGTTGCGGCGGTGCCCTCTGCAGTGCCTTCAGGACACGGAGTCGGCAGTGGCGTCGTAGACGCCGTCGAGTTGGTGTTCTTCGGGTGGCAGCACAAAACACACAGTCCCCAGTGCTGTGGGTCGAAGAACTTGAAGTCTTTGCTGTTCCTGAGACTTCGTGAACAGGGGGCAAGCTCTACCTCAAGCCCTTAAAGAGACTCACAAATTAGGTTGCCGAAAGTCCAGTCCAGGCCTTTCACTGCCCAAGACAGAAGCAGCCACTGCAGGTCTGCCCAGCAAAGCACCCAGCAAAGCAGTCGTTCCTTTTCGCAGCTTCTCCGGCTCTTCTTCTTGGCAGTCTTCTTGTTCCAGATGAGTTCTGAAGTTCAGGGGTCTGGGACCCAGTATTTGTATCTAAAAATCCTTTGATCTTTCAGGCAGAGGATGTCTGTGCCAGGCCAGAACCAGTTCTGCCTTCTCTGGTGTGATTTCATGGCAGAAGGTGGAGACGGCATTGTCCGAGGCAGACCAGGCCCTTTGAGGTGCAAGGAAATCTCCCCCCCCCTTCCCGCATCGCAGCCCAGGTCTATTCAGCCCTTTCCTGACCTACCTAGACTATCTGGAGCCCCTCTGGCCCCCCAGCCTTCTGTCATCCAAAACCCAGACAGGTAATCCACATTCCAAAAGAGGCACACGGGATGACTGAGCAAGAAAATACCCACTTTCTAAAAGTGGTATTTTCAAACGCAGAATGTAAAAATCACCTTCACTAAGAGATGCATCTTTAGATTCTGAGTTCAGGCATACTAAATTGTATTTTCTTACCGAATTCCCTGGGCCAGTTGTGTTTATAAGATGTTATAAACAAGCCTCCCATTCTGTCCTACGGGGAACTGGTAGCCTTGCAATAGTAAAAAACGAAATTGGCTGTAATTCACTATTAGGACATGCCACACACACCAGGGTATGTCCTACCTTTCACATACATTCACCCTGCCCACAGGGGTACCTTGGGCCTACCTGAGGGATGTCTGACATGTAAGAAAAGGGAAGGTTAGGGACCGGCCAGTGTGTGCACTGGCCAAGTCCACATGGCAGTTACAAACTGCGCGCAGACTCTGCAATGGCAGGTCTGAGTTACCGTTTTCAGGGCTACTCACGGGGGTGGCACAACCAGTGCTGCAGGCCCCCGGGTAGCATTTGATTCACCGGCCCTGGCACACGCAGTGCACTTTACTAGGGGCTAACAACTAAATCAAGTATCCAATTACGGAAACACCAATTCATAACACAATTTACACAGAGAGCAGTGGTAAAGTGCCCAGAGTCCTAGAACCAACACAAACAGGTCAGGGAAAAATAGAAGGAAAAAGCAAAAAGTTTGGGGATAACCCTGCAAAAAGGGCCATTTCCAACACAACCCCCTTCCAGCCTAAAGCCAGGGGAGACCAATCCATACCTCGATGGACTTCCCTGCTTGGGGCGATAGAACATGGGACCTGGCCCGCAACAGCAGGGTTTTCTTCCCGTTCTACGCCTTCCTGAACCTAGTTGGATCCCTCTATCCATACTCTCAGGGCCCACTAAGCTGACCCATGGGGACCCCTTCTCCTCACCTGTGGACCCCATCTGTGCAGCACCTAAACTTACTTTGCTCACAGATGTGTCCCAACAGGCAGACAGTACCCACATGGCCAACACAATGGTGTGGCCCAGCCCACCCCCGGGGTGTGACTCCTGTCCCCCTCCCAGGGGCAACTCTGTCCACCAGGACAGCCAGCCACAGTGGCCACTGATAAATGTCAGTGATGAGAGGCAGGCCTTATGCCTTTCAGGCCACTCCAACCGCTGTGGCGTCAGAGAGTGGGGGGCGGTAGCCCCAGGTGCCTGGCACCCTTTCTCCACTCTCTCCCCGCCAAGTCAGGTACGGCCTCCTGACACTGGCCCACCAGCCCAGGGTCTGTACCCTGTGGCTGGACAGGAGACTGGGGTGGGCTCTCCCACACCCTCTCCTTCTCCCCGGGGTTCTGTACCCTTCCACCTGGAGCGGTACCCCCTTCCAGAATTGTCAAGGCACCTGTGGTAGGTGTCCTGCACAATTCGCCCACCAGTTCAGGGGTGCTATCCTGCAACTGGTACACCAGCCCAGGGTCTGTACCCTGGGGCTGAACCAGGGACTGGGGTGGGCTCTCCCACACCCGGTCCTCCCACCTGGAGCGGCACCCCCGGAAGACAAACTGGTAGGGGCACGGTTAGCAGTCTCCCCTTTCCCCAGGTCAGGGGGGACACCCTGAACCTGGTCCTCCAACCCAAGGTCGGTACCCTCAGGCTGACCTGAGGTCTCGGCCAAGGCTCTCCTCCCCTCACCTCTCCTTCTGGGGTCCTGCATTCTCCTCCCCGGAGAAGCACCCCCAGAACCAAAAACTGTCAGGATGCTGAAACCGGACCTTCTACACAACTCTTCCACCAGTTCAGGGCCTTGACCCTGCAACTGATCCACCACCCTCGGATCTAAACCCTCAGGTTGAACCGGGGTCAGAGGCGAGGACTCCCTCCTCTGCACCCCCTTCCAGAGTTCTGCACCCTCCCATCTGGAGTGGTACCCCTAGAAGATAAACCGGTTAGGACACTGCTTATAGTCGTCCTTCCCTCCAGGTCAGGCAGGACCTGAACCTGGCTTCCCAACCCAGGGACTAACCCCTGCGGCTGAGCACCTGCCCGGCGCACCAGGACTTCCTTGAGAGCACGCATGCCCCCCTGAGGGTAACACATGATTCATGTGTTGTGTGACAGTCTGCCTGGCGCAGATCTCCCGACCCCTGTCCATCTGACAGTGCGCGAAGATCCCCCAGGACAGAAGTGGTGTCACCATGGTCACTCCTAGGAGGCTCAGCCCTTCTGGCTGGCCCCTGACCCACTGGTTCTCCCACTGGGGAACGCATCCCCCTCTCACCCCTCAGTCTGGACTTCTGCACCCTCCACTTCGGAGCGGCACCGCCAGACACCTAACCGCTGGAGCTCTGTTTACAGACACTCCACGTTCTCCTGCCTCTAGGAGATCCCCCTCGACAGACTGCCTACCAGTACAGCCTAGGCTCCCCACCAGATGTTCCCTCCTGGAACCACCCAGGCTCTGGGACCGGCTACGGGCACCTTGGGCCGCAGCCCATTCCCACTCCTTCTCCGCAGAGACAGGACGTGAGTCCCTACACCCTTCCCACGACACCGGGACCTATCTGGGCTACCACGAACCTTTCCCACCACCCTTGGTTGGGAAATATCTAAGCCACTTCCTTCCGGGTCACCCCCAGATGCTTCACCAGACCCTCTGGAATCCACCAAAAGGTCTGCCTCCAGTGCAAGCTCCCTGGGGTCAGAGATCTCACAATCCACTGGGTGTTGGCATAGCTCTGGAAAACAGGGACTTAAAATATGCTCTCCAACAATTGAATCACACAGCCCCACACAGGTGTTAACCAAACTACCCTTCACCCAACCATCCAGTGCCTCAGAAAAGTACCCCACATCATTCTCACAAGACTGGCGAGAAAGTGTCTGACTGGTGCTGTCTCTTAACCCATACTCTTCTGGCTGGTCTCCATAACCACTTACTAGGGCTTCTATCATGGGGGAACCCCTCTACCTGCACCTCTCATCTAGAGTCAGTAGAGTGTCCCTCCCACTACCAGGAAAAGAATCCCCTGTGCCCGTTCCCCAATCCACCTCAGGGACACTGCGCACCACTGGAGTAATCTCATAATCCTGAACCCCCGGGTGTATGTCAACCCCTCCTTGAAGCAGGGCCCCAAATGGGTGTGTGTGTGTACCTCATCCTCAGTACTGGACCTAACACTTTTGCTGCCACCATCTGTGCTGGGCCTAGCCATACTGGCTTCCCAGTCCAGCTCTCTCATTTTAAACTCATAGTCTAACATCATCCTTTTCTCCTCCATGGCTAACTTAAGCTTCTCCAGTTCCATAGCAACTCTCCTTGCTTCCCGCCTGTCCTCCAGCTCCTCTGGGGACAAACGGCTGCTGCCTGATTTAGAGGGCGCCCCTCTTCCCAAAAGCACATCCACCCTTGGAATAGGCACCTCTGCCTCCATGCCAAGATCCCCAGACAGCTCACTAGCATGTCTGGCTGCTACCCAGGCCCTCAGCGCCTTTTGTAGCTCCTCTCTTCTGGTGAGGCCCCTGATTTGGATTTTGAGGTTTTTGCAGATCGCCTTCAATTCCTTCACATTGTAGATTTCTCACCTCTCCTCCTCAAAGGCCACTTCCAAGGGTGCAACAGATGATGCAATTGATTCAGGCATGTTGTACTGGAAAGTTCAAGTTCAAAACCAATGGAAAGGCAAAAATAGACCCCAAAAAACAGTATGTGGTACGTATTGGTCTGCGATATGGTAGTAGTGCCCACCAATCACTGTAAGTCAAGTGCAAACGCAAGTCCTATCCTCACCGCTGACAACCAATGTTAGAAATGGGATTTTTGGTAGGCTAGGGCGTGGGCCAAAGCCAGGCAAAAACCACCCCTCTAGTCAGGATAAGGGAGCTACACTTCTAAAATAACCCCTGCTCACCCCCTTGGTAGCTTGGCACGAGCAGCCAGGCTTATCTTAGAGGCAGTGTGTAAAGCATTTGCACATAACCAACAGTAATACAGTGTACGCACTACAAAAGGACACCACACCAGTTTAGAAAAATATCCAATATTTTTATATAATTAAGACAAGACCAAAAAAAAACGATACAAATCCACAATACTATACTTAAAAGTTCACAGTTCCAAAAATACGCTAATTAAAAAGAGTTCCTTGTGTGGATAGCTCCGTCCGGGCTACCACGGCGTCGTGAACAACAAATCCAACAGTTCTGGCTGGTCGCGGGCCAGCTACGGTGTCGGGAAGACCCGCAAAACAGTACCTGTGAGAAATGCAGGGCGTTGAGGCCCTTGAAGTCACTCATGTTGCAGGTCGAGCTCCTCTCTGGTGGAATCAGGAGTGCTGGCGCCGGCAGGCTTCGGGTGCTGCGGTGCGAAGTGCAGCGGTACGGCGTGCGGTGCCCCCAGGTCGCGGTGCGAGCAGCGGCTCGGTGGCGGCATCAGATGGCATCGTCGGTGAGACCAGGGTCGCGGTGCGAGATGAAGGCGGTGCCCGCCACGGTGCTAGCAGGCCACAGTGCAAGCAGTGGCGTCGTCGTTGCTGAAGCGCTGTCATCGGCTGACGAACTGGAGTCGATGGCGCCGGCGTCGGTAGGCCAAGGCTGTGGTGCAGGATGAGGGCGGTGCGTCGTGTGACTTACGAGCGGTGCCTTCGAACCACGGTGCAAGCAGCGGCGTCGATTTCGGCGGGAAGTGGCGGCGTCAGGCAGGCCAAGGCGTCCTCGTGAAGCAAGGCGGTGTGGCGTGCGGTGCCCACAGGTCACGAGGCGAGCAGCGGCTCGGTGGCGGCATCAACAGGTGTCGTCGGTGAGACCAGGGTCACGGTGCGGCATTGCGGCGGTGCCCTCTGCGGTGCCAAAGCTGCGGCGTGAAGCGAGGCGGTGCGGGGTGAGGTGCCCACAGGTCGCGGTGCAAGCAGCGGCTCGGTCGCGGTGTCAACAGGCGTCGTCGGTGAGACCAGGGTTGCGGTGCGGCGTTGCGGCGGTGCCCTCTGCGGTGCCAAAGCTTTGGCGTGAAGCGAGGCGGTGCGGGGTGCGGTGCCCACAGGTCGCGGTGCAAGCAGCGGCTCGGTGGCGGTGTCAACAGGCGTCGTCGGTGAGACCAGGGTTGCGGTGCGGTGCTGCGGCGGTGCCCTCTGCGGTGCCAAAGCTTTGGCGTGAAGCGAGGCGGAGTGCGGTGCCCACAGGTCGCGGTGCAAGCAGCGGCTCGGTGGCGGCATCAACAGGCGTCATCGGTGAGACCAGGGTTGCGGTGCGGCATTGCGGCGGTGCCCTCTGCAGTGCCAAAGCTTCGGCGTGAAGCGAGGCGGTGCGGAGTGCGGTGCCCACAGGTCGCGGTGCAAGCAGCGGCTCAGTGGCGGCGTCAACAGGTGGCGTCGGTGAGACCAGGGTTGCGGTGCGGCGTTGCGGCGCTGCCCTCTGCAGTGCCTTCAGGACACGGAGTCGGCAGTGGCGTCGTAGACGTCGTCGAGTTGGTGTTCTTTGGGTGGCAGCACAAAACACACAGTCCCCAGTGCTGCGGGTCGAAGAACTTGAAGTCTTTGCTGTTCCTGAGACTTCGTGAACAGGGGGCAAGCTCTACCTCAAGCCCTTGGAGAGACTCACAAATTAGGTTGCCGAAAGTCCAGTCCAGGCCTTTCACTGCCCAAGACAGAAGCAGCCACTGCAGGTCAGCCCAGCAAAGCACCCAGCAAAGCAGTCGTTCCTTTTCGCAGCTTCTCCGGCTCTTCTTCTTGGCAGTCTTTTTGTTCCAGATGAGTTCTGAAGTTCAGGGGTCTGGGACCCAGAATTTGTATCTAAAAATCCTTTGATCTTTCAGGCAGAGGGTGTCTGTGCCCGGCCAGAACCAGTTCTGCCTTCTCTGGTGTGATTTCCTGGCAGGAGGTGGAGACCGCATTGTCCGAGGCAGACCAGGCCCTTTGAGGTGCAAGGAAATCTCCTCCCCCTTCCCCCATCGCAGCCCAGGTCTATTCACCCCTTTCCTGACCTACCTAGACTATCTGGAGCCCCTCCGGCCCCCCAGCCTTCTGTCATCCAAAACCCAGACAGGCAATCCACATTCCAACAGAGGCACACAGGATGACTGAGCAAGAAAATACCCACTTTCTAAAAGTGGTATTTTCAAACGCAGAATGTAAAAATCACCTTCACTAAAAGATGCATGTTTAGATTCTGAGTTCAGGCATACTAAATTTTATTTTCTTACTGAATTCCCTGGGCCAGTTGTGTTTATAAGATGTTATAAACAAACCTCCCATTCTGTCCTTGCAATAGTGAAAAACGAAATTGGCTGTAATTCACTATTAGGACATGCCACACACACCAGGGCATGTCCTACCTTTCACATACATTGCACCCTGCCCACAGGGGTACCTTGGGCCTACCTGAGGGATGTCTGACATGTAAGAAAAGGGAAGGTTAGGGACCGGCTAGTGTGTACACTGGCCAAGTCGACATGGCAGTTACAAACTGCGTGCAGACTCTGCAATGGCAGGTCTGAGTTACTGTTTTCAGGGCTACTCACGGGGGTGGCACAACCAGTGCTGCAGGCCCCCGGGTAGCATTTGATTCACCGGCCCTGGCACACGCAGTGCACTTTACTAGGGGCTAACAAGTAAATCAAGCATCGAATTACGGAAACACCAATTCATAACACAATTTACACATAGAGCATATGCACTTTAGCACTGATTAGCAGTGGTAAAGTGCCCAGAGTCCTAGAACCAACACAAACAGGTCAGGGAAAAATAGGAGGAAAAAGCAAAAAGTTTGGGGATAACCCTGCAAAAAGGGCTATTTCCAACCGGGTGTCTCCGTGTAGTTCTCATGTGTGCATGAGGGCCTAGGGCCCTGCCACCTCACATTGCCCAGTGCCGGGGGTGACATGATGGCGTCCGCACAACGGGACTCAATCATTAAGGGTCCATGGCTAGTGGGGCACAGACTTGGTGGCACCGGATACACTGTGGCAGGCACAGGCACCCCGCCACGGGACGGTGTCTTGCGGTGCAGTGAGATAGGGGCACCTAAAGTGCTGAGCGGGTGTGCAGCCTGCGATGATGCGTCGTCCTGGCGGTCCGGACTGGCAAGGATTAGTGTGAGCCCTGCTGGGCCTCAGTGTAGGCCTGGGCCAGTGGGCAGTGCGGCCCTCCCGCCACGTGGCGTTGCGTCGCGCTTCACAGGGTTAGTGGCACCTCAAGCGCTGAGCGGGTGTGCAGCCTGCGATGATGCCGTGTGCACTGATGTGGTCTCTGCCATTGCATAATCAAGACCCAGAGTCAGGTGTGTGACCTGGTGGCCCGCGGTGCGGGCTGCATGATCTGGAGGGTGCCATGGTCGTGGGCACCGGGCTTGGAGATCCCTCCGGAACGTGGTGGGCCCTCTTGGAGGCACGCCGGTGGCAGAAGGTGAGCAGTGAGGCCTGGTTGCGCAGGGACGGGCAATCACCGCTGGGCGGCGGGAGGGGCTAGGGTGCAGCAGCCTGTGTGCGCAGGGGCGGGCAAGCGATGATGGCGTGTGCAGCTGTATGGGCTCTGCCATTCATGTCTCTGGAAACTGTTTCAGATGAGGGGCCTGGGGGACTGCTGTGAATACTGGCACGTGGTTGGAGACACACCGGTGGCAGCAGGTGAGCAGTGAAGCCTAGGTCCACAGTGTCGGCACTCTCTCCCTCTCTCTTTCTCTCTCCCTCTCTCTTTCTCTCTCCCTCTCTCTCCCTCTCTCTTTCTCTCTCCCTCTCTTTCTCTCTCCCTCTCTCCCTCTCTCTTTCTCTCTCCCTCTCTCCCTCTCTCTCCCTCTCTCTTTCTCTCTCCCTCTCTCTTTCTCTCTCCCTCTCTCTTCCTCTCTTTCGCGCTCTCTCTCTGTACTTTGATGGGCGCATGGCACACCTTCTGATCCAGATTGCTGTTTTGCAGGCTGTGACTCACAGAATGTCCTGAGACGACCCGCCATGCCTCTTCAGATTTTTTTGTGTGGTTTGTTCTGTAATAAACGTATTGTTTGGATATTTTGAAATGGGTGTATGATTTCCCTATTTCTGGCCACACATGTATGGGTGTTGTGATTGTGCGACTTCAGGCGATTTATTTGGTTCACGATTTCGTGGAGTTGATGTGCAATATCTTTGTCCATAGGGGGGTGATGTGGGGGGTGCCCGGGGTAGGGCCCCAGGGGGATGGGGGGGGGTGGTCCTGGGGGTGGTGGCGGTGGATGTTGTTGACCCATTGGGGCTCAGGCCTGCATGATGGGTTGCTCCAGGGCATCTGTTGTTCTTCATGTGTGGCTTTGGGCTGTGCTCCCTTGTCTGGTGCCGGTTGTCGTCCGACTTTACACCAGGTAGGAGCAGGTGTTAGTTTCCTGCTGCAACGCGCCTTAGCGCGTGTTTTGTGTTCTTATCGCCGATCTGGCTGGTCGTTGAGAATGTTGTGGAGTGGTGTTGTCGCTGCTTTTTGCACGGGAACGCCTACTCTGCATATCATTAGCGTTAGTTGCCGGGCTCCTCTGTGGCGATGTTTTTTGCGACTGCTATCGCAGGTAAACTGGTGTTATGGGCTGTTAGCACCAGCTTGGGAATGGGGTGATAACTTTATTGCGGATTTGGCTGCGATAAAGTGCCGTTGGCTTGGCGATAGCTCCTTGAGAATATGCCCCATTGTGTATGCTAGCCGAAGTCTGTCTGACACAGAATGTGTGTATTTGCCTCCAGAAAAGGAGAGTCTGGCTGTGGTGAGGGCCTGCGAACATTTTCATGTGTTTCCTCATGGAAAGCACTTCACGATTGTTACAGACCACCAAGCACTGATCAACATATCAGAAAACCCAAAAGGTAATATGCCTTCTTACATTGAGAGGTGGGGGTTGTGTTTACAGTAGTATAACTATACAATTGTGCATAAGCCAGGCAAGAACCAACACCCTGCAGATTACTTTTAACAAGTGCCCTTTCATCGGCACGGCTCAACATCGAAAACAGCTGAAGAGTACATCAACTTCATTGTAAGGTCCAGCATTCCAACAGCCTTATTCATTGAACAGATAGTTGCTGCTACAAATGCCGATAAAGAAATGTTTGCCCTTAAAAACGCCATTTCATCGCAGTCAAGCAGATAAAGTGTTTGACCTCGAAGTGATGATGTTGAATTTCAAAAGTTCAAGAATGTACAGAATGAACTGTCTGTCACTAAAGAAGGCATAGTGTTGATAGGCTCACAGATCGTCATACCCAAGAGTCTCAGACAGCAAGTCATTGAACTCTCTCACACAGGAAATCATGGCATTGTTGCCACCAAAAGAGCCCTGAGGGATCAAGTGTGGTTCCTGCGCTTGGACGAGCAGGTTGAGAGGAAACTAAAGGAGTGCCACTTATGTAATTGCCTTTCTCCTAAAGTGACACAGCATCCACTAACCATGTCTGAACTTCCCGCACGTGTGTGGGAAAGTGTGGCTGTTGACTTCTTTGAGCCTCCCCAGCGAATGGACATCATCTCATGCTAATCATTGACGGGTATTTCCGTTTTCCTGTGGTGGAGGAAATGTCAGCAACAACACATGACAGGGTAATTGAAGATAAAGAACTAACTGAAAAGAAGAGGATCCTATTTAAGACCCTGTTACTGGTACATAGGGCCCTCCATCAGACTGGTGCTGGGTACCTTAGAGCAAGGATAAGTTTCTATGCTCCATCTAGGTGCATTCGTTCAGCCTACACTTTTTTGGCTTAAATCCCTAGGATACGGTGCTCCAGAGCTGGAGGTAGGTCCTTCTCTCTTAGGACCATCAGCATGGAACAAACTCCCTCTGGAGCTGCGGGTCATCACAGCCACCGCTCAGTTTTTGAATAAACTGAAAAAGCTGGCTTTTTATTCAGGAATAATGGTTTGGTCTCTTAAGCAGTCAACATTAGAGATACATAGTGCCCAGACACTCCCTGGAGCAGCAGAGCGCTATACAAATGCCCTTTCCCTTACATGACGTTATATTACATTACAAAATTGAGTGGCTAGATGACATTTTTGCAGCATGGGGCATCCCAGACATCCTTAAATCTGACAACAGTCAGCCGTTCAATAGCAAAGAGTTCAAGGAGTTTCTAACTAGACTCAATGTTGAGCACCAAAAGAGTATAGCCTTGTGGCCCCAAGACACCGGTGTCATGGAACGAGTTATGGGCACCCTAAAGATAGTCATCCAAGGTGCATAGATGGAGTAAATCAAGCTGAGTCAGGCTTTATGTCAAGCTCTCCATGTCTATTGTTTTGCTCCTCACTCCATCACTGGTGAGAGTCCTGCCACCTTGCTATTTGGGAGAGCTGTAAGAACCAAACTACCACAGTGGACCACTGAGCGAACTCGGACTGCTGGCGAGGTTCATGCCACTTACACTGCTCGAAAACATCAAATGAAAGACATATGCTGATCAATGCCGGAGAACTCAGGAAATCGTCTTCGACAAAGTTGACTGGGTTCTTGTCAAACAAAAGCAGAAGCGGAAAACAGATCCTCCATTTGCTGCTAAGCCTCTGACAATTGTGATGTGCAAGGGACATATGATAACAGCGCAACATCCCGGACAATCCATCACAAGGGATGCATCACAAATCAGACATCTATTTCGATATTCATCAGCCCCTGTAATCCCAGATGGGGCTGCCCCACCTGACCTCCTAGATCAAACATCAGTTTCTGTGCCCCTGGTGTCCACTCAGGGTGCGACTCAACTACCTCAGACCACGCAGTCTGGACAAACGGTGCGAGCACCTAGACGACTTATCAAAGAAATATAAAATGCTGCTGTTGTTTGCACCTTTTTATTTAACATGGTGGAGAGATGTAGTGTCTTAAGACTATGAGTGCTGCGGTTCTGGGCAGATTCAATAAGAGAATTACATAACCATTTGGGGAGATGTTAAAGTGTGGCTATGAACACGTAGGAGAAATCGATAAGTTCAGTTGAATGTTGTATTCTGATCAATAAAGACGGTAGTTATGAGCTCCAATTATGGCGTGTGCAATTTGCATGCTCCCGAGCTGGAAGGACGCTACACATTGCTTCTTCATGACCAGGGCACTAGCATTCACTCTAGCTGCACTTAGTCCTGGAGGTGGGGTTGTACTCACCTCTTCTAGCCCCAAGTGAGGGAGCTGCAGGACATTGGATAGTGTTTCTGGTCAGCTCTCCCACCCTGAGCTTCCCTGTCAAGCTCTCTCTAGACCAGCTGCACCACAAGCTCCCTCCAGTCTTTCTCCATCATGTGCTAAGTGAAACAAATGCAGACATGATTCTTGCTAGAGCAGTGGGGAGAGAAACAGGGGGAACTGCAGCTGTGGGGACAGGGACTGCCTGGGTGCTGCTCAAGGGCCATGCACTGATTCCCCCTAACATTCTCTAGTGTTGTGCGCCATCTGCATCTCTTTCTGGCAGCCCAGACTACAGCTTCCCAATGAGCTTACTGGCAAACAAGGCTTGAAGAAGCAATGCTCCAAGTTTTAGAGTTACCTGGGCTCATCTGCAGAAACCATTAGCTTCTGAATGGGCTCACTAGTCTACTAGCCTTGTAGAAGCAATGCACCTAGTGTTAGAGTTACCTAAACTCATCTGCGGAAACTATCAGCTTCTCAATGGGCATCTGGGTACTCAGCTTGTCACTTGCCTGTGGCCTCCAGTTCCTGCTTGTTCCAGCCTGATCCAGTGACACAGCCGCTGCCTGGGTTTTCCCGCATGGGTTTTCCCAGCTGGATTTTCCCACTCACCGTTCTTCCCGCCAAAAGAAGCCCTGCCCCCCCAGGACCTAGATAATGCAGGCCACAGGGGACGCACGCAGTGAGTGCGCCGCTGGCATGCCAACTGAACCTCACCCAGCACCAGGACCCCTGGCCCTCCTGCAGATACATCATTGCCGAGCTCTACACCCTTGACCCTGTGCGCTGCCACAGACTCTGCTACCATGTCAACCTACGCTCCACGGTAGGGCCTTTCATCTGCACCCACAGCTACTTCACCTGTCATGGCACACACATCAGCCCACCGACCATTCCCACCCTGAACACACCACAGACACCACCTGAACAAATACACCAACGCTCATGTGCCCTTCTCAACACATGCTCGCTATGCAAACACACCAATGAGATTTGGGACCTCATCTCCACCCTCACACCTGATGTCCTCATCCTCACTGAGACCTGACTCAACCTCACTTCCGCGCCTGACATCGCCACTTCAATACCTGAAGTATACAAGATCACCCACCGCAACCGCATCAACAAGCCTGGCGGAGGGATCGCCATCATGCACAAGGAATCCATCCAATGCACCACCATAAATGACAGCATCACCACAGCCGTGGAACACCTCAACTTCCGACTCCAAACTGACAGCAAAACCACCAACAGGGACATCCTCGCCTACCGACCTCGGACCATGTTCAGCCTTTTGCAACTTCATCACCCCCCTCGACATAGACTCCAACAACTACATTTTCCTCTGTGACCTCAAGTTCTATCTTGAGGACCATAATGACATGAACACTACCAACCTCCTCAACAGCATAAACAACATTGGACTCACCAACTTGTCCATGACCCACCGCACACTGCAGGTCACACACTAGACTCCATCTTAACCTCCAGCGTCCGCATCAGGTAAAGTCACACCACGGAACTCACCTGGACCAACCACTCCATCGTCCACTTCAACATCAGCAGCTCACAGACCTCCAACCCCAGTCTGCCCAATGACCCCCACTGCAGCTGAAGAAAAGTCTCAAAGGACACGTGGATCAACGTCCTCAACACTATCCGCCCCATCTCCTCCAACAACCTAGACCAGAAGGTCAGAACCTTCAACAATCGGATCACCAACTGCACCGACAGCATCACTCCTATTGGCAACAACACCCACAGAAGCAGGCCAGTACAACGAAGACCTCAGAACTGCTAAAAGACATTGGAAACAACTGAAAAGAAGATGGCCCACCGGCAAGGACACGGCCTCAACCACTGCCACAGGCAGTTGAGAAAATCGAAGAAAAAGAAAAAGGTCCCAGTCTTACACATTAATCAAGCTACAACAACAAATTCTTCAACATCGTCAAAGAATTCTCCAACTCCTCAGCTTCAGCGAGCAACATTACCCCCCTCAAAGGAACTCTGCAACAACCTTGCAAACCTCTTCCACCGCAAGATTGCCAACATCTACAGAAACTTCAAACCACAGCCCAAGGCCACCGACTTCTTTAAGCAACACAATGACCCCGCTACTACCACAGACATCCGACTAACCGAATGGAGCCAGCTCGCCCCACAGGACACTGCCTCCATCATGAATTCGATCCACTCAGGGGCCCCAACCGACCCACGCTCTCACCACATCTTCAATCTAGGCAAAGCCAGAAGTAGCAACATACTCACCACCTTGTTCAATACCTCAATTACTATGGCTACCTTCCCCAAGGACTGGAAACACACAGAAGTCAATGCCCTACTAAAGAAACCATCGGCAGACCCCAAGGAACTCAACAACTACTGACTGATCTCCCTGCTCCTGTTCCCAGCCAAAGTAATAGAAAGCGCCATCAACCAACAACTCTCCTCACATCTGGAATGGAACCTCCTACTAGACTCTTCCCAAACCAAATTCTGCAGCAACCACAGAACTGAGACGGCCCTCATTGCAGCCACCGACATCCAAGCCCTCACGACCGAGGAGAGACTATGGGTCTGATCCTCCTAGGCCTCTCAGCATCCTTCGATATGGTCTCATAACACACACTCATCACAAGGACGCACAACAGCGGCATCCAAGGAGCCGCTCTCAGATGGATCGTCTCTTTTCTCACCGTGAGAATGCAAAAATTCCACCTTTCCCCCATCACCTCCGAACCCAAAGTTATCATCCGTAGAGTACCCCAAGGATCCTTCCTCGGATGACATCTCTGGCCAGCATCGCCATAACGCACGGAATCAACATCATATCCTATGCCGATGACACACAACTCATCCTTTCCCTCTCTGAAGACACCACCAACACCAGGACCAACTTCCACAACTGCATGACAGATGTTGCCAACTGGATGAAGAACAACTGCCTGAAGCTCAACTTGGACAAGACAGAGGTACTGATTTTCAGAGACAAAAGCTACCCATGGGACGCATCCTGGTGGCCCTCAAAACTCGGACCTACTCCTATCCCCACTAATCACCCAGGCCCTCATCTCCAGCGAGCTGGACTATGGCAATGCTCTCTGTGCAGGAATGGCAGCTCACCGCCTCCGATGACTACAGATCATACAGAATGCCGCAGCCAGACTCTTCCTGGATCTCCCTAGATGAAACCACATCACCCCCTGCCTCAGGGAACTCCACTGGCTCCCTGTACAGAAAATATGGCAGTTCAGGCTGCTGACCCATGCATACAAGGACCTACACAACTGCGGACCCACCTTCTTGAACCACTGCCTGACCTTCCATCAGCCTATCAAACACCTCTGCTCCGATTCCCTTTCTCTAACCCTCATCCCCCGCATCCAACGTGCGGAGGTCGCTCCTTCTCCTACCTAGCAGCGAAGACATGGAATGAGATACCCTTTCATATACGGACTTCCCTATCTCTTCCAGTAATATAATCCAAAGGTATGCAGTTCGGCTAATCAACTGGACCCTGCCAGCACCTGGGTACCATCACAAGGTGACAAGAAGCGCTCTGCAAATCTACTGATTGATTGATTGATTGAATGGCCTCATTGGTCTATAATTCTTGTAGTAGCAATGGTCCTAGCCTTAGAGTTACCAGGACTCATATGCAGAAAGGAGGGCACCAAATGAATCTTCACCCTGCATAGTACCAGCCATGGTTTAAATAACCTCTTGTGGTAAATGTACTAGATTTTTGAGCTAGACCCTGGGAGTCTCATGAGACACCTACAGACAAGGCATGAAGCAGTTTATTTACCGAACATCTCTGGGTGGCCTGTCCAGTGGATCTGAGGCAGCATTGGCCGACCCACAAGCTATGTCCCGAAGTAGCAGACTTTTAGTGACAACAGGTCAGGAGGCGCATTGTCAGATGAGGCTAAGCCAAAAGGAGAGACAGAAACCTTGTCAGAATGGTCATGGAAGTGCCTAGGAAGTTTGTTTAGTGTTCATCAGATTCTTGTGGCAGCGGGAGGATGGCTGACCTTTGAATTGTGACTATTGAGAAGTACTTCAGCAGAATTCTGGGCCCCAAGGTCCAGCAGCACAGAACGTTTATGAGTACCGCACTGGAAGGTCTGATGGTCCTCTGGAGTACGTCCAAGTTACCAGCCTCAGGATGGAGAGTGCGTTTGGACAGATGGCTGTCACAAGTTACCTGACTCACTCTCAGTTTCCCAGCTGAGCCCCTGGACTGGTGCAAAATATAGTTGTCTTTCGACTCTCAGTGGAGAGGGATAGCCATTCTTCCATGGTGACCAATGTTCCCTCTAATTTTTTTTCTCTGTGTAGCAGTCTAAGGTCTCTGTGTGCTGCAGCCAAGGCTATGTGCGGCAAGAACCCGACCGCGCGAGTGGGTGCAGCAACAAATATCAGTCTAAAAGTCACTCCAAACTTTCTCTTAAAAAAGTGAAAAGATGGTGCATTTCCACACATACAGCGTCACATGAAGGGTCTTAAGGCAGGTTTGCAATTTAGATACACACGCCATGACATGAATTGGTTACACAGACAAGTACACTTCGGGTTTAGAACAGCACAGGACTCCAACGGTGGAACCATTATAAGATTTTAATAAAAATTCTCAACTGGAGCACTGTTCATAGGGTGGAGAAATGTTGGGAACCTATACAAGATCACATATACACAATTACATAACATATTTACAATTTGATGTGCAAGCTACTGATTAATGTCTGGATATCCCATCTGAGAGATAGTTTGTCAAATGTGTGACATCCAGGCAAACATGGACTGTGGTAGACAGCCGCTCAGACAGGTCAAGTGCCATCACTAGATGGGATAACTAATTCAATTCATGTCCTGCAGTGGCACCGATTACTAATTCAACTAATGCCCTGCAGTGGCACCAATTATAATTCGACCCATACCCTGCAAGGGCACCAATTACTAATTCAAATCATACCCTGCAGTGGCACTGATTATTAATTCAACTTATATCTTCCAGTGGCACCAATTACTAATTCAACTAATACCCCAAAGTGGCACTAATTACTCATTCAAATCATACTCTGCAGTGGCACTGCTATTAATTCAACTCAAACCCTGCAGTGGCACTAATTACTAATTCAATTCATACCTTGCAGAGGCTTTTATTACAATTAGAGCTGATAAAGTGAACCATTTGGAGTGGGGCACTAATAATGTATCTTGCCATTCAGCAAGAGTCTAACTCTTGCTGCAATTTAACCCTGAGATGTACTGGAAGTAAAATTACTGCAGCATTCTGATTTTTTTGCTCAGGACAAGGAGAAATACCAGGAAATTGCAAATACTGAATGAAATTCTGTACCTAATTCCTGACTGCCAAGCTTTTTTTCGGGACAAACTTTGTCAGGATTCACCTGGGGGAAACTCTCCTCGGAGAAAACCGAATGTAGTAAAGCCACATGCCCAATTACCAACTTACAAGTAATCACCACACTACTTGTCCGAAGGATGTGGGCAGGAACTCCCTTTGCACCCTCTCTCTCTTTAATGTACCTCAGAAGAAGGTGGTACAGAGCACAATAAAGCACTGCTCAATGGAGTACTGCCTTTGGTTGCCACCAACACACAGTAACTACTCCTAAGGTTGCACCGGTTTCTAAAAAGGACTGATAAAGTAATACAAAAAGATGTTAGGACATCTGGGCGTGATAAAAAGAGTAATTATATTATCTTCCTTTCCAAATAAAAGCTCTTTCTTATCCTGATGCACAAATGAAAGTGGAATGTTGGGGGGGGAGGGGAGGGGTGACAAGGCTTATTCTATGCAGTTTCTGCAAATAACACTTGCGGCAAAACTCTTTCATGCAGTAAAGAAGAGGACCTAGAGATGGCCGCCTGGAACCGACATGTGAGGTATAACTATGGGGTAATAGGCCAATATCTGATAAACAATGCCTCAAATACTGCTCAGCTGTACTCATAAGGTTCTGGGGCTCACAAAACACCAGACTAGCTAACTCTCCACACCTCTATAACTTTGGATGCCAGTACAAGCGGGGTTTAAGCCTTAATTGCAGCACTATGTAGAAGCATGACGGGCGCTGCGTTTAACATGAATACTTTCAAAAAGCCACACAATGAGCTTCTGCTCCTCACTCTTCACACCAGAAGGGTCTCAAACCTTTACTGGGTGGTAGATCAATAACAAGTTGTGCAACAATTAACCTTCCAAGCAGGCATGAGGTCAGTCCCCCTGTGTCCCTGCACGGCAGTGGACGAAGTGCATTAAAAAAAAGTATGGGAACTGTGATGCTGCGTGCAAGAGGGCGGGGCAGGGTGAGTGAGGGTGTGGGCATGGCTAAAAAACAAATATTCTGTAACTTGTTACAGTCTTTCACCTGGTGACTTGTGTATGTTTAGTACTACAAGGTCCCAGTCTGTGACAGAAATCACTGTGACAACTACTAAGAAGGGGGACCCCTGACAGATAAAGGGCAGGTATAGCAGGGGAAATAAGAACAACCAGCCACAAAACATTACCTGCCCACAGGATTAAATAAGGCCCTGGAAAAGGGTCCTAATATAAATAGGCACACACCGGGGCAGACAGAGACACATATAGAGAAAATCCAACCTGTGAATTATTCAATCAAAATGGTTTCTCATTTTTATTTTCATATTATCAAAAACATTTAATCAATTTTTTTACAGAATAAATACATAACAAAACAAGATCCAATATCAAATTAATACAATAACCATGTCCCACACATCTCATTCAAATATCGCAGTCATGCTATCATACATTCCATATCACATCATCATACATCCAACATAGAACATTTTCATCACATAGACAAATACATAAAGATGGTAAAACTGCCACATGATGGTTGGATGACCGATCCACAATTGTCATCCCAAGGGTAGGGGTAGAAACCATCCAGCTACCCGCAACCGTAATAACGCCAACGCGCGTTTCGGTGTCTAACCCCAGCCGGGGTTACACCTTCATCAGGGCGAAGATGGACTAATAGTGAGGGACAGTACACCTAAAATCATAAACGAATATGAAAATACATAGATTCAATATAAATTCAGGTATATGATTCCGACATCAGTACTCTTTTTTAGACAAAGTGCTCTGGTGACTGACCAGTCAACCCCGGTGTGAGGAAAAAAATATTTTCTTACATATAGAGAGCGCAATAAAGTAAACTGGAATAGGGTGCATCACCAGATATAAATAAAAACAGAATAGAATAAGAATAAAATAAGCTAAACCCACGTCGCCACTAAATATTAATCATGGGCAAAGCTTATATCAGAGACCAACTACTAACCAGTCAGAGATAACCACAAAAGAGATAAAAAGAATATAGAAAAGAAAAAGATAAAAGCAACAAAAAGAAACAAACCCAGTGCCAACATAAAGGAGTTGAAAGAGTGCATATCGCATAATCCCATCCAGCATGCAGAGAAAACATTCACTCACATCTATCCACTAAATACCTGGTAGTGAGAGGCAATGAAAAAGCTGATTTTTCCAAATACAGTTTAAATTCCGAGATAGATGAATAAAACTCCAATATAGATCTGTGGTAACAATAAGGAAATACAATATCAACAAAAGAAAGGATCAATCCTACTACAGCATCCAAGACATGGGCACGAAACACACAAATCTCATGATGGCAATAAAAGAACCTACCCAACAAGGTCCAGGTCGGCCCTGCTCAATAATTGCATTGAATAGCAATCCGCGAAAGAATGGAGGTAGTCAAGGCTACCATTCCTGGGAATACAATCCGGAGACTATATCCAGGAATTCAGGCTTAATATCAATCTCCTCAGCAAGTATAAAGGATGTCTATATAGAAAAAAAGAGGAAAAATATCTATATAGCACACACAAAAATATTCTGTAATCAACACAGACGCACGCTCAAGGCCAAGAAAATTGCACAGCCTTTGATAATGCCTGAAATGAACTACATGCGAGCTAGCTGGGGGGTACAACAGGACCACCTAGCAATCAGAATAATAAAGGAGAAAGAACATACAATCAGCCTGTATGTGAAACCAACCGGACTTTTAAGGGCGCTTCACATGTGACTGCCTCGAAGTAGGCAGAAACGAGAGGTAGCATCATCAGGAGATATCACGAAATGGGATGAAGTGGTCTCTAATTTGCCATAATGGATATACACAGTTTTAAAACCCCTGCTTCATAAGGGAACTTAACAACGGACCATCGACAGAAAGGGTAAAAAGGTAAAAAGGGTAAAAGATCCCCGCATGTATCCTCCAGCTTACCTAGATATCAGTGTGGCGTCTGACGGGAGATACTTCTTCCGGGCTAAAACGAAGCCGCCATCCAGGGTTCGACAGCGTCAGGATGAGGGAGGGCAATTTAAACGTTCACGAGCCCCAGCGAACCAATAAGAGGCTCAGATTATTAGAAAGAATATAATGGAAAGCGTAATAGAGAGCGGACAGCGAAAACGCAGTCTACCCACGTATAGATAGCTGCCATCTTGTAACACTAGACGGACTCGTTCAGCTCAAATGGAGCAGTTCTTTAGGTGAAATACTAAGATGGAATAGGAGCGCCTCTCCCATTCTGCCCGTCCTTCTAGGAACTAACGGGCACATAGGGAAATTCAAAAGAGGAAAAAAATAATAAAACAACTTTTCTCGATGACAAAAAAAGAGATTTAACATACACACAGAGAAAACTACATTCAATGTGCAGGATAAGATATGACCAAAAGGACACCACAAATCAAGGAGGGCCCCAAACGTCCAGGCAAGGGGATCCACATATCCCAGTGGGGTGAGGGAGATAAGGCCACAGACTATATTATAGCATTCTCCCATGGACAGTTTTCATTAAGGCCTTTATTTACCGCATTCAAGAGGTAGATCCAAAATACCTCTCTTTTTTTACGGATCAAGGTGGGATCTTTTCCTGGACTGAAAAGAATTTTTTCCAAAATCGACCACTTGAGATCATTTTCAGAATGTTTTTCTCAAGCCAATGGCAGACTAGGGGAGCCGAAAGTTTTTTTATTCGGATGTTGGATTTATGTTCCCCAATCCTGGTTCTACACTCACGTCCAGTTTCTCCAACATACACAAGGTCACATGGACACATGATAATGTAGATAATATTGGAGGTGCGGCAGTTAGTCATTCTCTGGAGAGTGACCAACCGCTCAGGGGTGTTAATGGTATCGCCCACCATGGCGTTGGGGCAAGCCTGGCAACTACCACAGCGATGATTACCATAGATGGGTCCAAGACCATCAATGGCTTTTTGAAATGGAGCAGATGGCTCCTGCATCTTCCCTTTTACTAGATGGTTTTTGAGATTTTTATTTCTCTTAAAAGCGAAAATGGGTTTGGGGAGTTTTTCTTCACCATTGCCTAAGTTGAGAAGATGCCAACAAGAATTTATGGTCTGTCTCAATTTATGGTTGATATTTGAATGTCTGGTCACACAGACCAGTTTGTCCATAGATCTAGTTTCCCTAGATGAAAACATAGAATCACGATTGAAATATCTCGCCCTTTTGAACGATTCCTTAATCAATTTGTGCGGGTAGCCCCGATGGACATGTTTTTCTTTGAGAATATCCGCTTGCTTCAGGAAGTCTTTAATGTCAGAACAGTTTCTTCGCACAAGAAGAAACTGGCTAAAGGGGATACTGTCCCTTTGACAGCGAGGATGGTAACTACCGTACTGCAATAAGGTATTTCTGGCCGTAGGTTTAGTAAATAGAGACACATACAGTTCATTTAGATTGTGCTCAATCCAAACATCAAGAAACTCCACTTTGCAGTTACTGGAATGGGCAGTGAATTTAAGATTACTATCTGCCGCATTTATCCATAAAATGAACTCATTTAATGAGACATGGTCCCCCTTCCAGATGAAAAAAATATCATCAATGAATCGAGACCAAGCTCGAACGTTCTCATGGAAGGGGGCCATCTCAGTATAGATGTTTATTTGCTCGAAGTGCCCCATGTATAGACAAGCTATACTAGGGGCACAAGAGGCCCCCATGCTTACTCCCTGAACTTGTTGGAAGTAGCAATTATTAAATTCAAAGTAGTTCTCGCTGAGGATTACATTGAGGCATTGATTAATAAACGGGGCATTACTAATCCCAGGTTCAGAGAGCAAGATCTCTTGCATCACCATCAGTGCTCCTTCCTGAGGGATGTTGGTGTATAAGGACTCTAGGTCCAGCGTCACCAAGAGTTCCCTGTCACCATGGTAGGGAGTTCCCTCAATCTTGGTAATGAAATGGCCAGTGTCCTTAACAAAGGACTCTTAATTTGTTGACCAAAGGTTTTAAAAAACGGTCAACATATTTAGAGAGGGGCTCCGTGGCAGATCCAATAGTGGATACAATAGGCCTTAGAGGAGGATCACACTCGTTCTTATGAGTTTTGGGAACCCCATAGATGATGGGCATACGAGTATACCTAGGCGTCAAAAACTCAGCTTCCTTGGGATATATATATCCCATATCCACTGCCAACTCCACCATAGACAGAATACGTTGTTTCAAGACAGGTTCAGGGTTCCTAACAATCCGTTTGTAATGTCTGGTGGAGGAAAGAAGCGTATTAATTTTCTCAACGTACGCTGGGGTATCAAAAATCACGATGCCCCCACCCTTATCACAGGGCTTGATCGTGAGAAGTTTATTTTCTTTCAAGGACATCAAGGTGGTATTTTCAACTCTAGAGAGGTTACAAGGAGGTTTAGGCACATATTTAATGATTTTTTCAATTTTAGTGGTAACAGCCTTTTCAAAGATACCCACCTCAGGTCCAACTACGTCCAAAGTAGGAGTAAAATCAGACGGGGGTTTCAGTCCAGAAACATTCTCGATGGTCTCAGGGGAGGGTCTAGTAAGAAAGTATTTTTTCAACCTGATTTTACGGAAGAATAAATGCAGATCTTTCAAAAACTCAAATTTATTGAAATTAATAGTAGGGACAAAAGAAAGGCCCCTAGATAAGAGAGTCACTGCTTCCGAGTCGATGCTACCAGTAGATAGGTTGAAAACTGGGATACTTCTTATGTTTTCCAGTATTGATGGTGTCATGTCTGGATGTACATTTGTGGCTGACCCTGACCCTGATGGAAATTCCTCTGTTGGGGGGCCCGTGTTCTGGGGTGGAAATTCCCCCTGTGGTTTCCTAAAAACGATTCGGCATAGCAGATCTTTCAAAGGATTCCTGTCTAGGCTGATAATTGGGGTTATAGTTGGGATCATAATTACTAGAACCCTCACCTTCAGAATCCGTGGTATCTGAGAAGGTTGTAACCCGTCTGTTACCCCATCTAGGGGTGCCACCCTGGGGAACATGGTCATCAGAAGAGATATAGAAATTGATAGCCAGGTATGGATAGGCGCGCTCTTGTGTGAATAGCCGAATATCCTTCCTGAGCTTCTCCGTTTTTCTCTTGAGAAGATAATCAGTGAAAGAATCTAGTTCTAAACAGATTTCTTCTAATTTTTCTTACCCATTTCAACCGAATTGTCTTTTTTCAATTTCTCCTCAAGTTCCTCTATTTCCTTATTCAGGATAGCTATAACTTCTCTTGCGGTCTCAATAATCAACATCATCCAATCCCTGGAGCACCTATTGGATATTGAGGCCCACTTCTCCAGGAATTGTCTAATTTCGATAAAGAGACCGGGAATGTTCCGGACCCTTAGTCCAATAGGGATTGTTCCAGACTTAAGATATTCCAGCATAAAATTTGCATGGAATTCTGTACGCTTAGATTTTTCTTAAGGTTGAGGAGTTTGGTCCATTCTCCCTCCAACCCCTTGGAGAGAGAAAACTGTTTGTCACTGCCAGCTGTTAGGCCAATCATTCTAGCATAATCTTCATCTGAAAACCCGAAGGTTTTAATGCTTTCCATATTTTGAAAAAGGAATATAATCCAGTTAGGCAAGAAACTCAAAAATACAACAAACACACCTGAAACAGATGGCAAGGCACTCAGACAAACAACAACAAAACTAAAACAGATAAATAACCACAGAAAAGATATAAGCCAACAATTAGAAGATCAATCCGATCAAGATTCCTAAAGACCCACAACCATATAATAGATAAATGAGGTGAAATACACAACTATTCCAGAGGAAAAGCAACAACCCCCACAGCTCCCAGGCTGTGACGTAACAACTACTAAGAAGGGGGACCCCTAACAGATAAAGGGCAGGTATAGCAGGGGAAATAAGAACAACCAGCCACAAAAAATGACCTGCCCACAGGATTAAATAAGGCCCTGGAAAAGGGTCCTAATATAAATAGGCACACACCGGGGCAGACAGAGACACATATAGAGAAAATCCAACCTGTGAATTATTCAATCAAAATGGTTTCTCATTTTTATTTTCATATTATCAAAAACATTTAATCAATTTTTTTACAGAATAAATATATAACAAAACAAGATCCAATATCAAATTAATACAATAACCATGTCCCACACGTCTCATTCAAATATCGCAGTCATGCTATCATACATTCCATATCACATCATCATACATCCAACATAGAACATTTTCATCACATAGACAAATACATCAAGATGGTAAAACTGCCACATGATGGTTGGATGACCGATCCACAATTGTCATCCCAAGGGTAGGGGTAGAAACCATCCAGCTACCCGCAACCGTAATAACGCCAACGCGCGTTTCGGTGTCTAACCCCAGCCGGGGCTACACCTTCATCAGGGCGAAGATGGACTAATAGTGAGGGACAGTACACCTAAAATCATAAACGAATATGAAAATACATAGATTCAATATAAATTCAGGTATATGATTCCGACATCAGTACTCTTTTTAGACAAAGTGCTCTGGTGACTGACCAGTCAACCCCGGTGTGAGGAAAAAATATTTTCTTATATATAGAGAGCGCAATAAAGTAAACTGGAATAGGGTGCATCACCAGATATAAATAAAAACAGAATAGAATAAGAATAAAATAAGCTAAACCCACGTCACCACTAAATATTAATCATGGGCAAAGCTTATATCAGAGATCAACTACTAACCAGTCAGAGATAACCACAAAAGAGATAAAAAAGAATATAGAAAAGAAAAAGATAAAAGCAACAAAAAGAAACAAACCCAGTGCCAACATAAAGGAGTTGAAAGAGTGCATATCGCATAATCCCATCCAGCATGCAGAGAAAACATTCACTCACATCTATCCACTAAATACCTGGTAGTGAGAGGCAATGAAAAAGCTGATTTTTCCAAATACAGTTTAAATTCCGAGATAGATGAATAAAACTCCAATATAGATCTGTGGTAACAATAAGGAAATACAATATCAACAAAAGAAAGGATCAATCCTACTACAGCATCCAAGACATGGGCACGAAACACACAAATCTCATGATGGCAATAAAAGAACCTACCCAACAAGGTCCAGGTCGGCCCTGCTCAATAATTGCATTGAATAGCAATCCGCGAAAGAATGGAGGTAGTCAAGGCTACCATTCCCGGGAATACAATCCGGAGACTAAATCCAGGAATTCAGGCTTAATATCAATCTCCTCAGCAAGTATAAAGGATGTCTATATAGAAAAAAAGAGGAAAAATATCTATATAGCACACACAAAAATATTCTGTAATCAACACAGACGCACGCTCAAGGCCAAGAAAATTGCACAGCCTTTGATAATGCGTGAAATGAACTACATGCGAGCTAGCTGGGGGTACAACAGGACCACCTAGCAATCAGAATAATAAAGGAGAAAGAACATACAATCAGCCTGTATGTGAAACCAACCGGACTTTTAAGGGGCGCTTCACATGTGACTGCCTCGAAGTAGGCAGAAACGAGAGGTAGCATCATCAGGAGATATCACGAAATGGGATGAAGTGGTCTCTAATTTGCCATAATGGATATACACAGTTTTAAAACCCCTGCTTCATAAGGGAACTTAACAACGGACCATCGACAGAAAGGGTAAAAAGGTAAAAAGGGTAAAAGATCCCCGCATGTATCCTCCAGCTTACCTAGATATCAGTGTGGCGTCTGACGGGAGATACTTCTTCCGGGCTAAAACGAAGCCGCCATCCAGGGTTCGACAGCGTCAGGATGAGGGAGGGCAATTTAAACGGTTCACGAGCCCCAGCGAACCAATAAGAGGCTCAGATTATTAGAAAGAATATAATGGAAAGCGTAATAGAGAGCGGACAGCGAAAACGCAGTCTACCCACGTATAGATAGCTGCCATCTTGTAACACTAGACGGACTCGTTCAGCTCAAATGGAGCAGTTCTTTAGGTGAAATACTAAGATGGAATAGGAGCGCCCTCCCATTCTGCCCGTCCTTCTAGGAACTAACGGGCACATAGGGAAATTCAAAAGAGGAAAAAAATAATAAAACAACTTTTCTCGATGACAAAAAAGAGATTTAACATACACACAGAGAAAACTACATTCAATGTGCAGGATAAGATATGACCAAAAGGACACCACAAATCAAGGAGGGCCCCAAACGTCCAGGGAAGGGGATCCACATATCCCAGTGGGGTGAGGGAGATAAGGCCACAGACTATATTATAGCATTCTCCCATGGACAGTTTTCATTAAGGCCTTTATTTACCGCATTCAAGAGGTAGATCCAAAATACCTCTCTTTTTTACGGATCAAGGTGGGATATTTTCCTGGACTGACAAGAATTTTTTCCAAAATCGACCACTTGAGATCATTTTCAGAATGTTTTTTCTCAAGCCAATGGCAGACTAGGGGAGCCGAAAGTTTTTTTATTCGGATGTTGGATTTATGTTCCCCAATCCTGGTTCTACACTCACGTCCAGTTTCTCCAACATACACAAGGTCACATGGACACATGATAATGTAGATAATATTGGAGGTGCGGCAGTTAGTCATTCTCTGGAGAGTGACCAACCGCTCAGGGGTGTTAATGGTATCGCCCACCATGGCGTTGGGGCAAGCCTGGCAACTACCACAGCGATGATTACCATAGATGGGTCCAAGACCATCAATGGCTTTTTGAAATGGAGCAGATGGCTCCTGCATCTTCCCTTTTACTAGATGGTTTTTGAGATTTTTATTTCTCTTAAAAGCGAAAATGGGTTTGGGGAGTTTTTCTTCACCATTGCCTAAGTTGAGAAGATGCCAACAAGAATTTATGGTCTGTCTCAATTTATGGTTGATATTTGAATGTCTGGTCACACAGACCAGTTTGTCCATAGATCTAGTTTCCCTAGATGAAAACATAGAATCACGATTGAAATATCTCGCCCTTTTGAACGATTCCTTAATCAATTTGTGCGGGTAGCCCCGATGGACATGTTTTTCTTTGAGAATATCCGCTTGCTTCAGGAAGTCTTTAATGTCAGAACAGTTTCTTCGCACAAGAAGAAACTGGCTAAAGGGGATACTGTCCCTTTGACAGCGAGGATGGTAACTACCGTACTGCAATAAGGTATTTCTGGCCGTAGGTTTAGTAAATAGAGACACATACAGTTCATTTAGATTGTGCTCAATCCAAACATCAAGAAACTCCACTTTGCAGTTACTGGAATGGGCAGTGAATTTAAGATTACTATCTGCCGCATTTATCCATAAAATGAACTCATTTAATGAGACATGGTCCCCCTTCCAGATGAAAAAAATATCATCAATGAATCGAGACCAAGCTCGAACGTTCTCATGGAAGGGGGCCATCTCAGTATAGATGTTTATTTGCTCGAAGTGCCCCATGTATAGACAAGCTATACTAGGGGCACAAGAGGCCCCCATGCTTACTCCCTGAACTTGTTGGAAGTAGCAATTATTAAATTCAAAGTAGTTCTCGCTGAGGATTACATTGAGGCATTGATTAATAAACGGGGCATTACTAATCCCAGGTTCAGAGAGCAAGATCTCTTGCATCACCATCAGTGCTCCTTCCTGAGGGATGTTGGTGTATAAGGACTCTAGGTCCAGCGTCACCAAGAGTTCCCTGTCATCATGGTAGGGAGTTCCCTCAATCTTGGTAATGAAATGGCCAGTGTCCTTAACAAAGGACTCTTAATTTGTTGACCAAAGGTTTTAAAAAACGGTCAACATATTTAGAGAGGGGCTCCGTGGCAGATCCAATAGTGGATACAATAGGCCTTAGAGGAGGATCACACTCGTTCTTATGAGTTTTGGGAACCCCATAGATGATGGGCATACGAGTATACCTAGGCGTCAAAAACTCAGCTTCCTTGGGATATATATATCCCATATCCACTGCCAACTCCACCATAGACAGAATACGTTGTTTCAAGACAGGTTCAGGGTTCCTAACAATCCGTTTGTAATGTCTGGTGGAGGAAAGAAGCGTATTAATTTTCTCAACGTACGCTGGGGTATCAAAAATCACGATGCCCCCACCCTTATCACAGGGCTTGATCGTGAGAAGTTTATTTTCTTTCAAGGACATCAAGGTGGTATTTTCAACTCTAGAGAGGTTACAAGGAGGTTTAGGCACATATTTAATGATTTTTTCAATTTTAGTGGTAACAGCCTTTTCAAAGATACCCACCTCAGGTCCAACTACGTCCAAAGTAGGAGTAAAATCAGACGGGGGTTTCAGTCCAGAAACATTCTCGATGGTCTCAGGGGAGGGTCTAGTAAGAAAGTATTTTTTCAACCTGATTTTACGGAAGAATAAATGCAGATCTTTCAAAAACTCAAATTTATTGAAATTAATAGTAGGGACAAAAGAAAGGCCCCTAGATAAGAGAGTCACTGCTTCCGAGTCGATGCTACCAGTAGATAGGTTGAAAACTGGGATACTTCTTATGTTTTCCAGTATTGATGGTGTCATGTCTGGATGTACATTTGTGGCTGACCCTGACCCTGATGGAAATTCCTCTGTTGGGGGCCCGTGTTCTGGGGTGGAAATTCCCCCTGTGGTTTCCTAAAAACGATTCGGCATAGCAGATCTTTCAAAGGATTCCTGTCTAGGCTGATAATTGGGGTTATAGTTGGGATCATAATTACTAGAACCCTCACCTTCAGAATCCGTGGTATCTGAGAAGGTTGTAACCCGTCTGTTACCCCATCTAGGGGTGCCACCCTGGGGAACATGGTCATCAGAAGAGATATAGAAATTGATAGCCAGGTATGGATAGGCGCGCTCTTGTGTGAATAGCCGAATATCCTTCCTGAGCTTCTCCGTTTTTCTCTTGAGAAGATAATCAGTGAAAGAATCTAGTTCTAAACAGATTTCTTCTAATTTTTTCTTACCCATTTCAACCGAATTGTCTTTTTTCAATTTCTCCTCAAGTTCCTCTATTTCCTTATTCAGGATAGCTATAACTTCTCTTGCGGTCTCAATAATCAACATCATCCAATCCCTGGAGCACCTATTGGATATTGAGGCCCACTTCTCCAGGAATTGTCTAATTTCGATAAAGAGACCGGGAATGTTCCGGACCCTTAGTCCAATAGGGATTGTTCCAGACTTAAAATATTCCAGCATAAAATTTGCATGGAATTCTGTACGCTTAGATTTTTCTTAAGGTTGAGGAGTTTGGTCCATTCTCCCTCCAACCCCTTGGAGAGAGAAAACTGTTTGTCACTGCCAGCTGTTAGGCCAATCATTCTAGCATAATCTTCATCTGAAAACCCGAAGGTTTTAATGCTTTCCATATTTTGAAAAAAGGAATATAATCCAGTTAGGCAAGAAACTCAAAAATACAACAAACACACCTGAAACAGATGGCAAGGCACTCAGACAAACAACAACAAAACTAAAACAGATAAATAACCACAGAAAAGATATAAGCCAACAATTAGAAGATCAATCCGATCAAGATTCCTAAAGACCCACAACCATATAATAGATAAATGAGGTGAAATACACAACTATTCCAGAGGAAAAGCAACAACCCCCACACTCCCAGGCTGTGACGTAACAACTACTAAGAAGGGGGACCCCTAACAGATAAAGGGCAGGTATAGCAGGGGAAATAAGAACAACCAGCCACAAAAAATGACCTGCCCACAGGATTAAATAAGGCCCTGGAAAAGGGTCCTAATATAAATAGGCACACACCGGGGCAGACAGAGACACATATAGAGAAAATCCAACCTGTGAATTATTCAATCAAAATGGTTTCTCATTTTTATTTTCATATTATCAAAAACATTTAATCAATTTTTTTACAGAATAAATATATAACAAAACAAGATCCAATATCAAATTAATACAATAACCATGTCCCACACGTCTCATTCAAATATCGCAGTCATGCTATCATACATTCCATATCACATCATCATACATCCAACATAGAACATTTTCATCACATAGACAAATACATCAAGATGGTAAAACTGCCACATGATGGTTGGATGACCGATCCACAATTGTCATCCCAAGGGTAGGGGTAGAAACCATCCAGCTACCCGCAACCGTAATAACGCCAACGCGCGTTTCGGTGTCTAACCCCAGCCGGGGCTACACCTTCATCAGGGCGAAGATGGACTAATAGTGAGGGACAGTACACCTAAAATCATAAACGAATATGAAAATACATAGATTCAATATAAATTCAGGTATATGATTCCGACATCAGTACTCTTTTTAGACAAAGTGCTCTGGTGACTGACCAGTCAACCCCGGTGTGAGGAAAAAAATATTTTCTTATATATAGAGAGCGCAATAAAGTAAACTGGAATAGGGTGCATCACCAGATATAAATAAAAACAGAATAGAATAAGAATAAAATAAGCTAAACCCACGTCACCACTAAATATTAATCATGGGCAAAGCTTATATCAGAGATCAACTACTAACCAGTCAGAGATAACCACAAAAGAGATAAAAAAGAATATAGAAAAGAAAAAGATAAAAGCAACAAAAAGAAACAAACCCAGTGCCAACATAAAGGAGTTGAAAGAGTGCATATCGCATAATCCCATCCAGCATGCAGAGAAAACATTCACTCACATCTATCCACTAAATACCTGGTAGTGAGAGGCAATGAAAAAGCTGATTTTTCCAAATACAGTTTAAATTCCGAGATAGATGAATAAAACTCCAATATAGATCTGTGGTAACAATAAGGAAATACAATATCAACAAAAGAAAGGATCAATCCTACTACAGCATCCAAGACATGGGCACGAAACACACAAATCTCATGATGGCAATAAAAGAACCTACCCAACAAGGTCCAGGTCGGCCCTGCTCAATAATTGCATTGAATAGCAATCCGCGAAAGAATGGAGGTAGTCAAGGCTACCATTCCCGGGAATACAATCCGGAGACTAAATCCAGGAATTCAGGCTTAATATCAATCTCCTCAGCAAGTATAAAGGATGTCTATATAGAAAAAAAGAGGAAAAATATCTATATAGCACACACAAAAATATTCTGTAATCAACACAGACGCACGCTCAAGGCCAAGAAAATTGCACAGCCTTTGATAATGCGTGAAATGAACTACATGCGAGCTAGCTGGGGGTACAACAGGACCACCTAGCAATCAGAATAATAAAGGAGAAAGAACATACAATCAGCCTGTATGTGAAACCAACCGGACTTTTAAGGGCGCTTCACATGTGACTGCCTCGAAGTAGGCAGAAACGAGAGGTAGCATCATCAGGAGATATCACGAAATGGGATGAAGTGGTCTCTAATTTGCCATAATGGATATACACAGTTTTAAAACCCCTGCTTCATAAGGGAACTTAACAACGGACCATCGACAGAAAGGGTAAAAAGGTAAAAAGGGTAAAAGATCCCCGCATGTATCCTCCAGCTTACCTAGATATCAGTGTGGCGTCTGACGGGAGATACTTCTTCCGGGCTAAAGCGAAGCCGCCATCCAGGGTTCGACAGCGTCAGGATGAGGGAGGGCAATTTAAACGGTTCACGAGCCCCAGCGAACCAATAAGAGGCTCAGATTATTAGAAAGAATATAATGGAAAGCGTAATAGAGAGCGGACAGCGAAAACGCAGTCTACCCACGTATAGATAGCTGCCATCTTGTAACACTAGACGGACTCGTTCAGCTCAAATGGAGCAGTTCTTTAGGTGAAATACTAAGATGGAATAGGAGCGCCCCTCCCATTCTGCCCGTCCTTCTAGGAACTAACGGGCACATAGGGAAATTCAAAAGAGGAAAAAAATAATAAAACAACTTTTCTCGATGACAAAAAAAGAGATTTAACATACACACAGAGAAAACTACATTCAATGTGCAGGATAAGATATGACCAAAAGGACACCACAAATCAAGGAGGGCCCCAAACGTCCAGGGAAGGGGATCCACATATCCCAGTGGGGTGAGGGAGATAAGGCCACAGACTATATTATAGCATTCTCCCATGGACAGTTTTCATTAAGGCCTTTATTTACCGCATTCAAGAGGTAGATCCAAAATACCTCTCTTTTTTACGGATCAAGGTGGGATATTTTCCTGGACTGACAAGAATTTTTTCCAAAATCGACCACTTGAGATCATTTTCAGAATGTTTTTCTCAAGCCAATGGCAGACTAGGGGAGCCGAAAGTTTTTTATTCGGATGTTGGATTTATGTTCCCCAATCCTGGTTCTACACTCACGTCCAGTTTCTCCAACATACACAAGGTCACATGGACACAAAATAATGTAGATAATATTGGAGGTGCGGCAGTTAGTCATTCTCTGGAGAGTGACCAACCGCTCAGGGGTGTTAATGGTATCGCCCACCATGGCGTTGGGGCAAGCCTGGCAACTACCACAGCGATGATTACCATAGATGGGTCCAAGACCATCAATGGCTTTTGAAATGGAGCAGATGGCTCCTGCATCTTCCCTTTTACTAGATGGTTTTTGAGATTTTTATTTCTCTTAAAAGCGAAAATGGGTTTGGGGAGTTTTTCTTCACCATTGCCTAAGTTGAGAAGATGCCAACAAGAATTTATGGTCTGTCTCAATTTATGGTTGATATTTGAATGTCTGGTCACACAGACCAGTTTGTCCATAGATCTAGTTTCCCTAGATGAAAACATAGAATCACGATTGAAATATCTCGCCCTTTTGAACGATTCCTTAATCAATTTGTGCGGGTAGCCCCGATGGACATGTTTTTCTTTGAGAATATCCGCTTGCTTCAGGAAGTCTTTAATGTCAGAACAGTTTCTTCGCACAAGAAGAAACTGGCTAAAGGGGATACTGTCCCTTTGACAGCGAGGATGGTAACTACCGTACTGCAATAAGGTATTTCTGGCCGTAGGTTTAGTAAATAGAGACACATACAGTTCATTTAGATTGTGCTCAATCCAAACATCAAGAAACTCCACTTTGCAGTTACTGGAATGGGCAGTGAATTTAAGATTACTATCTGCCGCATTTATCCATAAAATGAACTCATTTAATGAGACATGGTCCCCCTTCCAGATGAAAAAAATATCATCAATGAATCGAGACCAAGCTCGAACGTTCTCATGGAAGGGGCCATCTCAGTATAGATGTTTATTTGCTCGAAGTGCCCCATGTATAGACAAGCTATACTAGGGGCACAAGAGGCCCCCATGCTTACTCCCTGAACTTGTTGGAAGTAGCAATTATTAAATTCAAAGTAGTTCTCGCTGAGGATTACATTGAGGCATTGATTAATAAACGGGGCATTACTAATCCCAGGTTCAGAGAGCAAGATCTCTTGCATCACCATCAGTGCTCCTTCCTGAGGGATGTTGGTGTATAAGGACTCTAGGTCCAGCGTCACCAAGAGTTCCCTGTCATCATGGTAGGGAGTTCCCTCAATCTTGGTAATGAAATGGCCAGTGTCCTTAACAAAGGACTCTTAATTTGTTGACCAAAGGTTTTAAAAAACGGTCAACATATTTAGAGAGGGGCTCCGTGGCAGATCCAATAGTGGATACAATAGGCCTTAGAGGAGGATCACACTCGTTCTTATGAGTTTTGGGAACCCCATAGATGATGGGCATACGAGTATACCTAGGCGTCAAAAACTCAGCTTCCTTGGGATATATATATCCCATATCCACTGCCAACTCCACCATAGACAGAATACGTTGTTTCAAGACAGGTTCAGGGTTCCTAACAATCCGTTTGTAATGTCTGGTGGAGGAAAGAAGCGTATTAATTTTCTCAACGTACGCTGGGGTATCAAAAATCACGATGCCCCCACCCTTATCACAGGGCTTGATCGTGAGAAGTTTATTTTCTTTCAAGGACATCAAGGTGGTATTTTCAACTCTAGAGAGGTTACAAGGAGGTTTAGGCACATATTTAATGATTTTTTCAATTTTAGTGGTAACAGCCTT
Source organism: Calotriton arnoldi (assembly GCA_963921515.1). Taxonomy (NCBI): domain Eukaryota; kingdom Metazoa; phylum Chordata; class Amphibia; order Caudata; family Salamandridae; genus Calotriton; species Calotriton arnoldi. Next base: position 207,042 of record CAWUFW010010551.1, read on the forward strand.
TTCAAAGATACCCACCTCAGGTCCAACTACGTCCAAAGTAGGAGTAAAATCAGACGGGGGTTTCAGTCCAGAAACATTCTCGATGGTCTCAGGGGAGGGTCTAGTAAGAAAGTATTTTTCAACCTGATTTTACGGAAGAATAAATGCAGATCTTTCAAAAACTCAAATTTATTGAAATTAATAGTAGGGACAAAAGAAAGGCCCCTAGATAAGAGAGTCACTGCTTCCGAGTCGATGCTACCAGTAGATAGGTTGAAAACTGGGATACTTCTTATGTTTTCCAGTATTGATGGTGTCATGTCTGGATGTACATTTGTGGCTGACCCTGACCCTGATGGAAATTCCTCTGTTGGGGGGCCCGTGTTCTGGGGTGGAAATTCCCCCTGTGGTTTCCTAAAAAACGATTCGGCATAGCAGATCTTTCAAAGGATTCCTGTCTAGGCTGATAATTGGGGTTATAGTTGGGATCATAATTACTAGAACCCTCACCTTCAGAATCCGTGGTATCTGAGAAGGTTGTAACCCGTCTGTTACCCCATCTAGGGGTGCCACCCTGGGGAACATGGTCATCAGAAGAGATATAAAATTGATAGCCAGGTATGGATAGGCGCGCTCTTGTGTGAATAGCCGAATATCCTTCCTGAGCTTCTCCGTTTTTCTCTTGAGAAGATAATCAGTGAAAGAATCTAGTTCTAAACAGATTTCTTCTAATTTTTCTTACCCATTTCAACCGAATTGTCTTTTTTCAATTTCTCCTCAAGTTCCTCTATTTCCTTATTCAGGATAGCTATAACTTCTCTTGCGGTCTCAATAATCAACATCATCCAATCCCTGGAGCACCTATTGGATATTGAGGCCCACTTCTCCAGGAATTGTCTAATTTCGATAAAGAGACCGGGAATGTTCCGGACCCTTAGTCCAATAGGGATTGTTCCAGACTTAAAATATTCCAGCATAAAATTTGCATGGAATTCTGTACGCTTAGATTTTTTCTTAAGGTTGAGGAGTTTGGTCCATTCTCCCTCCAACCCCTTGGAGAGAGAAAACTGTTTGTCACTGCCAGCTGTTAGGCCAATCATTCTAGCATAATCTTCATCTGAAAACCCGAAGGTTTTAATGCTTTCCATATTTTGAAAAAAGGAATATAATCCAGTTAGGCAAGAAACTCAAAAATACAACAAACACACCTGAAACAGATGGCAAGGCACTCAGACAAACAACAACAAAACTAAAACAGATAAATAACCACAGAAAAGATATAAGCCAACAATTAGAAGATCAATCCGATCAAGATTCCTAAAGACCCACAACCATATAATAGATAAATGAGGTGAAATACACAACTATTCCAGAGGAAAAGCAACAACCCCCACACTCCCAGGCTGTGACGTAACAACTACTAAGAAGGGGGACCCCTAACAGATAAAGGGCAGGTATAGCAGGGGAAATAAGAACAACCAGCCACAAAAAATGACCTGCCCACAGGATTAAATAAGGCCCTGGAAAAGGGTCCTAATATAAATAGGCACACACCGGGGCAGACAGAGACACATATAGAGAAAATCCAACCTGTGAATTATTCAATCAAAATGGTTTCTCATTTTTATTTTCATATTATCAAAAACATTTAATCAATTTTTTTACAGAATAAATATATAACAAAACAAGATCCAATATCAAATTAATACAATAACCATGTCCCACACGTCTCATTCAAATATCGCAGTCATGCTATCATACATTCCATATCACATCATCATACATCCAACATAGAACATTTTCATCACATAGACAAATACATCAAGATGGTAAAACTGCCACATGATGGTTGGATGACCGATCCACAATTGTCATCCCGAGGGTAGGGGTAGAAACCATCCAGCTACCCGCAACCGTAATAACGCCAACGCGCATTTCGGTGTCTAACCCCAGCCGGGGCTACACCTTCATCAGGGCGAAGATGGACTAATAGTGAGGGACAGTACACCTAAAATCATAAACGAATATGAAAATACATAGATTCAATATAAATTCAGGTATATGATTCCGACATCAGTACTCTTTTTTAGACAAAGTGCTCTGGTGACTGACCAGTCAACCCCGGTGTGAGGAAAAAAATATTTTCTTATATATAGAGAGCGCAATAAAGTAAACTGGAATAGGGTGCATCACCAGATATAAATAAAAACAGAATAAAATAAGCTAAACCCACGTCGCCACTAAATATTAATCATGGGCAAAGCTTATATCAGAGACCAACTACTAACCAGTCAGAGATAACCACAAAAGAGATAAAAAAGAATATAGAAAAGAAAAAGATAAAAGCAACAAAAAGAAACAAACCCAGTGCCAACATAAAGGAGTTGAAAGAGTGCATATCGCATATTCCCATCCAGCATGCAGAGAAAACATTCACTCACATCTATCCACTAAATACCTGGTAGTGAGAGGCAATGAAAAAGCTGATTTTTCCAAATACAGTTTAAATTCCGAGATAGATGAATAAAACTCCAATATAGATCTGTGGTAACAATAAGGAAATACAATATCAACAAAAGAAAGGATCAATCCTACTACAGCATCCAAGACATGGGCACGAAACACACAAATCTCATGATGGCAATAAAAGAACCTACCCAACAAGGTCCAGGTCGGCCCTGCTCAATAATTGCATTGAATAGCAATCCGCGAAAGAATGGAGGTAGTCAAGGCTACCATTCCCGGGAATACAATCCGGAGACTATATCCAGGAATTCAGGCTTAATATCAATCTCCTCAGCAAGTATAAAGGATGTCTATATAGAAAAAAAGAGGAAAAATATCTATATAGCACACACAAAAATATTCTGTAATCAACACAGACGCACGCTCAAGGCCAAGAAAATTGCACAGCCTTTGATAATGCGTGAAATGAACTACATGCGAGCTAGCTGGGGGTACAACAGGACCACCTAGCAATCAGAATAATAAAGGAGAAAGAACATACAATCAGCCTGTATGTGAAACCAACCGGACTTTTAAGGGGCGCTTCACATGTGACTGCCTCGAAGTAGGCAGAAACGAGAGGTAGCATCATCAGGAGATATCACGAAATGGGATGAAGTGGTCTCTAATTTGCCATAATGGATATACACAGTTTTAAAACCCCTGCTTCATAAGGGAACTTAACAACGGACCATCGACAGAAACGGTAAAAAAGGTAAAAAGGGTAAAAGATCCCTGCATGTATCCTCCAGCTTACCTAGATATCAGTGTGGCGTCTGACGGGAGATACTTCTTCCGGGCTAAAACGAAGCCGCCATCCGGGGTTCGACAGCGTCAGGACGAGGGAGGGCAATTTAAACGGTTCACGAGCCACAGCGAACCAATAAGAGGCTCAGATTATTAGAAAGAATATAATGGAAAGCGTAATAGAGAGCGGACAGCGAAAACGCAGTCTACCCACGTATAGATAGCTGCCATCTTGTAACACTAGACGGACTCGTTCAGCTCAAATGGAGCAGTTCTTTAGGTGAAATACTAAGATGGAATAGGAGCGCCCCTCCCATTCTGCCCGTCCTTCTAGGAACTAATGGGCACATAGGGAAATTCAAAAGAGGAAAAAAATAATAAAGCAACTTTTCTCGAAGACAAAAAAAGAGATTTAACATACACACAGAGAAAACCACATTCAATGTGCAGGATAAGATATGACCAAAAGGACACCACAAATCAAGGAGGGCCCCAAACGTCCAGGCAAGGGGATCCACATATCCCAGTGGGGTGAGGGAGATAAGGCCACAGACTATATTATAGCATTCTCCCATGGACAGTTTTCATTAAGGCCTTTATTTACCGCATTCAAGAGGTAGATCCAAAATACCTCTCTTTTTACGGATCAAGGTGGGATCTTTTCCTGGACTGACAAGAATTTTTTCCAAAATCGACCACTTGAGATCATTTTCAGAATGTTTTTTCTCAAGCCAATGGCAGACTAGGGGAGCCGAAAATTTTTTTATTCGGATGTTGGATTTATGATCCCCAATCCTGGTTCTACACTCACGTCCAGTTTCTCCAACATACACAAGGTCACATGGACACATGATAATGTAGATAATATTGGAGGTGCGGCAGTTAGTCATTCTCTGGAGAGTGACCAACCGCTCAGGGGTGTTAATGGTATCGCCCACCATGGCGTTGGGGCAAGCCTGGCAACTACCACAGCGATGATTACCATAGATGGGTCCAAGACCATCAATGGCTTTTTGAAATGGAGCAGATGGCTCCTGCATCTTCCCTTTTACTAGATGGTTTTTGAGATTTTTATTTCTCTTAAAAGCGAAAATGGGTTTGGGGAGTTTTTCTTCACCATTGCCTAAGTTGAGAAGATGCCAACAAGAATTTATGGTCTATCTCAATTTATGGTTGATATTTGAATGTCTGGTCACACAGACCAGTTTGTCCATAGATCTAGTTTCCCTAGATGAAAACATAGAATCACGATTGAAATATCTCGCCCTTTTGAACGATTCCTTAATCAATTTGTGCGGGTAGCCCCGATGGACAAGTTTTTCTTTGAGAATATCCGCTTGCTTCAGGAAGTCTTTAATGTCAGAACAGTTTCTTCGTACACGAAGAAACTGGCTAAAGGGGATACTGTCCCTTTGACACCGAGGATGGTAACTACCGTACTGCAATAAGGTATTTCTGGCCGTAGGTTTAGTAAATAGAGACACATACAGTTCATTTAGATTGTGCTCAATCCAAACATCAAGAAACTCCACTTTGCAGTTACTGGAATGGGCAGTGAATTTAAGATTACTATCTGCCGCATTTATCCATAAAATGAACTCATTTAATGAGACATGGTCCCCCTTCCAGATGAAAAAAATATCATCAATGAATCGAGACCAAGCTCGAACGTTCTCATGGAAGGGGGCCATCTCATTATAGATGTTTATTTGCTCGAAGTGCCCCATGTATAGACAAGTTATACTAGGGGCACAAGACTGTGAACATGTAAGTCATTATTTTAAACTTGCATTACACACAGTATAAGATAGGCTGCTACAAAATGCGCAAAAAGGTTTATGATAAAAAGTGTTTCCAAAATATAGATTTTTTGCAGACTATACATAGTGCAGTTTTTTTTTAATTACTGTCTTTTAAAAGCATGTCACCACGAAGCTTCCAGTGATTCCATCAGTTAAAGCCAACACTGGCTTCTAGGAGCCCTTTACATTTGCAAATTTAGCATTTCTGCACATTTACATTTCTTTGCCACTTCAATCTTTACGCTGTACCTGCCCAGAAGGCTTGTTTAGCTGTCTGCCCCTTCTTTGGTTTCACAGCTCAGGAGGCACCCTTAATAACACTTCAGCTGAGGATTTCAAATCCCGGAATTAACCGTCCCGGGACAGGTGAGCTTTGACAAAAAGTAGGGGAACTGATTTTCTAAAATTAAAAAGGTAAGGGCACACTGTGCCCCTCAGATTCCCCCCCACCACACTTCGACCACTGCTCTAAGGCCAAGAAAAATTGGCCTCTGTGATAACGCCGATTCTTATCTAATTATCTATAAGAACCTTCTGGTCGCCAAGATCTTTTTACCTGTTGAATAGTGTAAAGGAGAGAATCTCATCTGGTTATATATCAGTTTCAATTTGTCTGAAAGGACCACTGACTCCGAATTCAAGTTTGAGAATTTATTATCGCCAAAAATAACTGAACGTGCAAGCACCTCAACACGAGGTTAAAGAAATAGATGGGCACTAATACAAATAATAATCTACGCAAGAATCTCATCCGACTCAGGATAAAGAGAATAGAAAGTTCTAGAAGGATCAACCAGACTATGATTGCTCCTATTTCTAAGTTGCTCTTCATTTGCCTAAACAAGCTTAAAATCAATTGCTGTCCCTACACTAACGCTAAGTGGCATCCCTGCATAACGATTTTCCCAGGCAAGAAAGAATAAAAGGTGTCAGCTGTGAGGACTTCCTAAGAAGTGCAATCACATAATACCTAAGCTCAGCTCTGTCCTTCTCTCTGGTCTCCCCTACCTCTTCTCTGGCCTCCTCCCTCAGGGCACTATCCCTAATACAAAACCCCAATACAATTGTACACGCCTTTGTCACGCCTCCTTGGCCAGGTCTTCTTGGCCAGGTCTTCTTTCTTGTGCTTTTCCACTGAAACGGTGACTTCATCCTGGACGGTTGCGTTGACCTTGAGTCCCAGGCACCTTCTCCGCTGAAAGTATCATCCCTACATTCCATCTAACTCCCCGTACCATGCCTCCCTCTCTCTAGCTTTTGAAAACAAAGAGTTAGTCTTACTAACGAGACATGTGTCCTTGCACCTGCAACAAAAGATACTTTCAACAGAAATCGTCTACTGTGCAAATTAAATCTACCGTTTGTATCCAGAGAGCCTTACCAAGAGAATCTTTTCACTGCCTACAAAATAAGCTAACATAAAAATAAACCAGGCCTTCCCTAAGCATATGTGTAGTCAGGCCTTTACATATAACTTTTAAACACACATCTTATGTTTCCCTATAAGCATTTTCATTATGATTCATATGCAACCACTAAATCACATGTGCAACTTTAATATGGTGCACGTTTAAACTACTGCAATTACATTACACATACGAACTAATTTCCCTGTGCATTAAGTTCACACAATTTAATAAGCATTACATTACATCAATATCCTAGCACCATTATACTGCCAAGTTCACTTTGTCTCAGTGAACTACTCATTCTTTACTAAACATGCATGGGTATACAATGGAATATAACGAATATATGTCTGAATACATATGGGTGCGGCCTATCAGTGATTATGATGCACCCCTATAATTCACAAGAACATTTCGCTCTATCAGTTCCCCCCTTTGATGACTCCTGTCATCACATCTCATTCTACTCCCTCGGAGAAGGAACCGACCTAAACAGAACTTGTTCCCATCTTCCCTGATCTGAAATTCTCCATGCTCTTGAGCCTTTGATACTGATTGTCCTGCAATCTTGCTAATCTCATGTCATTTTCCCTCAAAGCTCTCTTGACTCTGCCTGCTCGATACCACTTGTAGGCCTTGATCATAATCCACAAGCCAGCCACACAAACCACCAAAATAAGGAGTGGTCTCAGGAAGTACCCAAGGAATCCCTTTCCTAGGTTCGCAAACCAACCTCCCACTTGACCAAAACCCTTTCCGACCTTTTCCCAGGCCCCTTCTTCGGTCAAATCCGCTATCTTTGTGTGGATCATAGTGATGTTACTTATATATTTCTCCAGATCCTTGCTACGGTCTGGTATATAAGTGCAGCACTCTTGAACCTTCAGCATTTTACAGACTCCGCCCTCTTTTGCCAATAGGACATCCAAAGCAAGGCGATTCTGCAAAACCATACCCCTTATCGACAACATCTCTCCTTCCACCAACACCAACGACTTTGCTGTGTTCATCGAAAATTCATCCACCACAGTCGCTAACCTCCGGATCTTCACATCATTCAAGACTACTCCTAGACTAGGTATCATGGCTCCAAAGATATCCCCCACAACGATTCCTGCACTTGAAGCTCTTTTCGTTCTTGAATGCTCTCCACCCTCCAGAAGATTTAAGTCTTCTGTATGGTAAATCTTTGGAAATATTATTGACAAATAACAAGTTCCATACCAATTTGCAGGCAACCTCACATAAGCATTCTTCCCACATACGTAATACACCGTAGGTATCACTTGTACAGGACCTTGGAGAAAATCTTTTGCCACATCTGCCATGGTGAAAACATGATCACAAGTACTCTGTCCCACTGGAACCTTTTCGTAGTAAGTCTGATAACGCCTTATACACAACTTACCCCTCTGCTCCTTATCTAACGCTATAGGACCATAGCTTCCCCTGGTCTTATGCAACCGTTCTTCCTCCGTCCAATCTGTCCTGTGATGCCCTAAATCTCGGGATTCAGTCAGCTTTCTATACCTATCTTCAACCTGATCTACAAACTTTCTCTCTACATCCGACATCAAGCAAGTCAGATTGTGTCTGTGTGCGAATGCTGTATCCAATTCCAAACTCGGTATGAAGTACTTCCTCAGTCTGTCCTCGGTCTTATAATAGTCATACTTATTTAAATGCTTGTAAGCTGGGACTTCAGGAAGCACTGCGTCGAAATTGGAAAAGAAATACTCGAACTGCTCTCTCTCATAAAACAAACTAAGCAAAAGACTACAAGAAATACCATAAGTCAGTGGAAGATGATGATACCTAATACCCTCATCCACCGAAGTAGGCAACTGCATACACACATAACAATCTTTCGCATCCATCACGTCAACATACTCATACAACAACTTAGCATACGCATTAAGCTTAAAATCACCCTTAGACAAATCTACATGTAATCTACGACTTTCTTCTAATATCATAGCTCTATCAGCTGCCCTGTCTACCCCCTCCTGACTAGGTGTGATAGGTGTCGGTGTCCCTGTCACTGCCTCTACTTCTGGCTCGTGCGAACCAGTATATGAGACTATAACTACTATGATTATAGAAATTATTACACTACTTATAAGGATGCCTACAATCCACTTTGATCTACGATTGGGATCTCCCGGCTCCATGGTTTCGAAAGTTCTCAAAAAGTCTTGGTTATCGCAAAGAACTCAGAAAAGTCTCTGTCCTTTATTTATGACTTGCTTAACCAGCTCGAGCAACCATGAAATTTCCGGCTTTCCCTTTCCGATCACAACTTATTTACACAGTCCAGAAAAAGACTTCCCTAGTTTTCGTTCCTCTTCTTGTGGAAAGTCCCTAAGTTTATTCTTCTTCCACTCGGACCTAGGTTATCTTCTTCTTTTAGACTTTTATTTACAGTTCATAACTGATCCACAATGAGATCCTCATTGAGCAAGACCAGAACGTGATACAAAAGTTCAAGACGCAAAATCAGCACTTCATGTGAAAACGGCTCAACTCCAAAAGGCGGGAATTCGAGTCGATGCAAAAGCAAGTTTCGGATTTCACTCAGAAGCGGGGATTCGGAACCGTGAGTGTCAGTGTTCCTTCTATCTCGAGCCCTGGCATCCGCAGCACCACCTTCACCACCACATTCGGGCTCCGACAGACCACTTCCACTGACCTCAGTCTTCCCGTACTCACCACCCCCTGCATCAAACACAGTGTAAGTCCACTCAGGGGTAGAGTATCTGCGACAAGGCACTCTTGTTCTCTTTGACCTTCGCCGACTGTCTTGTGCTTGGTCTTCGTCACTTGCTTCCGTTTCAGATACTTCAGACACTGGAGCAAGGTCTCTTTCAGGTGCTAACCTCAAGTTCAGTCGCCTCTGTCTCTCAGGCCAACTTTCTGCACGTCTGTTCGTTTGTCTGCCTTCCCCTTCTATACCCAGTGCACTACTTCCTCTTTCTTTTGAATTTGACTCTTCTCCGCCCACTGCACCATCTCCTTCTTCGGTGTCTGAGTCAGGGTTCGAACTGTGGAAACCCCCTTCTGTTTGCTCTAGTGCACCACCAGCTGTGTCAGCGACCCTTACAGCTTGACTTGTCCTCCCATGTGGCCTTGCCACATCAACTGGATTTTCATTTACGAGAGGAGCTGTTTCTTCCAAGGGTGCTGAAACTCTGCGGGTATGGGAAGCATGCACCCAGTTCGGCAATCCTCCACACTTTACTGCTGTGTTCGTGATCAGAATCACCTGATACGGACCACGCCAACGGGCATCCAAACAACTCTTCCTCACGTGCTTCCGGACGAGCACCCAGTCACCGGGACACAAGTCGTGGCACAGATCACTCGAGGCTGGAACCACAGCTGCTTGCACCTGCTGGGATACAGAACGGACCACATCAGAGAGTCCTTTACAGTAATCGAGAATCAAATCATCAGTGATGCTTATCAAGGCTGTAGCTGGTACTGCTGGCAGTCTCATTGCCCTTCCCATTAGGATTTCGTGTGGGGACAACCCAGTCTTTCTGTCTGGGACACTTCACATGCTCATCAGCACCAAAGGCAAGGCGTCGGGCCATTGCAGGGATGTCGAAGAACACATTTTTGCCATCCGGGCTTTCAAAGTTCCATTAACTTGTTCCACCATCCCAGAAGCCTCCGGTCTGTAACTACAATGGAGTCTCTGGTCAATGTTCAATGCTGCACAAAGTAACTTCATGATTTCGCTATGGAAGTGCCCTCCTCTATCTGATTCCAAAGAGGTCGGGATCCCGAATCTAGGGATAAGCTCCCTCAACAATAATTTAGCCACTGTCAGAGTGTCACACCTGCGTGTGGGGTAAGCCTCCACCCACCGTGAGAATACACATACTATCACTAGAATGTACCTCAAGCCATTGCACCTAGGCATCTCCACGAAATCCAACTGTAATCTATTGAAGGGCCCTCCTGACCTTCCAATATGACTCAATGTAACTACAGTTTTCTTTCCGGCATTCATCTGTTGACAAGTAACACACCTCTGACATACCGTCTCAGCCATTGCTCGGAACCGTGGGTTATACCATGTCTGTCTGAACACTCTCATCATTGCGTCTCTACCCAGGTGTGCCTGTCCATGTATCAGTCTTGCCATCGGACTCAGCAATTCCTCCGGCAACACAGCTCTCCCATCGTTTGATACCCAAACATCCACGTCTCCTTTCTCACACCCAGCTTTGATCCATCCCTCTCTCTCCTGGTTGGAAACTTCATCCTGCAATCGCTTAAGCTCTTCCCAAGTGTCTGCCATGGTCAACATTATGCTGAGATCGGTTCCCTCTTGGCTCTCTTCTATCTCTCTTCCTGCGAATATGCATCCTTGTTCTGCGCAGAAGCGGGCTACCTCATCTGCTTAGTTATTACCCAAGGATACAAAGTCCTCCCCCTTCCCATGGGCTGAACACTTTACAACAGCAATTTCTTTCGGATGCTGTAATGCTTCTAACAATTGTCTTACATATTCTCCATTACGAATGGGTGAGCCAGATGATGTCAAAAATCCCCTCTGAGACCATAACTGCCCGAAGTCATGCACCACGCCAAAGCCGTATTGGCTGTCTGTGTAAATCGTGATTCGAATTCGATCAGCGGCCAAACAGGCACGGGTCAAGGCAATGATCTCAGCTACCTGCGCGGAGCGTACTCCTTCTAGGCAAGCAGCGTCGACCACTCCTGAAATGGTACATACAGCAAACGCTGCTCTCAATTGCCCCACACTGTCTCTTAAGCATGAACCATCGACAAAGAAAATTTCATCTGGGTCAGCCAATGGCTCATCGACAATGTCAGGTCTCGGTTTGGTGCAAAGTTCGGTCACATCGAGACAATCATGGTCCTCACAATCTTCATCATCTGTGTTCGGTATAGGCATCAATGTCGCAGGGTTCAAGACGGAGCACCTTTTCAGAGTCACATTCTCTGCGGCAAGTATGACTTGCTCGTACCTCGTTAACCTATTGTTCGTTAGATGCTGGGTCTTGGTCCTGGTCATTAATAACTCAACCGAATGTGGCACATGTACAGTCAATGGATGTCCCATTACAATGCTTTCACATCTTTCAATGCTGACACCTGTTGCAGCAACGGATCTTAGACATCCAGGCAACGCAGAAGCTACTGGATCTAAAGTAGCTGAAAAATAGGCAACTGGTCTACGGACACCTCCATGGTTCTGAGCTAACACTGCTAATGCACATCCTCCTCTCTCGTAACAAAACAATGAAAAGGCCTTGTTGAAGTCAGGCATTCCCAGTGCGGGAGCCCTGCACAAATCATCTCTCAGCTTCAGGAATGACACCAAGCACTCCTCGTCCCATGGTACCGGATCACTCACATCCTTGTGTGTAAGTCTCTGCAGAGGCTTTGCTCTCAAGGAGAAACTAGGAATCCACTGTCGACAATAGCCAACCATTCCCAGAAACATCCTAACTTCCCTCTGTGTAGTGGGTACTGCCATGCTCATTATTGCCTCAATTCGATCTGGTGACACCTTCCTCTTGCCTTTTTCTAATCTGTGTCCCAAGTACTGTACCTCATTCAAACAGTACTGCAGCTTGTTCGGGGACACCTTATGTCCATTCTCTGCTAAGTGGTTCAACAAGGCTACTGTGTCAATTCTGCAAGCATCTTCTGTTTCTGAGGCAATGAGCAAGTCATCTATGTACTGCACGAGAACTGAATTCTGCGGCAACACAAGACTCTCAAGGTTCTTCTTTAGGATCTGGTTAAAGATCGATGGACTTTCCGTATACCCTTGAGGGATACGACACCATGTTAACACGCGATTTTCTAGCCTGAACGCAAAAAGAAATTGGCTTTCTTCGTGGAGCGGTATCGAAAAGAAGGCTTGACACAAATCGATAACCGTAAACCACTCGGCTTCACATGGGATCTGGAACAGTATTACTGAAGGATTCGGTACCACTGGACAACAAGGGACAACTATCATGTTGACCTTTCGCAGGTCTTGCACGATCCTGTATTTCCCGCTCGGTTTCTGTAGTCCCATTATGGGTGAATTACAGGGACTACCTCTGATCTCCTTCAAAATACCCTTCTCAATGAAAGTCTCGATCACAGGTCTTATTCCTGCAATCGTTTCTGTCGACAGGTTGTATTGAGGTGTTCTTGGGAAATCAACATTCTGTTTCACCTCAATCCGCACTGGTTCAACCCCTCTGATTAAACCTATTTCATCGCCTGCGAAATCCCACACCACAGGCGACACTGCGTCTCTCAGATCATGTGGAAGTTCTTCCACAGTCACCATTGGGTACAGATCTATACACAGAAGCTGATTGGTAATTTTAAAGTCCGCATCGTCATCTATCGTCTGGACCTCCACTCCCGTGGTGTACAATAAATCGTGCAGTTCAACTTGCACAACAGATCTCTTCCCAAAAGACAAACTGGACTCGTATCACACACTACAAACTGATGTCTAGTTTGGAAAGTACCTATCTTTACTAAGATCGGTTCTGTCAATGGGCTGCTTATTTTCTTGTTCGCTACTCCAACAACCTGGATTGATTGTCCCGAGAGGGGTAGGTTAGGGACTACTGCAGATCTTACAGTAGACCGGGTAGCTCCAGTATCAACCAAAAGTGTTGCAGGATTGCCCTCAATCTCTGCCTCTACAAAAGGTCCTCTCTGGTCTACCTCCAAGACCGCTCCAAGTGTGCAGTCTTCCTCCCCCTCAGGCACCGTCAGGATAAAGGGTCTAAGCTATCCTCATCATAGCTGCTCGAACAGGGGCATCTGTTGGTACGTTCGTGTTCCTTGTGAAAACCTTGGAGCTTGGGGAATCTGAGCGTGAGAATTGTAAACCCCCCCTTTCATCGTCCTAGGTCTCGTTATTGTGTTAACTACCTCTTGCGCGGGTGCCTGAGCCCTCTCTTCCTCTTCCTGTACCTGATTAGCTGGGTTCAAAGGACACTCGCGTTTCCAATGTCCGACCTGGCGACAAAGATGACACGCAGTGGTCTTCTTTAGTGTGGCCACGTCCACTCCTGTCTTGGGGTCTACTGGTTTTCCTTTCGCTGTACCTGCCCATTCTGGTTTCCTTGGAAATTTCCTTGCTTTCTTCCTAAGGTCCCTCCACTAGGCTGACTCTGTGCTGTCTGCATCTGGACAAGCATCAATTTGTCTTTTAGCTTTCGATGTTTTGATTCCACCTCATCACTACAGTATCTCGCATACCGCAAAATTTCATCCAGTGGCTTGTTCTGCCAGCAGATCAAATGGTGCTGTATCATGAGGCTGATTTCCACTCTCAGACCCGTTACAAACTTTGAGACAAACTGTCCCATATCCTTAGGGTCCAAAACATCTAACCCACTATACTGTTTAAAAACTTGCAGAAGTCTTTCGTAATACTCATGCACCGTTTCCTTGGGTTCCTGTACAGTCCGATCTATCTTAACCCAATCTATATCCTGAGGTGAAATCTTCGACTTCAACCATGTAATCACCTGCTCATACTTTTTCATGACATCAGGTGATGGACCATTTGTAACCGCCTCTCTTTTCGGTTCTGAAGCCGGCCACTCAATAGCGACTTTACATGCTGTCCACAAATCTCCTGGTACCACTATGTCAAACAAGGTGTTCAAATCAATCCACAATACTTTTGAAATCTTCACAAACCGCTCAACCTGCTTGTACCACTCCACCGGTTTTTCCCTCAGCCGAGGAAAATCATTTGTAAATGCAGCCAAATCACCTCTATTCCACGGCACATGCACGTACCCTCCATTCTGTACTTCCCGTAGAGGAAAATTTCCAACACCCGCCGCTCCCCTCCTGGCGGCGGCGTTTCTCCTTCTGCTCTCTTTACTGGTTTCTTTTGGACCACCTTTCTTCCCATTTGTCCAACAAAATCCATATTCTCATTCCTATGATCAGGTCTCTGGTGTGCGTCTTTAATCCTGTGATTCTTTTCTCCTCCAACTCCTGATCACTGTAATGCAATCTATGTGGTCCCTGCAACGCTTTAGTTTTGTTCAGGTCCACCTCATATCTTTTGGCCAATTCCTTCAATCTATCATGTGCCATTCTAGCTTTTCGAGTCACATCTTTTGCTACAAACAGCAGCTCATCTGATCCATAAATTTCTATCCTTTCCAAAGGCAGACCCCCACTGATCATTTCGTCTACCTCTGCTTTCAGCCTCACTACGTCTAGCAACCTTGCCTGTACTGCACTCCTCAGTACGTCTCGACAACCCGAGCCATCTCGCTCATCACAGTCACTATTCTGTCCTTGTGACCTATTCCCTTCCATATTCCTGGAACCTGGTCTGTCTTCCGAGACATTTTGTGCCCTATCTCTTTGCATCCTATCCTCTTGGTTCGTTACTGTTGGTGTCCACTCCTCAAAGCTGACTTAGATTCCCGTAAAGACCTCGGTCTTTCCGGTCTCTCCTCTTCTCGCCCACATGAAGAGTCCGCAGTAGCCGGTAACGGCGTACTTGTGTCTATTGGTCTTGGGAAATGAACCACTCGTACTCCGAACCCATTCCCACTCTCGCTGTTTCCTTCTTCCCTTCTCATCGGCACGGAGCTCCCTTCTCTCACTCGGTCTGGGTCATATACCGGTACTATAGGGCCAATGGTAACCGGTACTGTCAAGGAGTCCGGTAATCTTGTGTTCCCCGCAGGAGGCTGTGTTATCATAGACGCCGTAGCCCCCTCCGTTCCTGTGGAAATTCTTCCCACTACTCTCATGCTAGTCTGGTTCTGGCTCTCATCAACTATTGCCACCGCTGGGGTCGTCTTTCCCTCTTCTGAATCTGGGTTAAATGGTGGTGGCCTCTCCGCCAACATCCTATCCAACAAACTGTCATCTAGATCACTGTCGTCCTCATCAATTCTTGTAATCTTTCCATTTTGTATCAGCAGTGGGTATAACTTATCTCCTTCGATCGTGTCTGCTCTCCACCTTTTCTCCAAGGCATCTGACCTTGCATCTTGAAATGCCCTGACCGATTTCTTCACCCTTTCTTGACATCTGTCCTTCTTCCTATCATACGCTGCCCTTATCCACGCATGTAGTGCCTCAAACTGTGTTGGTCTGGGTAGTGGTCGTAATGAAGCCATTACACTCTTGAGCTGGTACAGCACCTCTAACCTGAAAGTACCATATCGAGGAACGACAATTCTCCTTCTGCTTCTGTCATTTTATGCCAATTCTCAAGCCAAATTATGGTATGCAATCCTACATTCTTTGCCATATAATGTGCTGGTGTATCCTCGGGAGGAGCTTCCTCTCCTCCCGAACAACCACATGTCTATCACCTCTACAAAGTTCCCTTAAAGCTTTAAAACATTTCATGATGAATCAACTTTGTATTTGCACTCAAAATGTCCGCTTTACTTCCTGATTTCAATCCACCAATCCCAGCGCGGCTCACACCAACCGGCCTATCGCAGCGCGGCACTTGTCTGACGTCACTTTTCCTCCGCTCGCAGCAGTTCCCCTCCTTTCTAATTCACTTGTTCTCGCCGCATCTGTCCCAATCATACTCTGAAATAATGTCCGTCCTACCGAACAATTACCTCTCTGACCGTCGGTCTTACCAATGACCGATCAGCCTCTTGAGCTTGTTGACCTCAATCTGGCAATCGTCTGTCCGCGAAACGACCGGACAATCGCCTTTAGCACACTCGATAGGATTCACTCACTCGATGTTCTGCACACAATAACCTACGACCTGCGTTGGTTATTCACACACTCACTCATGTGTTCCCTATCTTCAGTGGGTCTGTCAATGACGTCTCGTGACCCCCACAACTCTGGTCAACGTTCTCAACTCTGGGTGTATTCTACACCACAATAAATCTCCCGGTCCCGCGCGCGCTCACGGTCCGTTTCTCAATCACACAACTCTCGCTCCAACTCCGCAAGACATCACACAACAATAAAACACCGCAATCTACCAAACATCACTCTTTTCATACTCACTCTACTACGAACTGCTACTTCCGCCGCACCGTCACTCTCCGTCAGTTTTCCACGACCTCCGACATCCTTCTCCCGCGGTCCTCTGGATCAGCTTCACTCGGGCTCTATGGGGCAACTTAGTCTCCTATCTTGCTCTAGATCTCCCCTTACCATCAAAGGTAACCATCCTACTCTGCTACCAACTGATAACACCGATTCTTATCTAATTATCTATAAGAACCTTCTGGTCGCCAAGATCTTTTTACCTGTTGAATAGTGTAAAGGAGAGAATCTCATCTGGTTATATATCAGTTTCAATTTGTCTGAAAGGACCACTGACTCCGAATTCAAGTTTGAGAATTTATTATCGCCAAAAATAACTGAACGTGCAAGCACCTCAACACGAGGTTAAAGAAATAGATGGGCACTAATACAAATAATAATCTACGCAAGAATCTCATCCGACTCAGGATAAAGAGAATAGAAAGTTCTAGAAGGATCAACCAGACTATGATTGCTCCTATTTCTAAGTTGCTCTTCATTTGCCTAAACAAGCTTAAAATCAATTGCTGTCCCTACACTAACGCTAAGTGGCATCCCTGCATAACGATTTTCCCAGGCAAGAAAGAATAAAAGGTGTCAGCTGTGAGGACTTCCTAAGAAGTGCAATCACATAATACCTAAGCTCAGCTCTGTCCTTCTCTCTGGTCTCCCCTACCTCTTCTCTGGCCTCCTCCCTCAGGGCACTATCCCTAATACAAAACCCCAATACAATTGTACACGCCTTTGTCACGCCTCCTTGGCCAGGTCTTCTTGGCCAGGTCTTCTTTCTTGTGCTTTTCCACTGAAACGGTGACTTCATCCTGGACGGTTGCGTTGACCTTGAGTCCCAGGCACCTTCTCCGCTGAAAGTATCATCCCTACATTCCATCTAACTCCCCGTACCATGCCTCCCCTCTCTCTAGCTTTTGAAAACAAAGAGTTAGTCTTACTAACGAGACATGTGTCCTTGCACCTGCAACAAAAGATACTTTCAACAGAAATCGTCTACTGTGCAAATTAAATCTACCGTTTGTATCCAGAGAGCCTTACCAAGAGAATCTTTTCACTGCCTACAAAATAAGCTAACATAAAAATAAACCAGGCCTTCCCTAAGCATATGTGTAGTCAGGCCTTTACATATAACTTTTAAACACACATCTTATGTTTCCCTATAAGCATTTTCATTATGATTCATATGCAACCACTAAATCACATGTGCAACTTTAATATGGTGCACGTTTAAACTACTGCAATTACATTACACATACGAACTAATTTCCCTATGCATTAAGTTCACACAATTTAATAAGCATTACATTACATCAATATCCTAGCACCATTATACTGCCAAGTTCACTTTGTCTCAGTGAACTACTCATTCTTTACTAAACATGCATGGGTATACAATGGAATATAACGAATATATGTCTGAATACATATGGGTGCGGCCTATCAGTGATTATGATGCACCCCTACAATTCACAAGAACATTTCGCTCTATCATCTGTTTGCAATCCCTGAATGGGCAATGCCAGGCTTTCTTTTCTGCCCCGCATCCGCGCTCCTATTAACAAAAGAAATGCAGCAAGTCTAGAAGCACGACGTGTGCTTTCAGATGATTCTGAAAGCACACAACGTGCTTCTAGACTTGCTGCATTCCTTTTGTTTATAGATTGCAGCTGCGGGTGATTGTGTACCTTTGTGAAAGTATGAAAGGTACACAATCACCCGCAGCTGCGCTCTACTAACAAAATAAATGCAGCAAGTGCAGGAGCCACTTGCTGCTAAACGTCTGCCCCTCCTTAACCCCCCATAAGAGGGACACTTACCTGCCCCTCTCTCATGTTGTTCTCTTCTTCCGCACAAGATCCCGCAACAAGGAAATAACTGGTTTTCGCGCCTCTCGCGTTTTACAAGCAGCGACGCGAACGGTCTCTCGTAGGATGTGCGTGCTTCATACAACACAGTGCGTGCTCGGGGGAGCATAGGTGCACGCATGCGCGCACCTTACAGGGAACAGTGATGGTGACCCCCTTTGAAGAGAGCATCATACTTGGAAAGGTTTTCGCGCCAGCTCTCCCTGCGACAGTTCTCCTGTCCAGCTTGCCCGCAGTCTGCTACTCTCTGCTGCCTGTCTACCTGCTGCCCTCTGTTGTGCCTCCTTTTCTCATTTCTTGTCTGTTTTGCCTTTTCTGCTGGTTTTTCTGCCCTCTGTTTTGCCTTTTGCTGCTTGTTTTTCTGCCCTCTGTTTTAGCTTTTCTTCTTGTTTTTCTGCCCTCCATTTTGTCTTTTCTGCTCGTTGTTCTGCCCTCTGTTTTGCCCTCTTCTGCTCTGTTTTCCCTTTTCTCCTCGTTTTTCTGTCCTCCGTTTTACCTTTTTCTGCTCATTTTTCTGCCATCTGTTTGGCCTTTTATGCTTGTTTTTCTGCCCTCTGTTTTGCTCTCTTCTGCTCTGCTTTGCCTTTTCTGCCCTCTGTTTTGCCTTTCCTGCTCATTTTTGTACCTCTGTTTTGCCTTTTCTGCTCGCTCGTTGATTTCTGCCCTCTGTTTTGCCTTTTTCTGCTTGTTTCTGCCATCTTCCCAGAGTTTCCTCAAGATCTGTCGCAAGAGGAGCTGGCACAGAGAAGACCTTGCACCCCAGCACCCAGATACCCCCAGGGGTGACAGTGCCACGCTCTAAAAATGTTGATTGATTGATTGAATGCCTACCTGGCAAGATAGCAGTACCCGTCAGTGTGTGCTGATGAAAAAACTTTAACATGATGATTTGGTTGAAGGCCTCCAAAGACAAGCCTGCAAATCCGGTATAAATGCCTATCTCAAATTTGCTTATAACAGACAATTTTTGAGATCTTTACTACACAGTTAATCAACTGTATGAAGTTATTACAGTTGAATCTTATGTCACTATGTGTGCTGCCAACATCCAAGGTTAAAGGCAGGTCCAGAGCATAAATTACAGCTGCAATTTAAACAAGAAAACTGGGAACAGGCTTTTTCTTCTTCTGATGTTTTTCAAAGAAGAAAGTAGTAGTCAGCAAAAAGGACATTTTTATGGAAACTTGTTTATTTTTCTCCATGCTTTAGGTCACTACAGGAAGGATAGAATCTTTGCATGATTCTGGAGAATCTGAGCAACAGCATATTTTAAAGTTGGCATATTAAATTGATTCAAATATATTTTTGCAAAAATTACTAACTGCGTTTTGGTGTGTTTAACTTTTCAATACAGATTCTGCTTTTATTATTTTAATCTGCAATTAAAACTAAAGAGCATGAAACCAATGATTTAAGCGGTTTGTGGGTGGAGTGATGCTGTCACCATTTATTGAAAGGAATTAAATACCCCCTGTCATACATTAAAAGGCTATTGCAAGTCAGATGGGGTTCCATGACCTCATAAAGGAAATTAACTTTCCGTTTCGTTCCTCCATATGCGGATCAGAGGCAGGAGCGGCCCGTGCAGGTAAGAGTAGGGGGGCGGTGGGGCCGGGTTGGGGAGGGATTCGACAGACGACCACGAGGAAAAATTAAATATAGAATTATTTTTCCCTTGTCACCGCTCTTACCTGCACGGGCCGCTGCTGATCAGAGGCAAGGCAGTCTCAGCATCAGCCCCCTGGTCCACAAAGTCAAACAGATCATTCCACACACTTATTAGCGCAGTTTCTGAATCTGGATTAGCGTTTGTCGAGGATGTGACTCAGTGTGATCTTGGATAAGACTGGAGCGCGGAGAGACTTTACCACTGTCTGCACTCACAGGCATCTATGAACTCTTGGATGAGGGATGGCACTGTCTTCAGGCCCCAAGATGAAGTCTCCTCCTGTTGTGGCTGGAGATGTACTCCGTCAGTCCCACAGAATGCACCTTCCTGCTCCTGTGAGAGCACTTGCAAAATGGCGTGTCCAACATGGGCACAGCCACTCTTCACAGAGTGAAGCCACCGTGTAATGCATCATTTACATGGACCCTGCCATTCATCAAGGAATCCATAAAGCACACACAGACACTAGACATACAGCCACTTCATGCGTGTCCCAAACATGATGAAGGGATCCCAGTTAGGGGGAGTGGGTGAATCTGTAACTGTGAAGTGTCCACACAGTGGGAGCAGAGAAGAAGGCCTGCTGCCTTGGGTAGCAACCAACTGCCACCACAGCACGTTGCTGCACAGTGTGGGGTAAGGTGGCACCAGCCGCCATCACTGATATTGGCACCAGACACCATCACTCAGAAAAGGGGTACACTTTGGTTGGTCCCCAGTCATCAGAGCTCAGCTTCGATGACAAACTGAACAGTAAAAAAATGGGGTACGTCCAGACTTGCATGATTGTTGAGTTGACTGGAGGAAAACACAGGTTATTCCAGTAAAAAACATGGAGAGGGGGTGGGATGGTTTTTGCAAGCGGTAGAGAGCAGTTTCACCCCTCAGGCTTGGATCGCAGACACTTAAGGCGGAAAGGACTTTAGGGACCCTTATGGTCTGACCAAATTTGGGCGATTCATAATATGTCTGCAGCAGTGGAAATCTTGCCTCAGGTGAATCCCTGAAGGTCTTGGGGTCCCAGACCTACCTCCCAGAAGGGCCTGGTTTTTCCCATTCAGCCAGGCCAAGGCCAGGCTACTTTGCATGGGTCATTTCAAACGTATCACGCTTTGCCTTTGGCAGGGTTGCATCCTTCATGGGGGCGGAAGTCACCTTTTAGTCTTCAGTATGGATTAGTGGTGTGATGAAATCTTGGGGGCCCCACAAGAAACCTTCAATTAATCAATCAAGGATTTATAAAGCGCTGCAAATCACCCGTGAGGGTCTCAAGACACTGTAGTTGCTAACTGCTTTCTTTTTTCTTCTTCTTTTCTTTTTTTAAAACGAGGGGAAGGCAAGGACATAGGCACTCAAAAAAAAGGGGGGGGAAGAAGGAGAAAGCAATGAAAATTAAGGGAAACCAAGGAAAAGGCACTCAAAAAAAGGGGGAAAAAGCAAGTAGAAACCGGTGAAAATTAGGGGAAAGCATGGAGAAAAAGCAAGGAGAAGACAGGAGCAAAAGCGATGCAGCAGCAGGGGGAGAGCTGGGCCTTCTCCCATGCGGGGACCCCCTGCCATACCTGCACCACATGCCCTGCAGATATACTTCACCTCTGTTGTCAGGACAGTGGGGGTACAATACATCCGCAGGAGTTTCAGAGATAAGTGTTAGCTTTGGATGAATGGACGAATGGCTGGTCGGATGGATGGAGGTTGGTGGATGGCTTGATGCGTGCTCAGATTGATGGGATAGACAGATAATGAGGGGTAGTGAGCAGTGGAGGAAGAATCAAAGAGGAAAGAACACGCAGAGAAAAAAGTGGAAGAGTACCGATAAAGAGGGAGGATTCAGAAAGAAGTCTCAGAGAGATGGAAGGCAAAGAGAAAAGAACTGAAGAGAGCGATATATAGAGATGGAGGGAAGTGGAGAGAGAACAGAAGAGGAAATGGCAGCAGCGGAGATGAAAAGAAAAAAGGGAAAGATGGTAACATCGAGGAGAGAAAGAGCAGATAAGAGACAGAGAGCCCGATTTATAGGTTGGCGGGAAGGGAACTCCATCACAAAAGCAACATAGTTCCTTCCCTGCCAACAAAGTGGTCTGCCCCCCAGATCTATATGCAGGCTGACCTTAAATTTGGCCACAGTGGAGACTACTCCTTCTCCCCGTAGCCAAACGTCTCCGACGGCCCTGCGGAGTAAGGACAGTTGGAGAATGACCTGTCATTTGGCTCACCTAATTTAGATGGGCGTAAAGGCAGGTCAGTTTTCACTGTCCGCCCCTGCCAGGAAAATCCTGGCAGTAAGGGGCAGTGAAAACTGCTAAATGCTCCCCTCGCCATGGGAGGAGACTCTCATGGTGAAGGAAGTACTTCATATTTTAGTTTCAAAAAGAAAATCCCGTTACGGGTTCTCCTGACGGCACCCTGCACCAAACAGAAAAATGCACTGAAGGGAGCCACCGTGATGGTGGTTCCTGCCAATGCTTTATAAATGACAGCCAGCTTGGCGGTCATATTTAAATCTGGAGTATGGTCCCTCCACCAGGGTGTCAGAGTAATTTACTTCATCAACTTGGCAGAACAATGGACTGTCCACCCAAATATAAATCCGGCCAAGAGTGAAGAGAACACAGAATAGCAGAAACTCAATAATGTGAACCACAAACAACTCTGTGTGAAAATGAAAGTAACAAAATGTTGTTTTGTTACATTCTGATGCTGTTAATTGTTTTTCCATATCATATGGTCTTAAAAGAGTAGACCTCACCGAGGGTCCTTCTATAGGATGGGGTAGTCTGCCCCCTCCCACGCTGCAGGGACTGCAGGGCCTTGTGTTACGCCTCTGGTATGGATGTTTCGGCACATAGCTTGGTGACCTTCATCAGGGATCTTCTGTTTTGGATAGTGAGCAAGGACAAGTGACTGGTAGCTTGTGGGCAGTCCTCTGACGGCACAGTACCCACGGTAAGTACATTGATTACTGACATGAAATAAAGGTTCACTGCCTTTCTGGTTTTCTCAGAGGTGGGACGGGTCTGGCGGGGTTTGTTGGCTTTTAAGAGATACATTGTTTCAACCAC
Source organism: Calotriton arnoldi (assembly GCA_963921515.1). NCBI lineage: Eukaryota > Metazoa > Chordata > Amphibia > Caudata > Salamandridae > Calotriton > Calotriton arnoldi. Next base: position 230,130 of record CAWUFW010010551.1, read on the forward strand.
TGTTTTTCCTCCACAGGGAATCCCACTCTGGCCAATTGTGTGCAAGACAAAGCAAAGTTTGAGGGCACCAGACTCTTAGATGCAGGATGGGTTTTCCGTATTTGGAATGAAGTGTGATATGCTCACCTGTGACGTGATGTCATAAAATGCGACCCAACTACTGGTGTCACCAGAGCACACCACGTGCAGGCCTAGAAAATAGAGTATCAAAGGCAGTTTGGAAAAAGTTGAGCCAGACTCAGACTAATGAAGACAAATGAGTGATTACTGGGTGGGTGGAGAGATAGACGTGTGGTGGTACACAGACCGACAGACAGACGGAGGGATGGATGGATAATGTTTGATTATACTGATGAATATTCAGTAAAATATAGATGGAGGGATAGGTGCAAAACAAACCTATGTATGGGTGATAGGTGACGTCTTATTCATGTGCCAGGATGCGTAGCTTTGGACATTACAAGTTTATTTCCACATGTATATTTCTTAGATACTGGTGAATTGTCACTGCGACAGCCCCTGGATTGGAGTCACAAGTCTCTAGTCACAGTGGAAGGGTTGTCACTGCGGATTTACAAGCAGGGGTGGGGACACACTGCTGTGCCTCGCCCTGGAGCTTGTGAGCAGTGAGTGCCTCACTCAGAGGTGGGGAAGGAGCTACAAGCTGGTCACATGGGTGGAGCCGCAACCCCGCCTACCTCAGTAATGACACCTCTTCCATGAGACCTGTCTGCCTCCTGCCAGGCACTGGAACCTCTCCACCTGCAAAGCAGTCCTATTGGGCAACCACAACGGAGTCTCACTCCTGGCCAGTCTTACCGGTGCCCTGGCATTTTTTTTAAAAATTTTATTTTTTTTATTTTGTTTATTGAAATTTTGATAGACAGAAAAACATAGGATACATCGTCTAGTATACATGTTAAGAACCCTTGTTCTATCCCATGTCATTTCTTGGTCCTCTACTGATAAACTTATAATAGAACAGGAGCGGTCATGTAAAGATCGAGGTTTGCATGTTTACATAAAGGACAAATTTACCATAAAAAGCAAAAGGAAAGACATTAAAAAAAAAAAAACACAAAAAGAACCCCAACTAAATGGGGGTGAACCAACAACAGCAGTTCGTTATATCACAGTTTGATTAAATGGAGAGTCACCGCTTGGTATTCATTGTCAGCAATACACTAATTAGAGGGAAAGCACATATTGAGGAGAAGAACCATACGGTGACCTCACAACACCGACCCTCCTGTGGCCATTAGTACAACAGTGTCATATCTCCACCCAGTCTCCGCTGATGCAGCGGAGTGTCAGGGCCCTAGGGTTCCTCTGCATCATCCCCTGTCATGGCCCGGGCACGAACCCAATCTTGGAATGGGCCTTAGATGTCCCGGGGTCTGGACGCTGCCGGCATTAGTTCCCAAAATGTATTTAATTGTTCCTGACATAGTGTGACGTCTGCTATCCAGGATTTCGTTTGTGGGGCCCCGGACCTCACCCAAGACATGGCTACACGTCTCTTTGCCAAGAGTAATAACATGGCCAGTAGGCGCCTGGACTCCACTGGTATGGCTTTCGTGTACCCCAGTAGCCCCAGCAAGGGCGATGGCTCCAGTCTTAGGTCAAGTATCTCATTTATGAAGGCAAAGATCGAACACCAGTATTGCGCTAAATTGGGACAATGCCAGGCTAAGTTAAGGAAGGGAGCCTGCAAGGCGTTACATCGCCAGCATCTAGTATTCTCCCGGAGACCCATACGCATAAGCTGCGTAGGTGTTCTATAGTACCTGTGCAGGAATTTAAAATGGATCAAGCGTAGTTTATAGTTCGGGGAGAGCAGCTCTAGCTGCCCACAGCAAAACTTCCATTGTGCCTCTGTCAGGGGTGTGGATAGTTCCTCATTCCAGCCCTCGAAAGACGTATGTTTGGCTCTAGGGAAGTCAGTTTGCATCCTAGTGCAGAGAAGAGTGATCAACTTATGTTGGGCATTATTCGATATCAACTGCTCCAATGCATTCAAGGTGGGTGGAGGTGAGGGAAAAGAACCGTGCAGTTTGCGGCGGGTGGCCCTGATTCTATAATACAAAAGCAGGTCTGAAAAGTGCGTGGTGCACGACTCCGCATTATCTGGGGGGGCGGAAGGTGTACGCTGGATACAAATCAGCTAAGGTCAGCCAGCCCAATCTCTCAGCCCTGAGCACTTCTCCTCGCTCCGCCATTGCCGGTATTAGGGGAGTATATGCAAGGGGAGCAGATGGAGCGAACAAAACATCATGTCCAGCTCTTAGACGCAGTTGATGCCAAGCCCATCTGAGCATCTCTGTAGTATCTATTTCGTTTCTCGGTCTCTGAAATTTAGAAAAGATTGCCACATTCAGCGGAACCGGCGCAGTCCTATCTAATTCAATCGCTATATGTGGTTGGAACGGGGTAGGGAAAACCCAGTGATGCAGAAACTGAGCTTGCACACAGTAGGCATACAGAGAGACGTCTGGTGTACCCAGCCCGCCCTGACTCAGGGGGAGAGTTAAAAGCTCCCAAGCAATACGAGCCTGCCCTCCGGCCCACACAAGCGTAATGAACAGGGATCTGAGTTTATGTAAAAAGGCCTTAGTGAGGATAATGGGAAGATTGACGAAGAGATACAAAAATTTGGGCAGCACAACCATCTTTGCGATGGCTATTCTACCCGCGAGTGAGAGCGGAAGACGCGCCCATGTCTCAAGTTTACTTTCAAACCAACTCACTGCTCGCCTGAAATTCATCGTCCAGAGTTCCTGCACGTCCCGACTAAGCCAGATCTCCAAGTATTTAACTGGGCCCTCTGCCCATGTCAGTGGGTAATCCAGTGTAAATGGGATCGTGCTATCGGTCAAAGGAAGGATTGTGGATTTTCCCCAGTTAATCTGGATCCCAGATAGGCCACCAAATTTGATTAGTTCACTCAGCACGGGGTGTGTGTTATTCGCTGGATCTATGAGATAGAGCGTAATGTCGTCCGCGTAGAGCGATATGGTCAGCCCCCGAGACGAAAACCCCACTCCCCTGTTTGCGTGATGTTGTCGAATCCTGGCGGCCAGGGGTTCCATTGCTATAGCGAAGAGGAGTGGGGACAAAGGACACCCCTGTCTAGTGCCTCTGGACACAGGGAAACTCTCCCAAAGAAGGCTGTTGACTCTCAGCCTGACTGTAGGACCCGTATACAAAAGTCTGATTTGGGCAATAAAGGCGGGGCTGAGGCCCATCCTGACCAATACAGCAAAAAGGTAAGACCATTCAAGGGTGTCAAATGCTTTGGTGGCATCTAATAGTATTGTCGCCGCCGGAGTTTGGGGATGTAAATAGTGCAACAGAGCGAAGAATGTGCGCAAGTTATGTGCTGTTGACCGACCCGGTACGAAACCAAATTGATCTGTCCTCGATATCAATGGAAGCAATGGCTGTAATCTCTGAGCAATGAGCTTAGCTAAGATTTTATTATCCAAATTAATAAGTGATAACGGGCGATAAGAGTCTCGGCAGGTAGGGTCCTTGTCAGGCTTCAATAATGTAAGTATGACTGCTTCGCGCATCGAGGGAGGGAGAGAGACGGTTTCCAACGATTCTTGGTAAACGTCTAAGAGTCTTGGGGTGAGTATGTCACTATAAGTTTTGTAAAAAGAGGCTGGTAGGCCATCAAGCCCGGGGGCCTTGTCATTAGGAAGGCTGTTGATTACTTTAGTAATGTCTTCCAGGGTATAAGGTTCATCCAGGTACTCCCTATGTGCGTTGCTAAGCCAAAGTAACTCTAAAGAGTCAAAATTTTGGCATAGCTCTTCCTGCATGTCGGGAATGGTCGACGTGTAAAGGTTTGCGCAAAAATCAGTTAAGTGGTAAAGTATTTGTTGCGACCCTCTAATGGAGCCCCCCCCCGTTCTGTTTGAGTTCAGTGATAATGTTGGTGGTTCTCGACGGCCTTAGCAGGCGTTAGCAGTGTCCTCCCAGGTCTATCACCTTCCCCGTACCTTCTAGCTGCGCTATATTTCCCAAAAAACTTAACCTCACGGTTAGCCTCCTCCGTATATTCAGAGAGGAGTTCTCTAGCTGTAGCCATGTGTGTCCCATTGTCAGATATAAAGAACCCCTTCTCATTCTCCTTAAGTTGACTCTCAAGCATGCGGAGCCTCTGTCTAATCGATTTTAGAACTCCGGCCTGTTTCGCTATGCAACAACCCCGTATGACCACTTTGAACGCCTCCCAAAGTGCACCTGCAGTTTCAACTGAGCCTTCATTTTTGCTGAAATAGTTACTTATATATTGTCGAATCTCCTCGCAAAATACTTAATCTAGCAGCGCCGCACTAGGGGGCCTCCACGAGAAAGGAAGCCGCAGTGCTTTGGGGAGATCTAGTTGCAATAAACATGGGGCGTGGTCTGACAAAGTTCTGGGAAGAAGGGAGACATCCGAGGTCCACGCCGCAACATCACAGGACACAACCCAAAAGTCTAGCCTGGACCATGCCCTATGCTGCGCGGTTACACATGATCCCTCCAATTTATCCGGATTTCGGTGTCTCCATATATCTACCAGATCGTTAATTTGGATCAGAGAGTTCAGTGCTGCACTCGCCCTGGGATGTAAGCTACGGGATGTACCCCGTCTATCCAAGGAGTCGTTCAATATAGCATTAAAATCGCCCCCCCAAATGATTGTGTCACAGTCCAAGCCAGCTATGAGTGCCCAAATCATGTGAAAGAAATCAGGGTCATCTGTGTTTGGCCCGTATATTGCCGCAAATACTACCTCCGTTTCACAGAGGGAGCCTTTGAGAACAATAAACCTGCCCTCTATGTCAATGTGTGTATGCGTTGTTGTCCAGTTCAATCCCTTACGCGTCAATATGGCAACTCCATGTGAATAATTAGAATAGCCTGTGGAGTATGTCTTGCCCCAGTGGCCATATCGTAGTTTAGCACTTGACGCATCCAGGAGATGGGTCTCCTCCAGGAAGCAGCAATCTATCTTGTGACGGATCAAGTATGCGTGTATTAACCTGGCCTTCCTGTGGTCATTCAGACCTCTGATATTCCAAGTTAAAAACCTCAGGGATGTCATTTTACATCATTACAGTGCATACCGTGTATAACTAATTCTTCCCATTATCGACAAGGCAGGTGTTGTGTGACAAGAAAAACAAGCATTGCTGTGTTGCACCCCCTCTCCCCCGCCCTCCCCGCCCACCCACACCAACCGCCCAATTAGGTTGGGTCTCATTATCCCGCCCTCCCCCCACCTTCAAACAAACCAAAACCATGAATAAACAGAATAAGATTGGGAGATCTCCCTTGGGGCGAGATGTCGCCGGCTAACACCCTGGCAAGAAACCAGGTGGCTGAGGGTCTCCATGAGAACGTGACTTAAACAAACAGAACCATAGCATTCTGACCCTCCATCCAGTCCGGGGGGTCAAGGGCTAGTAAGATGGCAAAGTCCAGCATAAGAAACAGCGGTAATGAAGTGATCTTTTACCCCCCTAGTAGCACACTAAACGTAGAGCAATACAGAGTGGACTCAAGTTAATCGTTGTCGCTGAGTGCTCCCTCCGTGCGTACTGTAGATTTCGCCTGCCGTTTGTTTCCCGCGGCGTGTTTGCCAAATTTTAGAGCTGATTTCGCATCCGTGAAAAAGTGCTGGTTTCCTTCGTGAGTAACTCTCAGCTTGGCCGGGTATAGAAGGGCGTATGTGATATCTGCCTGTCTGAGGAGACGTTTGGCGGGGACGAATTCGCACCTCGCCGACTGTACCGCTGGGGTAAAGTCCGGGAAAATGGAGATCTGGTTTCCCTGATGCGTGATCTGGCCCATTTCTCTGGCTACCCGTAAGATGGTGTCTCTGTCCCGGTAGTTCAAAATGCGGGCCAGGATAGGTCTTGGTGTGCCTCCCACAGGTGGTTTAGGGGCCAGAGATCTTTGGGCTCTTTCCACTATGAACATCGGTGAGAGAGAAGTCTCAAAAAGATCCCGAAGGAGATTTTCAACAAAGTCCTCCACCTTACCCTTGGCTGTCGTCTCGGGGATTCCAGTTATGCGAACATTATTGCGATGGGATCTAGCCTCTAAGTCCTCATTCTTGGCCTTGATAACTTCCAGCACTTTCTCCATATTCAGTAATTGTTCTCGGGACTCCGTGTGGAACTCATGCGCGTCGGAGACCCGGTTCTCAAGTTGATCTAACCGAAGTTCGTGTGAATCCACTTGTTTCTTAAGTTGATCTAGACGATCCGTGAGCTTATCAATTTTAGTATTGATAGTTTTTAGGCTGGAGTGCACCTCAAGAAGAATAGAGCGCATATCGTCGCTTCCCCCCGCCGCGCCCGATCCATGCTCATTTTCGGGTTCAGTCTCTGAGTCCGCGGTTCTGGTATGTCTTTTATTTTCGAAGGGGAGCTTGGTTTGTCTGGTATCTGTCTTCCCCATTTCCTTGTTAGGCCGCGCTCCTGGTTCACAAGGAGACGCTCCACGCGGCCGCTGAATAGTTTGCTGCTCGGGCGTGGCGCGCTCTTCGGCCTCTCCGCTCAGGGGACCTGGCAATGGGGCTTATGGGGAGCAGAACGACTCGACTTCAAAGCCGACAAGAATTGCGCAGGTCAAGCGATCAGGTATCAGTGGCACAGAAAGCCGCCCCGGCCGCCTTTTTAGTTGCCTCGTGCAGTTAATGCCATGTACCCTCTAATCCTGCTCTGCGTGTAGGCGTGTCGCATTGGCAGCTTCTCCGGCGCAATGACAGTTCAAGGTGTGCTCCAAGTTAAGACAGTGGCTCAGCAGACTCCCCCTTTCATGTGTGGTGGGTACCCAATATGCGCGATTGGGCTTCCGATTCACCCGGCCACCCGGGCCTTTCCCATGCCCCTCGGCCAGAGACATCGCACAAGCCCACAGCTATGGCGCGTATCAGGTCCTGGGAGTCTTCCGTCCAGCCGAGTTTGCCAAAGGAGCCCGCAGCACAGTATCTGCTGGCAAGGGGGCACCGTCCCGCAGGGCAGCCTCCAGCACCGGGAACGACACCGGCCCAGCCGGCGTAGTCTGAGCCGCCCCTCGAGGACCCCCCCGCCTCTCACCTTCAGATTGGAGCGTCCTCAGCGCACACGGGCCAGCCACGAAGTCCCGGTTCGGTCTCCAAGCTCGATGTTGCGTCCCTCGTCTGGGAACAGGCAGGCCGCACCACTCCAAGCTCAGGGGCTCCAGCGATGCCGCGTGTCGATGTACACGCCGATGCGCTCCAGGCCCACAGCACGCACACGTAGACCCGAGCGCGGCTCGGAGCAGTTCATGACAGTCAAATGGCGCCTGACTCAGCCTCCGGACCAAGCTCGATCTGTCCCCCAGTGGACGGAGACTTGTCTACCGGTAAGCTGCAGCAGTCACGTTCACATATGCAGGCGGATTATGCACGGATATTGACCCAGCCAGCGCAGCCCTCTCAAGGAGCGGCCATTTCGCTGCTCGGCTAGACCACTCACCCCGGTGCCCTGGCCTTTAATGGAGTCTCACTCCTGGCCAGCCTTACCGGTGCCCGGCCTTTAATGGAGTCTTATTCATGGCCAGCCTTACTGGTGCTCCGGCCTCTAACAGAGTCTCACTCCTGGCCAGCCTTACTGGTGCCCCGGCCTCTAACAGAGTCTTACTCCTGGCCAGCCTTACCGGTGCCCTGGCCTTTAATGGAGTCTCACTCCTGGCCAGCCTTACCGGTGCCCTGGCCTTTAATGGAGACTCACTCCTGGCGAGCCTTACTGGGGTATAAACTCACAAAAAGGTAACCAGATGGTGGATCCTAGCTACTCACCAAAGCAAACAAAAGTGAGTGGGAAAGGGACAGACGCACACATGTGTTAAGACGAGAACCCTCACTCACCCTAAGGTGACATGCTTCATCATTGGGCTCCCTCTTACACACTGGGACCACAAGGTACCCAGTGTGGGCTACAAACCCCCCGTAGGAGAGGAGCGTGAGGTGTTTTATGTCATCCAATGTAGGGCAGGTAGAGGGGCAGAGTGCAAAATAAATTTCCAAAGTGGTGAATTAAAACTATCTCCTGGTTGACAGGGTCAATCCTTTATTGGTGTCTCCAGTGGATAGATTAAAAAAGCTTAGTGAAAATAGGGATATAGATGTTCCCTATTAGGATAAGGCCAACATGTTTCTGCCTTAATAGACCGAAAAGGTTCTTAGCATTCTTCAGGACCATTCGCTATGTCACTCCGCTCAATTTGTGCGAAAATATATATATATATATATATATATATATATATATATATATATATATATATATATATATATATATATATATATATATATATATATATATATATATATATATATATATATATATATATATAGAAAGTACCATACTTTTACTGGTATGGAAATTGTCTGTGGAAACAGCCAATGGTCAGGTCCACATTCAATTGGAGACTACTAGTCAATGTCCACCTTCATAAGTCCTTTAGTAGCAGGTCTCAGGACGCTTACTCTCCTGGCTGCATTCTTTAACACCAAAGGCTGAAGGGCCTTACTGGTGCCCTGGCCTTTAGTGGAGTCTCACTCCTGGCTTGCCTTACTGGTGCCCTGGCCTCTAACAGAGTCTCCCTCCTTGCCAGCCTTACTGGTGCCCTGGCCTCTAACAGAGTCTTACTCCTGGCCAGACTCAATAGCATAATTAACTTTAGTGGAGTCTCACTCCTGGCTAGCCTTACTGGTGCCCTACCCTCTACAGCCCCACTGATGAAATGCTGCCTATCTACTGTCCCACCGATGCCATACTGTCCCCTACTGCCCCGCCGATGCCACACTGCCCCACCGATGCCATGCTGCCTATCTGCTGCCACACCGAAGCCATACTGCCCCCACTGCCTCACCGGTGCCCCACTACCCTCTACTGCCCCACCGATGACATGCTGCCTATCTATTGCCCCAACAATGCCACACGCCACCCTACTGCCCCACCGGTGCCACACTGCCATCTACTGCTCACCAATGACACGCTGCCTATCTATTGCCCTGTCGATGCCACAATGCCCCACCGATGCAATGCTGCCTATCTCCTGCCACACTCATGCCATACTGCCCTCTACTGCCCCACCAGTGCCACATTGCCCTCCACTGCCCCACCAAATGTACCCCTACACTCCACTGCCAGACCGATGCCATGTTGCCACCCTACTGCCTCACCAATGCCACACTGCCCTGTACTGTCCCACCGATACCACACTCCCCTCTACTGACCCACCGATGCCACACTGCCCCTCTACTGCCCCACCAATGCCACACTGCCTCTCTTGCCCCACTGATGCCACATTGTCCCTCTACTGGCCCACCAATACCACACTGCCCCTCTACTGCCCCACCAATGCCACACTTTCCCTCTACTGCCCCACCGATGCCACACTGCCCCAGTACTGTCCCAATGCCACACTGCCCCTCTACTGCCCCACTGATGTCAGACTGTCCCCCTACTGCCACACCAATGCCACACTACCTCTACTGCCACACCGATGCCACACTGCCCCACCGACGCCACTCTGCCCTCTACTGCCACATCAATACCATGCTGCCTATCTAGACCAAACCAATGCCACACTGCCCCACCGATGCCACCCTGCCCTCTACTGCCCTACTGAGGCCACACTGCCATCTACTGCCCCACCGATACCATGCTGCCTATCTATTGCCACACTGATGCCACACTGTCCTTTACTGCCACACTGCCTCTACTGCCACACCAATGCCACACTGCCCCACCGATGCCACACTATCCTCTACTGCCACACCAATGCCATGCTGCCTATCTAGACCAAACCAAGGCCACACTGCCCCCCTACTGCCCCACCGATGCCACCCTGCCCTTTACTGCCACACCAATGCCATGCTGCCTATCTAGACCAAACCAATGCCACACTGCCCCCCTACTGCCCCACAGATGCAACCCTGCCCCCTACTGCCCCACAGATGCCACCCTGCCCTCTACTGCCTCACCATGGACACACTGCCCTCTACTGCTTCACCGATGCCATGCTGCCTTTCTACCGTCCCACCAATGCCAAACTGCCCTCTACTGCCCCACCGATGCCACACTGCCTATCTACTGCCACACTGATGCCACATGGCTCTCTATTGTCCCACCGACGCCACCCTGCCCCCTACTGCCCCACTGATGCTACACTGCCCCCTTCTGCCCCACATTGCCCATCCACTGGCCCTCCGACCCCCCACCCCCAACAAGCATCACGCACACTGTGGCACTCGTCGCAGGCCTAAAGGCGTTTGACAGCATCACCCCAACCTTTAAGGGGTTACACTGACTCCCCTTACTCCAAGCCTTGACAAGACCAGTTGCAGGGCTTTACATGGGATGGAAAAAGTAGGGGATCCCTAAAAGGGGCGTGGCCTATGTAATTAAGGGCGTCGCTTAAACCTGTAAACTAAAAGTCTCTGCTCCAATGCCAAGATACTAGCCCCATTTCAGTGCAACCTAAAGACGGTGCTTATGGTAGATGCCAGTGCAGTCGGATTGGGTGCTGTTCTTTCGCAGTTACATGGAGGCGTGGAAAGAACGGTAGCCTTTGCGTCCTATTCATTGACGAATACCGAAAGGAATTATTCGGTCATTGAGTGGGAGGCATTGACGGCAGTTTGGGCGACTACCCATTTCCGCACGTTTATATGGGATTCTAAAGTGATTCTCAGGACTAATCATAAACCCTTATTAAAGGTCCCAGCACCAAATGGGACAAGGACCAGGAACTGAAAGCGGTAACAAGGATGATTAAGGAAGGAGTTAAAAGAAAGAGCACATACTCTGACGCAGTCAGACCCTATTCCAAATGGTGGAGGAGTTATCTATGAATATGGATCATCTCATCGTCAGGGGTGAGAGGTTTGTTCCTCCTTTGGCACTAAGGTCTAAGTTAGTTGGTTTGGCACACGAAGGTCACATGGGGCAAACATTCACCCTTAAAAGGTTGAAAGAGAATTTTTGGTGGCCCAAAATGGATTTTTACGTTAAGAGGTGGGTTGAGAGCTGTGTAGAATGCAAACATTCTGAGAAGAGCTTGAGAGTGGGGGGTTGTACTAAAGACACTCAGCTGCATATGTCTGAGGCTGATTCTATATGGGAGAAGGTCAGTCTGGACTTTATTGGTCCGTTCACATTTTTGCCAGAACAAGAACGATTTGCTGCTGTCTTGGTGGATGCCAGATCACGGTGGTTTGAGGTGGCATTTTTGAGGAACATAAGTACAAAAACTACCATTGCCTTATTGGAAGATATCTTTAGGAGGGAAGGAGTGCCTGTGAAACTCATCACTGATCGCTCCTCACCTCAGGTGAAATGGAAACATTTTTGGCATATGTTGGGTTGCAACACGTGTGTACGTCTCTGTATAACCCTCAGAGCAATGGTCAAGTGGAAAGAATTAACAGATTGGTGAAGGGTACTATGGAATTGGCTAGCAAAGCAGGGCAGAGTGTGCAAAGTGCAATTAAAAATATGCTGTGGGCATACCGCACTACACCCAATGTGGCAACGGGAAAGACGCCTTTTGAGATGATGAGGGGCAGGAAACCTGGCACTAAACTGTTTCCTTCCTGGATGTGGAGGAGTGGTGATAAGTCAGTAACCAAAGAAGACCCTGACTTCTCCAAGGATGGTGTGATTCGGGTAGGGGACTGGGTCAAAGTCAAGCCTGGTGGTGTGAGGTCCGGTTTGTCAAATTTCGTGGTCCATACAAAGTCAAGCAGGTGGGCCGCAATCGGTTAAAGTTAGAAAATGAGCAAGTCTGGAACATGAGAAGGGTGGTTTTATTTCAAAGGAGTGGAGTTGTTCCTGTGCAGGAAGGGTTGGAAGCAAGCTTGTGTTTTCCAGACTTGAATGAAGAAGAGTCCCAGGTGACTTCAACACAGGATAATGGGAGTGAGAATGTTGAGGAGATGTCGCTAGCAAAGTCGGTGATGCACAATACAGAGGGTGTGGATAGTCAAAGGAAAAGTCGGTCTGGTGGAAGAGGAAGAGGGTGTGGTAGGCCTCCCAGATGGCTTATGATTATGTCTGTGGCTGATCAGCCACCTGGGGAAGTTGTCGGTGTGTTTCCTCGTTGGGTCCTTGAGTGGTGGGTGGTGTCTCATGTGTGGGGTCCCTCTTGTGTTCCTGTTTGTTCCGTCTGTCCGCTTTGTGACCCCCACTGCTGCCGCAGGTGGGTTCATATATATTTATTGTAATGAAAGAAGGGGGATGTGTTCTGATGTGACTTAGTCTTTCTTCACCCTTCATCTGGTGTGTCTAGTCTTCTGTGGAATACGGGGATAGTGACATGGGGGTTCCATGTCGGTTGTAGTCAGTGGAGGCTGTTGGTGTCTGGCTGTTCAGGCACAGGGTTTCTATGCTCCATTAAAGTAGGAGAATATAAGCTTTGGAATCTGCGTCGTTCTTGGACAGGAGAACCCACAACAGTGCCGCCTGTTCTTCCCTTCACACAGACTTCCTTCCTCTGCGCCGGGCACCTCTCTCACACACACTCCCCTTCACAAACACACGCCCTCACATTTACACCCATACTTGTCTTCCTTGCATCTCTCTCTCTCTCCGCGTCACGCTCTCTACCTCCCACTTTAGCTCTCTTTCCCTGTCTCTCTCTGTAACCCCCACTCCCCGTCCTTGCTCTCTCGCCCCCTCGCTTCCCCTCTTCTCTGTCATGTTCAAACTCTCTCCGCTCCCCCTGACACGCACAGCTGGTGAAGGCCTTGGAGTCTAGGTGAGAGATATCCAGTGACGCACTGTGTGAGATGGTTCACCTGTCTACCCTATCGCTCTCTCTCCGTCTCTCCCCCACCCTGTGTTTCTCTTCTTTCTCCCTGACATGCAAAGCTGGTAAAGGCCTTGGAGTCTAGGTGGGAGATGTCCAGTGACGCACTGTGTGAGATGGTGCACCTGTCTCTGTCTCGCCCCCCATCCCGTGTGTGTCTTCGCTCTCCCTGACACGCACAGTTGGTGAAGGCCTTGGAGTCTAGGTGGGAGATGTCCAGTGACGCACTGTGTGAGATGGTGCACCTGTCTACCCTGTCTCTGTCTCTCCCCCACCCCGTGTGTCTCTTCGCTCTCCCTGACACGCACAGTTGGTGAAGGCCTTGGAGTCTAGGTGGGAGATGTCCAGTGACGCACTGTGTGAGTTGGCTCACCTGTCTACCCTGTCTCTCTCTCTCTGTCTCTCCCCCACCCAGTGTGTCTCTTCGCTCTCCCTGCTGGTGAAGGCCTTGGGAGGGACAGGGTGGATGGGAGGGAGATATCCAGTGACGCACTGTGTGAGATGGTTCACCTGCCTACCTTGTCTCTCTCTCTCCGTCTCTCCCCCACCCCGTGTGTCTCTTCTTTCTTCCTGACACGCACAGCTGGTGAAGGCCTTGGAATCTAGGTGGGAGATGTCCAGTGACGCGCTGTGTGAGATGGCTCACCTGTCTACCCTGTCTCTCTCTCTGTCTCTCCCCCACCCGTGTGTCTCTTCTCTCTCCCTGACACGCACAGCTGGTGCAGGCCTTGGAGTCTAGGTGGGAGATGTCCAGTGACGCACTTGGTGAGATGGCTACCCTGTCTCTCTCTGTCTCTCCCCCACCCCCTCTCTCTGACACACGCAGCTGGTGAAGGCCTTGGGAGGGACAGGGTGGATGGGAGGGAGATGTCCAGTGACAGCACTGTGTGAGATGGTTACTCTGTCCACCATGTCTCTGTCTTACCCCCACCCCGTGTGTCTCTTCTCTCCCTGACCACACAGCTGAAGGCCCTGCAGATGCATGTGGAAGGGGTCCGATGACATAGTGTATGAGAAGAGACCCTTTGCCTGCTTCTCTCTGCCGCGCTCTCTTCCTCTCTCTCTTTATTCCTCCCATACGCCCCATCTCTATTTCTCTCACTCGCTGTCTCTCTGTCTCTTTCTCTCACTGTTTCTTCTAAAGGCCCTGGAGCAGGGTCCAATGAATGACACATTGTGTGAGCTGAGACAGCGCACCTGACCTGACTCTCTTTCCCTCTCGGTTGCTCTATTGACTATTAGTCTTTCTTTCTCCCCACCCCCTGCTAAAGGCAGGCCGGAGGCGTCCAATGACGCACTGTGTGAGATGAAGCGACTCACCTGGCTCTCGCATCCCTCGGGGCTCCAGCGTTCCCGACGCCTCCCCGATCCTGAACAAATTCCCAAACGTCAGGTTTGTGGGGCGGCCCCTGCCGCCCTGCCCTTGGGCGGTCAGAGGGTGGGAACGGCTATAAAGGCGCTGTGCGGGGTGGGCGCCTCGAACTTCTGGAGAAACGCTGTGTGGAGGATACCGTCCCTGTCCAGCCAGTGCCTTCCCCCGGGCCCCTCAGCCGAGACCCGGTCAACCAGCGGCGCCGGACTCTGACCCAGCCCGTCCAACCTTCTTCTGTCCAAGACATAAAGGCCATGGCGAGGTGGCAGCTGGTGGCCCTGGTAGCAGCACTCTGCGTCTGCCTCGGTAAGGCGTGGGTAGTTGTGGGTTGACGACAGTGGGGTGGCACCCAGGACTGGAGTATGGGGCTGAGGCCCGGTCAGAAAGGCCTCTGGGGTGGAGTGGGGGAGGGTGGCCGCCGGTGTCTGAGGCCACCAGTAGTCCGGACGGGGGGGGGGGGGGGTAGGGAGTCCCTGGGCCCCTCTCTCTCTCTCTTGGAAGCCTTTGAATAAGAAACAGCATCAAGGGCAAGAGGCAGGGCACAAGTGCTAAAAAAAGAAGTGGGGGACTAACCTAGTTAATCAGTATGTATGTGGCATCGCAGCGCGTGGCATCGCGGCGCGTGACCGCAGCGCGTGACATCACAGCGCGTGACATCATAGGAACTGGCATCACAAGAAGTGACATCAGATCTTAAGCCCTCACATATATGTTTAGCAGGTCTATCATGAGTACATTTGAGCACATTTCGAGCATACTTGCAAACCCTCCTGATTTAGGCAGAAGATTCACACTTTTGTACGCTACACATAAAACAATGTTACCTTTTATCAGCGTTAAGTTTTCTCTAGCCATAGTGCTTTAAAAGAAATAGTGATATTTAAATTATTACAACGCCTCCTCAGGGGTATAAGCACTATATAAATGCTATTTATTTTGTGCAAATGCTGGGAAACATCAACACATCTGACGTTCTTACAGGCATGCATATCTCCTAAACAGAGCCTGAACAAAGTTAAAAGCTGCCTCCCTTCAGTATGTGTGAAGTGCTAACAAGGTGTGAGCCTTTGTTTCCCCTCTGCTGCATTTGCATCAGGTGTGAGGCTCCTGACTGCTCCCAGCCAGGAGACTCCAACAAAAGGAGGCCTGATGACCCCTCCAATTCGGCCTTTGTTATGGGCCCAGCAGGATTCAGAACTAAGAGAGCCCCATCCCCGCCTGCACGTTGTTGCAGATAGAAAGCAGACAACAACGTGCAGGCGCTGCAGGATGTGTCCCGGTGTTTGTAAATTACACTGGGACGAATTCAGCATATTTTACAGTGGGGCCACACTTCTTGGTAGGGTGGACGGCATCCACCCTGTGAAAAAAGGGGGGGACGCCGTCCACCTGCGTGTACCCCCGACTTGTGCCCTGGCAAGAGGTTAACCCCCGAGAAGATTCAACCCAGGGTGGAGTCGAGAGGAATGCCAGACCTCAAGAGCTGGCTCTTCGGATGACCCCCAGCACTCAACCGAGCCCCCCCCCTACCTCCTAGCGCCTTGAGACACTCGAGGATGAGTAGCTGCGCTTTACCAACCCTGACTGATTGAGTCTAGGCCGCTGCCTCCTAGGTGGCACATACGGCGAAACCCTTCACAGTGGCCCTGGTTCAACCAGTGACGCGCAGAATGTCGCGAGGGCAGCTGTTTGAGGATGTTTTAGGGTGGGCACTCTTACGAGCAGGGGCGGCGCTCAACACTCTGAACAGGTGCAGCACTGAGGCCGGGGTCGCACAGCTCCTAGAGCGCTCACTCAACCCCATGCCAGAGAGGTTGGCACCTGTGTGCCTGTCTGAAGCATGGCTGCTAGGCTGGGGCTGCTCCAAGTAAGAAAGACCAACGAGACTGCTTCTAAGTATGTGGATTAACAAATCTTCAACACAATCTGTCAGCAGGCCTCTGAGTGACAGCAGCAGCACTCTCAGGAGGCTGACACTGAATATCTCCCTAGTAAGAATGGTGTCAGGACTCCAATATTCACCTAGACACCTCCTTAGCCAGGTAAGCGCCGGCTGCAGAAATCTGTCTGTAACCTACATGCCACTCATGCCTTAGCAGTGCTTGTCCTATGAGTGATGGGTGCTTAGACTGCTCTGCTTCTGCGAGGAAGGGAAGCTTGCTTCGCGACTACCATGCCGTGCTTGTTCTGTGAGGAAGAAAAACATGCTGCTGCTGCCTAAGGTGGGTGTATACTATGGGGAAAGCTTCCACTGCTGCTCTAGCTGTACCTGTCCTCTGAAGGAGGGAAGCTTGCACTGCTGCTGCCCTAGCTGTACCTGTCCTCTGAAGGAGGGAAGCTTGCACTGCTGCCCTAGCTGTACCTGTCCTCTGAAAGAGGGAAGCTTACACTGCTGCTGCCCTAGCTGTACATGTCCTCTGAAGGAGCGAAGCTTGCACTGCTGCCCTAGCTGTACCTGCTCTCTGAAGGAGGAAAGCTTGTGTTGAAGCCCCGGCTGTACCTGTCCTCTGAAAGAGGGAAGCTCGCATTGCTGCTCCAGCTGTAGCTGTTCTCTGAAGGAGGGAGCCTTACACTGCTGCTCCGGCTGTACCTGTCCTCTGAAAGAGAGGAGCTTGCACTGCTGCTCTGGCTGTACTTGTTCGCTGAAGGAGAGAAGCTTGCACTGCTGCCGCCCTGGCTGTACTTGTCCTCTGATGGAGGGAATCTAGCACTGCTGCCCTGGCTGTACCTGTTCTCTGATGGAGGGAAGCTTCCACTGCTCTCCTGTCCAGGCTGTACCTGTCCTCTGAAGGAGTGAAGCTTGCACTGCTGCCCCGGCTGCACCTGTCCTCTGAAGGAGGGAAGCTTGCACTGCTGCCCCGGCTGCACCTGTCCTCTGAAGGAGCAAAGCTTGTCCTGCTGCCCTGGCTGTACTTGTTCTCTGAAGGAGGGAAGCTTGCACTGCTGCTGCCCTAACTGTACCTGTCCTCTGAAGGAGCGAAGCTTGCACTGTTGCCCTGGCTGCACCTGTCCTCTGAAGGAGCGAAGCTTGCACTGCTGCACTGGCTGTACTTGTTTTCTGAAGGAGGGAAGCTTGCACTGCTGGCCTTGCTGCACCTGTCCTCTGAAGGAGGGAAGCTTGAACTGCTCTCCTGTCCAGGCTGTGCCTTTCCTCTGAAAGAGAGAAGCTTGTGTTGCTGCTGCTCTAGCTGTACCTGTCCGCTGAAGGATGGAAGCTTGCACTTCTACCCTTGGCTGCACCTGTCCTCTGAAGAAGGGAAGCGTGCACTGTTTCTGCCTAAGGAGTACCTGTTCCAAGAGAAAGGGGCGTTTCCACTAGTGTACTTGAACGATACATTGAATGAAGGCTACAAGGCACGTTTGCTATATACACCAAGGCTTGAAGCACTATCTCTGTAGCTGGGAAATTTCAGGATCTTGCCCTACCCTCAAGAATGGCTGTATTATCTCCATACTGAACTCTCAGGATCTGTCGCTACTCTCTGCAATGGCTGTGCTATCCATATACTGAACTCTCAGGGTCTGCCCCTACTCTCACAGATGTGCTATCCACATACTGAACTCTCAGGGTCTGCCTCTACTCTCACGGCTGCGCTATCCACATACTGAACTTTAAGGGTCTGTCCCTACTCTCACGGCTGTGCTATCCACATACTGAACTCTCAGGGTCTGTCCCTACTCTCACGGCTGTGCTATCCACATACTGAACTCTCAGGGTCTGTCCCTACTCTCACGGCTGTGCTATCCACATACTGAACTCTCAGGGTCTGTCCCTACTCTCCCGGCTGTGCTATCCACATATTGAACTCTGTGTCTGTCCCTACTCTCACGGCTGTGCTATCCCCTTACTGAACTCTCCGGGCCTGGCCCTACTATCAGGACTGTGCTATCCACATACTGAACTCTCAGGGTCTGTCCCTACTATCAGCAATGACTGTGCTATCCCCTTACTGAACTCTCAGGTTCTGTCCCTACTATCAGTAACAGCTGTGCTATCCACATACAAAACTCTCTGAGTCTGTCCCTACTCTCACGGCTGTGCTATCCACATACTGAACTTTAAGGGTCTGTCCCTACTCTCACGGCTGTGCTATCCACATACTGAACTTTAAGGGTCTGTCCCTACTCTCACGGCTGTGCTATCCACATTCTGAACTCTCAGGGTCTGTCCCTACTCTCACGGCTGTGCTATCCACATACTGAACTTTAAGGGTCTGTCCCTACTCTCACGGCTGTGCTATCCACATACTGAAATTTCAAGCACGACTGTGCTACCCACATACTGAACTCAGGGCCTGTCCCTACTATCATGACTGTGCAATCCACATACTGAACTCTCAGTGTCTGTTGCTAGACTCACGTCTGAACTGGGGTGGCGTGGTGAAGCAAAATAACGATGGATTAAACCCAGATCTGTGACTGGGGGTGAATGTTTGCCATTGTGCAACATTCCGTCCATCATCTTGTGTGTTTTGCAATTCGCCCCAAGTGGGAAGGGTATGCCCAGACGTGGGTCCCGTGCTCACTGCGCCACTGGAGTCAGGCTATCCTGGCTGATGAGGGCTGAATGCCCGAAACCGGTCCTAGGATGCTTGATTCCGGTCCAGGGAAGACATGGCTTGGCAGTTCGGTCTGGACTGTTCCCATGAGGCACAGGGTCAAGACTGATTTGCATATGGCCATGTCTGAACTGGGGTGGCGTGGTGAAGCAAAATAACGATGGATTAAACCCAGATCTGTGACTGGGGGTGAATGTTTGCCATTGTGCAACATTCCGTCCATCATCTTGTGTGTTTTGCAATTCGCCCCAAGTGGGAAGGGTATGCCCAGACGTGGGTCCCGTGCTCACTGCGCCACTGGAGTCAGGCTATCCTGGCTGATGAGGGCTGAATGCCCGAAACCGGTCCTAGGATGCTTGATTCCGGTCCAGGGAAGACATGGCTTGGCAGTTCGGTCTGGACTGTTCCCATGAGGCACAGGGTCAAGACTGATTTGCATATGGCCATGTCTGAACTGGGGTGGCGTGGTGAAGCAAAATAACGATGGATTAAACCCAGATCTGTGACTGGGGGTGAATGTTTGCCATTGTGCAACATTCCGTCCATCATCTTGTGTGTTTTGCAATTCGCCCCAAGTGGGAAGGGTATGCCCAGACGTGGGTCCCGTGCTCACTGCGCCACTGGAGTCAGGCTATCCTGGCTGATGAGGGCTGAATGCCCGAAACCGGTCCTAGGATGCTTGATTCCGGTCCAGGGAAGACATGGCTTGGCAGTTCGGTCTGGACTGTTCCCATGAGGCACAGGGTCAAGACTGATTTGCATATGGCCATGTCTGAACTGGGGTGGCGTGGTGAAGCAAAATAACGATGGATTAAACCCAGATCTGTGACTGGGGGTGAATGTTTGCCATTGTGCAACATTCCGTCCATCATCTTGTGTGTTTTGCTAGACTCACGGCGGCAGTGCTATCCACATACTGAACTCTCAGGGTCTGTCCCTACTCTCATGGCTGTGCTATCCACATACTGAACTCCCAGGGTCTGTCCCTACTCTCTGCAATGGCTGTGCTATCCACATACAAAACTCTCTGAGTCTGTCCCTACTCTCACGGCTGTGCTATCCACATACTGAACTTTAAGGGTCTGTCCCTACTCTCACGGCTGTGCTATCCACATACTGAACTTTAAGGGTCTGTCCCTACTCTCACGGCTGTGCTATCCACATACTGAACTCTCAGGGTCTGTCCCTACTCTCACGGCTGTGCTGTCCACATACTGAACTCTCAGGGTCTGTCCCTACTCTCATGGCTGTGCTATCCACATACTGAACTCCCAGGGTCTGTCCCTACTCTCTGCAATGGCTGTGCTATCCACATACTGAACTCTCAGGGTCTTTCCCTACTCTCATGGCTGTGCTATCCACATACTGAACTCCCAGGGTCTGTCCCTACTCTCTGCAATGGCTGTGCTATCCACATACTGAACTCTCAGGGTCTGTCCCTACTCTCATGGCTGTGCTATCCACATACTGAACTCCCAGGGTCTGTCCCTACTCTCTGCAATGGCTGTGCTACCCACATACTGAACTCTCAGGGTCTGTCCCTACTCTCACGGTTGTGCTATCCACATACTGAACTCTAAGGGTCTGTCCCTACTCTCACGGCTGTGCTATCCACATACTGAACTCTCAGGTTCTGTCCCTACTCTCATGGCTGTGCTATCCACATACTGAACTCCCAGGGTCTGTCCCTACTCTCTGCAATGGCTGTGCTATCCACATACTGAACTCTCAGGGTCTGTCCCTACTCTCATGGCTGTGCTATCCACATACTGAACTCCCAGGGTCTGTCCCTACTCTCTGCAATGGCTGTGCTACCCACATACTGAACTCTCAGGGTCTGTCCCTACTCTCACGGTTGTGCTATCCACATACTGAACTCTAAGGGTCTGTCCCTACTCTCACGGCTGTGCTATCCACATACTGAACTCTCAGGTTCTGTCCCTACATTCAGCAGCGGATGCGCTATCTCTATACTTAACTCTCAGTGTATGTCCCTTCTCTCATAGCTGTGCTATCCCCTCAAAGAACTCCCAGGATTTGTCCTTACTCTCAGCAACGACTCTGCTAGCCACATACTGAAATCTCAGGGTCTGTCCCTACTATCGCAGCTGTGCTATCCGCATACTGAACACCCAGGGTTGTCCCTACTCTCAGCAGTGGTTGTGCTATTCACATATTGATCTCTTAGTGTATGTCCCTACTCTCATGGCTGTGCTATCTACATTCTTAGGGTGTGGCTCTACCCAGGCAAGAACCGCTGAGCTGTCTCTTTACAGCCTCAATGTTTGCTCTGGGGTCTGCTCTACGGAAGCAGTGCCCCTACTGGCCGGTCATAGTATGGCATCGACTGACACATCAGGGCAGATTGCCGGCTGCCTCAGACACTAACAATCAATAAATAACCAAGCACTCCGACTGGAAAATAATTTGTAATATTTTCAGGGAAGGGGTAACTCGGCCAGAGGCAGGTGGTTGTCTCGGAAACGCCTTAGTCGGCTGGCAGGCAAGTACCGCAGACACCTAATACTCTTAGAGATATAGGCCCTGGCGACGAGAAGAGTGCTAACCCTGGAGCGCGTTTACTAATGGATGCAATATCTTTTATTGCAATTGTATTGTAATTGTATTTATATAGCGCTTACTACCCCCGACGAGACACTGAAGCGCATTACGGTGAGTAGCACGCTACTCCGGAACCCAAAGTTAGAGGTTCATTTAGTGTTTATTGTTTGTTTTTCTTATTAGTCATGTGCTCTCAAGGAGAAGTGTGTGCATTTCCTCCGGTTACTTTGTTTTAGATGATACTGATGCCAGTCAGGTGTGATCACGAGTGGGGGCGTGAGGCTTCAGGTGAAGGGTTGGTGAGATAGAGAGGCTGGTGGAGATTAGATAATGTTAGAGTGCAGGGATAGGGTTCTGAAGAGGAGAGGTTGTGATCTACGAAATGAGGTATCAGCAAATTGCAGAATTACAATAAGAGGATTGAGGCAGACACCCATGAGACAGGGAGCAGGCTATACTGGAAATAGAGGCGCGCAGAGGATGAGGATGCAGAGAAGACGGTCACTCTGGTGAAAGAATGGAGAGGAATCAGCAGATGTAAGACAGGGTCAGCTTTTCATGCAGAGTTTTAGGAGTATAGTGGGAGAAGGCTTTCTGCGATAGCAAGCAATCGTGCAATGTAAGCTGTAGAAAGAAACATTATGCATAGTTCTCCGTATCTGGGGCAGACAGCTTAAATATGTGAGTCTGAGTGTACACATCATTTAAACATGAAGAGACCGAGCCTGCTGTGTGCCAAGCCTAGGGCAGGCCTTTTAAAAATGGTCTGCGGTGTCCCAACCTTGGCGCAGGGTCTACACGCTGCACAAGGGGAGTTGGTGCAGAAAAAAGAAAAGGTCTCATTTAAAGATCTTTCTCCACTATTCTGTAATCAAAGGTTTATTTCACTTGCTCAGTAAACATGAGTGTTTTGGCACTGGCTCAGAGTGTATCGCCAATGCTCAGAGATTTATACCCTCTATAATCACCTAATGCTGTCCAAGTGTATGTTGTGCATGTTTGTGTGTGTTGCCATTGTAGTATGTGCATTATGTTAAGACACTTACATAGCGCGACAGCTACCCACTCGGGGTTTCTTGGCGCTTTCTTAGCAACAGGTAGGGTTCCTCAGGCCCAGCTGGTTCAGATCAGCCAAGTCTTTAATTGTCTTCGAAAGGTGGGCAGTCAAGTACAGAATCTTAGGTGTTTTGGTAAGGTGTTGCAAAGCTTAGGGAAGAGGAACGCAAAAGAGCAACCTCCCATACGGGTCAATTTTATCCCGGGCACAAGGAGTGATTGCTATAATGCAGATAGTGAGCCGGCTGATGTGGATTTATCAGGCCAGTGATACAGTGGGGGGCAACCTTTGCCCTTGCTTTGTAGACATAGCCTAGAGTCCTGAATTGGAAGTGTTTCTCGAACCCTCAGCCAGTGAAGCTCGCAGAGGAGAGATGCAGCCGATGAGTATTCCACCCTCAGCCAGAGAAGCTCGCGGAGGAGTCATGTAGCCAATGACCATTTTTGCAGTCTGTGAATGAGCCTAGCGGCTGCATTTTGCACATTATGCATTGTACGTATAAGTGAAGCAGAGTGATGGAGGCCTGTGGGTTCCATTTTGGAAGTCCTGGCCTCTTCCTGTGCACAAAATGGAGGAGTATGTCGTTTTTCCCAGACAGTGCAAATGATGCAGGAGGGAAGAGACCTAGACAGTGAAGTGAGGACAAAAGACACTAGGCTCCTATAGAAATTCGATTAGGACCTTCCTGTGGCACAGCCACTTGGTGGATGGTGGGGTGAGGGAGCTGCAGTCTCTGTTGTTCAGAGTGAGAAGGGTCTTTTAGGTAAAACCAGCCTTGTGTCTCTTTCCTGATCACAGCCTTTGTGGCTGTTCATAGCCAGGAGCAGAAAGCTCATCCCTCTTTGTGCCTCTGTTGTGGGTGCTCCAGGCTGAAGAATGCCCTGCTGTGAAGAGCATCACCCCACATAAAAGCTTTGTCTGCAACTGTATAGAGAGGCACTTGAAAAGGAAGCCGCCCCGTACCAGTTCTCCTGCCTGCAGATTTCTGGGAAAATAAATTGTACTTCCCGGTTTTCAGGGAAATCTGACGGAAAGCAGAGGGAGGCACATTTTTATGTGTTTCAACGCAGGGCTGGCTAGTAGCGCTTATTGAAAGCAATTTATGTACTCTACCCTTCTTTTACGCTGCAATCTGGAATGTTTCACTATTTATGGTAAATGCAAATTCCGATATTTAAAAAAACAGTAGTTACGGCTAGAGCGGTCGACCTAAAAGCTGTGAAACGGGATCGAGTCTCGGCAGGGAGACTCAACATACTGTGATTCTGGGCAAATCACTTAATCTCCCCGTGCCTAACAAAACGAATGTGTCCGTCTGTAATGCAACTGGTGCTCATGTAAAGCCTCTGATACCTTTGGGTTGAGTTTGCGCTATATAAAACCCCCCCCCCCCCCAAAAAACAAAAGTTGCTGTTCTCGTTCTTGCAATGGTACTGTGCACTTCTTTTCCCCTTAGTTGTAAAGCAAAATAGTACTGATGATGATAGTAATAGCTGCAAAATTGAAAAAGATGCCTTGTATCCCATATGCTTGTAAACATTACTATGCCCGACAAAACGGTGGGTACCGATGCACAAACTGACCAAGTGGCCCACGAAGCGCAGCGCCTCGACTCACGTGGTCAAGCCGGCCTGCCTGCCTGCATGCTTCTGCACGACGCATGGAGCGGTACCTGCTGTACAACCCCACTGTGTACAGCGCTTTTACTTTGTAACCAGATTAAGGCTCTATAAGCTGCATGCACACACTCAGTCTTATATGCAAAAGGTGTGACTGACAAGGAGGTCAGAGATGGCTCTGTCCCTCCTCTGATGACCACCCACACGCCCATGGTGGCTCTTTGTTACCTGGGTCCCCCTCAACAAACCCTTATTCTTGGGCAGTTGTCCAAAGGATATGTACAGACGACCATGCGACTGCTCCGCAGATCTTTCTTCTAGAGGAAGCAGTCTCTGTTCTGCCCCCCCATACACAAGACTTTGTGCTGCATCGATGGAAGAAGGAAGTGGGTAAGCGAAACCCAACACTGCATGTGTTTGGAGTAGGGAGTGTGAGAGAGTACATACTTTTTTGCCTTGCAAACGTTCTGTAATTCTTGTGAATAATACAAATCTGTAGTTGTCTGTATGTGAACTTGCACATTAGAGTTGAACTATTGTGTCCCTTTTAAGTTGTTTCGAGACAAAAATAGATCACCCTCGAACTGTCACACCATAGTGGCTGCCACTGTGCCTCGGTCAACTTCTCAGACTTGGGACGCTGTCCTTCGATGGCGCCTCAACATGAGAGAGTCAAGGCCAGAGTTTATAAACCTGATGATGAAGTAGACTACCACTGTCTAAGTCCCTGGAGACAACTCTCCTCTGACCTGGAAACTCTTAGGGATAAGAAAGAAGCACTTCCGGGGGACAAGGGTTCGCCTTTCACAGTAAAGTCCCTTACACCCAGTTGTGACCGTCTGTGCCTTACGCCCAGTTGGTTCTCCTTGAGAAAAATCTTCATAAGTTTAAATGTTCTCCAATGTTATTCCTCAGACCACTTGCCCACACTTCCTGCTAGTCATGTAAGCTTAGGGTGATCAGTCCTACCTTCCAGCCTTCTCACTAATGGCACTCTTGCCTATCCAAAGGGTTGGTTCTTCCTTGCCCGTCTCACCTTCAATCCCAGACCAAGTAGGCACCCTTAGGGTCACATTGGCTATGTCGCGGATTAAATTTTGGTCTCTCCCTCCCACGTCTCTAAATTATCTTCTCTTGACATTAAGCTGGTTCTCTTTGCTGCCATGGGTCCTGGTCTGTTGCACTCCCAGACCTGCCTGTGCTTTTTCTCACACTGCCCCAGCCTTCGTTTTCTTTGTCTCGCCTTGACACTCCAGACTCTTTCCCCTTACACCGTGGAGTCCCTCAAGTCTCTGGCTTTGGTTCCCCCATTTTCTCTTTTCACCCTCTTCCTCTCACTGATAGCTTTTGCCTCTGGGCTGTCAGGTCCCTTCCCTTCCTCCTTTTCAAAGTCTGTCATAAACCTATATATATTGTTCCCTGTTTCTCCAGTGATTGGGTGACATCTTGCCTTCAGCTCTTTCTAAACAAGCTGATTTTTTTTTTTGCTTGCCTACTCTTGCCTGCCCAGCCTCTCTTCTCCACGGATCACTCCCATCCCGTTGCTGGTCTTCATCAGCACAGAATCTTGCACCATTTTGGATTCTGCTCTTTCCGCCTCCATTCTAGGGTGGTACCGATTCCTCGCTGTACAACATAAGGGTGACTGCCAACTGGCCCAGGTCCACAGAATGATGTTTAACCAGTCCTGAGTTTTCTGCCAACAGCACTAAGCATGCTAGAACTTATTGTGTAATCCGGTCTCAGCCGGATCTCGAACGCCAAACTTTTTGAGTTACTATCATTGTGTGCATGCTGAAACGAAACCCCTCTTTGAGACATTCGCCCTTTAAAGTGAAAACCTGCACTGGATTTATGGGGACAGCCCAGATTTGTGGACAGACACTTGCCTCGGACCATTGTTTCTCTGCTTGAGTTCAGCAGCCTGCAGCTATTTCATATAACTCTTTTTTGAGGCACAGATGGCCAGTGTGGTGGGAAGAGAGGCATCTCTTTAACACTGCGGCTTCTGGACTCTGTCACTTCCTCCAAAACTTTGGTGCTAGGGTCTGCTAAGCCAGGGAAGTAATGTAGCCTGACCTGTTGTCTCCTGCCACAAAACAGATGTGTGTTGCAATGGGCAACAGGTGAGGTCACATCGCACCACCGGGTCAGTGGTCTCTCATATGTCACATCTTGTATAAAAGTGCACGAAGGGCCATTTTCTCTCCCCCTCTCTCTGCCACCTTGAAATGTATATTTATATCTCATACATTCCAAGATGGCCACCGCGATTCATGCACACCAATGACAGCCATCTTTGAATAGGGTTCTTAAATTGTAACAAAATCCATCCAAGGGTGCTGCCGCAGATGCGTACATGCCATATGTCCAGATCAAAATGAGGGAGAAAGAAGCAGAGATTCATTCCCCTATGATCATGACATATTCACGGTGGCCAACCAAGTGGCAAAGCCAATAAGCTTCCAGACAGAGACTTATTGGCTTTGCCAATGATTGTTCTGTTTTTTTAAACCCGAGGTAGGCATTTCATTTTCGTTATAAACTCATGGTGGGAAAGATATTTTTTTGTTTTATTTCTGTCATTTGCTTCCTGGCATAATAGTCTTTCTTATATGTCTATGGAGAGAGTAGGATCAGGACAACGGAGGTCCTGGTATTTTTCCTGCTATTGACAAATACTCTTATGTAAAGAGCATGAAAATTGCTGTCATAAACCTAAGAGTCCTTCCATTAACTCTATAATATTCACCCCCCACATACATCTAATAGTATTTCTGTGATGCCCACCCACGCTGGGAGGAGAGCCAGGGTACCTGCGTCAACATAGCATGAGACGTCCCCTTATGTATCTTATGTAAATAGAACGTGGCTTACTGTTTAGACCTAATAGTCGTTCTAGATGTATAGGAGGAGTCACACCAATGTCCAACTAATAGTTGTTGTACTAAGTCTGTGGAAAGAGAAGGGCATTGGGAGATTTCTCATTAGAATGGTATCGCTTGAAGCCTACAGGGCTGGGGCAGAGTCAGATTGGTATATTATCTGTAGATCACTATGAACCTACAGATAACATATCCCTTATATATGTATTGTCAGTCCAGCACTCTTTAACGTCTATATGTCCCCCCTGATTAGTCTGATATCGTCCTTTAACATCGAGACCATCTCATACGCGGACGATACGCAGCTAATACTGGTCTTAGATAAAAAATACCACACTGGCTGAGGAAAACCTCCGTCAATGTCTCACAGCAGTCTTTTACTGGATGAAAACAAATCACTTAAAATGTAACTCAGAAAAAACAGAAATCATGCCACTGGGGAAAACGAACATCTTCTCCCCTAGCCTATGGTGTCCCTCCGACATTCCTCCTCCCCCCAATACAGTAACAGTAGCCAGGAATATGGGGGTAAAATTTGACTCAGCACTTTCCTTCCACCATCAATCCCTAGCAGTGGCTGGAACCTGCTTCCATCTGATAAAGTCACTTTAAAAGTTCTTCGACCTACTTCCCTGCACGGCAAAAAAGCCAGTCGCAGTGGCCCTAATCACCTATAGATTGGATTACTGCAACAGCCTTTATGCAGGAACCAATAAGTCGGTCCTACATAGACTACAGATAGTACAACATGCTGCGGCCCGACTAGTACTAAAATGGCCAGGAGTTCATCAGCATCTGCTGCACTGGAAGCACTGCATTGGCTACCCATCCATCAAAGAATCTTGTTTAAGATCCTGATAATTACCTTTAGAATCTTTCATTCCTCAGGCCCTCATTACCTTTGGCCTAAGTTTGCACACTATGTGCCACGCCGTACTCTCAGATTGTCTAACACAAATCTATTAAAACCCCTTGCTTTCAGATGTGTCTCAAAAGGGGGGAAATCAATCGCAGTGATAGGGACTAAGGCCTGGAACCAACTGGCCAATCACCTATGATTCATCCAGTCAGAAACCCTTTTCGGGAAGACTCTGAAAACCTGGCTTTTTACGGCCCCTGACGCTCTATGCAAAGCACTCATCTAATTCCCTTTCCAGTCTCAGCCACCCTGCATGTTAGTGATCCGCTTAGCGCCATAATGCTCCTCTGAGTGAAAGCTGCGCTCTACAAATACTGTACAACATAACATAACAGAGCTTCCTATAGCACTTTCTATAGCACCTTTCCAGTCCCGTGTAAGTTGTGTGGAGCAGCGCAGTTATCGCCGTGACTTATGCTCTTAAGAGTTTGGCATCCCCTGTGATTGTAGTGGTTTTTACGCAGAAAGTATTTTTAAAATGTTTTTAACAGCAGAAGTATTGTTTTTTAATAGATCAACTGACTTTATTTAAAGATGTTTACCTTGTACTTGTTTGTTGCTTATATGAATTATTACATGTAACGCTTGTAATAAATTATGCATAATATAATAGTAATAATGCAGGTAAAATACCAATCGCACGGATCTCTCTAGTCACTGGGTAAAGGGTTATTTGAGTGAGGTACAGTCCCACTTGAGTAATGCACGTGAACCAGTAAACCAGAGATGACCCTGGCTCTTGCACCAGCAGACTCATTGCCTCCCCTCGCTCACCCCTTAGTTGCGATTGCATCAGAGAAGCCATTGTATTAGCAGCATTCGGAATGAGCTCCCATCTCATCCCAGAGAGGCCAAAGAGTGAATGTGTGGCTCCATTTGCTCCAGTTATCGAGCTCTCAGGTTTTCCCCTGCCATGTGGGCGATGTCAGCCAGTCCTGGTTTTACAACCTTCCTTGCTTTGCGTTTTGCTACCTGTAGTTCTGCATGTGTACACTGCAAGGGTATCACTCCATGCAATTGAGAATTCAGGACTACATGTACCAGAATTCAAAGTAAAACTAGCACTAAATGAAGTACTAGCACGTGGCAGATTGCCCTGAGGTACGGGGGGGATGGAGAGGGGGGCAACCAGCTCTTCAGGGGGACCCCAGTCAGTGCAAGGTCAATGGATATCCCTGAGATATTAGAGGCTCAGGGGCCCCTCATCACATTCTGCGGGGGGGGGGGCTATCATTTTGCGTTACGCCACTGACACCTCGCAATCTCCCTTCACAGAGCTCACATTGGGGAATGGTTCCCTGGTTCTTACCACCGCCCCGCCCCACACCCCACCTTTACTCCTGCCCCAGGCCCGCGTGCACGAGAGACACCAAGCCCTAGGGTGGGGCCCAGCCAGAGAAGAGTTTCACCTGTTCGGCTCGCGCCAGAGGCATGTGACTGAATGAAACATCATTAAAAAACAAGAGCAAACAACGCCTGGGAAATAAACAGATGGAGGCGAACCATGGAGAAGAGAAGCCCTGGTGCAGTGACAATGTGAAACACTGGGAAAGTGTTCGTTAATACGGATTATTTCAATAGAGGCTGCTGCTTATTTCTGAATTCGAAGGCTCATTTTATTGGCTGGGGAATGATGAAAGGCTGAGCCAGCTGAACTGGAATTTAAAACGATTTCCTGCAGACTGGCCTCCGCAACAATGGCTGAACCCATTATCTATCTTAAATCAAACTAAGGGGTATATGTACAAGGAAGTGGCGGAGTGAGGTGTTGGCCTTCATGGCCTAACCCCTCACTCCGCCACTTCAGAAACGCAAGGCTGCACCATATTTACAAGGATATGGTGGAGCTCTTGCGTTTCCCCCTGCGCTGGCGCTACACTTAGAAAGTATAGCGCCAACGCAGGCACCCTTGCACCATAGTGCAAGGGTGTCTGCGTGCAGGGAAGGATGGTTTATGTGTAGGAAGGTGATCCGTCCTGTACATAAACAATCCTGAAATGCCATTTTGTCACTTCTATGTGTGCTGCTGCTTAATGCAGTACACATGGAAGTTACAAAATGTCATTTTTTTTAAGTATTGTTTATGTGCAGGAAGGGACACCTTCCTACACATAAACAATCCAAGGCATTTTGCTTTTTCCACATGTGCTGCACAAGGCAGCACACATGGAAAAAGCAAAAACGAGGAGAAATAAAGCATTTCTCCTCGTTTCACCAACTTAAGACCAGGTTTTACCTGGTCTTAATTTTGGCGCAGCCTCCTATTTACGCTGCCCTTGTAAATAGGGGGCAGCGTCAAAATCAACACCCACTGCCCACCCTTTTGAAAGGGGGCCTTCCTTGTAAGGCAGCAGAAAGCCACGTTAAGCGGCTTAACGCTGACTTGTAAATAAGGTAAGGCCCCTTTCGCCACCGGAACCTCACTAAAAGTGATGTTCCATTGGCGATAGGGGCTTGTACATAAGCCACTCAGTCTACGTTATTGTGATGAATATTGTAAGCGCTCGATCAACTGCGCTACCTTCCAGGATTTCAGAAAGCAGGTGGCATGCATCTCTCTTTCTCTGGGGGGTTCAAGCCACTCAGCAGCCCTACCCGACATGCCACTGGGGTCAAACTAGCGTCTTTCAGTTTACATGATGGAGATCTTTACAGTAAGCGCTCAACCTACTGAACAATCTTCAGCTGGACACATTTTATGAAATGAAGGTTGCGTGCCGATCTCTGCCGCAGGCGCGTAAACCTTCCGAGTTATCTTACGACCTTGTGCCCGTGAATAGCCGCACACCTATAACTCCGAGCACGCGAGAGAGTGGCAGCTCCTGAGAATTTCCGGGGCGCTGCCTGGGGGCGTTTTGTATCTTGGGGTTCCCAGAAGAATTTTGTTTTCACTCAGTAGGCCTGTCTGCTGCCAGGTAGTTTGAGAAGATTAGAGAGGTAAGTCGGAGAGTTAGTTTGGACTGTGTTGTAGGCTTGATATCCCAGTTTAAATGTTATTCTAGACTCACTGACAAGCCAATGTAACTAGATGAGGCTTGCAGTGGCATTATTGAATTTAAGTGTAAATTGGCTAAGAGGAGCTTAGAGGCGTTTTGAGTATGAGGAGATTGAATCGAGTTTCTCCTTTCATTTCTGAACGTACACATTGCTTATTAAACTTGCAACACTTATTGGCATCTCAGGTTGTTTAATCCTCCGCAGTAGAAGTATCCAATCCAGAGGTTCCTACACTTGTTCTCACTTCTAGAAAAACGACAGATGCGGATGAGACTCGATGGAATGATGAGGATTTTTTTTAAGGTTTCAAATATCTAGGAACTGCCATGTGATATGTGTTTTTGGCCCTTTGATGACAGATTTTGCCCTGATGAAGTTTCTGTAAGAAACGAAACGTGTTGGCAAGGCTGATTCCTGTTTTATTTTTTATTTTTAGAAAATTGAGTCTATCAAATAAAGCATCCAACTATTGAACTATTGAATGAAGATTGATTTCGCCATAATTTGTGAATCCAAGGAGAATTATTGATTATCTCCTCTCCTGACGTTTCACTGAATGCTGAGGACTTATAGTCAATTTTGAAGTTTTGAGTACGTCACCCCTAATAGCATACCTTATTCTGATACATTCAGGTCTGAATGTTTACAAGTACAGAATGGAGCCAGGTCAAGCAGTGATGAGGTTTTTAAGATATATTTAGGGTGTTCTGGACATCGCCTAGCGCCATGAAACCTAAGTCCATGCCTTGACCAGTTATGTTACCATCAGTTTTAATGCACCCTTCTACCAATTTGTGGGGCACACTGTAGTTCTTTAGAATCGCACTATCCTTTCCATACAGTTGTGGAATTTTGACCAATCAGTTGTGTTAGTAAAGTTTTGTTTGTCCAGTCCTTTGTGTAATCATTTTTATATTGGTTAGTGTGAAAATAAAATGTGAGACGGAGGCTTTCTGGTGCACTATGTTGGATACCTTTATTTCATTCCACAGGGGTCAAAGGCTATCCTTTGCCCGGGCCGAGCAGAGTGTTCTCTAGACCAGCATCGCCACGTGTACAGCTGAGATGCAATGGTGTGCTTGGGAGAGGGTAGTATGTTTAAGGTAACATGTTCTAACCCGTTCCAAGATGGCGGCTGGAATGCTGCTCGGAATGTGCAGCTGATCTGATACTGGCAATGATATTGGCGCCATTTTGTGTATATTACAGTCCCAGGAGCTCGCTCTGACGGGTTCTGCTGGGTTAGAGTGAATCATAGGTGTATCTTTCAGGACTGATGTGCATATTGAACAGTACGTGTTGCTGGCAGTTCGATGGAAGCCAACCTTCTGGCACCAGAACTGTGTTGTATGAGTGTAATGACAATGTCTGTCGGGTGTGCTCTTTGGGTGATGATGTTGGGCCGCTTTTGGGAAGTTTGGGAGGTCGGCACATGAAGGTTGGGGGGACCAAAAAGAATACAATAAAGGGAGCCTTGGAGGGCATCTGTGTTTCTTGGAATGGTGGTTTTATTTAACAAGTGGCACTCCAGGTGTTCCACCGTTCCACGTCTTCGCAGTGTGCCTGTTCACGCTTGTGATGAAGTTCTGTTTAGCGTGTTATGTTGTGTCTTTGTGGCACTTCTTGGTGGCAGCTGCTGGTTTGGGTTTTGTGGTAAGTCAGGTATTTGTCATTTCGAGCGCGTTGAGGATGTTATAGTTGCGACTGATGTTCTTTGTTGGATGTGTGTGTGTGCGTGCGTGCGTGTGTGGTCTATCAAGAAGGCAATGCTCATGTGGCCCTGCCTCGTGTTCTGTGGCTTTGTCCGTCTGTGTGTTGGGTAGAAGGTGAAAGTACTAAGTGATAGCCAGCTCCATGGTACACCAGGGTTGTGCTTGGTGTATGGAAGCTTGTGTCTGGTGTTTCTTACTTGCTGATGCGCCTTTGTGGTTGGTGGTGGTGGAAGGCTACATACCGCCTGCTGTAGGCATTGGAGGCTGGCCTAATGTGCATTGCTGGGTAGTTGTCCTATCAACAACAGAATATACTTATGCAAGACAGCTGCACAGAGGTAAATCTGTGCTCTGTGTAAGGAAAGAGCCGTCCATGAGCTATCAGCCCTTTCACATTCGGGCAGGGCCATGGAGGTCTGTGCTGAGAACTTCTGCTGGGTATATTTCTATGCACAGCTGCCACGCAGTGCTTTGCCTCACGGGGGCGCTCAGGTCACGTAGGTGCAGTCAGAGTGGGTGTATCAAGATCACAAGGTTCAGCCGGGTTAGAATAGGGAATTGGGGTGACACTTAACGATTAGCGGAAATCAGGCTGGGGGTGCGGTTCGGCGGGGGGGGAGGGGGGGGGAGAAGGTGCTTCGCCCTACGGTTTAAACAGCAGCAATGGTGGTTATTACTAGGCTAAACTAGTAGCGATTGTGTGTGCTTAGTTCTGTGAACGAAGAGGATGTGGTCTGACGGCTAGATTGCCTACATTGGTAATGGAAACCAAGGTTCGAGCCTCGGGGTCGCGTCCACATCCTGTGATTCTGGGCAAATCACTTAATCTCCCCGTTCCTGGACGTGTCCTTGTGTAACGTAACCGGTGCTCACGTAAAGCGCTCCAATACCTTCGGGTCGAGTTCGCGCTATATAAATCTGCATTTAAAAAAACGAGCAGTTTAGGGCTTATATGTCGACATAGGGGGTCTGCCTCTGAGAGGTAGATGTTCTTACCAAATATTCAGAGTTTCTAAATTATGAATCGCCGAGCAGCACTCAGGCAGGGACTTGAACCTACGTACATGGGGGCTTATTTACAAGCCCCTTGCGTCATTTTTAACATGGGAAAAGTGACGCAAAAGTGGCGCAAGGGGCTTGTAAATCTGCCCCTCGGTGTGAAAGCCTTCAGCACTACGTCACCGGTGCCAGGCACACCATATCAGCCACCCACCGGTACTTATGAGTGAAAGGGGTTTTATGGAAAGGGGAATAGAGCCCTTCTAGAAGTGGGAAGTTGCCTCTTATTTCGGTTGGAACCGTTTGAACAAAGACCCCCAACTTGTCCCCTGTCATTGGCCCCATGGACTCACTTGGACAACCAAAAGTTCCCTAAAACTTCTGGTTCCCTAGTAGGGCGCCAATAACCCCTCGTTCTGCGTGTTTACATAATTTATAGAAATGTAAACTATGCACCATAGTCTGCACGCTCTGAGTTCAAAAGCCCATCACCAAGCCAGGAGGCTCCACTGCTGGCACCAGCAGGGGGCGCTAGATCCTAGCGTAGAAAGGGGCCAGCTAAATATTCACCACACCAGTCACCCCTCACCCCGCCAGGAGGGACCCGCTGGAATGTCCTACTCGTCTGGAGAGCTGGAGGAGGGCTGGGCGAATTCTGGGGCATATTAGCAAGGGCTTTATCGCCGCTTTAGCAGCACTTTTTGCCGCTAAAGCGGCGATTTTTTTATCGCTCTATCAGCAAGCTGTCGCTAACATGTGTTAGCGACAGCTTCCAGGCGATAGCGACTGGTTTGGGTGCCGCTTTGCATGTCAGCGATATTTATCGCTAATGACATGCAAAGGAGGCGTTCCCAACCTAACAGCGACTGAAAGCAGTCGCTAACATACCTATCGCCTATTAGCAATGCCCGCGAAGCGATAGAAAAACGCGCGCTATCCACGATTAGCGCTGGATTTTTACACCTGGTAGAAACCTGACTTAGCCATTATAGTCTATGGGAGGTGGATTCTACGGTTAAGTCCCCACCTGCCTATTAGCGAGATTTTCCTTAGCGATGGGAATTTATCGCTGGAATTCTCGCGTTATTGCTGGGATTCGCCGCTATCTCTGGATATTTTATCGCATTGGAGATAAACGTTGCTAATAACGTGTTATCTCCGCGATAAAATCCAGCGATAGGCGGCGATAAAAAAAAAACGCGCTAGGCGCGGTTTGCGATAATTATCGCAAGTTGTTGCTAATATGCCCCTCTGTTTTTTAAACTCTGCGATAAGCGGGTGAGAAACTTTGGTAAATTATGTCTGTTTTCTTTGGTTTCACATCCACCTCCCTGAATTAATAAAAAGACAGAATAACATTAGAATATCCTGCATTGCAAGAATTCCTTCTTCCGCGCACTGGGGAACACTGCCATGGATCAGACAATATAATTAGTAATGAGGGGTAACATGTGGCGTAGTTTTCTCCACAAAGAGGAGATTTTTTTATTATAAATGTGTGAGGGAGATTTTGGACACCTGCTGGGCAAATGAAAGAAAGAACGCGTTCAAAACCAATGTTCAAAGGTGTCACAGTAATGGCACATTAGGGGGCGGAAAGACAACAGTGCCGAAGAATTTGAGTTTTATTTGCAGCTGTCTCTCCCTACCTATTTCTGTTCTTCCTTCCGTTTTGCATAATTTATGCATTACTCCGAGTTGTTTGTTAATATCCATTATAGTAAAAACGCTGATTGATTTTATTGATTTGAAAATAGGTCATTTGTAGATAAGATAGCCAGATGCCTCCACGTGACCAGAGGTAAGATGCTCCAATCTGCTGCTTTACTTACACAAAGAGCTATAATCTGTCAATAAGGGACAGATGTACGACCGTTTTTAGCGGTCTCGGACGGAAAATCGGCACGTTTGCGACTGCTAAAAAGGGTTGTAGCATGTACCAAACCTATTGTGCTTGTCTGTCACCTGATACCGACTCTCAAAGTAGGTTTTGTGAGTCGCTATTAGGTAGGGAACGTGCCAAAGGCGCCCCTTCCTAATAGCGAGTCGCAGGGGATGTAAGATTGTTTTGTGACCGCAAATGTGTTCGCAAAACAATCGCTTTCACCGCCAATATCAAATTGGTGGTAAGCCATTCGGAAACTTGAAGGGGTCCCCGGGGGACCCCTTCCTCTTTGTGACTGCCAGCGAAAATGTTTTTTAAGAGCAGGCAGTGGTCCCAGGCACCACTGCCTGCTCTTAAAAATAAAACTGAAACGTTCCATTTTTAGTTTTTTTAATTTATTCAAAATGGGCTGCAATAAAAAACTTAAAAAAATAAACTTTTTTATTGAAAAAGCAGTCATAGACATGGTGGTCTACTGACCCCAGCAGGCCACCATCCCTGTGAGTGCAGACCATTCCCAATGGGTCGCAAAATGCAACCTGCCTCATGAATATTTATGAGGCAGGTCCTTTGCTACCCATTTGGGAATCGCAAACAGTGTCTCAGACACTGTTGTACATCAATGTTGGCGACTCGCAATCTGCGAGTTGCAAAAAAATACCAATTGCAAGTCGCAAACACTGAGGGTTCTAAATCTGGCCCTAAGTCCCACTGGTGTTGGTTAAAGCAAGACTACAATTACCAGAATGCATTGCGTTGCTCAATAAAAGATCCGATCTAGAGCATGTCGTCCTTGGTGACACAGTGTCATTAGATAGCCGTGAGGCTCATCCTGAGTGTGAGTCTTTTACCTGACGCATGAGATGCTACTAGCCTGAACCACTCCACCTGTCCGTCCAGGGTCTCTGCTGGTAGCCAGTCAGGGCTTGGAGCACGAACGCCATTGTTCTGACTCTTTCCTTTTCTCTCCTTCCTTCCTGCCTCAGGTGAAGGACTGCAGTGCTACCAATGTGACGCATTGTGCACCAACCTAATCAGGAAAAATGTGACTTGCGCAGCTGGCCAGGTCTGCGGCAGATCAAAGACTTTCAAAGGTAACACCAAAACTATTAGCTGTGTTCGATCATTTATGTCTGTATATGTATGTCGTTATAGTGATATATATCATAGCAGTGAAAATAAATGTGGCCCAATAACATGGTATTTATCTCAACTATACTATTAAACTCACATTCACACATTTATTACTACTGTGCAAATGTCAAATTCCAATTTACCACCATAGTAGCTTGACATTCACATGAGAAAATCTTTGTTTATTGTCTCACATATTGCATGTTATAATTACTTTACACGACTATCATAATACTGGTTGTATTTGTCTCTGTTCTTTAACATGTGTAAAGCGCTCTGATGCCCGCAAGGGTCTGTTCGCGCTATATGAAACCTTCAAATAAAATAATAAATAATAATACTAGGTACAGATCCAGTCCGGTATAACTGGGTCTGTGTTTCCCGGCTCTCTAAGAAGTACCCCTACTCTACCAAACTCCTAATGAGGCACTGAGTGTTTGAAGAAACAAATAAAATAACTTCCCCTTCTCTCCCATTCCCTCAGATCTTCCATTCGATCAAATTTTCACTTCATTTTCACATCCCCTTACTGCGCCCTCCCAGTGCTTAATTTGAGCTGGTGGTTGCCCATGAAGGCCGCCGGCACTCAGTTTTGGGGACCGGCATTTATTTTTCTTCATTAAACATTTACTGAGACTAAGAGACGGAAAAACACACAAAATGAAAAGACAGAGGAAGAGAAAAACCGTCACCAAGGGACAAAGCAGGGGCCAGCAAAAGTGAAATAAAGGGGTGGGGAGTGTTTGGCAGTGGATTAAAGAGGCATTCGTTGGATTTAATTCTACGCAGCCTTTGTATTCGGTGCACCAACATCTAATAGCTCCGGCCATGGGCTTCTGAGCAGAGCTTTGGGCACCGGCACTTATTCTTTTACAAATTAAGTACTGCACTCTCCCCATTTTAACGGCCTTCCCTCTCCGGTACTCCCGTCCTCTCTACCCCACTGTTCTCTTCCACAGCCCCCCTTGTGAGCTCTCACCCATTCTATGCCCTCCTCCTGCCTTAGTTTTCTTTTCCCACTCCTGGCCGCCACCCTCGCTCTCACCCAGCTCTTGAAGTGGCCAAGGAGCAGAATGCTCAACACACCAGCAATAAATCCTTCCACTTCTCTCAGGTCACTAGCTATTTCATTTAACTACAGCCAACACTTTGTGGAAGGAGAATAAATGTAAATAAAACATTTGTAAAACCTTCATGTTGAACTGCTGTCCCTTGGAGGGTGGGCGGACTGAGGAACCACCAGTCACCTGGGCAGGGTATCGTACAGGTCTCTTTAAACATTCTCAGATGATGGTAGGCACCTCTTAGAGGGGGAGGTTACTGAACAAGAGATTGCAGCTGCAATTTCAGCCACGCCTTGTAACAAAGCACTGGGGATGGATGGCTTCCCTGCTGAGCTCTATCAATTAAACACATCTGTGCTGGTACCACTGCTTTACCAAGTCTTCATAGAGGCAGGAACTACGAAGGGACTCCACACTGAATTTAACAGGGCTCTCAATAGCCTCACTTTCGAAGCCCAATAAAGACCTGATACAATGTGCGAACTGATGCCCAATATCCTTAATCAATACGGACATGAAAATATTGGGCAAATTACTATCCACCAGATTTAAGAAAGTCCTTCTAAGTCTTATACATGACTCTCAGGATGGTTTTGTCCCTAGTCGCTCCTACAGGAATCACTTACGGCTTTTATCAAATGTCCTCTGGAAAGTAGAAGATGACAAGGATGACAAGATGTTAGTGACCTTAGATGCTATAAAGGCATTTGAAAGGATTCAATGGGGGCATCTATTCAGAATGCTGAGGAGAGTTATCACAGGCCTGGCATTTCTTGACAAGGTACTCTGGCTCTACTCTAATCCTTCCGCACAAGTTGACTGCGGGGGACCTGTGTCGCAGCCTTTCCATATGTATGGGGACGAGGCAGGGATGTCTGCTTTCCCCACTCCTATTTGTCATAGCAGGAGAACCACTCGCGTGGCTATCCATCAGTGTGAGCAGATACAGGGCAGAGATGCGGCTACTGGTCACATTAGGCTCTTGCTCTATGCTGAAGACATCCTCCTCGCACTCAGCGACCCTGACCCCAACTAATGTCCCTGATTTCAGAGTTTTCAGCTTCTATGGTAGTAAGGTCAACTGATTGAAGAGCGAAGCATTACCGATCACAAAATACTGAATTAGAAGATCGCATAGCGACTTTGGGTTTCCACGTAAATCCAATGGACTTAATACCTTGGGCATCTAGGTCACACGAGGTCTAGAGGGTACGGTGATGGCCAATTTGCAGCCGTTGATGGTACAAATGGACTGTGACTTCCACAGGTGGCCCTCTTTACAGCTCTCCGTGTGGGGCAGAACCCACATGTAAAAAATGGTAACCGTTTCAGATTCAACTTTGCTTACAGCATGTGCACAACTGTGCAAGGTTCTCCTTTTGACTATTAATAAGGATATTAAAGAGTTTATTTGGGCAGGCAGAAAGCCTAGGCTAAACCTGCAAAACGTCATGCAGACACAGGGGAGAGGGGCCTCCTTCTACGTGTACTATCTGGCTCAGCACCTGTCGCAGCTGGGATGCTTTAGGTCTCCTGCCATGGATCGGCCCTTCTGGTTAACTACAGAAATGTCTGATACACACTACCCCAGACCTCGGTATACTATACTGTGCCCAACCTCCCTCATTACTAATGCACCACCTCACGATGAAGGGAATGTGGGCAGTCTGGAAAGATTTACATAAGAGGCTGGGCCTAAATAATCTTTTACATCAAGGAGCATTACTCAGGTTTAACACAGCCCTTACAGTAGGCAAGGAGACCCTTAATGGTCACATCGGGCTGAGAGAGGGATCATGACGATATAGAATGTTTACAATTCCACTATCAATATGTTGAAGCCCTTTGAAGTTCTTTGTACGGATGTTCCCCGGAGACCGGTACAGTATTGGCAATATTGCCAATTGCGTCACTTTTTACACAGTGTGCTTGGTGCCGGCCCAGTTTCCATACCAGAGTTGTCTATTATAGCCTTAGAGCCTGTCGTAGTGGGCTCTACCGGCCATTAAAGGCTCGCTCCAGCATTAAAGGCCCGAGACGACAGCGAAGGCCTTTAACAAGTGAGCGGGCCTTTAATGGCTGGTAAAGCCCTCTAAGGAGGGCTCTAAGGCTATTAGAACGTTCCGCCCCTAGAGGGCAGAATGTTCTGATTTGTAAAATAAAGGCTTCACAGAGCCCAAGGGGATTTTAATCTCCTCGGGCTCCATGAGGCCTTTGTTCACAGCACTAGCTGTAAACGAACATTGGAATGTTGGAGCTCCTGGCCTCTACCAGCCATTAGAAGCCCGGAGCATTCCATTGTTTTCAAGGGAGCTCCCAACATTCCAATGTTCTAATAGGTAGTACATACTTACATGGGGGACAGCCAGGTGGGCCAACTCCAAATTATTATTGACTCATACTCTTGTAATGTTAGTCGGGAGGCGAGGAGGCACTGGCAGGCCTGCCTTGGTGCCGAATACACTGATGAGGGCTGGTTGGTTGTGCTCGATAACCATGACAGAACCCTGAGAGAGGCGCAATTAAAGTATTCCGATTTTAAACACCCATGCACTTTGGCTTGCACACTGAGTCACAACTAGATGACAAGGTTAGTTATGGGGAGACAGCAACCAGAGCATGCAGGGCCCATGCACACCTGTGTGCTGGTGTATGCTGCCTTAAGTTGTCGTAATAAACAATACTGTATTATCTCTGCTGATAGAGCCCTTGGCTTGGTGTGGAAGGAGGGAGGGTCTGTGACCATATGTAGTGATACAATCCTAAATCAGCAGAGGGCCAGCCTTGGAGGCTTTGATGCAGCCACCCGATTATGAATTTTTGCATTAAAAAGTTGTCTAGTCTGTTACTGGGGAGGTGGGGCCAGTCCTGGAGGCTTTGATGCAGCCGGCCGATTATGCATTTACTGCATTTAATCTGTCCCTGGAACCAGACCTGGAGGCTTTGATACAACCAGCTTACCATGCATTTACTGCATTTACCGCTGCATTACAAGGATGACCGGTCTGTCCCGGTGGTGGGAGGTGAGGGAGGAGATGGGACCAGTCCTGGAGGCTATGATGCAACCGGTCGACGATGCATATTTTGCATTACAAAGATGTCTAGTCTGTCCCGGGGGGAGCTGGGCCAGCCCTGGAGGCTTTACTGCAGCTGCTCATCATGCATTTATTGCATTTGAAAAATGTCTAATGTGTTCTTGGAGTAGGTGGAACCAGCCCTGGAGGCTTTGATGCAACTGGCTAACCATGCGTTTATTGCATTTGTCATGTGTCAAGCGTTTACTGCATTAGAAGGTTGACTAGTCTGTCCCTAGAGAGGAGGGACCAGCCCTCCGAGCTTCGATGTAGCCGACCAACCATGTGTTTACTGTATAAGAGGGATATCTATTCTGACCTTGGGGCAGGTGGGACTATCGCTAGAGGCTTTGATGCAGCCATCTAGTCATACATTTACTGCATAAGAGGGATGTCTAGTCTGTCCCTGAGGAAGGTGGACCAGCCCTGGAAGCTTTGACGCAGTCGGCCAACCATGCATTAGAATGGTGACTAGTCTGCCCATGTGGGAAGTGGAAGAGCTGTTTTTGTTGACCCTTTTTTCTCTGTTCACTCACACTCATCTTACTTTATCCCTAGGAGACATTATAAGTATCACCAAAGAATCGTGCTTGAACAGAACACTTTGCAACACTATGAGTAACAAGACCACGGACTTGACATTGGGGACCATCAACTACAGCGTCAAGTACACCTGCTGCGAGGAAAACTTGTGCAACAGTGGGAACGTGTTCACATTCACCTTGCTCACTGGGATTTCTGCATTGGTGGTCATGTTGCTGAACATTTGAGACCATGGAGAGAGCCTGAGAGGGAGGAGGGTGGTTTGCAGGGCGTGTTGGGCAGGGTGGGGGTATTATATACCTTCATAAAGCATGCAGGTTTGATGTTGTAACATGTTACTTGCTATGGATCATCAAGACAGTTTATAAATG
Source organism: Calotriton arnoldi (assembly GCA_963921515.1). Taxonomy (NCBI): domain Eukaryota; kingdom Metazoa; phylum Chordata; class Amphibia; order Caudata; family Salamandridae; genus Calotriton; species Calotriton arnoldi. The sequence goes on from CAWUFW010010551.1 coordinate 271,719, forward strand.
GCAGAATCATTTGCTAATGTCTGAAAATGCACTGGAAGGGGAGTTTCAAGCCTAGAAAGACCTTCAAATCACCCATCTTAGATCTCAAAGTTGTTGAGTAATAAATGATGCATGTAAGCCCTGGTTGACGAACAACCATATATGTCTGAGGCATGACCTTCAAGGTCCAATTAACATATCTATTAACTATTCCCTGTAAGTATTCCCCAGCTCTGGCAACCCCCACCCTAGCCAAACACAATCATAAACACTCATGGACAAAGCTGGTCTGATCCCAGTATAGAACTGTAAACAATCAGGCAGACACTCTCTCCGGCTGTAGCCCGCTCAATGATGCACAACAAGCCATCTGTGGGCTTTGTCCTTAAAGTCAAGTTCTCTTTACGAAGTCCTACATCTCCAACAATCACCTACAGCAATCATTTCAAAATTGTGCTTTGTTTGATGATATCTGCTTGGGTTTTGAGACCTATTGTGACATCAATCACCGGATGGCCCCTTTAAGATGTGGTAGGATCCAACTGAAGTGGAAGAGTCCATTGACAGGGGTTCCCCAGGGCTGTATCCCCACTGATCATAATGTTCTAGAAGCCTGAAAAGATTGAAGGGGAGCAGGCCTAGCACACGATGTTATCTTGGAGAGTTTTCCACCACTTGGAATAGATTTCCATTTCCAAGCCTGTCACCGAACCGACAAAGGTCTCCATCTGAAAGCTTTGAAATTTGCTGCCAAACCTCAGTCCTCTGCTTAGCTTACGCTCTTTAATAGTCCCCATGCATATACCCCAGCCCCATCTAAACTCTACAATTGTTCTCCTGGATAATGTTAGCCCATTTCCCATACTCCTAGCAAACTGGAAAATGAATTGTAAATAATTTTCAAGATGATTTTATTTTTTGGGGATTTTCTTTTGTTCTAATGCCTAGATGCTGTTTAGTCTAAGGTTCTCTATGAATATTCTAGCTAACTGATGTAATTATTCGTTTTTATAATAAATTAAATCTGTTTTATTGTGGGAAGAAAGGGAGTTCCCTTTGTGTTAGCGCAGTCAGTGTATGCTCATACAAGTAACTGTGGTGGGTCTGGAGTGCTGGTCGTGCATTGTTTGCGAGCCGGTGGGTTAGCCACAGCATTGCTGACAGCATGTTGGAACAGCACTTTGAAGGACCCCTTGATGGGTCTTGTACTAGGGGTAGATTAAAGTCCAAATTAGGGAGGAAGATGTTACAAATTGTAAAGAAGGTCTGGATGTTTTTTATACCTGTACATCTTTTTTGTATTGTAACTCCTGACTGCTACAACTCTTATAATAAAGTAAAAATTGTAGAGACCACTTTGTTGTGACAACTTTCTGTTATAAAAAAAAAAAAAAAAAAATGTAAATCCGTGTCTGTACGGATCTCAAGGCGCTGGGGGCCGTCGTGGAAATTAAGTGAGCTATTGCCCAGAGTCACATGGTGCTGAGCTGCCGCCGGTAGCGCATATCCACTGGCGTGACCAAACTTATGGGGACCCCCCTGCGAAGTACCTGGAGGGGCCCCCTCCATACTCACTCAGGAGCTCTCAGGCCAAGGTACTGTGCTGAGAGGCCCCTTGAAGCTCGGCCCTCCCCCACACTGCGGGGGTTGCAGGATCCCTTTTACGCCACTGCTCATATCATGGATCGCACTCAAAATCTTGTTTGGTTTAAACAAAGGATGCAGAAGATGCAGTTGTTTTGACCATTTTGCAAGAATGTGCAAAGGTGGAGTTAACAATAAGGTGGAAGTGATGTTGGAAGATCCCCCTATTACTGTTTCGGTAAAAGGAGTTTTGAGTTTGAGAAGTGATATCAAGGGGTAATGGAGGTAAAATAGACCACAAGCTAATTTTGTAGTTGATAACCATGAAATTCAACTATTGGTCCAGTCTGAGTCTATGTATACAATTATACCCCAAAAAAATGTTTGAGGATGAGTGGCCTGGTATCTCTTTAGAACTGAAAGATATATGTCCAGGTAGTTATCAAAAATAAACTATTGATATGATCGGTCATCTGCAAGCTCACATTTCATTTGAGAAGCAGCACATTGTGGGGAAGGCGTATGTGGCTGAACACGGGGTTCCAATACTTTGGTGGATGCACCAGTATGACTTACATACCATCATCAACCTGGTGGCCCCCAATCAAATTATGGTTGTAGAAGATGTTTCTGTAGATGACATTTTGAAAAAGGTGAAGGGTGTTTTGATGACAAACTTGGACAACTCAAAGGGTGTGTACACAAAATCATACTTAGGCCTGATGGTGACCTGCTCAGCATAAGGGAGAAGAGTACCCATTGTCGTTCACAGTGAAGTAAAGAAAATGTTAGATAAAATGCTTGAGAAGGAGTTCACTGAACTGCGGGAAGATTTGTGTTGGATTTCACCTGTAGTTCTCATGGAGAAGGCTGATGGCTGTTTGAGATTTTGTGTATATTTCAGATCATTAGACCAAAGAATTGTGATAGATACTTTTTCATTACACAATATAAATTAATTGGTGTTGTTGCTGAAGGGTGGTAAGACCTAGCAGCTGCATGAGGTGCAGAGTGCTGTCTAACTTACCTGTGAGGGACACAATTTCTGTTACCCACAGATCACAAAATGTTGGCAAAGGTATTGCTCCCTGGTGGGGAAGGTAAAGGTTCAGCAAAAGTTGCAACACTTGTTTCTAGAGTGCAGGAATATTGCTATTAAATTGAACATATTCAAGGATGGAAAACTGTTCAAGCAGATTTTGTCAATGTTATTGCTGGTAGTGGATGGACCGGCCATCATAGCTAAAGAAAGCGAGGGAGGTGTAGCTTCTATTCAGGATGCAGTTGTGGGGGAGGTGAAGGTGTTTTTACAGCTGAGGAGTGGGTGCATGTAATGAATCCTGATACTACTTTAAAGGTGGTGGTATGGTTGTTAGTTTCTGGGAACATGAGAGAGAGTTGTGTTTCACTTTCAGTAAGACCTTTTATTTTGATTTTAGATTAAATTATCCTGTGTGGGGAAAATTTGATACTGAGGAGAGAACGATTTATCTAAGATCACACAGTGTATGGAGTAGCGAGGCACAAAAAGAAAGAAAAAAAACAGGAAAAAGTTGTGGGGCACTTCAAATGTTTGGAAGAGAACCCTCACTCACCCAAGGGTGACATGCTTCATCAATGGGTCCCTCCACACACTGGGACCGCAAGGTACCCAGTGTGGGCTACGACTTTCCCGCAGGAAAGGAGCAGGAGTGTTTTTTTGTGGCACGTCTATGTAATAATACCTCCGGGGTGAAGTGAGGTGGAGAGTGCAAAAGAAAATAGTGTATTAAAACTATCTCAGTAGGGACAAAACAACTTTATTCCTATGCCCTAAGGGATAGATATTAAAAGCATAGTGAAACAGGGTTATGGATGTTCACCGTGTGTAAGGTCAACATGTTTCTGCCATGTATGACTAGGATGTTCCAGGCATTCTACAGGACCAAGATATTCAGTCACTCTGCTACATAAAACGTGTACAAACTATAATATCACTCTAATATGAAATTCCAAATATACTCAGGCCTATACTCTTGACCAACAGTGCTCAGTGGCAACGGGTTCTTGAGTGGGTCAGGTGGCCCTACAAGGAAATAGTAAAAAAGCACATATCAAACATATGCATCAGAGTAGAACACCGGTGTACACCACCACCACAACCAAAGTGTGTAAATATTCCCAAAAAATATCCATGTAGGCCTTACCCAAAGACAATGAATAAGGTCCGACTCTACCGTGTACAGAGTCTCTCAAAACGTAGAGCTCTATATTGATGTATAACAAACACTATTCAAAAACCAAATAAAAACAGTCACACATTTCAGAAGACTGGAAGCACAATATGCAGCTTAACGTGTTGTATCAACTTCTCATACCATATAGGTATGTGTATGGTAAATACACTATTTGTAAAATGCCAGTGCATGAAGGTGACATGGTACTGGTATAACTAAAAGGGCCAGACTGTGCTTTGTTAATCAATATAAGAAGGAAAATGAATGAAAAAATCTATAAGTATGAAAGTGAAGTGAACCAGAAGAACGCTACGGGTAGGTCCAGCTAGGCGCCCTTGAGTCCACAACCAATCACCCACCCCCCAGTCTGTGGTGTCAGTTATGTGGTCGATGAACCCCTCGTGAGATATAGAGGAGAGTTCTAAAGGGCCATTTATGGACTGGGGCAGGAGTCAAACTAGCTTAAAATGCATACCGGACCGAGATACAGCTGCTGAGTATCTAATACTCGAGGCAGCAGGTCGCGGTATACAAGAACATGAAACGGCAATAGTAAAACCAAAAACCCAAGATGTACACCTCGTGTGATATTGAGGAGAATTTTAAAGGGTAATCTATGGACCGTAGCAGGAGTCAGACGAACTTAAAATGCATAACGGACCGAGGTACAGCTCCCGTGTATCTAGAACTCGAGGCGGCAGGTCACGGTATTCAGGAACAAGAGACAGCAACAGTAAAACCAACAAGCATTTGCAATGCAATAGGTCTCGCCTTTCGAGAATTTGAGCTATTGCCATTGTAAATGACAATGTCTTTTATTAATGTGTTTTGAAAACAGGCAAGCAGTGCCAAAACACGAACTTTGTGCTTATAGTCCTTGCTTATGAACAGCAAGGCTGGCAGTAAAAGAGGCGCAGTTACTGCCAGCCTTGCTTCTCATAAGCAACGACTAGAAGTACAAAGTACAAATACAATTAGTAGCTTTGAAATGTGCCAAAATAATGATTATATTAATTCCAGATTAGGTTGTACTCTATGTGGAGCTGATGAAGGGAAATTTATAGACGGTCTAATATAAATGAGATGTGGTAGGTGCAGTACAGCAAGCTGCGCATAGAGGTCCTTAGTGAGTAAGGCACCAGCACTGCTTGTCTAGGAGCAGTACCACAAGCTGCGCCTACAGGTCCCTAATGAGCATCATAAACTTTGAAGATATGGTAAATCCACTCTACCCATAATGCATTGCATGCAAGACAGTACCACTAGTACATTCAAATAGCTATGTTCATGTATACAATTAGTAGCTTTGAAATGTGACAAAATATTTATTATATTAATTTCAGATTAGGTTGTACTCTATATGGAGCTGATGAAGGGAAATTTATAGAAGGTCTAAAAATGAGATGTGGCAGGTGCAGTACAGCAAGCTGTGCCTAGAGGTCCCTAGTGAGAATGAAAAATGGCAATGACAGAGCTGATCGATTGACTGTTTTCTCAAAATGTTTTTTATGAAATAGGAAGAAGGCTTGTCATTCCTAAATCATGTGTAGGCTTGAATGATGGTGTGCATAAAATACACATCAGCGTGGAACTGATTTAATATAATTCACAGAACTAGGATTGCACCATAGTAAGACCGTGCCCACGGCGTCATGAAGTGGAACAAAAGCAGCATTAAATTGTCAATGGCAGGATGCAGTATGAAATGCAATCGTATTACTTCTTAAATAACAGCATGAATATGTGAGAAAATGTGGTAGAACTACCACACATAACTACAGATAGTCCCTGCATTACCCCTCTTATATGGATTGTGTTTATGCCCATGGTGGAGGTCAGACGCACGACACTTATCACTCAAACCTTTAAATACAGTGATACATAGTAGTGGCATCTTCAAGTAACTCGGTTACACTTATATTGTGACACAGCTTGTAAGCTTTACTACATGCTATTGGACAATGGGGCATATTATCAAGGATCTGCGATAATTATCGCAAAGCGCGCTTAGCGCTGTATTTTTTATCGCCGGCCATCACTGGATTTCCTCGCCGTGATAGCGCTGTATTATCAACGCGTATCGCAAAGGCGATAGGAAATCCAGCGATAGCGAGTAAAACCAGCAATAGCGTGAATTCCAGCGCTAAATTAACTGCGCTAATGAAAAGCTTGCTAATAGGCAAGTGCATACTTAACCTACAATCCACCCCCCATTGACAAGATGGTTAAGGCAAATTTTTTTCAGGCGTTAAATTCCAGCGATAAGCGCGGTTAGCGCGACTTTTCTTATTGCTTCGCGGGCATTGATAATAGAGGAAAGTTGTGTTTGCGACTGTTTCAATGGAGTTTAAGTCAGGAACTCCTACTTTGCATGTCATTAGCGATATATATCGCTGACATGCTTAGAGATAAAAAAACGGCCGCTATCGCCAAAAAACTCACGCTAAGGCCCGTTAGCTGCAGCTTGTTAATAGTGTGATAAAAATATCGCCGCATTAGCGGCAGAAAAGTGCCGCTAACGCGGCGATAAAGAGCTTGATAATATGCCCCAATGTTTTTTAAGGTTTTTTTACAGTGGAAATGGCTGTCGTTTTTTTTTTTATGGCATCAACAATAGGGAAAAACAATTAGTGGTATATTATACGAAATAAGCAGCAAGACAGGAAGTAGGTGAATTTATCACATATTCTTACTTTGTCAAAGAGTGCTTTGAAACATCTCTCAAATTACCCAATGCGTTGAAATGATAATTCTGAGCGAGTCCTATCACCACAACCGTAACACATAATGCTATATAGCAGCCAACGAAATGAAAACAAATGATTTTTAAAAAATGGGAAGACGGAGTTAAAATCATCTGTCCACTACTTACATAAACCACGTGTGTGACCTCAGCCTGGTGCCCGTTACTGATATTTTACTTTTTACCTAGATGACATAAAATTCAGAAGAGCTCGTTGGCTGTCGAGTCGGCACATGCCTCTGCAGTATGTTAATATGTTCAGAGCCGTTTTCCGAGGTGCGTTCTTGCTCTTGGCAACTTGGGTCGCCCTGGCGAGTCAGTTACAGTGTACGATCGGGGCAGTAAACGGGAGCCGACGATGACAATGGGGAGAGGCAGCTTAGCTGCATGTATCAGTTTGGAGCAGGGCTGAGCCTTGGTGGTGAAAATGACTCACGGGATCCATGCGGTGGCTGTTTGGATAGCGGACTAATCCATTATCGAGTGATAGCAAGCCCTGCCGGTTGTTGCTTGTACTGCTGAATATGTTTCTGGGGTTCTGGCCTGGTCGGTAACTAACATACGTCACAGTGCGCATCACGTCACAGGAACAAAGATGGCATCGGCCTGTCGAAATGGGCCGTCCAAAAATAGGACAAGGCGGGAACCAAAAAGCCCAATTGCCAATCACGCGCCAGCGTTTAACATAAACGCTGGCGCAAACCAATTGAAAAGAAGTGCGTGGCTTAAAGCACCCTTCTCAAACCGTATCGATTCCAAAAGCCCTCGCAGAGCGAGCAGCGCATGCGCGCTGCAACGCGAGGCGAGACCTAAAAACCAGGAAATGTGGCATGTATCCCAACACTAGCTCCACCTTACATGTGGATGTCCTCGCTACAGGGAAACTCTGGCTGGAGTGTTTGGCACCGGCTCTGGTGCTCAATAAAATGTCATAGTCGTGCACACGCGACTTCGCACAGCATGAATGGGAAATGTAGTTCATAGGAATTCTTGCTATAGAGCGTCCCTATCGCACACGCGCAATTTTGCAAAACGTGCCTGGGAATAGTAGTCCATGAAAGTATGTGCTCAAAATGAAGAGGGTAACTGACAGTAGTAGTTATAAGGGACAATAGAATGACCAACACTGACCGATGAAAATTGGCATGTCTAAGGCTACGGTCCGACGAATATTTGTCCGAATGTCACAAATAGAACTACCAACAATAGCTAATGACACCTGTCATCTCTAAGGATACGGTCTGACGTATATTAGTCCGGATTGTCACAAAATATCAGGTAATGACAGAGATCTCTGAGACAATCCATGATCATTGTCAGTGTGGAGCATCAAACATAGGGGGATAAGAAGTACTAGATCACGAACTCTAGAATATCCATACACATATGTAAAGTGTGGTAGGATTCCGCTCAATATTGCATGCTATATATCTGTGTGTGATATATCAACAGTCATTTAGTAAAGTGTAGCTATAAAGTGTGGAACAGAAGTGAAGAGTAGAATAGATCTATAGTAGCCAGATGAAGTAGTGAGAGTGGACGGTATGTCAGTTTTATAATGGGATGTCATCATTCACACCGCTAAGATGACATCCGAGTATAAACACCCAGCGCTGTTCTCTACGAAACAATACTTTATCTAGGGGGCCCATGTCCCTACAGTAGTATGGTTTATCCAGAACCACCCACGTATTATCTTCCTCGGTGTGTCCCGCATCCAGAAAATGACGTGTGAGCTTGGTGTTTTTTTTTTACAGAGTTTTATATAGCGCGAACTTGACCCGAAGGTATCGGGTATAAGAGTGCTTTACATAGCACCAGTTGTGTTACATGAGGACACATTCATTTTTGTTAGGCATGGGGAGATTAAGTGATTTGCCCAGAATCACAGGATGTTCAGCGTCATTGCTGAGACTCGAACCCAGTTCCCCAGATTCGAGGTCGACCGCCCTAGCCGTTAGGCCAACTTCTTACACTTCACAGAGCTCTTTTGTTCAATAATTCTTGTTTTGACCTTGCGGGTCGTCATACCCACGTACATCAGATTTCAGGGGCACTTGATCAGATAGATAAGCCCCTCAGAGTTGCAGTTAGTGTGTTTGGTTAAGATCCAGGGAGTTTTTAAGCCTAGATCTAATGGTTTAGTGCGTTGTGTGGAATGACAAGCGACACATGTGCCACAGGGAAAGTGTCCTTTTATGGGTTCCCCTGTCCATAGGGTACATAGGGTGCCTGGTCACGGTGTTCCGGGGTCTGGTATGTACCAGAATATTGCTCAGGTTACTACTGTGCTTAAAAGCAAAGAGGGGTTTCTCACAGACCTTGTTGCCCTTATTCAGAATGTGGCAGTTGGTATTAATGGCCTTCTTAATGGTCTCAGTCAAATGACTAAACGTGCTCACACATACCAGACGCTCAGATCGAGGTTTCGGTTAACGTCTAGTAGCGCGTCACGGTTATTATTACGTGCCCATTTGGATGCTCTCCGGACAAGATCTGGCGGGTATTGTCATGCAAGGAGGTTCTGAGTGAGGTTATTGGCATGTTCTTTATACTTCATCAACTCTGTACAATTCCTCCTCAGCCGTAGAAACTGCACAACCTGGAGATTGTCATGAAGGGCTTGTGGATGGAAACTCTTATAGCTAAGCAGGGAATTTCGTGCCATTGGTTTCTGGTATAATTCCGTAAAAATCTGACCTTCTTTGGGATACAGTTTGAGGTCGAGGAATGGGAGTTCTCTCTTACTGTATTCGCACATAAATTTGAGATGTATATTCAAAGAGTTAAGCCATACAGAAAAAGCCTCTAGGGAGACTAGGCCACCCTCCCAGATGACCAAGATGTCGTCAATATATCTCTTCCACAGTTTAGGATTACTGTGGAAGGGATTCTCCATAGGGTAGATATGGGTCTCTTCGAACCAGTGCATATAGAATTTAGCCATACTGGGGGCACATGTACTGCCCATGGAAGTGCCAGTCACCTGCCAATATAGTTGGTTTTCAAAGGAGAAACAATTCTCTCTCATGGCCAGGGACGCACGTTCCATGACCAATGAGGTTGGTTGCTGATCGCCCCGTGGATGTTGTGTCAACAGCTGTTCAATAGTCCGTAGGGTGTCCTCTTGAGGGATGTTTGTATATAAAGCCTCCACATCAAAAGAGACCAAAAGATGTTTATCAGGATCAAAGTGCATCGTGGTCAAAAAGGACAGGATGTGTTTTGTGTACTGAAGATACGAGGGCATTTGTGCCACTATAGGTCTGAGAAACCAGTCCACAAATTGGGATAAAGGTTCTAAAATAGAACCAATGCTAGACACGATTGGTCTTCCCGGTGGTGGCCTCTGTATTTTGTGTATCTTAGGTAAGATATAGATTGCCGGAATCTTAGGATGAGTAGGAGTTAGAAAATCAGCCTCACTTTTAGTAAGCCATCCTGATTCAGCTGCCTTAGATACAATAGCCTTAATAGTTTTCTGCAGTCTTGACGTGGGGTCACGTGTGATGGGTTTGTAGTATTTAGTATCATGGAGCTGCCGTAAACATTCAGTTCAATATGTCACAGTATCCATAACTACTGTAGCCCCACCTTTATCGGCCGGCTTCACTACAATGTTAGGATCAGATCCCACTTCATGCAGACATCGTTCTTCTTCTTTGGTGAGATTGAAAAAGGGGTGCTTCTCTAATCCTTTATTAGAAGAAAAATACTGCAAAACTGCCTTCTCAAAGGTAGCTACCTCTGAGGGTACATGCTGAAGGGTAGGGAGAAAAGTAGATTTGTTTCTCAGACCAGTATTGCAGGGATATATCTTGTGTGATATCATTCTGTTTTTCAAAGAAAAAAGATAACCGTATCTTGCGAAAAAATTAAAACAGTTCCTGATGCCTTTTGAAATCATCACCCATGTAGGTGGGCACGAAACCCAACCCCTTCCCAAGAACTTGTACTTCCAGAGGGGTGAGACATCTGTGACTTAAGTTGACAGTTAAGTCGCCGTTCCGCTGGTTGATGCACTCGTCATGCTCCTGGTTATTCGTTGCTCTAGTGCTGTGTCCCATTGTACCTGAGCTCTCTGCTGTTCCGGTCGGGTGTCTTGAGAACGACCTCTGTTGCCTCTTCTGCGTCCTCTTCGTCCTCTGTCATGGCCAAAAAAAGGTTGATAGCCAGGTCAATTATATGGCATTGGTTGGAACGGATGTGAGGGGAAGGCCCAAGGCTGGGGTGGCCACCACAGAGCCGGTTGAGGAAAATGAGCAAAATTACCACGCCCTCTCATTGGCCTAGATCTATTTGAGGTGTCTGAGTCACTCGAGCCCGAGTCCTCCAATTGGCTCCAATCTTCTGAATTGGAGGTCCACTAATCGGTGTTGCGACACCATCTTTTGGCCCCTCTCCGATAATTCTTTTTGGATTGTTGTGTAGAGTGATCATCCGATATATACAGATACACCTTTTCTTGAGTAAATCTATCAAGATCCTTCTTAAGTTTGTTCACCTTATATTTAATGAGATCCTCCTTAGTCTCATTCAATGTCTTGGTAATTTCTTCCAACTGTTTTTAAAAAAATGTAATTTGTACCGAACACTTAAGTTGGTTCTCTAAAGTTTGTATTTCTATGATGAGAAGGTCTGCCGTCTCTTTAGCCGTATTGATCAATAGGACTAACCAGTCTCTTGAACATTTCCAAGCAATTTTGGACCAATTTGTTTTAAACAGTTTATTATCTAAAAAGAGTTTCGGGGCATTGGAAACAATGAGGCCTTGTGGTGCAATGTTGGCTCTCAAATTGTCAGTTAGAATGACCTCATGTAAGGCTGTCCTAATCTGTTGTCTTTTAAGATTAATCAATTTTGTCCAGTCTTCAGTTTGTGCTAGTGTTTGAGAAATGTGTGTGTCTAAAATACTAGGGGGCACATGCATCAAAGTTAGGTATTGCGAGTCCTTAATAGCGATTATTAAGGAATCGCTATTAAGGAGTCGCAATTACCTATGCATGTAGGGTTTGCAATAAAAATTGTGATTCCTACATATTCCTTAATAGCGAATCGCAAATTGCGATTCGCTATTAAGGAATGGCTTACCATACATTCCTATGGGCCTCGAGGCCCATAGGAATGATTGGTTTTGCATTAGCAATTTGCGAGTACCAAATAGGTACTCGCAAATTGCGCATGCAATTTCAAGGGTGCAAGGGGGCCAAAAGGCCACCCTGATGCACCCCCAAAAACATGTAAGTATGCACATGTGGTGCACACACATGCCCTAAAGGCTTGTACATGCATCACAATGCACTTTGAGAAATGCATTTTTTTGCATTTTTCAAAGGAATTGCAAATTACCACCAACTTGAAGCTGATGGTAATTTGCGATTCCAAATTGCGAAAACGCAATTTGCAAATTCATGATGCATCGCATTTAGGGAATTGCAATTTGCGATCCCCTAGCTGCATTTGCAATTAAAGGAATCGCAAAAAATTGCGATTTCCTTGATTGCGAATTGCAAAAAAGGTACATGCATCTGAAAAGGCCATTTTGCGATCGCAAACGGCCGATTTTTGTGATTCGCACTGTTTGCGATCACAAAATGGTTTGATGCATGTGCCCCTACATGTCTGTAGAATGGCTTGTACCATGTTTTCATGAAAAGCGAGGCCTGTATTATCAGTCATCTTTGCCCACCACTATGGAGACCATAAACTGACTACAGACTAGCCTAATATCCCAAATAAAAAACAGACCCACAGACCACAGGGCTGTGCTATAATGTATCTCACACAAGGGGTTGAGGGGAAGTGTACGCTACTATAAACTATACTATAATACTTCCGAAATAGCTAAGCTCACACAGAGTATAGAGTAGCGAGGCACAAAGAAGAAAGAAAAAAGAAACAGGAAAAAGTGGTGGGGCATTGCAAGTGTTTCGACGAGAACCCTCACTCACCCAAGGGTGACATGCTTCATCATTGGGTCCCTCCACACACTGGGACCGCAACATACCCAGTGTGGGCTACGAGTTTCCCGCAGGAAAGGAGCAGGAGTGTTTTTATGTGGCACGTCTATGCAATAATACCTCCGGGGTGAAGTGAGGGGCAGAGTGCAAAAGAAAATAGTGTATTAAATCTATCTCAGTAGGGACAAAACAACTTTGGGGCATATTAGCAAGACTGGCGATAAAATTATCGCCGTTTTAGCGGCAGCAAACTGCCGCTAAAACGGCGATAATTGGCTTGCTAATAAGCGTTATAGAATTCCAATAGAAGCCCATGTTAGATGTCCTGCACATATAACCTGGGCTTCTATTGGAATTCTATAACGCATATTAGCAAGCCAATTATCGCTGTTTTAGCGGCAGTTTCCTGCCGCTAAAACGGCGATAATTTTATCGCCAGTCTTGCTAATATGCCCCTTTATTCCTATGTCCTAAGGAATAGAGGTTAAAAGCATAGTGAAACAGGGTTATGGATGTTCACCCTGTGTAAGGTCAACATGTTTCTGCAATGTATGAGAGAACGATTTATACCACTTTCTGGATTGTGGACTAAACTTATTCCTTTGGCCCATGAAGAACATTTAGGACAAATTGTGACTAAAAAGTGACTTCAGGTTCAGTTTTGCTGGCCAGGTTTAGATGAACAGGTGACTTCTTGGGTAAAAAATGTGTATTGTCCAAGGAGGGTGAAAACACGTAGAATAAATGTACAGTCCTCTGATAGTTATTTTATTAATCCAGGCAAACCATGGCAAGGTGTGTGTTTACATTTCATTGGAGAGTTTAGCTTTGTGTTGGCTGGGGTTGATGTTTATTGCAAGTGGTTGTGCATCAAGTTTTTGAAGGAAATCGCTACTGTGGTCATCATTCAAATTTGAAACAGAATTTCTTGGAAGGAGCTCCTTTAATATTAATAACGGATAATGGTACCCAGCTTACCTCCAGGGAAATGCAAACCTTTTTGTCCTCTGGCAGAATTATAGCCCATCGCACCTCGCTGTACAATGCACAAGTCAATGGTATAGTGGAGCGTGCCAATCATTCAGTAAAAGGTACCATTTAAATGGCATGTGCTAATGGTCATGATGTTGGAAAAAAGGTGCATGACATTGATTGGACATATTGTACCATTTAACATGAAGCTACCCAGAAATCTCACTTTGAAGTGATGCTAGGAAGGTATCCAAGTATCACACTAGTTCTGTCATGGTTGAAAGAGTGGGTACAGGAAGGTGATAAAGCAGCCCAGCTCTTGGAGTGCAATGATGCTAGAAGAAATTCTGCTGTGAGAGTTGGTGATTGGGTAAACATTAACTCTGGTAGAGGGAAGGTAGGAGTATCAAAATGTGCAGGTCCCTTCAAATTAAACATGTTCATCCATACTATGTGGTATTAGTTAATGGGGAGCAGTGGAATCTCAGGAGAGTCCTCTTATATCAAAGAGGTGGTGAGTGCAACAAGAGAGTAAGAAAGGCAGGTAGAATCATGGTGATGAATGATGGAGATCTGTGTTTGAGTGGAAGCTTATTGAGTTTCTCCATGGTGAGGGAGGGTGAGGGTGGAGATTCAGACAACAGAAGTAGGGTGGAAAGTATTCCTCCTCCAAGGACTCTGGAGGAAAGATGTCAAAGGGATTAACGACCACACAGCTATTTAGGTGACTATGTTAGTTGAGATGTTTAAGTTTCTGTTCCCTTTTCCTCTTTCTTTGTTAATAAAATGTAATTCTTGTGTTCTGTAAGCACAGAGCCTTTATTAGGTTTCATATAGTGTATTCATGAGGTAACATTCCAAGCTGTGTCAGATGATGCCTGGCCAGCTGGGAAGGAACCACGTTCGTGTTGAGGCTTGTAGTAAATAGTACTATTCTGCTGGTAACGTGTATCTGGTTATTTACAACACTTTCCTCCATGTGTACAGCTCACTCAGTCCAGTTGAATGCAGAGGGTCTTTACAATAAGGAGCTGAAGCTGGTAAGGAGGTATGTAGATTGTGCATGGGCTGCAGAGATCTGCATGCAAAGGCTTGGATCCTGGCAGGGCAAATCTTGCATTTTATCCTCTCCAGGCAGATCAAAAGAAAAAGGTAAGTTGAGTTATGTCTATGTTAAGAGGCAATTCAGTAAATATGCACTTCACATAAGGCTTTCTCGAGTACCACATGCTGGAGTCAAATTGCCATTCACTCTGACACAGCCATGTGTAATATCCCCGCATGCACCTGCATGCGACATTATCCCATCTGCATGTTTTAATAGGTATTCCAGGTCTAGACTGGAACGTAGAATACTGTGTTGACTCAAGAGGTCAGTTACTGTGGACCGTCTTGAGATGCAGACTTGTTGCTGTGCTGCCAATAAATATTCATATTCATGAAGATGAATTTAAGGATTCAAGAGTCTTGCTTTTAATACCAAGCAATCTACATGCCGAACTAAGGGGCATATTTACAAGGAGCTATCGCCAAATTAACGGCACTTTATCGCAGCCAAAGTCGTGATAAATTTACCCCCCCATTCACAAGCCGGTGTTAACAGCCCACAGCACCAGTTTATCCGCGATAGCAGCCGCAAAAAACATCGCTACAGAGGACCCTCGCAAATATCGCTAATGAGATACAGAGTAGGCGTTCCCGTGACAAAAGCCGAGACAACAGCACACCTCAACATTCACAACGACCAGCCACATCCGCGATAAAAACACAAAACAGGCGATAAGGCGCGTTAGCACCAGGAAATCTACACCTGCTCTGACCTGGTGTAAAGTCCGACGGCAGCCAGCACCACAAAAGGGAGCACAGCCCAGGGCCACAACCGAAGGGCAACAGATGCCATGGAGCCACACATAATGCAGCCCGGACACCCAAGAGGGCCACAACACCCACCCCCACCACCCCAGGACCCCATCCCACACCCGGAACACCCCCCCCCCCCACGGACCAACACAGACGCAGCGCAGACAAAGACAGCGGAACCCCAGGAAACGTACCAGCCGCACAGACCCAACATCTGACAATGTCACCTTCCACTCCAGGCTGAAAGGGACAACCAACCTACGCATCCTGACCATCATTGCCTAACAGGCCTACAGCAACAACACAGCGGACAACCAACATCCCACCCCACACAAAGCTGATGGCGTGGCTGCACCTGTTGGCCCCTGATACCCCCCCATCCAACACCCGACAGAGTCGGAGGAGTCCCACAGCCAGCCACATCCAAGTCCCCCACACCTGTCCTGGACATCACCATCACCCTGGTACCCCAGTCCCCATACGTACAACACAATGTGCAGGATCCGCTGGAGACCAAGCAAGGACCATATGCCATAGCAGGATGCACGCACGTGTCGGGGGCAACACACAGCACACATGTACTACCTGTGCCCCCTGGTGACACAGCACACAATCACCGCAAGAGGAAGCACACGTCTCACACCAATGTGCAGGCAACAACAGAACACCGTGGAACACCCAACAATGTCGCCTTCAAATACACAGCCAGTGTGCATGATACCTTCATCCTCCGACAGTCCGTCATCAACCAGCATTCCCAGGATGGCAACAAGGGAAATGTACAGCCCCTTGGCAATATACAAATGAACACCCCACACACCTCAACACCACAACCATGCAACTCACAACTCTGGCAATGCACACGTCACAAAATCTCATACAACAGGCACAACAATATGCCCACCCACCAGACACGACAGAACAACTTACAATGTCTACATGGGCAAGCCCTGAAAATGAGCCAGCAACGGCATGGCACCTCAGCCACATACTAGCCGAATGTGGGGAGAGGTGGCAACCAGGCATGTGTGAAGGATGCAGTAGAACCATGATTGGGAAAGTACACAATGCCAACAGTGCCGGGGATGTGCTGGACACCTCGCAGTATGCAGAACACACCCATATCCTTGGCGACATACACCGCTTGCGTATGGAGTGTAGTGGACGCCACCATGTCACCACAGCCAGTGGGGGACCTCGCGGAAATGTTGCCTGTTACGCCCCCCCCCTAAGCGTCAGCGGAGTGGGATGGCCCAGCGTACGCCACGCCAGCGTAGGGGTGTGAATAAAAACCACGTAGGCCTGGGTGTGGTCCACTTCCGGAAAGACCCACGTCTCTGCCAGGGCGGCGCCTCCCACCTCGCCACGAGGCCGACGCCATCCTCGTGAGCAGAGTTGCCTGAGATGCCGTGCGCCTGCCGAACCCCGGCACGCTGGTCCACGAACCCGTCAGGCCAGCCCCTGCACAGCCAGGCCACACTGATCACCTTCCGACACCGGCGTGTGTCAAGGAGGGCCCACCACGTGCCGGCACAAGCCACAAGCCCGAGGCCCGAGACCTTGGCAGCCACCTCAGACCATCACGGCTGCCACAACACTGGCCCGCTTTATTCCTTTTTCGTTGACCTACTCCACTGTCGCCCCCGGCCTACTCTTCGGACCAGTAGGTCCCATATGTGGAACTGTGTCTTGAGTCATGAATGGCAGTGACCCCATATCCCGGCCAGCGGCCACAGCACCAGACCCCCCCAGTTCAGTGAGGCAAAGTTCCATATGGGCATCTTGCGACACATGGTGCCACGAACCCTGTTCAACGCCAGGCTGCTACACGTGGTGCCACTGAACCTGAACTACGCAGGCCGGTGGGGCCATCCAACCTATGCCGGCGACACTCTGTGAATGGGCCGTGCTGACCGCTGCCTCAGGCCTACACCACGGTCAGGTAGGTCACACATTTGGAACTGAGTCTTGATTACACCATGGCAGTGAACATTATTTAAGGCAGAGAACTATTCATCATACACCCTTCGATGTGGTGGCAACAAGTCTGTGCATGGCATCACAACCACACGTGTCTGTGGGCCTACGCGAACGACTCCCCTCAGCCTTCGCTGCGCTCGAGTGGGATCCCAGAATTGGAACTGAACATCGGTAATTCAAAAGGCTGAATACATGTCTTCGCACGCACGGAGGGGCGTAAGAGGATGACGCGTTGCAGGCCGGAGGGAACAGGATCATCGTCACGGAGGTGATTGAACACTACCGACAACTGCCACTGTGTCACTAACTCTGTGCCTCGCGAGCCAACGACACGTGGCTGTGGGCCACTGCTGACCGCTGCCTCCGGCCTACACTGCGGTCCAGTAGGTCACAGCGCCTTGATTTGGCATTCTTGGAGTTCACATCTGTGTACAGGCATCATCGCAGACTGCATCCCCTCCCAGCACCTGTGCCACTGAGTTTGTTCCCCGACATTCATGGACACTCACTGGTCGTACATTGGGGGCGTTTGAGTCTATGGACTAGGGGCTAGTTTACATCCTCATGTAGCTGATCCCGAATTGTTGGTGAAAACGAGGGTTGCGCTTTCCACTCCTCCATTTGCTGCTTCCAGATGACATCAGACCTTCCGCATCATGCCCTGGAGGACACCTTCCACTGTCCCCCGAAACCCTCCGCAACATACACCTCGGACATTGATGGGGACCCGCTCAGGTCGCATGGCCCATCTGACTGCACCTCAAGTCACTGTCCCGTGGCTAGGTGCCTGTGCCCGCCGCAGTGCATCCGGGGCCACTAACTCTGTGCTGCTCAGGCCTGGGACCCCTTCTTCTGAGACATTGAATGGGCTCTGTAGCGATGGTCTTGGGGTCATCAACGCCATGTGTCTGTGGCCCTGCGCTGTCCGCCTCCTCCGGCCCCAACTGCGGGCCACAAGTGCCCACACATGGCATTGAGTCTTGACTGGCCCGGACGTCGCATCACCGCAGGAAGCACACGCCACCACCGCAAGGACCACCTTCAACCGCCATCTGCCAGAGTCGAAAGGGTGGTCCTGACAGACCTACGGAGTTGCCCAGACCTGTCGTGGATGCCATCATCGGCCTGCTGCCCTGCTCAGCACTCCAGGTGCCAGTGACTCAGTGCACCGCAAGCCATTGTCCGTTACTGATTGAGTTTTGTGCTGTTGTGAGGTTGCGCAGCAATGTCACCTCAGGCAGTGTGGGAGACCTGGGACATTGATGAGGAAGTTGATGCAGGTGTACCACACCCCACTGCATCTGCATCAGGACTAACTCGAAGGGACACAATCCTAGCAATTCCTTCACATGAGCGCGCTCTTCTCTAGTGCCCCTACCTCAGTGCACTGCAACTCACGGAACGTCCAGACTGAATATTGGGTGACCTCTGTCCTTACTCCGGATCCCTCCATGTTGCTCTGCAATTGACTCTGTTATGCTGGTGTTTTCTGTTTCCATTACACTGGTGTCCACTTTTCAGGTTGTTGCCAGCACCAAGCACTCCGTGCGGGCTGGCTTATACTCACCCCACACACATCCAGCACAGGCGTCACTGTACATGTGGCCCTGCCAATGAAGGGGCCGGGCGCACGTGCCCGTAGCCAGTTCAACATGATATGTGCATGTGTCTCTGTGGAGGTGTGGGTCTCCTTTGTGGGGTGTAGGTGGTCCCTGAAGGGTATTGGACACCCACGTATGTGTTCTAGTTCGCATTCCATGGGTTAGGCAACACCCTCACCTGTTGGGCCACCTCCTTTTGGCGTTCGGCCACCTGGCATTGGGGTGCCATGTGTGGGTGGGTGATGTGTTGTGATTGCGGGTGCTTCATGCTGTGTGGTCTGTTGTAGAGTCTGGGTTCTCCTCTGAGTATCTTGTCTGCCCTGGTCCTGGTGGTGGGTTGTGTGGGATGTCCATGGGCTGTTGTAGGGCGTCGGGGTCGGGGGTGTGGTGTTCGTCTCGGGCATCACTGATGGGTTGTCTGTTCAGACCTGCTGGAGGTGTTGTTTGTCCCTCTGCATTGTGAAGGGGAGGTGCATGTTGGCATTGTGTTGGCGCCTTGTTCTTGTCGACATGCAGACTGTGTGACAATGTACATTGTGTCTGTTTGGGCGGTGGTGGCTATTTGAGTTGGGACAGTGTACATTTGGCCTACATGGCTGATGTGGGGTTGTAGGGGTAGATGTGCATCTCACAGTTCCCTGCTCTGTCCAATGTGATTGTTCTGTTTCTGTGCCTGGGTGGACCCAGTTGTGCCCCCTGTTCTGCAGTGTGGGTGTTGCACTTTGTGCCACATTGTCATGGTATGTGCTGTGATTGCTATGTGTGTGTGCTGCAGTGTGCCACGGGGATGGGGGACATGTACCTGGGTAAATGTGGGTGTGCAGTGTGTTACACCTCATTGTGCATGTGTGGCTTTGTGCCCATCACCCCCCGTCCCCCCAGTCCCTGTTGGATCCTCACCCTGTTGTTGTTGTGTCAGGTCCTGTCGAGCTGTGTCCGTACTCCCTACTCCTTGCACCCTCTCCACACTGATGACTGTGGCATGGCTTTCCACCTGCTCCTCCTGTGTCGCTGGACTGCCACCTCCTGTCGCCGTTGCTGCCTTTCTGTTGGCAGCGGGTTTGTACCTGGTTTAGGTTGTCACGTCCTGGCGGAGCCTCTTGGCCTCCTGGATTGGCCTCCTGGGCTCTGCGACTGCATTCCAGGCGGTCTGCTTGTGGGTCATTTGCTGGTAGTGTTCTGTCGCCTCCGTGGCCTTGGTCTTTTTTCCTGCGGTCTGCACCCCGTCTTCCTCTCCATTTTCTCCTTGGCCTTCCCCGACCCACTTGTTCCTTGCTGGTGGTCTGTGGGGGTTGTGGGGTTCGCGTTGCCCTCTGCGCTGGGTCAGGGTGCATGGATGTTGCAACGTGCTTTGGCTTGTTTCTGGTGTGTTGTGCCTGTGGTTTTTATGGTGCAATTGCCCGCCAGACGCGTGGGAGTTGCAGGCCTGAGGCTGCTTTTCGCAGCTTTTTGTACCGCGATTGTCCTCATCGTATGATTTCTCGCGTTTCGCATTTTTTGGGCGTGGTATTGATTTACACGCTGTCATTTGACGCATTATCTGGTGACTATCGCATGGTACCGCCTTGTTGTGAATTCCACGTTGACACGGGGTTATTTTACTGTGATAGTCTGCGTTATTGAAAGTTGCGTTACGCTACTCCTGCGGTAGTTATCACACGTTCTTGTGAATATACCCCTAAGTCTGACTTTCTAGTTATTGCTCATGTTGTCTGGTTGTCTCTGGTTGTGTATCTGTCTCTCTTGGATGACAAGCCGACATGACCATTAATCTCTCCTCAATTGGATTATGCAATATTATTAACATCTGACCTGACAAAAATTACATTTTACTGTTTGTGTACGCCATCTGGTGTAGCAACAATATTATTTAGAAGCCTTTTGCAGCCATGTACCACCCTCTTGTGGACTCTTGCAGTACTTCCAGAAGTTAACTTAGTCGGTCCAGGAAGGTATTCAAAATCAGGTATTGTGAATGTGTCTCTACCATAACAGGGAAGTAACCCTGCATAAGGGAGACACTTTCATCCAATTCTAGTCTTTCTCTCAACGTTATCTTGCATTCTGGGATTTCAGCTGCAGCCATATTGGAGCATGCAATGCAAACATTGCTCAAGATGGTAAAAAAAATGTACAAAATCTTAGATGGCATATGAGTGTTTGGAAAAGGTCCTGATGGTAATTTACGTATATGGTATTTCTAAAGCGCAAACCTAGCCAAGAGCCAACGGAACACTGCATAGGATCAAAGACAAGCATAAAGCCATTGTGTGATAGTAGAGTTACTCGGTTCTGTAAGGTTAATGCATTGTGATGCAGTGCTCTTTAGAGAGGGGAGGAAATGTAAGAAAAACATGCATTGGCAAAACAAATAGGTCTGCCTTCGGGACTTGGGAATTTCCTCAGGCCTTGGGTGAGACATACTGCAGCATGTGGGATTTCCTTGAGGGGCGTCAGTGTGGACTCTTCAAGACCGTGGAGCAGGGAGTTATCACAATTGAGATGCGAAAGTGCGAGGGTTGAAGAGCAATACTGAAGTCGCTTTCTGGAAGAAAGGGTTTGACTTCCTTAAGAAGAGAGAGCTGTACCAGGCTATCTTTTTTTATTTGTCAATGTGTTCTCTGAGGGCGAGGCTGGTATGCAGGGAGAACCCAAGTGAGTTGCCCTTCAGTGAAAGTTGGGGTTCGAAGCCGTGTAGGTGCATGTCATTGAGTCAGGTTTGTAATGTTTCTTCTTTATTGTCCTTGGCAAACAACGGCAACTCTACCTTGGTTTGGTTGGGCATTAGGTAGGTGCTGCAGCCAGGTCTGGGTGCTGTGCAGGCTGTGTTTGAGGGCTGTGTTTGAGGTGTTGGATGTCTGAAGCAGAGGAGACTTTCAAGTAGAGTCGTGTATCATCAGCATATTGGTGAATCTTTTTTTAAAACCTTTTTTAAAATTTAGTTTTGAATAACGCACATTTCCAATCACGATAAAAAAAATGCTTCTAAAGTGGTCAAGTTTATTTATCTCAACAGTTCTTCCAATGCCAGTGTGGGTTAGCTTCATGGTAATGATTGCTTGTCCTTTCCTTCTGCTCCTTCACTCCTCTTCCTCAGTCCGGTAGACCTCTCCTAATGTGTATCCATCTGTGTGTCCCAGCACCCCCACATGTGCCATTCCCATATCAAGCCCATGGTACGCTCTATAGACCAACCCAGATTTTGATAGATTTATCCAGACAACCTCTTGGTTCATAATCTACCCGTTCGGCCTCCATGCATTCCATCATGCCTTTTGTCCACATCTGTATTGTGTGTGACTCTGAATTCCCTCACCTTTTAGCGATATCTTGTTTTGCGACTTTGAATCCCAGCAAACAGAATAACAGCTACCACCTGGGAAGACCCACGTACATCACGGGATTCTTAGCATCATAAATTGTGGCATTTGGAACCGGGGTCGCGACTGCCTCCACAATCTCTGCTGATATCAACGTCCAGCAGTTTTAGATCAGCGGGCACTGCCAGATTGTATGGTAGAAGGTCCGCTCCACCGTCTGTACCGCAGGCATTGGGTTGATGGGGCCCTCCCCATCTTATGTAGTCGGTTTCTGTTATAGTAGACTCTGTGGAGTACTTTAAGATGGATGAGTCTTAGTCATGCCTTTATGGTCACTTCGCGGGGTTGCTTCAGGGCCGCTTCCCAGTCTACATCCTCTAATTGTCCCTTGTCTGCCTACAATTTTCCCCTTAATCTCTGAAGGTTATGTGGTCTGCTGTCATTCAGGTGCGATGTTGGGAGTGCTGATGGGTAGTTTCGGCCAGTCTATACATTACACCTCTAACGTGCATCTTAGCTGTAGATATTTGTATTGTTGCCTGGGTGACAGGTCATATTCCTGTTGTAGACATTCCATTGGTTTGATGTCCCCTTCTAGTCTCATGTCCCCCAGTATGGAAATCCTATTATGTCCCATTGTCGGAACCCTGGGAGTTTCGCTACTTCCTTGAGCCGCAGTCCTAACCAGAGGGGGGTGGCTCCAGAGAGCCTATCCCTCCATCATGTGTACCATATTGTGGCATCCCAAGTGTCTAGTATGCTTTGGGTAGGGGTTAATAGACCTCTTTTAGTGGCAGGGCCCCTGTAAATATTGTGAACGTACGTCTCGAGGTTCATGTCCTCCCTTTCCCCTCTTGTCACCGGGTCAGTCCCCAGTGTGAAGCCTCAATCATTTACGAACTGTAGCTGGGTTAGTAATAAGCTTGGATATCTGGGATTGCCAAGCCCCTGTTATACACCATTCTGTGCAGGGCCTGTAAGGCTATTCTAGGCATTGCACCATCCCAGAGCAGCGCTTGGTCTATCTGGCCAAAAAAGGTCCCCGGGACTATCACTGGGGTATTCTTCAGAGCCCCTCCAGGCTCTTTCTGATGAACTCCGTCTGGTCCCTTGTTATCCCTTGGCCCAGATATCTAAAGCCCTCTAGGATACTCTCAGGGCCTATGGGATGTGTTTCAGTTCTGCCCAGTTAGCTATTGGGTATATGGTTGACTTGTCCCAGTTTAACTTTGGCGTTTACAAATCGGGTGTCCACAGTACAGAAGAAAGCCCAGGGACTCAAGGACACTTGAGGATAATGCTCCATTGCTAAAACATACATGAATGATTTGTGAATAGGCTGTAACTAACCCAGTACGAGAGCCGCCTTTAAATGGCAGCAAAAGAGATAGGCATTAACATGCAACTTTTTGCATGGGTGAGTCGGTCTGTACTGCAGGTTAAGAAATGGTTTCCCAGACAGTCCTTAGAAGTTAGCGTAGTGCTGAGTGGTATAACGCAAAATGATGTCCCCCTAAATAATGCGTAAGGGCTTGGCTTGGGCAGATGGAGACTGTGCCGCAGCTCTGTTCCAGATGAGGCCTCACTCCAGGCCCCTGAAATCCCTAAAAGATATGGGGCACATATCCAACTTGTGGCTGACCGAACTCAGACCCACACCTACCCCCAGCACACCAGGAACCTTGGAATAATCATCAACAACAAACTAGACATGACATGACCACACAAGTCAACACCGTCACTGCATCCTGCTTCCACATCCTGAAGATGCTGAGCAAGAGTTCGAAAGCAACACTAAAAAAACGGTCACTCACACCCTACACATCAGAAAATTGGATTATGAGAACACCCTATACGCAGTGAGCACCAAGCAACTCACTAGAAGGCTATAAACCATCCAGAACTCAGCAAGAGGACTCATCCTTAACTTCCCATACAGAACTCGCATCACACTACACCTCAGGGAACTGCACTGGCTCCCGATACAGAAACGCGCTCAATTCAAACTCCTTATACACACATTCAAGGCGCTCCACAACTCAGGCTTCACCTACCAGAGCAGTCGCATCTCACTCCAACAACCAACCAGACACCTCCCCTCTGCATGACTCCTCCTTGCACATATCCCACATATACACAGAACCAGATCAGGTGGACGGGCGTTCTCTTACATCGCTCCTAAAGCGTGGAACGACCTGAACGTGGATCAGACTCTCCTCTCTTTTTGAATTCCGCAAGAAGCTGAAGTCCTGACTTTTTAATTAACCAAACTACCGTAGGCAGCGCTAGGCACACACACACGCTCAGAGCCAGGATACCGTTGAGGGTGCACTTTACAAGTACACATAGCA
Organism: Calotriton arnoldi; assembly: GCA_963921515.1. Classification (NCBI taxonomy): domain Eukaryota; kingdom Metazoa; phylum Chordata; class Amphibia; order Caudata; family Salamandridae; genus Calotriton; species Calotriton arnoldi. The sequence goes on from CAWUFW010010551.1 coordinate 296,285, forward strand.
TAACACATTTAGCATTCCCGCCTTACTTACGCAACTCGACAGACATCAGTAGTTCGGAGAAGGCGAGGCTGAGAAAGAATAAGAAAGAACTGAGTGTTCAGGGTGAAGCCTCATGACTTGGCTCGAGGCGCTAGCCTAGCTGTTATTCCTAAGGGAGATAATTTTTTTGGCCGGGCTTGGATGGAGAGATGAGACAGTGGTTTTGAGTGGGAGGAGGTCCGTCTATGGTAGGAACCAGTCTGTTAAGTTATATACCAAAGGTAAACAGTTCTCCCGTAAGGCTATCAGGCTTTCCCGGGGATCTGGAGGCACTGGAGGCCGGTCTTTGAAGACAGAGCGTCACTGCCTGGGTCGTACTGCAGGCCCCTCTAGCTCCTGCCATGAAGGGGGGCCCAAACTTTCAGAGTTCTGCAACCCTAAAGGGGGCCCCCATTTAGTCCAAGGCCAATGAAAATGTGTGGAATATATGGAAGACTAAGGGGCCACCCTGAGTCTTATTTGGGCAAGGGGGGCCTAATCGTTTTGCGTTATTCCACTGGCCACTGCCACATTCTCCAGCTCCCCCAAGTTAAATATGTCATGCCCTTAGGGTGCTTTAGGAGAGAGAGAGAGAGTGAAGGAGAGAGGGGAGTGTCAAGAGGAGGAGAGGGAAGGAGCAGAGCAGGTTGGAACAGTGCACCAAATTCTTGTCAAACCTATGTTGGAATTGTTAATTGCACCTGGAAAGCACTGCTGGGCTGGGAGATGAAGACCTGGGCCCAAATTTACAAATGTGAGCGTGAGCTCTTGCGAGACACAAAGTTGTGCTGCACAACACAAACAGCGTGAACAGCAGAACCAATCAACTTTCACATTTAAAGGTTGTTTGCACCAAAAGCTGATGCGAGCCCAGCACTCGATGCCATCGCACAGCTTCATCAGCCAAAAACAAAGATGGCCTGGTTCTAGCTGTCTAAAAACTTCCCCTAAAAACACAGATGGGCTGATTCCCTCTTCAAAAGAAAGTGCAAGCTGTTTCTTCCAGAAAGCGACTTCAGAACTGGCCTCCCATCCTCCACACTGGCAGCCTTAAGGGCATCTTACATGCCGCAGGACGTCTCACCCAGACCCTGAAGAAACAAGATCACATCACCTCCATCCTAAAGGAACTCCATTGGCTCAGCTTGCCGACCCGCGCCATCTTCAAAACCAGCTCCATTATTTACAAAGCCATCGCTATCACAACCCTTCTTATCTTACAGAGAAGCTCACGATCTCTGGTGGTGCTTGGCACACCAGCAATCAGGGCACCATTAGACTGCAGATCAAAAGGACTGAAAAAGTGAAAACAAAATAGCAGGCCTTTTACATCTATGCACCCAGGATCAGGAATAAAATCCCTGTATCCTCCAGGACCGCCCCAATGCTGATCCAAGTTAGGAAAGAGCGGAAGATGCACCTCTTTAAAGAACTCTACATCACAATGCATTAACAGTCCACATACCAGCTACCTCTGCTGTTACTCAGTGACATCATGCTTTTCTTTGACCCTGTGTAGTGTCCTGCTGCCTTTTGGCTAGGTTCATGCTATAGAAATACCATATACATACATACACATATACATACAAACATACATACATACACACACACACACACATACTCACATACCTACATGCATACTCACATACATACATGCATACAAACATCGATACATGCACACATAAGTACATACATACCTCAGTTACCCTAAAGAAAGAAGCCCCAAGATGTTAGCCACAAAAAGTGCTGGCTGTTTCCCATACTAAACACATCGTGAATTTGTGGAAGAAAGTGCAAAGAAATTCTAAATAAAAAGAAGTATCTGAGAAACGACTACCTACTCAAAGCACACAAGAAGGTGCACAGAAAGAACTGTGATGAATAATGTTCATAGAACTCTACTGCTGCTGAAGTGAAGGAGATAGTATTTCTAATTAAATTAGGACAGCTTGAGATTTTATTTCAGTATGATAGAGAAGTGTAAGAAATAGAAACTATTTCAGTATGTAATGTGTGCACTTCAGAAAACAACGATATTTACAAGTGTAGTACTGAACGTAAAGTATAAAGGATTGTGGGTGTAGTGGGTATGTAGATGTCCTGCACTCACCACTCTTCACTTTCCTCTAGTGTTTGATTTCCTAAAACACTTGTTGCTCTAAACTAAGTTAACTTTAAACAAGCATTGGTAAGCGAGTAGGGCAGGTCAGCAAATTCCCAGTGTCACTCAAATCAGAGTTACCCATAGTACTGGCAATGGCTCTAAAATCGAAAGTATGAGCCGAGACTATAAATATGTAAGGCCCAGATTAACAAACATGTTGCACTGGGTCTGCATCGCAAAAGAGATGAAAATTTGCACAATTGTTTTTTATTGATTTACATTTCAGTGCAACACTTGTTTTGTGCTGGAAAGTTGCCTGAAAGTAACGCAAATTACTCTGCATCAAGGGGACGTTCCATGAGTGCTACATGGGCATTCCCATGCAATCACGAATGGTTTTTAATGCAAAACCCTATCTTATAACAATATTAGACAGGGTTTTGCACCAAAAAATAACACCACTTTGAAGCAGGTGTTAAAAAATGAGAAATGCTTTGATTCCTCATACCTTTTCCCACTTTGCATGTGTGCTGCACTGTACAGCACACACCCGAAGTGGGAAACATTTTTAAGTTTGTGTAGGCATGGTATTGTGTACTGGAAGGGCACACATCCAGTACAAAGCCTGTGCTAGACTCACACTGACACCTTTGTAGTATGGTGCAAAGGTGTAAGTGTGGTGCTCAGCAGTCTAATTCTGCACCAGTGATAGGGAGCGAGCAGGATAGTGACATATCTCTGTAAATATGGCGCTGTCCTGCTCTCTCCCTCTCATACAACGCAGCACAGCATGTTTGGGTGCTGCGCTGTGTGAAGGCTTTGTTAGTCTGGTCCTACAATGTTACCACAAACATCATGTAAAAATAGGCTAGAGAATCTTTCAGATTAAAAATAAACAGGTTATCAAATGATTGTGTTTCACTTTAGTACATCTGTCAAACGTAATAGTTCTTAAACATAAACTATCTACACCCCCAATGCACCGACAACACAGCATACGTGTACCAAGACTTGTTGGTTTATCATGTGCAGTGTATTGATGGCCAATATTGGTGTTGTATGTAGAGTAACATTGTCTATTCAATCAATCAATTAATCAGGATTTCTAGAGTGCGGCACTGTCACCCTTGGGGGTATCTAGGCGCTGGGGTGCGAGGTCTCTGTCGTGTCAACTCCCCCTGCGACAGGCCTTGAGGAGATTGCGGGAAGATGGCAGAAAAGGCAAAACAGAGGGCACAAAAACGAGCAGAAAAGGCAAAACAGAGCAGAAGAGAGCAAAACAGAGGGCGGAAAAAGGCAAAACAGAGGGCAGAAAAAAGCAAAATGGAGGGCAATAAAAGGCAGAAAAAAGGGCGGAAAAACGAGCAGAAACAGGCAAAACAGAGGGCAGAAAAGCGAGCAGAAAAAGGCAAAACAGAGCAAGAAATGAGCAGAGGAGGTACAACCGAGGGCAGCAGGCAGAAAGGCAGCAGAGGGTAGTGGGCTGCGGCAAGCTGGACAGGAGAACGGTTGCAGTGGGAACTATCACGAGGACCTGCTCTTTAAAAAATATATAAGAAAGGTTTTCATATAATGCACATCCTGAACTGAATTTCTTCATGGTGGTCTCAGATGTGACTCTCAAACAAAATGAAGCACAGTGAAGTAAATTGATTTAGGGGAGAGGATGTAGCCTTACGGCTAGAGCGGTCGACCTCAAAGCTGGGGAACCGGGTTCGAGTCTCGGCAACGATGCTAAAACATCCTGTGATTATGGGCAAATCACGTAATCTCCCCGTGCCTAACAAAAATGAATGTATCTTTCTGTAACGAAACTGGTGCTCATGTAAAGCGCTCAGATACCCGATTTCTCGGGTCTAGTGCGCGCTATATAAAACTCTCAAAAAAAAAAAAAAAATATGTAGGATCACACAACATGGTCACAGGAAGAAGCTGGGATCTGAAACGAGGTATCCTGGCTCACATTATGCAATTCAGCCTTTGGATAAATAGCTCCTTCAGGCTCCCTTTTACCACAAGGACAATGACCTAATTAGTACACTGTGTTCAGAAAATGCAGGTACCACATGTTAATTTAATTTGACACAAAAGCATAAGGGAAGACAACGAGGACCCTTCCTGCCCCTGGAGTTTGTTCTCATATTGCAGCTATTCAGTGAGGTGAGTCATGTGAAGTGCAGCTCAGACATACCTGAAAGGCACTTTGTTCAGATTTTAGGCACTAAGCTGTCCTGCTTGTCTTTTAAAGCTGCATTCGGAGTGAAAGCAGCAGTGCTGGGTGCTCTGCTTGGCTCTGTTTGGCTGGTCAGTCTCCATGGGACATGGACCGAACCAGGCATACAGCCCGAGCCAAACTTGAGTCTTGCTTACCTTGCCCACCTCTAGCTGGCAAAGTCAATAGGCCTGGCATTAATGGGATAATGCATGCAAATACCATTCGTGCATGCCTGCCTCTTATGATGCTGGTGCAGTTGCAGCCATTCCTCTTGGCTTTGCCAATGCTTGTTTTTATTGTACCACTTTCGTGCCAGAGCAGGAGTGTCGACTTCTGCCGCAATAGCTTCTGGGAAATGCCAGTGGTATAGCTCCCGTGACCGCATTGTCGCGCCACAAGAGGCTTCCATGCTCCCAGTTCCTCCTTCTATAACTATCCGCCTTACCCCCTGCTCTCTGTGGGAGGAAAGGTGGAGAGCTGCTGTTATTATTTTGTGTTTGTTCAGTTTCACAACCACAGTGTATAATGCTGTGCCAAAATCACATGACAATATTCCATGACGTCCCAAGAGGTTACTTCATCTTTGGTATCTTTTGTTATGTTTAGATATTTGTTTTTTTTGTTTTATTGTTTAACTTTCCTATGAATTCTTTATAGATAAACGCGCACACACACACATACATATATATAAATATATATGTATATATATATATTTATATATGAGTGTATATGTATATATATAAATATATATATATATATGTTTTAATGTTTTGATTTATGCCTCTGTTTTGGCATGTGAGCATTTATTTATTAGTTTTATCTCCAACTACAGAACAAGACAAACATTCCCAGCCCAACACTGTCATCGTAGAACATTGACAAACACCCTCATCACAATCACCATCCTCAGACTCCTGCGACTACCGCCTAGTACTTAACAGCACCCCCTAAATTCAGAACCAGCATGGGAGACTATTCATCCCATGGACCCGCTATGTATTCCCCTAATCTTTATATCCAGTGACAGGGTAGCATCACACCATGCCATCACACCGTGCAGTCACACCTTGCCACCACAACGTGCTGCCACACCGCGCCGCCACACCGTGCCACCACACCGTGCCTCCACCCCACAGCATGGTCTAGTCCCTGTAGCCCATAGTGGCCTCTCCATGCTGCAATCCGCCAACTCTGTGGAGAACATTTGGCAGCAGAGTTGGTTCTAATCTTAACCACAAAAAGTTCAATCCTTTGCGTTCCATGTGATCAAAATCCATTTATTAAATGTGAGTCAGTCAACATACCCTTGCTTGAACACCTTATTATCACTGCAAATTAATTCTGCATTTTTTCCATATGCCTTGAAAGTGGGCGGGGCGAGTGGGCAGGGCACCGCAGCACCCCCAAAATAACCATGCTGGAGTTTAAAATGAATAAACAGTAAAGATGCCTTTAAATTTTGTTTTTATCTTGTCACATTTGCAGTGCGTTCGAAGACAGAGGTGAAATGTCAGGCAAAGTTTTCGGGAAAATTGCTGCTTATTCTTTTAACATGGAGATTGGTGTTTACTTTTCTTTCTCTTACAGCAAAGTTGGAGGATTTTGTGAAGTGAACTATCTGACACTCTTGCTGTGGTACAGAGAGCATGAAAGGAAAAGCTGTTGAATGTCATTTGTTTTCTAACACACAACAAAATCTGAATACCTGTAAATAAACTGTATAAATATTTCAAACTATATCAGCAGGTAGGAAAGCATTAATAAAGTTCAGTTCTTGTAATTTTGAAGCGTGATAGAAACAAAGATTTTAATAGGATCAAAACAAATCAAGACACTTAACTTGGCGATGTGCAAGTGATAAATATTTTCTTAATGCTGATTTACACACATTATAGTTTGTGCGATATATAGTTTTATCAGTAAAACCGCCATTGACAGTGCAGTACCCAAGGATGCTTTGGTAATATATTTGTGACAGGGTTCTCCAAAAAGCCCCGGGGCTACTCACCACCTCTCACCACTATCCTGATGTATGAGCGTGGCTCATTTACGACACTTGTTCTTTGTGTGACACTTGGATTTTCCACAATCCCTATGACTTCAGTGATGTCACATCGGTGGCTCATTTACGACACTTGTTCTTTGTGTGACACTTGGATTTTCCACAATCCCTATGACTTCAGTGATGTCACATCGGTGGCTCATTTACGACACTTGTTCTTTGTGTGACACTTGGATTTTCCACAATCCCTATGACTTCAGTGATGTCACATCGGTGGCTCATTTACGACACTTGTTCTTTGTGTGACACTTGGATTTTCCACAATCCCTATGACTTCAGTGAGGTCACATCGATGGCAGCACCCATACTTGGGAAACTTTCCAGCACCACAGGCCACTGTTCTAGACAAGACGCTCCCTTTGCGCTGCACATGCCCCCTGAGAGGAGAGGGTGGAGAGAAGATGGGGTGGTCTAATATGCACAGCAGGGGGCGGCTCTAGCAAGCAGGCATGTTTTGGCTCAGTCCCACCAGTAGTTTCAGGATGCCTGAATAATGTGTGCATATTTAGGAATATGGAACGCGATCGCAACAGGAAGTTGGGGGAGGAGCCCAGTTTCCCATGTGACACATGCCACTGCATGTCCCAGCATCTCAAGGATTTCTGGCATGCTGTTTTATGCCGATTGCTGCCAAAAAATGTCCCAGGCAGTGTCAGCGGTTGATTTTCAGAGGTCCACTATCATATGATTAAATAATAATTAAAAATAAATATCCAGGGTGGGGCTTGAACCCTAGTCAGAATATGTACAAACATATTACATTTACCACTAGTCCCTTGACTAATTGTTCTTTTGACACATTCATTTTGCATCGGACATCCCATTACCATGCAGACTTTTGTTTTACATGCAACAAACTTACAAGTGTCTTTAAGCAGGGGTCTTCTACCTTCTCTGTGATATGAGCTACTTATGTCCAATGAAACTCATCAAGAGCTACTAATATTTTTAGTGTTGTAATAGTGGCCACATCAGGCAAGATTACCTTAGTTTCGACCATATGCAAGGTTACCACGGGCGATCACCTCAGTGCATCTTGCACGGTTGCCAGCAGTAATGTGATAAAGGCTGTGTCCATGTGGAATGTCTCTGCATGGGTATGGTTACAATCTGTCTGTTTTTATGCTGGCATGACCGGTATTTTAATGTCCTGCCGCTAAAAAATATTGAAAAAATCACCTGAAGCCGGTATTTTTTCCTTTATCAGTACATATTTTAAACCATAAATGTTAGAGGGAAACACTTTAAAATGTGTTTACAGCTGCCTTAATGACCCCTCACTGATAATTAAAGTAAACAAAGGCAGGAAGTGCATGTTAAAAATGAATACAGACATTTCAAATAAAGTTCTACTTCAGAATCAGCTCCAGGCCTTTGCAGAAACTTAAAACGTGAGCAGATGGCCGTTTTGTTTGTCTGGGAAAGGTAGCAACCCTATACGTGGGTAATACATAACAGCCATAGCTCCAAAGCCTCTGGTACCAAGGTAATAACATGTGTAAAAAGTATCCCCAGTGACACATGATTTATCACTCAAATATCAGCTTTACATATATTTGGAAAATTCAGCCATTTTTCTTCATAAATCAGCTTATGAGTTCCAAAAATAAACACATTTTCATCTTGAATACATAATCTCAATTTCGGTATACGTATATTAATTCAACCAAGCAAAAGCTTCTAGTTTAATAAACTGGGCTGCACACAGGAGAGCTACTTACAAGTAGCTGGAGAGGTACCACTAGCTCACGAGCTACTCGTTGGAGAAGCCTTCAGTTTACGGCCTTAAAAACAACTATCCATTCCAGTCTTCCAATGTGGCACTGGTCCCCCCACATTTCCGCTTCTCCCAGACTCTTCCATTATAACTCATTCCATAGATTCATGGTTTTCGTTCACAACTAGTCAAACCCCACTCCTCTCCACCACTCCTGCATGCCACAGAATGCCGTGGATTTCTCACATGCTGTTCCATGTCTAACCATGTCAGAAACCTCCTAGTGCTTTCCAAAGGGGTCAGTAGTATCCAGACTTCCACCGGATTCAGGCATCACCTCCTGGTGCCTTTGGAATATGCATGCTGGTGGGAGGATAGCAGGACAAGTAGAAAACCTGTGAGCATGAAGCAGTACAACATCTGTCCAGAGAGCTCTCCATGTAGTACAGAAGAAAGGCGAATACAATGATATGTGCTGGTGTGAGACTGAAATGTCTATTCATACCTGAATCACTATGAAAGTACAGAATAAAAGGTGGGATAAATGCACCTGTAGGATCTTCTGTGATTATAAGATGCAATCACTACACTGGTGACACGGCAGCTCTCTAGGGGCCAGATGTATCAAAGGGTTTTACCCATACTGTGTCTATGGGAAAATGTGTTCATACATATGGCCCTACATGCCTGCACAGTCTGATCTTTGCCCTCTACAAAGGCAAGCACTTTTCTCCCCTATCACTTGAAGGAGAGGCTACGTCATCCTCAGGTGATGAAATATCTGAGTTGAAGACTGAACCTAGCAAACACAAAGAGATGATGGACGGAGCGCTGACACTTTTTAGACACTCACCACCAGTCACAGATCTGGGTTGAATCCATCATCGTTCTTTAGCTCACTTCGCCACCCCAGTTCAGACCCTAGAACTGTACTGAACTAGACTGAACCTAGCACATCACATCATCCTTCCACCCAGACTGTGCACACATCTGCTGATTCGCCGTCTCTATGCGCCCTTGTCATCTTCAGTCTCTCAGATTCTGATATTCTTGGAATCTCAAAGTGGTGCAGGTGGGTGAAGGAGTTTGATGTCCACGTTGGTGCTCTTGGCATTGAAAGATCCTTCGCCTCTTTATGACTGTGTCGGCCCAGACACTAGAAACATCATCTTTTAATCCGAGGAGAGTGAGAGAGACTGTTACACCAAGCTGAAAAGTCTGATGGCATACTTCCTCCCCAAAAGAATGTTGGCTACCGAAGGTACATTTTCCACCACATCGTGCAAAGCCTGGAGAAAGGTTTATCTGTTTTATCACATGCCTAACGGACAGTGTTCATCACTGTGTCTTCAAGAACTACATCTGTTGGAAGCACTTCGCTTGCAAATCATTGCAGATTGCGACTTTGTCGTCTTCTAATAAAAGCTACTGCAAAAGCCCCACAAGCTGGAGGGCATTCTGACACAGGCTCTGGCCTCCCTCCCGGCTGAATACCAAGCTGAGATAAACGCTGAAAAACAAGAGACCGTAAGACCTGCAGTGTGGTTACTGCCTGCCTCATACCTATCCCTGCCCCCCTGTGCACAGCACATACCATAAAGGTGGAAAGACAGGTTATTTCCAAATCATCTGCAGGGGCCATAACTATTGCACTTCTGGAATCAATCAAGCATGCTTATCGACTGGGCAGGGCGGCACTATTTAAGATGATGGCCTTGCTCGCTTTCTTTACATTTGACAGAATACACCAGTCCCTGTCCCTCCTGAATACTTCAAGGCCATAGATGGAGAAATCAGGACTTTGCTGTGAGATGGGGGATCAGGGCGTATCGCCCTTGCCAAGATTGGGATGATCGGGAGACAGCCTTGCCGATGTCTGTAAATATTATTGGGCGGCACAATTGGCGGTTGTCAACCAATGGGTGCACCAACCGGGGCACGAATCTGCATATTGTATGGATCAACAGGCTCTATGATGGGGAAAGGGGTATTTGTGTGTGCTCTACACTAACCCATGCTGCATACCTCTTCAGGGACCCACAGCTGTTACAGTCTGACTATGGCACTCCACACTTAAAGCACTGGGTTGGGGGAACAAGATAACTCAAGCTACTCCACTGTAGGCGTCGGAGGGGCTGGCCGAGCTGGAGAGGTGACCACGTTTTGATATGTGGGACCTAATAGGCATTTCCAAGGTTGGGGACCTGTGGACCTGAGCTGACATCTTCCCTGTCCGTGATTTACAATGGGAATATGAACTAACGTCAACCAAGACATTTTACTACCTACAGGTGACAAACGCTCTGCAGGCGACCATCCCCCAGGGAACGGACCTCCTGGAGTCGTCCCCCTTAGAGGACAGGCTGCTTGACAATCATATGCATCGCAAGGCAATTTCCCTCACATACAGGAAGTTGATCAGCAATACCTCGGACATGCTCCTACACTTAAAGGAAAGCGGTGGAGTCAAGACCGGGGGGCATCTAGGATAATGAATGGCGGGATGCTCTGGCTTTCCCCAGGGAGGTGGCCATTAAGGCCAGGTTTCGACTGATACAGCTCAAGAAATTTCACAGGCCTTATCTGGCATGCATGACAGTGGTCGAGATGGGTAGTACAGCTGACACGTGTTTTCATCGCCAATGTGGCCAGATGGGGACTTTCTCTCATGTTATTTAGCATTGCCGAGAGGTGCAAGTGTTTTGGAAAGCATTGGTAGAGTGCTTGAATGCTGTGTGTGGGAGTGAGGTGCAGATCTCAACCAAGTAATGTCTTCTTAATGTGTGGAATGAGATGGACCTAAATACGGTGGAGTGAACATGGATGACTCTGGGTCTAGCGATAGCCAAGCGTAACATCGCACGCTTCGGAGGGATTGGCAGCGGGACATGGACTGGTGCATGATGGCAGAAAAAGTGGTCTATGAAAGTCGAGGCTGCCCCAAGAAGTGGGAGAAAATCTGTGGGAGTTGAAATGCCTATAGGGGTGCCCCTGTGCCCCCCTCATCCCAGCGAACAGCATGGCCACTGGTCCATGGGCCTTCTCTCGTGAGGGGGCTGATGGGGCCGGGGAGGCGGGTTAGTGAGTGTGACCAATACAATCTAAAGTGCAAACCTTACATTGACTATGTATGTGTATCCTGTATGGTGGCATCTGATCTGAAGTTTTTGTCTGCCGTGTATTTAATAAAAAGATGTTTAAAAAAAATGCTTATCGACAAGTGTAAGAAGCTAGAAAATAGATCCCGAAGAGTTTACACACACGTTTGCAGGCTACCACTCTGGAGGATGATATGCTGCAGCTTGAGATTCCTGGGGCTGCATTCGGGAAAAGACGCACTGTCCCTGTTTGCTCCACGGCGCACCTTTAAACAGGTGCACCAGGTTCAAACAGGGACAGTGCGCTGTGTTACAGAGAATGCACTGCCCCCAGGGCAGCTGCAAACTCATGCTGTTCTGGGGATAGAGTTTTCAGTGAAATATGGAGCGGCAACCCGCCTGCACTTTAAGGAGGTGCCCTCGCAGGCAGATGCAATGAGTGACTGCAGCTCCCTGCAAGGGGATCCCTGGGGTGTTCATGAGACCCCTTCTCTCCCCTCCAGAGGGCTGCCTTCAGGAGGCGCCCTGATATTTAATATTATTATTATTATTTCTATGTATAGAGCACAATTGTTACTCGAGGGTGTTGCAACACTTAAGCCAGAAAGTAAAAACAGACTATTTCAGTGGAAAGACTCCAAAGACTGAAAAAATGGAGGGCAGGATTCATTTATGTGTGTAAGCAGGTTTTATGTCAATTTCCTAAACATCAGGAGATCGTCTCTTTGATGTAATTGAATTGGCAGAGAATTCCACAACCGTGCAACCTACACAGAACAAGAGCAACCACCAAGTTGGCCCCTTTTCCCTTGGAGCACAAAAAGTAGACTGGCATTAGCAGAGCAGCGCAGGCGGGAAGGTCTAATCACAGAATCTTGATCATAGAAAACAAGGACTACTCAGGTGTAAAGCTCCTAATACAATGCACACAGCCTTGAACTTGATCCTCTGAGGTGCAGGGAGTTAATGCAATGTATCCAGTGCTGCTGAAGAAGAACAGAGGTGGGATAAAGCAAGCCTGGCAGCAACAGTCTGAGTCCAATGAATCAGTTTGATGAGACAGTCAGGGGCACCTAACATCAGAGCATTACAATAATCCAGAAGGCTCAGCATGAGCAAATAGACCACCTGCGGTCAATGTTGAGTGGGAAGAAAAGGTAAGATTTTGCATAGTGTCCTCAACAGGGAAAAGCACATGGATGAAAACATGTTCACTTGGGTGGAAAGGGACAGATCTGCAGTCATGCAAACCCCCAGTTACAAACCACTGGGGAGGCAACAGGTGTAGGATTGGCTGGCAGAGGCCGAAATTTAGCCAGTAAAGGAAGGAGCGCATTACCAATGGAGAATGGAGAATTTCTGTTTGTCCTCATTGAATTTAAGTGAATTCATTTCCAGCCAGCAGGAGATGTCCCTTAAACAACTGTAAAAAGAGTTGAGCCGCAAAGGGCTAGATTGATCTACTGACACAATGTTTTGATGATTTGTGAGCCATCTGCATAGTTCATTTATTTAACTTCATGACTATAAATTAGTTTTGCAAAGGGTTTCAGACAGATGTTAAACAGAGTAGGGCTAAGAGAAGAGCCCTGGGGAACTAGGATACAAAAGGAGGGAGATGTGTGGGGTGTTGTTAGCAGTTAGCATCCTCCACCCTAAAGATCGAATCTCTTTCTCAGCTAAATATTATATATAATATATCCTGAGCATGGACGCTTGCCTGTTAGCATTTTGATTTCCTTGTATAAAGTTTGGGAGGTGCCTGACTCCCGTTACAGGCGCCATATTGGAGGAGTTCGATCCCTCCATTTTTTAATGTTTTATGATTTTACTTCCGCACTGTTTATTTGACTTACCTTTGTTTATCAGTATGCACTGATCGTAGGGAAGCCTGCGATCACTGTAGGGGTTGCTGGACCCCAGTTTAAAGTCCGTTTTGCTTTCGCCACTCGTTTTTCCCTCACGCTCCGGCACTGTCTTGGGCCACGCCCCCTACCCTGGAGGGCTACTTAAGGAACATCTCAGCGCGTCCGCGCAGCTCATCTTGAGCATGGACGCTTGCCTGTTAACCTATGAATTTCCTTGTATGAAGTGTGGGAGGTGCCTGGCTCCAGTTACAGGCGCCATATTGGAGGTGTTTGATCCCTCCATTTTTTGATGTTTTATGATTTTACTTCCGCACTGTTCATTTGACTTACCTTTGTTTACCAGTAAGCACTGATCGTAGGGGAGCCTGCAATCACTGTAGGGGTTGCTGGACCCCAGTTTAAAGTCCCTTTTGCTTTCACCACTCGTTTTTCCCTTGTGCTCCGGCGCTGTCTTGGGCCACGCCCCCTACCCTGGAGGGCTACTCAAGGAACATCTCAGCGTGCCCGTGCGCAGCGGATGCACCAAAGGCAAGCCCGTCTGTGCCCGTCCGCAGCCAGATCAGGCTAGCGCCAAACCCCTGCCCTATTTGCTCCACGTTAGACGCCATTACGACTGACATACTCTAGTAGTGAGCTGCTTGTGTTTACTAGTTCATATAAAATGCCATTGCCCGTTTGTGCCTGCTTTGACTTAGTGGCAGTGTATATAGATCCTAAACTCACTTGTAACTCCTGCGGTCTCGCTTTGATAGCCCTCCCTTTACCCTCATTGTGCTTATCCCCTCCCATAGACAGAGTTACTTCCAAAGTTAGGACTAAAAGCCGTACTCTGATCCAGGCCGCCATGATAAATGCACGCTCCCTTCCTAAACATAAACATGAAATAGCTGAATTAATAGCTAGTCACTATCTTGAGCTTGTATTCATTACTGAGACGTGGGCTGATCCTTCATCGGTCCCAGATTTGTGTATAGCGGCTCCTGCGGGTTTCTCCGTTCTAAGACAGGGTAGGACCGCTAAAAGAGGTGGTGGTCTAGCACTTATCTATTGTGATACTATTGTAGCTAAAGTAGGACCAGTGCCCTCGATGACCTGTGAAGCTTTGAGCTTCAATATTTCAATTTCAGAGCATCAATCTTTTAAAAGGCTGCTCCTTTACCATCCCCCCGGTCCTAGGGGATACTTTTTAGCGACCCTGGACAGTCTATTAGAAGTTGCAGCTTTTGAGTAGAGTTTTACTATAATGGGAGACTTTAATTCTCATTTGGAGGCTAATACCGACAAAGACTCTGACCGCCTCATTATGGAGTTGGGATCAGTAAGCCTTCTATAGAAAGCAAGCCCTCCCAGACACTCGGCGGGTCATTCCCTAGATGGCCTCTTCACTAACAATGATGCCATAATTTTTAAGGAGGTTCTTCCGTTGGTGTGGTCGGACCGTCATGCAGTTTTATTTGACATCTGTCTGCTAAAGGTGAATTCCACCCACCCTAGAAAGCTGTCCCCCAAATATTTTAGAGCATGGAAGAATATAGACCAGGGGCTTCTTAGACAAGATTTAGTAGATACTAAGCCAGTCCTCTCTCAGGATCCAGAGCAGGCAGGTTTGAGCTATTCAGACTGGCTTCATGCCTCTTTTGCCAAATTAGTTCCCTATAAGATAGCCTCCAAAAATAGAACTACGCCCTCTGCTCCATGGTTTTCGGAAGCCTTGAGGCTTGAGAAACAGCGTTGTAGGAATCAAGAGAGACGCTTTAGACGGGACTACGATAGCCAGGAAAAACCTCTTTATAAACCAGCCTTGGCTAATTATAAACATCTCCTTTTTAAGTAGAGAAGTAGCTACTTTATAAGAGAAATCGAAGCTGCTCAAGATTCTACTAAACGCCTATTTCAGGTGGTATCGAAGCTTGACACCTTCTCTTAATCTGTCAAATTCAGCGACTCAATCTTTCTGCAATTCCATTGCCATTAGCTTTCAGGCTAAAGTAGATTCCATCAATTCCAAGTTCAACGCTTCTTCCGTCCCCCCAACTAATTCAGATTGTTGCACTGAATCTTTAGGTAATCTCTCCTTAAGTGAGTTTACCCCGGTTTCTCCGGAGCTAGTAACAAACCTGTTGAGGGCGGCTAAATCAGGTTCTCCTTCGGACCCGTGTCCGCCCGCTATTCTAAAGGATTCTTCTGAGCTAATTGGGCCAGTTTTGGCAAATATTTTTAATTCTATGTTCATGGCCGGTGTCTATCCTTCTCAATGGAAAAAAGCTTCCATTTTGCCATTACTAAAGAAGTCAAATCTGGATCCGGAAGACACTAATAATTATCGGCCAATTGCACGTTTGCCGCTACCCGCCAAATTAGCTGAAAAGATCATAAATGATCAACTGACCCAATATATTCAGGCCTACAATTTGCTGGATGAAACGCAATTTGGATTTAGGAAAAGCAATAGTACAAAAACTGCGCTCATCAAAGCCACAGAGGAAATAAGGTTCGCGTTGGATAGGGGTGGTGCAGTGGCGCTGGTCCTTTTGGACCTATCTGCTGCCTTTGATACGGTTGATCATGGCCTCCTGATCAACCGTATCTCCTCCTTAGGCATTAGGGACAAGGCCAAAGCTCTGTTAGCATCCTTCCTATCCAACAGAGCCCAATCAGTTAAGTTGGAAGATTTTAAATCCTCTCTTTTTTCTCTTCCATGTGGAGTCCCACAGGGCTCCTCCATCAGCCCCACTCTTTTTAATATCTATGTGACCGACCTGGCACGAGTGATCAAATCGACTGGCTTAAGTCTTACATCTTACGCAGACGCTACGCAAATTGTTTTTGCCGTCCATAAAGACGGAGACAGGGTCTTGTCCAACTTTCACGATGGTATGGTGGCAGTGAGTACCTGGATGGCCAATCACTGCCTTCAATTAAATTCCTCGAAGACCAAAGTGATTGTGTTTGGAAATCTTTCTCCAGCATGGTCTTCTCATTGGTGGCCAGACAATCTCGGACCGCCTCCTGTTCCAGTAACCAAGGCAAAGAATCTTGGGGTCATCCTTGATGATAAGCTTTCTTATAAACACCATGTTAACTCAGTAGTCAGCTCGTCTTTTTATATTCTTAGAATGGCCAAGAAAGTGTTTCCTTTCATTCCTATAGAAGCTAGAAAAACTATCCTATCGGCCTTGGTTCTGTCTAAGGTAGACTATTGCAATGGTCTTCTGATTAACGCTCAGCAATCTATCTTGAACAAATTGCAGTTAGTGCAGAATACTGCTGACAGACTATTGTCTGGGACACCGAAATTTCATCCTGTATCTGAGGTTCTTAGAGAGTTGCATTGGCTGCCTATCAGAAACAGAATAAACTTTAAGGCACTGTGTATTGCTTATAATGCCATACATAATATAGGACCTGAATTCTTGAAGAAATCCTTAAAAATTTACATCCCAAATAGGTCACTGCGCTCGGCCGGCGCAAATCTTTTGGTTGTTCCCAGAACCTATAGATCCGACTGAGGCGACAGAAGCTTTGCGGTGGCCACTGCCAAGCTTTGGAATTCTCTCCCCTGCCAGATCAAAGATCTGCCTTCACTTTTTATGTTTAGGAAAAAATTAAAAACTTGGCTTTTTAATAATTAGTCTTTTTAAAATTTGTCTTTCTCTTTTCCTTTGGCTCTGTTTCAGGAGTAGCTATCGCCAAGACACCTTTGTTGGTATTTGTGCGCTCTATAAATAGTTATAACATAACATAACATATAAAGTTGGAACTATTTCAGAAGGAGTTATATTCTACACACAGTGACGAAGGACAGGAACACGTCTGCTCCAGGAATAAATAGTAGATATCTAAATCATGAGAGATTCAGGAGGTATTTATCCCATCCAGTTGCGCAAGACAGGAATCCAGAAGTTGCAGGGATATATACCGCTGGTGCAACAATTCTTGACTCACCTTTCACACCACTGTGATGAGAGGGAGGCAGCCAGCCAATCCAGGGCAGCAGCTGGAGGTCTAAGTAGCAAGGATGTAGGTAAAGTGGTGACGTAAAGCATCATAGCTTTAAGTTGTACAGCTAGGAGCCGTTAAGGGAATGTCTTGACCTCCCCATGTGATCACAACAGAGGATAGCTGGAGTGAGCAGATTCATAAATGAAGGAGGTGCCTGCAGCCAACTTAGGAAGCCATGTGGCTTGTTGGAGTGGGTGCATGGCTTCGTATCTCAACCCTGGGTAATGTCTATGCAAGGGGCTAATTGTGTATGGGCCAGGCTAAGGCACCAGTTTGAAGGCTTCAGAGAGTCCATTACTGTTGGACTTGGTCCTCTCTGCAGGGCCACCCCCAAACTTTTTGCCTTCACCAGCCTTTTAAAGCATGCCTCAGGCCTTGTATTGCAGCCTATAGTGCAGTTTTAAACTGTGATTTTGACCTGGCAAAATTAACCTTTTGCTAGGCCTTAACCTTCTTTTTTAATACATAAAAGCCACCCTTAAAGTAGGCCCTAAACAGGCAGGGTGCATTCTATTAAAAATATAGTGCATGTGTTTTTAAGATTTGCATGTCCTGGAAGTAAAAAGACTTAAATTTGTTTTTCACTATTGTAAGGCCTACCTTTCCCTTAGGATAACATTGAGGTGTCTTATTACATTTAATGAGGGCTGTCATTTGATTGGGAACAGGTAGAAATGCCATGTTTGGACACAAAGGAATTGTAATTTAAAATCCTCTTTAATGGTAAAGTCAGATTGTAGATTACAATTTTAGAAACTCCACTTTTAGAAAGTTGGCATTTTCCTGGCCTAAACTTTCTGAGGCCTTCTAGGAGTTTCCAGCTGCCTGGACCTGTTGATTGCTTCCCTTTCATGAATGCGTATTGGGCACAGACAGTGAACAATAGGACCCTCGGACCCACCCCTTAGTGTGCTCCTGGACCTGTGTACATTACAGAAGAAGGACTGCCTTGTTCCCCAGAAGACTGCCCTGCTGCTTGAGGCCTCTCTTTTTCCCCAGAGGACTGCCCTACTGCCTAAGGCCCACCATGTTCTTCAGAGGACCGTCCTGCTGCTTGAGGCCCGCCTTGCTGCTTAAAGGAGAGAGTACCATCTCGTTGAACCTAGGACTACCAGAGTGACTACAAGTGTCAGTTTACTGACCTCCTGTTCTGAGCTACAGGGACACAACAAGCTCTAGATGCCTCTCTGCAACTGCCTAGCTGACCTGCTGCAAGTGGCTGTGCCTGGACCTGAAACTGGAGCTGCCTAACCCCTGCTGAGCTCTGCTGGAGTGAGTTCTTATTCCCCAAGGGGTGCCTCCCAAGATCTTGGACCCTTGCTGGCATCAGTTAAGCTCCTCCTTAAGTTTTGAACTCTGCGTGCCGGACTTTGAGAAAGCAACTTTTTCAGCTGGACTAACATGTTCTCTGTATCCATCCCGCACCCCATGGTGGTGGGCCTGATCTTGTGACTTAGTCTCGGTCTAGTGCAACAAGATATCCACAGTTAGCACTTGCTGCTCCTTGGGGCTATTTTTACTTAAACCTTTCAAATTGTATATCTACGGTTCTACTGATTGGATTTTTGTTGTTTTGTTCTCATTTTATGCATTAAATTTTACTCTATTTTTCTATAGTGGAATTTTCTTTATGTTGTGTTTTCACTTTATTACAGCTTGTGTGCGGCATAAATATTTTACACTTTGCCTCCAAGTTAAGCCTGACTGCTTTTTTGCCAAGCTACCAGAGGGTTAAGCACAGGTTAAATTAGTGACTTTTGTGGTTAACCCTGACAAGGATTGTGATTGTTGCTTGAGAAGGGTTTTCACCCCCTTAATCAAAAACCCAATTTCTTACAATTACTTTACAAATAATATCAGCAAAAGCTATGTTAGAGAATATGGCGTAACTGTGAATAGCAAACCAGAACAGCTAACCATTCACCTTTTCAGAGCTACGGGGTAAAGTCTCAATAATATAAAAATCTAGGCAGCATGTGGCTAATGGGCTAATAAGGGACAGATCTATGCAGTCTCAGTCAAAATATGATCCCTGGGGAGGGTTTGGCACTTAATTGTGCACAAGACCACAGGCAATGAATGCCTCACCTGGGCTTAGGCTTCTTTCATTTTAGTACATCTATAGCCATGGCTGTTAATGGCATCATCTAGAGTGCAGTGTAATGTGGCCCCCTGCAGTCATGGATGGCCACCAGCATACAAAAGCACTAACTGCCCCGATTTAGGTGGCATCTGATTTGATAGTCACATTTCAATGAGGATCCTCCTTATTTTGGTCAAAAGATTCACGGAATCCTGCAAGGAATTCTGTGTTGCTGGGATATAGAACCAATGGGTCTGCGGGTGGTACTGGTGGCTCTCCCAGATGGGGCTCAACTTTCCGCTATTTTGGTGGTCATTGGTTTATGGATTGTATGCGGTAGGCCACTAAGACCAGGTGCAGCCCGATTTGAGTGAGCAGTGGGTGGGGAACATCTTCATTTACTGTCAGACATTGGCTGTGGTAGCCATACAAAGGGTAACAGGTGGTCTGGTGTACACCAGAGTTACTGCTTGATCCGCTGTTGTACCACGTTTGAGTGTGTGCCGCACACACAGGTGTCTGTGCTATTAACTAGAGGGAGAATATCTTTGTTAACTATCAGGCACTGACTGTGGTAGCCGTCCAGGTCCTGCAGATAAGGTACAAGTCTCCAAGGGGCTTGACCTGTGTGTTCAGTCGATGCTTAAGGCAGCCACTGCAAAAAAAAAATGTTTACTAGGGGGCGGCGTGTTTACCAGAGACCTGCTTGCCCTGTGGCAGTAATTATACCAAAAACATCATTGTTATGACCTAGAACGCCTTAATTTGGTGTATCTCAAACCTGTTCATGAGGGGTTTGAGATGGGCAAAGGTTGGAAGGGAGCAGCCTTGCTGGTGGGGCACACCCTCTAGTCAGTGGCGTAACAATAGCCCCCGCAGCCCCGAGCTCCAGAGGGCCCCCTCCGGCACTGTGCACAGACGGCGGGCCTTTGGCCTGAGAGCTCCTGACTGGGTCTGCAGCATGGGGGCCCCCCTCCATGTGCTTTGCAGGGGGGGCCCCACAAGTTTTGTTACACTACTGTCTCTTGATCTACCTTGGGAATGCCCATGATATGATCTTTTACAGGGTTTGATCAGTGGTGGTCACACAGTGCCCTAATAAGGGATGGCATAAGAAGTGGTTCCATGGTTACTGTTTTTGTAAATATACAAATCTGTGTTCAGCTGGAGCTCATGTGCTTGCTTGGGTATCACTTAGGCAAATGTTTATTGTACACGGGGCTGCACTGTTATGCCAACATTATGACTGTTGTCTAGATATGTAAGATATGTTATTCGATATCTGCGTTACAAGCAGTCTGTGCAACTTGTAACATGCAATTTCCTGATATGTTTGGAAGTAAATCTAAGCCACGTCCTACTGTTAAAAAACCACAAACTTGTCAAGTGCACATCTATTATAATCAGTAGTTGGAAGGGTGGAGTCCCACCGCATTGCACATATTCACGTACTATTGACCACGCCCTCATCTTACATAAACTTCAGAGCCATGGCCCAGGCAAGCATTAATACAAGAAAATCTAACCAGATATTTATCCTCACCTTTGGGCCCGGGTGCCCCTACACCCAGTAATGGATCGAACAGGTAACCGCAGTGGGGCGGTGAGACGGGGTGGCAAGGTGGGGGGTAGTGGAATTTGACACATGAGAGGATAGTCAAAAGTCTTGTGAAGAATACTTGTAGGCAGGAGTATGTAGTATGAGGTTTATTCTTCAGGTAGAATACAGCACACCAGAAGCGGCGGACAGCGTAGTAAAACACAGCGCATCAATGCCTCAACAGCTTTCTTCAACTGACTGGCTATCAGCTGGCATTCTAGAATGCCAGCTGATACGTCATAACACAGGATGGTGCACGAGGGGGTACAGGTGAGGGAGGAGGAGGAACATTCTAGAAGAGGAATACATTACATCACATCTCCTTCCTGAGGGAGAGGAGGAGTGGGGGGGGAGGAGAGAACAAGGAACATGCATAACGACCATGTGAATTGCGGTTATAACAATGCATGAGATAAATGCACAAATGACAGTTATACAGAATAACACAACGCTAATAGCATTCAAAATCCTTAAACCAGCTAGGTTTAGCTATAGCACGCCCAGACCTGGTCGTGCTGTTTTCACTACTAGTCTGGTGGTCCAAAGACGTGTCGCAAGTATCTGGTTGACTAGTGGGGGCTTGACCCTGAGCCTCCCTTAGATCGGTATCATTAATCGCAGTATTCTCTTCTGGGATTACTTCTTGATCATGGACAGGTGCAACATCAACAACCTGGGGTTGGTCGTCCCCACAACTGTTGTCTATGCAAGAATCATAATCAAACACCCTTCCCATACTCATCTTTACATGTTCAAAATCATCCTCTTGATATAGTGGTGTGTCTACGCCACTTTGGTCAGACATTACAACCTTTTTTTTTCGAAAAGTGCCTGACCTTACCGTCACTTAGCAATGCAGAATGACAAAATATTTTCTTTACCTCTAGAGGCTGGGTGTAGCGACTCTGCCCTTTCTCAATTAACCCAGTGCATTTGACTCTAACCATATCGCCCACTTCAAGGGTCACTGGTCTGCATTTGTGTTTTGAATCGTGAAGTTCTTTGTTAACTTCCTGTGAACGTAACAAGTTCTCTTTTACAATATCAGGAGACCACACAGCCCTTTTGGCTGTCTCCAACCACCCAACGTTGTCTTTAGACATAGGCATTCTTCCTCTCATTAAAACAAAAGGACTAGAGCCCGTGCATTCATTTGGAGTCACTCTGTAAGCCCACACAATTTTAAACAATTCATTTTTCCAGGCTAAACCATTATTGTTTGCTAACTGCACTATACCCTTGATGACACGGTTGAACCGTTCTAATGCACCATTACCGGCAGGGTGGTACACCGAGGCAGTTTTGTGAATAATACCATTCCTTTTAATGTATTTTTGAAGTTTTCAAAAATGAACTGAGGTCCGTTGTCACTGAGGATGTACTTGGGTAAACCCTCCCTTGTGAAAATTTTGTCGAGGAATTTGATGATGCTGCCTGAGTCAGTTTTGGGGAGTATACCCACTTCGGGCCACTTGGAGAAATGATCTACCACCACCACAATGTACACTTGTTCATCTTGTTCTCTAATGGGTCCCATTAGGTCAATGCCTATTCTCTCCCAGGGCATACTCGGGCTAGACAAGGGGTGTAACATGGGCCTGAAAGACACCTGCGACTTATCTGAGTTCTCACATTGCGTACAATCCCTCACCTTCCTTTCAATTGCAATGTCACAACCAGGCCACCAATACCACAGCTTGACCCTGCCTTTAGTTTTGTTGATTCCTAAGTGCCCTTCATGGCAAATCTCTAAGATTCTACTTCTTAAGGCTTCGGGGGTACCACTTTACCTTGTCTTAAAACTAGACCTCCTTCTAATGACAGCTCATGTCTACGTTCCCAAAAAGTTCTGAGTTCCTTACGGACCTTTTTTTTTTCAGGCCACCCACCAAGTATCATTTTGCCTAACTCTTGCAATGAGTTGTCATCATCTTGTGCTTTCATCCACTCATCCTTTGAAATCCCAGGGAACTCTTCAATGATATTGGCAACACAAAACTCCTCACCCATGTCTTCTACATATTCATTCATGGGAATGGGCAAATGACTCAGGAAATCCGCAACCACATTCTTGGTACCAGGTACGTACTGCACGTCATAATTGAAATCCAATAATCTCACCGACATGCGAACCAGTCTGGGTGAGGCTGCATACAGCCCTTTAGTGGTTAACACCTTAGTAAGTGGCTTGTGATCGCTTCGCAATAAGACTTTCTTGCCCCAGACAAATTGGCAGAAATGATCCAGACCCCATACATATGCAAGAGCCTCACACTCGATCATGGAGTAGTTCTTCTCAGTGGGAGTCAAAGAGCGTGAGGCAAACGCAATGGTGTCCTCACTACCACACATGTTCCTCAGAGTGAGTACCGCCCCAATGCCCTTCCCATTGGCATCCGTAGTGACTATGCTTGGTAGATTGGGATCAAAACCTTGTAAGGCAAGGGCATTGCAAATATCCTCTTTAAGAGAGACAAAACATTTCTGGCATTCAGGGGTCCATTTAAATTTGTTCTCAAGTTTTAACAGCTGTCTAATATCATACGTTTTGGTGGAAAAATTCTTCACAAACTTTGAATAGAATTCCACCAACCCCAAGAATGCACGCACCTCTTCTTTATTCTTAGGCACAGGAGCCTCTCTTATGGCTCCCAATAGTTCTGTTTTTGGTTTGATACCTTCTTGTGTGATTTCATGGCCCAAGTATGTCACATGTTTTTGTGCAAATTTACATTTGTTGTATTAAGCTGTCAAACCTTTTTCTTGCAATATGTACAATACTTTACATAAATTACAGTTGTGCTCCTCTTTGCTTTTACCCATCACCAAAATGTCATCCTGAAAGATGAGCAGGTCCTCAAAACCCTTGAATATTACATGCATGAGCCTTTGAAACATTGCGGCTGCTGATGCTAGTCCAAAGGGAACTCTTTTAAATCTGTAACACCCAAAAGGGGTTATAAAAGTTGTTAGGGCTCTGCTATCTGGGTGTAGGGATACCTGGTGGTAAGCTGCAGTAAGGTCAATGGTGGAGAACCACCGCATGTTTTTCGTATATGCCAACATCTCATTGATCTTGGGTAGGGGATATTGATCCACTTGGATGCTCTGATTGAGGTCGCGCAAATCGATGCATAGTCTTACTTTTCCATTGGCTTTTCTTACTGCGACCAATGGCGCAACCCACTCAGAGGATTCAGTGGGTTCTATGACCCCTGCTTTGTGTAAAGCTTCTAGTTGTACTATAACTTCTTCTTTTAATGCAAAGGGAATGTTCCTTACTTTGTGTATGCCTGGCTTTGCATTAGCTTTGAGTTGTATTCTGTGTTTAAACCCTTTTAATTTCCCAATGCGTCCGTTAAAAACTTTGGGAAATTTCTTGGACATGAAAATTCCTGGGTTATCTTCTGCCTGTGTAAGTAGTACTGGTTCAGGGCTGTTGGGATTAAGGGTGATACCTAACTTCCCTTGATCCCTCCACCCCAACACTGAGAGACCCGTGGCAGAAAACTACAACTTGCTTATGGTTTCTCTGTTTTTAAAAACAAATTTCAACTTCCTGTAACCCAACATTTCGATGGGTTAATTCGTGACCCAAGTTATGTATGAATTTTGCATTCCAAACATCTTTGTTAACTATAGTATATGGCGATCCTGAATCTGCCACTATTTCTATGTCAACACCTCCAATAGTTATATTGCATATGGGTTTCTTTCTTTTCACCTGTATCTAAGTTAAGTACTAACATGTTAACCACATTGAGAACATACATGTTAATGTCAGAGTCGTTGGAAGAGTCAGAATCATACTCCTCATTCTGCACATTTAATTTGACTCTATTGTTGTTTTTTTCTGGCATACCTTCAAGAAATGTCCTACAATGCCACAATTGGTACACTTTTGTGAGCGTGCGGGCCACCTTTTGTGATTAGCTAAATGTTTTGTACTACCACATCTGTAGCACTTCCTTTGTGATGAACCCTTAGAGAAGTTTTGGTGGTCAGACTCATCTGTATTTCTATTCTTATGGTTAAACGACGGCTGAGTTCGATGTTTCACTCCACTTATTTTAGCCACTGTAGAAGGTTCCTCTTGCTTTATTTTGCTTTCAGCCATTACTGCTTTGGCACATCTAACAGTTAACTCGGCCCTTTTAACTATATCAATGACTTCTTGTAGAGGCTTTTCCCCTTTAGCCCATAGCGAGTCCTGGATCGGCGATGAGGCGAGCGCAAGGTAAGTGGTTATATATTTTTTTTATTTACTTCTCACTATCCCGTCGTATGTCGACTTCCACTGCCCCCCACCCCACCCTGCCCCGCCTCACCGCCCCACCATGGTTACCTTTGTAAGCCGCCACTGCCTGCACCTGCTGAGTCGCTGATAGCTATACCTCTGCTGTCGAAATTGTCCTGCAGCTGTTTCTACCTCTCCACTCCGATGTGATGATCTGTATGCAGCCCTTCTAAATACCATGCATCAGGTGTTAAACTAGCACATCTTAATGTGGTGGTCAATGTCACCACATTAAAAAGCATTATCACACATTTTTAGCGCCTTGACCACCTGCGCCCGCTGGGCCTGGGTGAAATAAGCAGGTAGTGAGACTGTCTGTGGGGCGTCGGCATGATGGAAACAGCAGTGCCCATGCTGCCATACCGGCGATGCTGCTGCACTTTAAAATACACATAAGCTTCCCTGACTAAGACTGCCACGTGAGGATGCACTGTTACCAGAAAAGCCTTAAGGAGTCCTCCTTCTGAAAACCAGAAGCTATAGTGATGAGGCGGAAGTGTGAGCGCCCTATTGTGCCGTGGAAGTCTGCATAGGCATGCGCATTAAAACATCGAGCACGTTCATTGGGAAGCGGCTGACGGCACGGAAAGAAAGCAAAATAGGAGGAGGGATAGCCAATGCCAGGCAGTGAACCGGAGGAGAGTCAGGCGCTTTGAGAGAGGCGTCCTGGGGCAGTGCTGTTTGAGCCTTGAGAATCTGAGGGTCTGAGAGGGCAATTGCCACCCGGAACCATTGCATCCAGCATCAGCACCCAACGAGGCCTGGTGGGAGGAATCTATTACTGTGAAACCCCGAACCTTAGGATGCAAGAATTTATGCTTTGGTCTGTCCCACCCTGGGCAAGTCCCCGTTGGTGGTGGCTGCCCCCTACGCTGAGCGATCCCCATGCCTCTGACCGTGAAATATGTTGCTTGTTTAAAAGTGTCTGGATTTTTTTAAACATTTAGTCATTCAGGCTTACACCCTGTACATTATTGTCTGCAGCATTTATTTATAAGAAGAGCATGCTTCACTCAACAGGAAACACCCCCTTACACAAGTCTTAAAATAAAATGCATGCTTCAGATATTCTACGCTTCCAGTTATGTTCTAAAACTTATTTAAAATTTCAGGCTTACGTCCAGGCATTAAAAACAGCCCCCAGAACAGTGTAATAGATTCGTATTTATTATGTGTGTGTGTAGAAATACATTCTTATTAGTAAAGCCAAACCCAACCTCTCTGGGATGTTTTAACTCCTGAGTTTGTGCTTCTCCAGACCAAACACTTTTAAAATATACTGCCTACTAGTATGGATGGCATGTGACTCCTACACCTTGTAATCCTTATAGTCTCATGTAACATTTACTATAGACTAATTTACGCATATAATGAGTCATTGTCTCTGTATAATGTGTCTGTGATGTAAAGTGCTCCGACGCCCTACCCTGATATGAGCAGCGCTATAAAATAATTGAAATGGATATTAGAGAGGAGCTATGGATAGATGTGGGACACTGCTGGAGAGTGGTCATTGGGGAGGCACCAAAAAATATTGCACTGGACGCCATAGCGCTAATGCCAGCTCTGAGAGTCAGTGATGTCTGTCACTGTGCTGTTTGAGAATAATAGCATACTAATGTTTAGGACTGTATATATAGAGGAAAGAGAATGGATCACAAATAAGTTGTGTTGAAAAGTGTTTATGCACAGGGGCGTAGCTTGGTCCGTATGGGGGGTGTCAGCTTCAGATTTTCCGACAATCTGGCGGGCATATAATGTTTCAATGCGTTATACGACAAGCAGGGTGCATGAGAAGGGCCTAAGGGGCACTGGAAAGGGAGAGGAATGTGGATTGGTAGAAGTAATAAGAGAGTAAACACAATATTTTGTAAAACAACCAATATTTTGAGGACATTAAAAACAGAGAAGAGAGTGTGTGCACATTTTTGTCTTTGTGTATGTAAACATCCCTGGTGAAATCCTACTGACATCTCACAGTACCCGACTGAAAGCACCTGTACCCAGCTATTTATCAGAAAATACATGTATAAGGGGGGGTGTAACACCCCAAGCATCCCCCCCTGAAGCTACGCCCCTATTTATGTAGCCAAGTTACAATGGCCTGGCCAATTTACACTGACTGTTCGGAGTCACCAATGAATGTCATAATTTGTCCATGGTACTGTAGGTGGCTCAGCTGCAGTGGTCAAAAGAGGTGTAAAGCATCTAGGATGTGAAGAGGTTGTGCAAGTTCTTAGAGTTTCTCGTGCTCAAATGGGTGTCATTTCTGATATTTATATATTTCCCTTGTCTTCATTGCTTGATTTTTGCTTGCAACAAAGTGTCACTCATAGTCGTTGAATGTCACTCATAATTACACTGAAATTACGAAAATGTCACACATAAGCAATCTGAAACCGTGGCAGCTACGTGTATGCTTCTTTAGAGCAGGCCGCTATTGAGCAAAGGGGTGCTGATAGGGCTTGTGCATAGACGTATGACGTAACGCAGTTATGCTGCCATAATGTACCTGGGAAAAGATGCATTTCAAATGGTGCGACGGCCGATTGTGGTAAATACAGAACACAGCTGCACCATTTTCAATGCTTGCTTCTGATAAGAATTTGATTTCCCCGCCTTCCTTAGTTTGTTCTCTGCGTTGCGCTTTGAAGTAGGCATAGCTGCTAAGGTTTCAGATTGGTTTGTGTGACATTTTCATAATTTCAGTGTAACTATGAGTGACATTCAATGACTATGAGTGACAATTTGTCACAAGCAAATCAAGCAATGAAGACAAGGGAAAGATGCAAATATAGGAAATTACACCCATCTGAACAATGACTACTTAAAAAGATCTTAAAACTGCTGCAAAGTACCAGAAATGCAAGGTCATTGAGGGACCAGACTGTACCAAACAGGACGTGAGAGGACCCAGCACAGATGAGCTCAGCTGCCTGCTAATAAATTATGATAATTATTCAGTCACCACAGTTGACTCGCAGCCTCCAAGTGACTAGCTTATACAGTCTATATTTTTACTTTGCATTCTGATATTTATAGGTATCACATTATAGGTGTAGGGATACAGTACCAGAATGCAAGCTGAAAAAACAGAGCTCGGTCATTATGGCAATTTGACAGCTTATAGTAATGTGGCCACGGGCAGGAGAGAAACAAAGAAGAGGATGTGTAACTGACACTCAAAGCCTCAGTTGCAGGTGTGGGTCAAAAAGTGTATGAATGTGGCCCAGGAAGCCTGCTGAGCACTGTGGATGCACCTGTCAGCCTCTGACACAGCTGGGAAGAGCACAGGGACAGCTGCACTTATGACAGGCTCTAAGCATCAGGTTATGCTCTGTCTGACCATGGTACCAGAAGTCAGGCTGTCAAGCCATAGCTCCCTCTGCTCCAATTGTTCGCTTTCCCTCACAGCCAGCCAGAGGTAGCAGAGATGAGCACAGGGTCACGCACAGAACTGATGACAGGCAGCCCATGTCACTCGATGCAAGCTCATCTGGTCTCTGGCCCTGTGGTGTTAGATCACCAAAACTTTAAAATCTAAACACACCCATGTAGCGGTAACAGGCTTTACAGGAGTGATTGTGCAGATGGCATGATGCTGTTCCTATGCATTATTCCTTGTAAATTTAGCATAAAAACCACGGGTGTTTCAACATCCATTCTAGAGCATCACATTGCATAGAGGTGAGCGGTTATAAGCCGCCTGCCGGGTGCAGCGTGCACGCTGTGGCGCACTGCCACTCCATCAGCTATGAGACAGTTTCAGTCAGCAATTGGGAATTATTAGCACTGCTGCGTTTAAGAGATAGGCGAGGCGCAGGCGCTATGCCTATAATGAGTGACCTTGCATGTCAGTGCGGTGATGCGGACCACCACACTGAAATGCGTTAGTCTAACGCCTGATGCGTGGTACTTGGCAGGGCTGAGTAGTTTTGTGGCAGAATAAACACTTCACAAGCATACAACATATAGGAATGTTCCACTCTTCTCTATATTTCGTCTCTGTCCTTCCTCTCTGTTCCCTTTCAGCGCTCAGACACAGCCGAAGGATGGCCTGTGCGCTATATGAACAACCATCCCCTCTTCTTCCCTGTCCCCTTGTTCCAAGTACATTGAAGCCTCGTCGCTGTCATCCACTCGTATATTATAATCACATTGAAAGCAAAAAACAGTTAGAAACTTCCTTAAATAAGCCAAAATTCCAATGTAATAAATTAAAATTCCTCACAGGTCCCATAAACAAAAAGACAGAAGGGCAAGATATTGAACTGTGTGACCTAAGGCCAATATTAATCAAAACTTGTTAAAACTGAACCATTCCCAGAGTGCACCACTTCAGTGCCAGCAGCAAGAGGTGCCCTCCCCAGGGGTGATGCAGAGGCCTCATCCTAGCGCGAGCTCCAAGTTTCTGTTTTTTTAGGGCTGGCTTGATAGCGCAGCTGTCGCACGACCTTATATGATCATCATAAAATAGGTTTCAGAGTACCACTGAGAGAGTGGCTTGTGCACCACCCACATGTTAATGTTTCTGCTGGATGAGTATGTGTGTGTGCGTGTGTGTGTGTGAGCAGAAAACATGGGTGTAGCCTGTAGGCATCATTAGAGTGAGCAAGAAAACATGGGTGTGGCCCGTGGGCATTATTAGAGTGAGCGGGAAAACATGGGTGTGGCCTGTGGGCACTATTAGAGTGGGCAAGAAAACGTGGTGTGGCACGTGGGCATTATTAGAGTGAGTAAGAAAAACATGGGTGTGGCCCATGGGTACTATTAGAGTGGGCAAGAAAACATGGGTGAAGCAAGTTCTGGTTATCTAATGCAATGGTTTCTATTTCACAGTGGCATAATAAATAATGAACAACATGAGATGAAGGCTAGAAAGATAGACCAGGTTAAGGGGGCAAGTATAAGGGAGGTGTAGAGAGAAATGAGATAAAGTACAGAGACTGGGGTGAGGTAGAAAAAGGTGAGGTTGTTATAGAGGTAGAGGGAAAGGCTGAGGCAGAAGTAGTTGGTAGATAAATATGCAAAACCAGGGACCTATATAAAGAGAGAGGTGTACTGAGAGGTATTGTATACAGACTTTGTTGAAATAGAGAAGGGACTGGCGAGGGAGATGGCAGAGAGGCAGTAATGATGGATAGTGAAAAGAGGTGAGCAACGGTGCCTCCTCCGTTAAGGCAGAGGAGTGCCGCCCCACTGCTCTTTGAGCAGTGGAAAAAGGAAAAATAAAATGATAATAACACAATGTTGTTAGCATTTTCTTTTTCCAAGGCAGTTTTGCGGGGCTGGGCTGTAGTTACAGCCAGCAGGGGAGGAGTGGTTGGGGTACTTAAGTGGTCATGACAGTTTGGCCGGCAGTCTTGGGCCGGCCAAATAGTCATGTGCACCTAGCATGTTCTCCACTGGGCTGTATGCACAGCCTGGGTGGAGAACATGCACAGGCTCCACTCCATGTCTGAGCACCGAACCACAGCACTCAGACCAATCACGACACTGCTGTCATGCTGGTGACACTTGAGTAACATTACTACTTCCACCTATTGTTAGACTTGGCATCTTTGGCGTGGTTTCTCCTGACTTTTTGTCTCTACCTACTGTATTTATGATGATGTGCTGGATTTTGTTTTTGTTGGCTTAGATGCTTTGGGCACTTTGCCACTGCTGATCAGTGTCAAAGTGCAAGTGTTCCCTGTGTAAATTGTTGTTACAATGGGTTCTCCCCGATTGGCATATTTGACTTACTGGTAATTCCCTAGTAAAGTGCACAGAAGTGTGCCAGGGCCTGTAAATCAAATGCTACTAGTGGGCCTGCAGCATTGATTGTGCCACCCACATGAGTAGCCCTGAAAAGGTATCTCAGACCTGCCACTGCAGTGTCTGTGCGCAGTTGTTAACTGCCATGTTGAGTTGGCAAGTGCACCCACTTGCCAGGCCCTCACCTTCCTTTTTCTTACATGTAAGGCACGCCTAAGGTAGGCCCAAGGTACCCCCCTGGGCAGGGTGCAGTGTATGTGAAAGGTAGGACACGTACCGGTGTGTGTGACATGTCCTGATAGTGAAATACTGCCAATTTCGTTTTTCACTGTTGAAAGGCTATCTTGCCCCATAGGATAGAATGGGAAATGCTGTGTAACATCTTACAAGTATAACTTCCCATTGGTACAAGATAGAAAAATAAAGTTTAGGCTCTCTGAACTCAGAATTTAATTACACATCTTTTAGTAAAGATGGTTTTTAAATTAGGTGTTTGAAAATGCCACTTTTAGAAAGTAGGCATTTTTTTATTTAACCATTCTGTGTGCCTCTGCCTGTTTGGTATTGACTGTCTGGTTTTGGAGTGACAGGGGCTGGGGATGTGCATTCACTGTAGACAGCCACTGGGGGGGTTGAGGTGTGCCTGGCCCTTCCTGGATGACTCGGAGCTGGGCTGAATAGACCCTGGCTGAATTTAGAGTAGTGGGAGGAGATTTCCTTGCACCTGAATAGGGCCTGTCTCCCTTGCACAATTCTGTCTCCACCCCCTGTGGCCATACTACACCATTGAGGACAGAACTGGTTTGGACTGGGCTCAGAGACCCTTGCACAAAGAGAACAAAGGCATTTTGGGGTATAAGTATTGGGCCTAAAACCCTAGAACTTTAGATTACTTCTGGACTCAAGAGGAACCTCTGCCAAGGAGAAAAGCTGAAGAGCTGTGAGGAGGAGTACTGCCCCTTTACTGTGTGCTGTGTGGGGTTGGCCTGCAGTTGTTATTTCTGCCAAAGAGAGGACAAAGACTGGAACTTTGCTTTGAACCTGCTTGAAGAAGATCTCCAAGGGCCTGTGTGTGCTGGCCTCCTATTCTGAAGTCTCAGGGACACAAAGGCTTCACCCACAGCTCCCCTAA
The DNA here is from genome assembly GCA_963921515.1 of Calotriton arnoldi. Lineage (NCBI taxonomy): Eukaryota > Metazoa > Chordata > Amphibia > Caudata > Salamandridae > Calotriton > Calotriton arnoldi. The sequence continues at coordinate 328,238 of CAWUFW010010551.1, forward strand.
ACTCTGCTGCTGAGAGTTCTGACCTGCCAGGAGGTGCCTGTTCCAGTTCTGGGCCTCTGGAGGTTGTTCCTGCTGTTGGGAGCTGGAAGACAAGAAGAACTGAAGAAATTGGCGCATTGCTCTTCTTGCGGCTGTTTTCCCGACGCAGCACCGCCATGCGAGAAGAATCTCCATGCATCATCGCATCACTGCTGAACCGCCTGCAAGAACCGACGCATTGTGAGGGTCGCGGCTAAAGAAACCGAGACAACGCTGCTCGATGCCGCCGCATCGATCGCCGACGCATCCCAGATTTCCACGTATCGTACCTGTGCGGCAGGTTTTCCCGACGCATCACCCGCAGACCTGAATCATCTTGGAGTCGACGCATCACTTCCCCCTACAGCCCGGACCCAATGCATCACTTCTCCTGCATGCAGCAGGACTGTTGCATCGCCTCCCCATGGTCTCAGGAACTGATGCATCTCTTTGTTTCTCAAAGCTTCCCATCTCTGCGGATGCTTAGCCTTGTGAATTTTGTCACATTACAGGTACTTTGTGAGAAAGCACGCATCCATAGTTTTCTATGGACCCAGTTGCTTAAAACCTTTTTAAAGTCATATTCTTATAACATGTATGTAGAATTTTTTGTCGTTTTGGTCTTGTTGAGTTTAGATAAAGATACTTTATTTTTCTAAACTGGTGTGGTGTCCATTTTTGGTGTTATCACTGTATTATTGTGTGTTTTGACTACAAATACTTTACACATTGCCTTTGGGATATGTCTGTCTGCTCATGCCAAGCTACCCAGGGGGTGAGCAGGGGTTACCTAAAGTGTATCCCACTTACCCTGACTAGAAGCAAGGGACCCTATTTCGACAAAGGTACCTGCCTCTGCCAACTAGAGACCCCCATTTCTAAAACCTATTCACCATTTACAAGTGTATAGCTACAATTCTAAGCCCCTCGAACAGGGGGTAGTGCCCAATTTCTAGGTTTAAGTTACTACAGCCAAAAAGGAGTAGTAGAAAGTCCAGCACCATATCTAAGGTCAGACCTGGTCATCAACAAAACACAAGAGTGTGCCCTTCCCCTCCAGGAACTTTTCCTGCATGATAATATGTCAGCTGTTTGTCTGCCATGTACTTTTTGACTTCCTATCCCATTCCCTCGTTCCCTTCTTACACGTGCAGCTCCTTCTTGCTCTCTCTTTTCTGCCCAAATCATCACGCATAGAAAAAGGAAGTAATCAGGAGAAATAAAGATATTTCTCCTTGTTAGGCCTCTGTCGGGTAGGTGTACCAGTTGGCTAAACACCCAGGTTTTCAAGTCTTTGTAAATCTGAGTTTGCATCAAAAATCATGGATGGTGCACCGGAACACCCATGTTCCATCCATATAACGCCAACCCGATGCAAAGTAATGCAAGGCAGTGCTATGCGCTGCCTTGCATTACTTTGCAATTACTAAGCCAAGCGAAGCCACTCAAATCGACTTTGCATGGCTTATTACATGCCAAAATGGATTTGCGTCGGAGCTGTGCTTCAAAATCGATGCAACCCTGACGCAAAATCCCTTTGGATGACCTGCACAAGCTGAGATGGAAAGATTTCTAAACAATATTTTGCTAGTTGGTTGCTCGCCTTCCCTTAACAGCGAGATTACTTTAAGTCCATTTGAAACAATCTGAAGCCCTCCTATGGCTATTTGTGGGGGTGCAATAAAGCAGCTGTCTGAAGTGGCTTCAGTACTAAAGTGGGCCAGCCTATGAGTGAGTTTTTATTTTGCAGAGTTTGCACTGCACACTGAACCAGCTCTAAGCACGTGAGCCAAGTTAAGTTTTGCCTTTGCCACCAGATTAGGAGAACTGGGGTCTGGAGTCCACCACAGCAGGGCGCATTAGGTTTTCCTTGGTGGGCGAGAGAGTACGGGCTGCCTGATCATTCTGTCCTTGTCCTCACAGCTGAAACTGCCAGCATGAATGGACCCCGTGTCCTGAAAATGAATGGGAGTGGAGGTAGCAAAACACAGAAAGGCACGCTGTGCAGCAGGGACTTCTGAAAACAACCTTCACCATCAATTCAAAAATAACAATGATCATTAGGCGTGGTGGAGACCTGGAAGGACAACAAACATGCTGGGACTGGCAGCGTTTCCACGTCCCCTGAGGACATTCCGCGGCTTTGCAATATCTGCCTTCATCTTGGCTGTGGTCGATGTGGGCAGGGACGGGGCAGATCGCTTCCTCCTGCCAAGGCGCGGCTGCTTGCAACATGTCTACTTTTATTGGATATCTGCTCCCAATCATGGGGGATCCACCTCAACTGGGAAACAAGTGAAGTTCATGGTTCTTAGGTTTTCTATTTCAGGGAAAGTTTTGCTCTTTAAGTATTGGGGATCAATCTGAACACCCAAGAACAGGAACTAAATATTTTCCGTGAAGTGGAGACTGAGACATAGCTTTTCAAATGTTCTCTTCATAGAAAAACAGATACAAAATAAGATACCTGAGAATCAACAAACAGCGGTCCTTTGGACAAAAAAATCAAAACTATGCCCGAGTGGAGTTTGCGGAGTTGCACTACGCGGAACTTCGCAAACTGGCTAAAAAACTCTGCCGTGCTATGTGGAGTTCCGCGTGGAGGTGGAGTTTGCCAGGCGCCCTTTCGTACTGCCATGTGCAATGTGGAGTGCGTTCTCACGCTCCAAATCGCTTGTGAACTGCACCACGCAGTTCACATGTGCGTCCTCGTGTTGCAAATAACGTGCAAACGGTACCACACTCTTGGGCGCGTTCATCTTGTTTTTCTACTCTCTGTTATGATGCTGGGCCTAATTCACAATCCCTCTTTAATCCTCCCCCTAATAAACGTATCTACCCCTCATTTTTATTTATTATGTTAGTGTGTGTCTTTTGTGTTTGTCTATTTTACTTTTTTGTAATCTTTTTGCTGTTGTTTTTGCCCAGGTGTGCAGACCCCGGTGTTCTTTAGCGAGGAGGAGGTGGCAGCACTAGTTTTTTGTGTGCAGCGCCAACTCCCCTAAATGCTGGCAGCAGGCGGCAGGCCCGGCAGCAGATACCCCCTACGGGATCATCGGCTGCGCGGGGGGGGTGCGGGGTGCATGCGGTGCACGAACCAGGTTGAGATTCCAGGGCTCAGTGAAAATTAATTATTTGTTGTGTTTGTGTTCTACAATGCTGATATTTTTTTCCAAATAGCATGCTGCTCACATTCAGAGGTAAATTACGTTTAGTTAACGTTGGAATATTATTATCATGTGATCCAGTTTCCACTTGACAAGTGCTCAGCTCTACCTAATAGTACTCATCATTGGTGCTCGCTTTGGCTGAATAATTAAGAAGCCATTGCAGACTGTCCTCCTGTCCCCATAATGAATCAGTGATATCAGTGAGAAGCGCATTCTCTCTGTGACTTTGTTTATGTAGCACATACTGTTCCAAGCTATTTCACAGCAATGTGTAGTATGCATTTATGCCTTGCAAAAAAGGGAGACTGAGTTGGTCCATCAAGGGTGTTGAGAAATTAGAACAGAATCAAAGATCATTCACTGCAATGCATTAGTTCCAAATGTGGAATTTGTTAAGGAAATGTAGAATAGGGATTTTAGGATTAGTATGGGCAACTTAACGATAATCAATAGACTCAAAACTAGTACTATAAGTGATCTGTTTTAGAGAAGTACAATGGGACTGTGTTTGCCTGTCATAATAAGTTTGTGGAGATTAACTGAAGCACTAATCAATTTTTTTTTATATTCTTCATTTCTTACATCAGCAACCAAGGGCAAGAAGAGGGACGTTAATGAGACGAGTCTGGGAAGAGCTGGGTAGGAAGTGCCGACCACCAGCGCCTCTGCTGAGTGCTCTGCTCAGCCTAGTAAGTCTTATTATTTTTTAATATTTCCCTAATGTTGGGCTTTATGATTATTGTGGGCTTAGGGTATAATCTTGGGGTATTCGAATGTTGGTTCTGGGTTTCAGGATGGGAGTTGCTGCCTGGAGGCTGGTGTTGCTGGTGAGATATAAAGTTTCTCTGACACCCTTACCTACCTTTTTCCTTCTAGGTGGCGACGAGGACAGGATAAGAACCCACTCGTGCAAAGCACAATAGATGAAATTTTTGTTTCATTCCTTTGATCCCTGCATTATTTATTTTTTCCTTATATTACATGGTTTCGTTTTTTGGTTGCTGACTTTTACCGGTCTCTAGTTCACTTATCTTCTGCATTTCTAGTAATCTTTCCCTCTCTCCTATATATCTTGTGGTACTGTAAGAGTAAGACTAAGAATACCACATTTTAGTACTCTACTGTCCACCATGAATATCGCAAGTAAGCTAGTATTATAAATAATATTCACCATGTATGTTTGTTAAGAAGGCTTTCTATCTCCTGCTCATGCTCTAACAGTTGAGTTCACGAGAGAGTGGCCATGGTCATGGGCCACCCTCCTCCCCCCAATGCTGTGTAATTTATCTTATACATTATACCAACAGTTTCCATGACAGTGCAACATGGCTGGAAAAACAAAGTATTAGGTCCCACTCCCATTGCATTTGCCAACCAACACCATATGTCTTTCATTGACCACTATTCCCCCCTGGCTTGTCTAACATTGTGAGCCAACCAAATGCCCAGAGTGATATTTTTGTTAGAAGATACTGCAGTGCTAACTGAACTGTAATGATGTATTGCGGTTGTATTTTTTGATTGGAAAAAATTAAAGGGAGGCGTATCTGGCATCTAAAATATGTATAATGCTTTATTCTAGCCACAAAGACCACCAGTGACGCCGGCTCCAGTGCCACTTCAGGAGGAGAGTCAGTTGGAGAGGGAGAGATGGCGGCAGGTACGGGACCTGGTAAGTCACATAATTGCTTGCTTATTGACAATTACTATTATACTCACTAGCTAGTACCAGAGCGTCGTCAGCTTGTAGGTGTGAACCCCCAGCTTTACCAGCTGCAGAGGTGGTTGAGTTACTAGGGCTTTTTCTATCTGCAACTCACCAAAAGCTCACCTAATGAATGTTGATGGCTTGAGGCAAATATGAAAGAACAGAAAGTTAAAAGAAAGGAAAAGGGTATATCAGTGAAAGGGTGGATGGGTGAAAGGGTGCATGGGTGGGTAAAGGGATGGATGGGCGAAAGGATGTTTGGAAGAAAGGGTGGATATTGAATGGATGGATAATAGATTGGACATTTTGGTGAAAGACTGGATGAGAGAAAGTACAGCTTAATCATTGTGGCTATGGGTGAATTAGAATGAAAGGATGAATGAATATTTGGATTTCTTGGATGAATAAGCAAGGCAGCTCTTCTCACGGAGAGGGGCATGCTGCTCACCTACTTCACTTACTTTGTTTATGTAGGGTTATCAAAGCTATGCTTCAAACTAAGCGGTATTTTTTAAAATGTTTGTTCTACTTCCTTGACTCACTGTATTTGGTAAGTGAGCCAGATGTATCCCACCCATCATGCATCACCCCCCCTCCTCGCCCATGGCATTTTGCCATCTATGACCGAAGTGCAGTATGGTTCAATTTGTGACTGCAGTGTTGGCTATGCAATGTGTTTCTGCTTCAGGACAAAGTTTTCAATGCATTGCAAACTGAACGCACAAGGTGTGTTTCCCTTCGCCCACTCAGTCACCTCTTAGTACTTCACTCCTTTATTTTTTCCTAAGAATCGATGATCAGTGTAGTGACCCCTCTATTCTACATCAAAAGCTCTACCCTACCCTGCAGTAGAGCAAGTCAAGTTTTGTTTCCTTACTTACTGGCCATCGAATGAATTTGTTGGAAATAATATGTGGTGGTGGGCGAGACCAGTGAGTATAGTGGGAGTAAGTGCATGATTTGATGTCAAGTTTAGGGTATGGAATACACTGTGATGAACATGCCAAATACAATCAATAAAACCTATTCCTTTCCCTGTAGTGCAGTGCATCATTTTCACCAACGTCTACCTACGGCAGACAGGATAATATCCTTATTTCATAGATGAGGTGTGCGACGTAGTATCTTATTTATTATTCATCTGCCTCTTTGGAGTCAGGTTAGAAAGAGAAATGCATTTAGAGAAGAGCAAGGCCATTGGAATTAAAAATAGATAATTGTCAACAACAGCCGCCCCAGCTGAAGACAATAGCAAAATACCTGATGTGCTGGCTATCAATGAGCATGGCTCCATTATTTTAGCACAACACGCAACTTGTACTCCATAGTACATAATGGCATACTCATTAAGGAGAGGTAACTTATTTTTCCACTCAAAGTGTCTGTTTATAGTTACTTGAAAAGCTGTTAGAAAAGAAAAAAATCAAACCACTGTTTTTTTAATCCGATGTTATTCTGCCCTAATACTTTTCTGCCACACAGCCAGTGTTTTTTATGCAAGGCATGTGTGGGTAAAACAAAATTGGCCATGTGCCTCTCCTAATCATAATCATATCAATGTACTGCTACTGTGCCATCCACTAAATTAAAGCAATTGTTTGCACAGAGCATAATTTACAATTTGTCTTTTTTCTTTTTGTTCTTCTCAATATAGCTATTCCTGCTGGTCCACCCATAGCACCCAACAGGCAGGAGATAGCGGCCTGTCTTTGGCGGCAGAGGCTGGAGCGAATTCAGCAGGAATACTAGCGGCTGGTGGTCCTGGAGGAAGAAGAGGTAGAAATAGCTGCCTCTCAGTCTCTGCCGGGCCCTAGTGCAGCCGGTCCTCCTCAGCCTCCAGCCTCCCGGCCATCCCATCACTGGCGCCACTGCTAGCTGACAACTGTTCCTGCCCCCTCCCCCATTGACAGCAGCAAGTCATTGCTGCAGCAGGTCAATGCTTCAGCACATCCTGCAGCGGCTGGGCATCATAGAGGAAAGGTTCACCACGATGGAGCAGAGTCTGGACCAGTTCCGGACCCAGATACGGAATGCCCTCTTCTAGCCCTTTTTTAAACTTTTTGTTTCGGTGGGAGGGACTTGTTGTGGGTGGAGAGGGTGAGAAGGGAGCTAGGACCGGGTTTTATTCTTTGGACATTTCAGATTTTGGGACATTGAGGGTCGGGTCAGTTTCTTTGGGGAGAGGGGAGGGCATGTTGAGTGGGTTCACAGGGTGAATTTGTTTGTAAAAAAAAAGAAAAATGGGAAACTATATGTTATCGACATTTATGCCTGAAGTAGTTTGTTTTACTTTAACTAAGCCCTACTGCTTTCAGTTTTTACGCAGCCTGTTTATGTGTTTGTAAGTGTGTACCGCTTAGTTACAGAGTAATACCTCTCTAACCATCTTGACCATTGGTGGGGTGCTGCCATGACCTAAATTGTCTACAACAACCTAGATAAACGATTACTTGTAGTAGCAGTTAGTTAGTTACTTACTAACTTAACTAGTTCACTTTACTCCATAGTTGTCTTACCTGAATATAGATGAAGTAATAACAATGAAGGCATCACAATTTCACAAGCGAGGTCTCACTTCCACCCAGGTGAACTCCAACTGTTGGATTAATCAGAAGGATTATCAATTGTAGGCAACTAAATGGAAATAAAAACACTGAGTTAGTGGGTTATATCAAAGCTTTACAACAAATTGACACCAGAATACTACATGATGACACAAAAAGAATTCCTGATAGTGATAAAATAACAAAAAATAGCAATCATAATAATTTGGGTAATGGAGAGCTACAAGTAACTTATAAAATCTTCGAGTAATAAAAAATGTAATCAATACCTGGAGTGGACAAGTTTAGGTTAGGAGTTTATGGGTATGCAACACAAGGCCTGAATGATGATGCTGACGACTGATGTTTTTTGTTTTTTATCTAAAATAGGGATCACTTTTTATGCGCAGATGGGTAAATGCGGCCAAGGTGGGCTTTTGCTTAGAAGATCCTGCAGTGAGTTGGTGTTGCTTTCACCACATCTGCCCCACCAAGATTGTGATCCATTGATGGTGTAAATTAAGCCACACCTCAATAAATCACCCAGCCCGGGGGAAGAGGGTTAGGGGTTGATGAATGGATGGGAAAGAAGATATGGGTAAGGTTTGACAAAGACAAACATTACACAAGGACAACATTCATCTTGGCAATGAGCAGCACATCCTTCCTGCAATCTGTTGTGGAAGGAAACAAAGGAATGACTATGACAAGGTACAGTTAAATGCATTGTAAACAGTTCTTCTGCCCCTGAGACCCAAGTTATCAGATATCTAAATGTTCTGTCATCTAGGTTGGGAGTGAACCCACCCACCCAGTTCTCCAAATATGATTGTTAAAAGAAAAATTATACTGTAGTGCAAAATTAGGTGGTGCATCTGCATTCTCCTCAGGAATGTCCATCACTCTTGGGTGCCTGTCTGGACTGTTCCAGTTGGTAAACAGGAGTGTTGGGCTCAGCTTTCACGTTTTGTTCGTGCAGTAGACTAGAAGGCCTGCGGATTGTAAAACAGAAACTATATTTTAGAGTCAAGGAGAAGGACAGAAGGAAGGTAAGCTTCATGAGGAGTGTATCTAGAAGACTCAGAGAAACAAAAACAAGAGAGGGACTCAGAGTTTCACATTTGCCATCAGTACAACACACATACACACACACAGTAGCATATCACAAATCAACACATCTCTCTCCATTCCACATAGCTGAGAACTAGGCCTCAAACTCATGGTTTACCTTTGAAGTCGATAACTTCTTGCTTCTAGCTGTTAATGAGGTAGTCCAGCAGCTCCCGCCCTGAGTTCTTCCATTTTCCTCCTGACTGAGTAACTCCGTCCCAGACCAGTCATGACCCGAGCAAGATAGAAGTGTAGTGCACTGCTGTTGAAGAACAAATACAGAAACAGAATTGCAGTATTTTGCATAGGTTTTTGTTTGTTAACTAAAGTGCCTGTTCTGGTCTCTGAAGAACCAGAAAAAAGGAGAGAACCATGTAAGTAATTCTGGCTAAGTGTGAAAGGGCCAATCACCTCCAGGGAAAAAATTATTGCCCAACCCTCAGGCCCCAAATATTGCAAATCAATTATCTCCAGCAAGTTTCCAAATTACAGTTCAACACCCTCCCTCACTGTCTGCCACCACATGATTCATCAATCATCACTCACAAACACTCGATAATCGGAGATCATTTGTTGGTGCAATGGTTACCTGTATCAATCCAAGCACAGTGGTAGGTACACTATCTCTCCTTTGATGTAGGCACCAAATTGGAATTTGGCAGCCTTGGAAATCAAAGATCATCTGGGGCAGCCATCCTAGGTGATGGAAAAACAGAAGGATCATAGGAGTGGACTGTACAGGTTACTTAATTTTCGCTAAGTAAATTTGTAAAGGCCAATCACCTCCAGGAAAATTTATGATTGCCTATTACTCAGGCTCCAAAGATTGCAAATCAATCATCTCAAGCAAGTTCCTAAATTACAGTTCAGCACCCTCCCTCACTGTTTGCCACCACATGAATCATCATCACTCACACAATTACTCACGCACCGTTGCAATAGTTGTAGTTACCTCTTCCAATCCAAGCAAGGGTAGTTTAGGTATTAGGTATTCATCTTTGACGCAGGCAACACATTGGAATTTTGTATTGGCAGTCTTGTAAATCAACGATCTTCTGGGGCAGACCTGCTAGTGCTAAGTGGTGCAAAAAAGGATAGGCAATAGGCATGCAAGGGGGGCAGGCATTGTCTCCTATGTCATGAAGGAATTGTGGAGGCTTCTTCAATGCGCATTGGTCCAACTGCAATCCGGCAATATATGTGACTAAAAATGGTGTGGCAGCATAAATCTAACACAAAAATAATAATGTTCAACTAGCTACTTTTTTGTTGCAAAGATAGGATTTCAATGAGAAATAATTAAAAAGTTCTATGGGGGCACTGGCATACTTAGTCCCGGAAGTAGATTTCGTCCTCAAACTCAGGTGGTTCACCCAGAAGTTGGTCAGCTAACACACTTGATTCTGGTCAATCCTCCTCCTCCTCCTCCTGTGCTGTTTCAGGAACACTGTAATTGTGTGGTATGAAATGTTGGTTCATTTTCAATCAATCAGTACTATTATCAAGTACCCGTAAGGATCTGAAGGCGCTGGGTGGGGTGGGAGTAGGTCTGTGGTTCAGTCGAAGAGCTAGGTCTTGAGGTCCTTCCTGAATTGTAGCAGCAATGGTGATTGCCTGAGGTGCAGGGGCAGGAAGTTCCAGGTCTTCGCAGCGAGGTAGGAGAATGATCTTCCTCCAGCTGTGGTCTTGTGGATCCGTGGGATGATGGCCAGGGCCAGTTGGGCAGAGCGCAGATGTCTGGTGGAAGTGTAGAAGGAGAGGCAGTGGTACAGTCATGCAGGTCCGGCGTTGTGGAGGGCTTTGTAGGCATGCGTGAGAAATTGATTCCCTTGTTGACAGGTAGTCAGTGAATGTCAGGTGGCCGGTGATGTGGTTGCAGAGTGGGATGTTCAGGATGAATCTGGCAGAGGCATTCTAGGCGGTTTGCAGTTTTTTTATGGAGTTTGTGGGTGGTGCCAGTGTAGAGTGCATTGCCGTAGTCGAATCTGCTGCTGACGAGCGCGTGTCTGACCATTTTCTTGGACTCTGTTGGGATTCACTTGAAGATCTTACGAAGGAGGCAGAGCGTGTGGAAACAGGAGAACGAGACGGCGTTGATTTGGCGGTTCATTGGTAGTGAGGAGTCCAGAATGATGCTGAAGTTCTGTGCGTGGTCCGTAAGTGTGGGGGAGATTCCGAGCAATGCGGGCCACCAGGAGTCTTCCCAGGTGGAGGGGGAGTAGCCCAGGATGAGGACTTCAGTCTTGTCTGAGTCAAGCTTGAGGCAGCTGTCCTTCATCCATGTGGCGACTGCCTTCATACTGTCGTGGTAGTTGCTTTTGGCGGCTGTGGGTTTGTCCATGAGGGAGTAAATCAGCTGGGTGTCGTCAGCGTAGGAAACGATGTTGAGTCCGTGGCTTCTGACGATGGCTGCAAGAGGGGCCATGTAGATGTTGAAAAGGGTGGGGCTCAGGGAGGATCCCTGAGGCACTCCGCAGTGGATTTTGGTGGGTTCAGATTTGAACGGTAGAAGTATGACTCTCTGCTATCCGCCTGTGAGGAAGGAGCGGATCCATTCTAGGACTTTGTCGCGGATGGCAGCGTCTTGGAGCCTTGTGCAGACGGTGTGGTGGGAGACTGTGTTGAAGGCGGATGAAAGGTCAAGGAGGATGAGGGCTGCAGTCTAGCCTTGGTCGAGGAGGGTGCGGATGTCGTCTGTAGCGACGAGGAGAGCGGTCTCAGGGCTGTTGTTGCTTCTGTAGCCCAATTGGGAGAGGTCCAGGATGTTGTTGGTTTCAACGAACTAGAACAGTTGGGCATTGATGGCTTTCTTGATGACTTTGGGAGGTAAGAGGAGCAGAAAGATGGGTCTGTAGTTCTTGAGGTCCGTCGGGTCAGTAGAAGGTTTGTTCAGCAGGGGGTTGATCTCTGTGTGCCACCAGTCTTCTGGGAAATTTTCAGTCTCAATGGAGCAGTTGATGATGCGGCAGAGTTCAGGTGCGGTGGAGGTCCCAGTGTTCTATCCAGCATAGATGCCCTAATGTAGATCCGTTCGTACATGCCCTAAAATGGACGTATTCATATTTACCCTAATATGGTCATATTCATACTTGCCCAATTATGGTCATGGCCGCATATGCCCAATTATGGTCACAACTGTACATGTCCTATTATAGTATGATTCCATATATAGGCATGATCTTTCACCTACATTGGTCCCAGCTAGTACACAACGAGCTCTAAGGGCTGAACGTTATCTATCCTGTGGTTTTGAATGCAGCAGGGTTCTTCCAAACACAGGCCCACACTGTACTCATTAATTATGCATGGCTTTCTAAGAATACACCACCGGCATAATATGTATGTACAAAGTTCACCCCTGACGTCTTCCTCATGTCCAATACAACCCATACTGAGGACCGAGACTCTTTAGGGTATAAATACACCACATCTTGCCCTGGTAAGTTAGAGGGAACCGAGACTTCCATGCTGACACACTGACCAGAGACACTGAGGCTCCTACATGCAGTCGCTCAAGCTGACAGTGGTCTGACACAACCCGGACGGGGTGTCCAAATCGAGACCAGGACGGGGTCCCACACTCTCTCTATTCAGGTATGGGGGTTCGACTAAATCCTAGTAGGATTCTTGGCTCTTAGCTTCTAAGACCTACACACATATGCTAGGTACACTCAGGTACATCTAGGTAGGCATCGTAGGAGTACGCACACTTTGCATAATGCTTTTATATTCATGTATGTATCCATGATTAACGCAATATGGTAGAACTGTTCTATCCCTTTGCTTTTATCGTACTGCTGATAATATATCTCTGCTATTGCCTGCTGGTTACCGCAGCACATATATTTTACACTAGAATAACAACTGTTCAATAAATACTTATTGAAATGCCCGACTGTTTATTCTGTGTAGCTCTCTGAGACAAACCGAATAAGTGAGCACGAGTGACTGAGCGAAAGGTAGTATATTGTTTCCACGATTCTGAGGGAATCAGGGTTGTCATGTTCTAAGGTTGCCAGAAACTAATCACTCCCCGATAAGAGGAGACACTAGTGGCACTGCGAGCTAGCTAATGCAAACCAGGCTAACATATACGGTGGGGGTGCACAGAGTCAGTCTGCCACCAAGCCCGCAGTATATGTTATCCAAACGCGCAGGTCCTGCAGGGGTACTATAGGAGCTACACGACATGGCGCTGCCAACGTTGGTTGGGTACTTATTTAACAGTAGAATCTGAGTAGTTCAGTCGTGCTATTCTCAGAGAACCTACTCACAAAACCCCAGAGACGTCTGGAGTGGGTGGGCACAAAATCCACAGCAGCTGAGTAGTACGAGAATATTATTTATTGGCTGTTGGTTACTCAAGCTTGAAGGATATTTAGTACCTACAATTGTGCACTTACACCTTATTTTAAGAACTCTTTAATCTCCCTTCTTCCAATTAAAAATGGTGGAAGAAACAAGCGCAACAGGGAGAGTTACAACAAACCTCTTAGGTTTAGAAGAAGACCCTGAAGATGCAATACAAATTGCACCAAATTTCAGAAGGGCAGTCACCATAAAACTTCTAGAACATGGCTTAAAAGCCAGGGGTGGTACAGTAATTTTCGTGATTGAGGCACACAAATCCAATAAAACAGAGGTGTTCTATTCTTGGCTTACAATCCCAGCAGCAAATCCAATAACAAATGTATTTCACTACTACCTAGAAGGTGAAAGACCAACGGACTATACTCCTTTTGAGGAAGTAGTGGTTCCGCTCACTTACCAGGAGCATAATGACTGGTTTAAAGGTGCCCTACCCCACGTACGAGGAAGAGCAAGATTAGGCCCGCTCGGAGGAGCAGGAGCCACATGGCCCATATTAGCGGCATACACACTGCATCCTGACATTAACACAGTGCCACAGCCAGACTTACTCGTACAACACAGAGATTTAATTAAAATCTACAGAAACCTCACACAATTTGTGATGAGGACTTTAACAGTTCAGCCTGCACCAGCTGCAGCACAAGACACTCCAGTCCAAGGTACAGTTAATAAAATAACTCCACAAACATTACATGTGATAATGGGCAAAATGCCAACAAAACGCGAACCAATCCCATTCTGGATAGCTCTGAAAATAACTCAGCTTGAAGCAGTATTCCTGAATACTACAACTGGTGATAAACACAGAATTCTAACAATCTGCATGCCCATGGGTCTTACACCACAAGTAGAGGACTGCACCTCTTGGGGTTCAGTCTTTGCTGCCATATGTACCAGAACACATGGTATCCCGTCCTTAGCAGTAGTACCTGACGTATTAAAACAGATACAAAATGAGTACGGAGCAGAGCCTGCCCTTAACTTAGGGATGAAGTTGCTAAACAACTTTGAACAGGTCTCAGCCATAATACTGGCTAACATTAAGGGGGAGGCAGCTTCAGTGGCGATCCGCCAACGCCTAAGGGAGTTCGGTCCAGAGGATCAACAACATGAACTACCCAAAATAATCGAAACTGCATATGCAGAACTAGGCAGAGACAGTTTGGGTGGGAAAGCATTAAAACCACAACTGGGCAGTCCTGAAGAGGACACTACAAAGCAGACACCTACTTCTTCTAAAAAGAAGTGGGAAAATAAAAAACAACAAAAGTCTAAAGACACTAGATCTCAGTCCAGAGGTAGGTCTCCTCAACAGGAGCCCTCTGAAAAGAGGTATAACCTCAGGAATAGGGATAACATTAAAAAAACCTGACAGGTATCAGGATACCTATACTCGTTCCTTTCAGGGTTCATCACGAAACTCCGAGAGGGAAGGATGATCAAAGGAGCGTACAAAGTCCAGAGACACGCAACAGGCTGCGGACTACGCACCTAAAAAAGAGGATAACAAAAATCAAAACCTCAGTTCAAAAAGAAGAAGGTAGCAGGTCTCAAGATCAGACATGCCCAGAATTCTGAGGACACAGCTTCTGAACGAGGAGTGGGCTCTGACGATGCTAGACAGCGCGGCAGAAGTAACGATAGCTCGCCAGAACCTGAAGGAATTTCTGGTGACAGCGGAGTTGAGTGAGTATATCACGGTGGAAACACCTGATACTTGGGTAAGTGTCCCACATAAGTTAAATGAGATAACACTCCGGATGGAGGGGGATAAACCCAGGAAAGTTAAAGCTCTCTTTTGGAAAAATCTGTCATCTGGTTATGACATTCTATTAGCAGAACAAGACTGGCCGCCAGCATTCATCATGGAGTGCCCTAGGGGAGAAACGATAATTTTTCCAGCCTTTTCCGACCTTGTTCCCATTCACCTAAAACATGCATATGCGCAGGAGTGGGCGGTGGCCCTAGCTCCAGCATTGTATAAAAATCATGCTGGTTGGAATGAGGATTCAACCCACCACGTGATCCCGTTAAAAGTTTCCCCAAATGCTCAACGACAATACCCTATAAAGCAGGAAGCTAAAAAACAAGTCAGGGAGAATCTAGATCAACTTGAATATCAGGGGGTGATAGAAAATTGCACTTCACCTATGAACAATCCTTTGTTCCCCGTAGCCAAACCTGACAACACATATCGTATAGTTTTAGATTACAGACATTTAAACACTTGCACAAAGACATTTTCAGTTCAAAATGCACACAGTGCCGCATTAATGAATAACATTGTGCGAAAAAATACAAAACAACACTTGATATCTCAAATGGATTTTTCTGCCAAAATATAGCTCTTGAAAGCAGGTATCTGACCGCATTCTGTGCATTAGGGTGCCAGCGGCAATTCTGCCGACTCCCCCAAGGGTATAAGAATAGCCCGGGGTTGTTTTCAGCAAGGGTAACAGAGTTACTCCAAAATTTGGATGAAGAAGCATTGTCCTATGTGGATGATATTTATCTGACGGACGATGACTTAAAGAGGCACTTGACCAGGGTGAGCACCATTATTATGGGATTCGCCTCTGAGGGCTATAAATTTAATTTCAAAAAATCAAAAATTGCCCACCTCAATGTCCTGTTTTTAGGATACGAGCTGTCAAGTGAGGGAAAAAGCCTTGCAGCAAACGTTTTAGAAAAGTGTGCGCTGCTCCAACCTCCAAAATCATTAAAGAATTTACAATCAATTCTGGGATTCCTAAACTTTGGTCGAACATTCATTTTGGATTACGCAGAAAGAATAAAACCTTTCTATGACTTAATAAAACCTGACTTTTCAGTCAGACAATGGACACAGGAACACACAAATATCCTGCGTTCCCTACAGGAAGATATGATAGCTTCTAAACATTTACAGACACGCGTAAACGCACAGAACTTAGTGATCCGAGTCATAGCAGGTCAATGCGGGTACACATATTTAACTTTTAATGAAGGTGAAACAGTACCAATCGCATACAAATCACACCTGTACACAAATGCAGAGATGCGTTTCACTTCAACAGAAAAAATCCTGACAGCAGTGCAGACCGCTGTAGCAAGAGAAATAGCTCTGGCTCAGGGTAAACGCATAATTGTCGTGACCCCAGTACCAGCTTTAGAAGCTGTTACAAAAGCTAGCATTCCAAATGCAAAAGCCTTACATCCGAGATGGATACAATGGGCTAATTCTCTTACTGCAACGGATGTTGAATACAGATTTGATCCAAGTTTGAAAACACAGGCATTCCTGCAATACGAACAAGAATATTCTCTACCAAATGAAATGTTGCCTCTAGATCAGTATGAATACATTATTTACACTGACGGTTCTGCTCAACCCACCACAGGGAGTAAGCAAGCTTACAGCGCAGTGTGTGCGTTTGTTAAAGGTCGCATGCACGATGGCAAGTTCCATCCGAGTTGCACTAAAACGCAATCTCTAGGAGACTGCACGGCTCAGTTGGCAGAACTCAAAGCACTAATACTGGCACTTATAAATACGGATCACGAATTCCCCACACTTATTGTGTGTGATTCCTTTACTGTGTACAGTCGTACAATGAATATCTCCATCATTGGGAACAAAACGGGTTCAAAGATGCAAAAGGTGGCACAATTAAGCATAAAATGCTATGGGAACAGGTAGTGGAGTTGAGAAACGAACTACCAAGGGCTCATGTGATACATACACTGAGTCATCAGCGTGATGGCGTTCACGTTGAAGGGAATTCATTGGCTGATGAAGCCGCAAAGGGGGCTGTTCGCACAGCCGCCGTAGCTGCAGTTACTCGTTCAAAGACGAGGGTAGACGGCGAGATAATGGTAGCTGTCAATGCTTCACGCAAAGGCAGCACAGCAGTACCTAAAAAATTTCCACTCAGGAACTCCTACAAGTTAGATGCACAAACCATTCCATATGCTCAGATTCCTGGAGTGGGGGATAGAGTAATACCAAATATGGATCGCAGGCTAAGCTTAATAGTGGCAGCACACGAAGGGACAGGTTCTGTACATTTGGGACTTGATGCAACTGCTTCTTTATTGAAGCAACGCTACTGGTGGCCTGTAATGAGAAGGCAGATAAGACACAAACAAATGTCAGCAGAGATTTATGAATACAACCGCAGGGTTTAGTATCCATAGGCCAGACCCACGCTATGTACAAAGACAACACCCAGGGGTAGTGACATCGTATAGTGTTGGGAAGTTGTGCCTTGATTGGCTAGAGACCTCAACACTGACAGAAGTAAAGCACCACTTGACCCTACTCACCCCTGACATGGATCTCAGAGAGTTTCTATTAGGACCCAATAAACAACGTCAGAAACGTTTCATATATGCAGGCCTTTATGCCTACTACAATGAGAACTGGAAAATATCCCAACAAGAGGCCGCAGAAAGGATACGGGAAATAGACCGTATTAACTTAGAAAAAGCATTAGCTGTAGTGGATAATGGGTTAACTACTTTGACCTCCAGGATTTACTCCTTAGTCAACATTGTGTCCTCGGCAATTGACATATTAGAACAAAATCTGGCCTTGTTACAACACGGGCAATCTCAGCTACGTTCTATTATGATGTTAAGCTGGACGCTACAATCTTTGCGTGCAGGCTATGTGCCATGGCGTTTTATAAACACAACGTCTCTGTTCTCAGAATACAACCTAACTGATAAACAGACAGAAATGGCACAAAGGGGAGCCAAATATACAATGCTGCGTATTGAGAAACTGGAAAGGTTACCGAAGACACCACCCGCACGATGAACTCCATCCACTCCGGATCACCAACCGACCCCTGCCCACACCACGTCTTCAACAAAGCCGACGCCACCATCGCACCCCATCTCCGGGACATCATCAACTCCTCCTTCCACACCGCCACCTTCCCGGAGAGCTGGAAGCACGCCGAGCTTACCGCCCTCCTGAAGAAACCAACGGCGGACCCCACCGACCTCAAGAACTACCGCCCCATCTCGCTCCTTCCGTTTCCGGCCAAAGTCATCGAGAAGACCGTCAACAGACAGCTTGCCGCCTTCCTCGAGACGAATGGATCCCTCGACCCCTCGCAGTCCGGGTTTCGGGCCAACCACAGCACCGAGACCGCCCTTATCGCAGCCACCGACGACATCAGAACCCTAACCGACAACGGGGAAACAGCTGCCCTCATCCTCCTGGACCTCTCCGCGGCGTTCGACACCGTCTGCCACCGCACCCTAGTGAAGCGCCTCAGCAACATCGGAATCCGAGAGAAAGCACTGGAATGGATCATCTCGTTCCTCGCCGGAAGAACCCAGAGAGTCCGCCTCTCCCCGTTCAGATCCGAAGCCACCGAAGTCATCTGCGGCGTTCCACAAGGATCCTCACTCAGCCCGACCCTCTTCAACGTCTACATGAGCCCCCTCGCAGCCATCGCACGCCGACACAACCTCAACATCATCTCCTACGCCGACGACACCCAGCTGATCCTCTCCCTCACCAACGACCCCACCACCGCCAGAGCCAACCTGCACGACGGGATGAGAGACGTCGCCGACTGGATGAGGAACAGCCGCCTTAAACTGAACTCAGACAAGACGGAAGTCCTCATCCTGGGCTCATCACCCTCCGCCTGGGACGACTCCTGGTGGCCCCCGGCCCTGGGCACCGCACCCAAGCCAACGGACCACGCACGCAACCTGGGCTTCATCCTGGACTCCTCCCTGTCGATGACCAGACAAGTCAACGCCGTCTCATCTTCATGCTTCAACACCCTGCGCATGCTCCGCAAGATCTTCAGATGGATCCCCACTGAAACCAGGAAGACCGTCACCCAGGCACTCGTCACCAGCCGACTGGACTATGGGAACACCCTCTACGCCGGAACCACAGCCAAACTTCAAAAGAGACTCCAGCGCATCCAGAACGCCTCCGCACGACTCATCCTGGACATCCCCCGACACAGCCACATCACCGGACACCTGAAAGACCTGCACTGGCTCCCCGTCAGCAAGAGAATCACGTTCAGACTCCTCACCCACGCACACAAGGCCCTCCACGACCTGGGCCCAAAGTACCTCAACGACCGCATGTCCTTCTACACGCCCACACGCCAGCTACGATCAACCAGCCACGCCCTCGCCACCGTACCACGCATCCGCAGAACCACCGCCGGAGGAAGATCCTTCTCCTACCTGGCGGCCAAGACCTGGAACTCCCTCCCCACTCACCTTCGGCGAACCCAGGACCATCTCGCCTTCAGGAAGCAGCTCAAGACCTGGCTGTTCGAGCAGTAACTTACCCCCTCCCCCAGCGCCTTGAGACCCTCCCGGGTGAGTAGCGCGCTCTATAAATGCCGTGATTGATTGATTGATTCACTGTAGCCGAATCACCATCAACAGAATGGCTCATTCATGGCCAAATCACTCTGCCGGTCACTACATTTCAGTTTCAATATTGCCTTGAGCAAAGGCAGGCAGGCAAATTTGTGAAAATGGGTAAGGGATACATCAAGGAAACTTGGGAGTTACCATATAGATACCGATGCCTGAATGGGGATCGAGAAGTGTATCTGAGTGGTACAAACTGCAAGAACGCTTTGAGCAATTCTCTCATGTGTCAGGATATTTCTCTACACGGAGCCTGCAATGGTTCAGTGGCGAACTTATCTTGTCACATGTCAGGGACCCCAGCAACCATGATCACGCCGATTTTCCAGCTGCTCTCGAATGGGAGTTACTTAATGCTAAATGATCAAGGTTGTTGTGGGATGCTTCCGGGCGTCGCATATCTAGTAACTGTTAACTCCAGGGTTACTTGCTGTATGCAAGTATTGTTTCCGCCACTGAACACAGTCAGGGAGGCGCCGCTATGGCCTTCGCTGAATGTTTCTTTTATACAGTTTGATACTCTGAGCAGATTGAAAGCCATGCTTTTACAGCAACCCGTGCCCTTAACCTCCACTCGAGAAACCTATGAACTTCAAGTTGCAAGGACCTCGACTGAGATACAGGCACTCATACGTACAAACTGCCCCATTCATTTCGCAGAAATGGTGGGACGTATCTTCAATATGTCTGATACGAGCGGAATTGTACACCTATTTAAGACCATAGGGACCGGACTGTTAAGCACCTTTCAGACAGTCCTCGGAGTAATCCCAAATTTTATACACTCCGTATTGGGAAGCGTATTTGGAGGATTCCCGCTCATCCTGTTTCTAATTGCAGGAATCCTGATTGTCATATTGCTACTACGCAATGGACGGCCCACTTCCCGAGGGAATGGTGAACATGCTCCTGGAGCGGAAATACCGTGAACGCATGGTACAACTTCTGGGCATTTCTTGCCTGCGAGAACTCAATGCCTCCTGGTTTCTATCATTTAGACCAGTCTGGATAGACTGCATCTTACCTGTGCTTCGATGCCTGTTCTGCGAGGAAGAATGCACGTTGGATCTCTGACTAACGTTTCCATCGGATGCGCCTCCAGACACGGATGCAATACTGGACCCCATAAAGGCCCATGCTCTGCGC
Organism: Calotriton arnoldi; assembly: GCA_963921515.1. NCBI lineage: Eukaryota > Metazoa > Chordata > Amphibia > Caudata > Salamandridae > Calotriton > Calotriton arnoldi. The sequence continues at coordinate 348,706 of CAWUFW010010551.1, forward strand.
TGTCCTCAACGGCTTCCGATTCTGATGAATGCATTCCTGGAGAATCCACAGGTGCGGTTTGCTCCTGCTGGGTTAGGTGACTCCTCCACAGGCACCCAGGTTACAACTGCCGCACAAGCTGCCGCAGCACCGGCTGTTGGCAGTACTACATTCCATCTATGTGCAATTGACTTTCTCTGTGAGGCGTTGGATTTGTCATCTACAGCGTGTGACATCGATCATATTGAGCTTCCCAGCCAGGAAGCGTAACCTTGAATTGGCTCATCGTGTCCTGGGAAAGAATTCGGCTTCTTCACTCGTTTCAAAATAAACGATCTAAATTTGGAACATTTTCTTACATTGACACTTTCGCTTGAGAATACATGGCCTTCTCCTGCTTATGGTAATACAACTTATATAGAGAGACGATATTGACTGTTAAGTGGCAACTAGAAAAAGCTGAATTAAAAAAAAAAATGTAAAGCACCCAAAAAATGTTTACGATTTTTTAGAACAATGTTTTTACTTGCTTTTAAAAATATTTTTAAATTGTCCAGATTTTAAGTATGGTCATTCATTATCCAGTTCGGAAGAGGAGTGGGTATTATATCCCGCATAGATGCCCTAATGTAGTTTCGTTCGTACATGCCCTAAAATGGACGTATTCATATTTACCCTAATATGGTCATATTCGTACTTGCCCAATTATGGTCATGGCCGCATATGCCCAATTATGGTCACAACTGTACATGTCCTATTATAGTATGATTCCTTATATAGGCATGATCTTTCACCTACATTGGTCCCAGCTAGTACACAACGAGCTCTAAGGGCTGAACGTTATCTATCCTGTGGTTTTGAATGCAGCAGGGTTCTTCCAAACACAGGCCCACACTGTACTCATTAATTATGCATGGCTTTCTAAGAATACACCACCGGCATAATATGTATGTACAAAGTTCACCCCTGACGTCTTCCTCATGTCCAATACAACCCATACTGAGGACCGAGACTCTTTAGGGTATAAATAAACCACATCTTGCCCCGGTAAGTTAGAGGGAACCGAGACTTTCATGCTGACACACTGGACCAGAGACGCTGAGGCTCCTGCACGCAGTCGCTCAAGCTGACAGTGGTCTGACACAACCCGGACAGGGTGTCCAAATCGAGACCAGGACGGGGTCCCACACTCTCTCTATTCAGGTATGGGGTTCGACTAAATCCTAGGAGGATTCTTGGCTCTTAGCTTCTAAGACCTACACACATATGCTAGGTACACTCAGGTACATCTGCATCGTAGAGAGTACGCACACTTTGCATAATGCTTTTATATTCATGTATGTATCCATGATTAACGTAATATGGTAGAACTGTTCTATCCCTTTGCTTTTATCGTACTGCTGATAATATATCTCTGCTATTGCCTGCTGGTTACCGCAGCACATATATTTTACACTAGAATAACAACTGTTCAATAAATACTTATTGAAACGCCCGACTGTTTATTCTGTGTAACTCTCTGAGACAAACCGAATAAGTGAGCACGAGTGACTGAGCGAAAGGTAGTATATTGTTTCCACGATTCTGAGGGAATCAGGGTTGTCATGTTCTAAGGTTGCCAGAAACTAATCTCTCCCCGATAAGAGGAGACACTAGTGGCACTGCGAGCTAGCTAATGCAAACCAGGCTAACATATACGGTGGGGGTGCACAGAGTCAGTCTGCCACCAAGCCCGCAGTATATGTTATCCAAACGCGCAGGTCCTGCAGGGGTACTATAGGAGCTACACGACACCAGCTCTGTTGATGTGGTGAGGGGAGGGATCCGAGGAGGCTCTGTAGTGGATGCTCTTCATGATCCTGAAGGTGTCGTCAGAGGTGAGGTTAGTCCAGTTGGTCAAGGTCTGCTGGGGGCCATTGGGTACAGTGGTTGCGGGTGTGATGGGTGAGTCTCGGGTTGTGAAGCTGTCGTGGATCTCCTTGATCTTGCAGTGGAAGAAGGTGGTGAGGTTGTCGCAGAGGTCTTGGGCCAGGGGAATGTCTGTTGTCTCTGTGCTGGGTTTGCAAATTCTTTGACCACGGTGAAGAGTTCTTTGCTGTTATGTGCATTGACGCTGATGCGTTCCTTGATGGCTGCTTTCTTTGTTGTTCTGGTGAGACGGTGGTCTCTGATGATGGCGGATTTGAAGGTTGCATGGTCTGCCGTGATCTTTCTGCTTCTCCATCTTTTCTCAAGCCGTCTGCAGGTGCGCCTAGACTCTTGGAGGGCAGAGGAGAACCAGTTGGCTTTCTTGGAGGGATGCTTGCCTGAGGGTTTCTTGAGAGGGGGCCAGTGTGTTGGCGCAGTCGGAGCTCCAGCAGTGGAGGTTGTGTGCTGAGTTGGCATCCGTGGATGTCTGTGGTGGGGTCTTGCTGAGGGAAGTGGTGAGATGGTCTTCAGTGACCTTGTTCCAGCTTCTGCGAGAATAGCGGCAGGTGTCGTGGCATACGGTGGGTTTGGTGATGGAGAAGTGAACTCAGTGGTGGTTGGTTTAGTGTGGCTCTGAGGTGTGGGTGACGGATATGTTGTTGCTTCTGGAGAAGATGGGGTCGAGCGTGTGTCCTGCTGAATGGGTTGGCATTGTGACAAGTTGTTTGAGTCTGATGTTGGTGAGGTTCTCCAGTAGGGATGAGGTGTTGTGTCTTCGAGGTTGTCCATGTGGATATTGAGGATGTCGAGGAGGATGTAGTCCGTTGAGGCGAGAGTGTGGTGAGCGATGAAGTCGGTTATGGTTTCGCTGAAGGGGGGGCGGGGACCGAGAGGTCTATAGACGAGGGTGCCATGGAGTGTAGCGTTCGGGTAGGTCTGGATCTGGAAGTGGAGGTGCTCCATGTCAGGTGAGTGGTTGTCGGTGGTGGTTGTGAGGCAGAGGGTGTCTTTGTGTACAATGGTGATGCCTCCTCCCGGTGAGTTGACGGGCATCCTTATGGATGATTTTGTGGAGGCCTGGGCGGTAAACTGCGCTCCATTCGCTGAGTTTGTGGAGTTTTTCGCACACCACAGACCTCGCAGAGTTCTGAAAACCTCCGCTCTGTGTAGCGGAGCAGAGTTTTTTCCCCACTCACCAATGGTAAGTTGGCGAGCACGAGCAAGGAAAATCCAATACTAGACTGCTTCCCAGCAAGATTTCTCAACGCAGGCGGTCGCAGATGGTCAATATAACGCTCGCGTTGAGAAACCTTCCGTTCATGTTGAGGAAGCTGCTGCTCAAGTAGAGCTTCTACTTGAGCAGCAGAAAGAAGGAGCGCCTTCTTGCGCTGCGCGTAATGCCGTTCGTGCTGATTTTACAGTGCAGGACAAACACTCTGTGCTAAAAATCTGCACGAACACTGCGTGGTAATGCACTCCGCCGCTCGAGGAACTCTGCGTAGCGGAATTCCATGAACTCAGCCCAGGCCAAATTTGTGGCTGTGATATCCCGGGCTGTGAAGAAGGCCACGTCAGTGGAGAAGGAGTCAAGCAGGTCCCAGATGTCTACGACGTGTCTTTTGAGGGAGCTGGTGTTGAATAGGATACATCTGAGGTTCTTGAGGGTTGTCCAGTCAGTAGTTCTGGTGTAAGGAGGCCGGCGAAGGTGCAGTTGCGGTAGGTGAATGGGCCTTGGATGTTTTTCAGCGACGTGAGGTGGCAGGCAGAGTGGCGTCCGATGTTGAAGGCATGGAGGGTGCTGGCGTCGTAGTAGTGGATGGTCCGAGGACCAAGGCCCGTGGCGCTATTCTCGGTCCAAGTGCAGACGGGCTTGCCCTTGGCTCGCCAGCTGCAAGGCCACACAGCAGCCACCATTAAGTAGTGTGAGGGGGAAGGCTGGACAGCTGAGAGGCTGGAAGCGGTGCTGGAAGGGGGCTGTGCCACAGGGGACGAGCAGTGGTGGCTACAGGGAGAGAAAAAAGGCGCAAAAAGTGCAGAAAGAGAAGAAAGTGGCAGAAAAGATTAAATTAAGGGAAAAAAGAGATTAGAGGAGAAAAGGCAGAAAGCAGAGAGACAGAGGGCAGACCTGCAGTGGAGCAGAGATGCTCCCTTGAACTCGCAGACCTGCAAGGGTCAGGGGCAGCAGCTACCAGGCGGAGCTGTGCGGGAAGAGAAGCAGTTCACTGACAAGGTCAGTCTCTCCACGTTTTAAAGTGAGAGACTGGTCCTTCTCACTATAACAACTGCACCAGATGCACTGAACACATGCTCAGCAGACACACTGGAAGGACAATCAGATACTTTATTACCAGCCTGCCGAGCAATGGCACATGCGCATCTTCTTATACCAATACACCAATGGGTTTTGATCCATATAGACCTCTTTTGGCTCATCCAGATACTCCCGGAACATCCTGTGGATGGTCATTGATGCTGCCACCTGCTCAACCTCTTTTGCCATCACCTTTGCACTGGACTTAAGCCCTGCTGATTGAAACCAATACTATGCAGATGTTGGGTCCAGTCCTTCTGTTGCTGCTGTTGCCAGTGCTCTGAAAAACCTGAATGCTGTTGTGTGGCTGAACGCTTATGGTGGATGGATGGATAATGGATCGACCGAGGCAAAATGGGAAAAAAGTATTTATAATTTTTAAAAATGCAAATTAAAAAAAATAAAAATTCTTTTTTTAAATTACAATTAAAAAAATTACAAAACTTTTTTTTTTAAAGAAAAACAATAAAATAAAAAAAGAGAATTACTAAAACAAAAATTACAAAAATGTAAAATTACAAAAAAATTAAATTACAAAAAAATACAAAATGAAAATAAATAAATAACAATAAGTGAAATTATCCTCAAGCATATTATTAAACTGAAATCTCATCCTTCCAAGCAAGCCTATGGCAAAGGCACACTGGCTGGATGCACAAAATGGCTGCCAGCCAGATGGTCACAACAACCAGCAAGGAGGCATGGCCCCAATAAAGAAGATATGTAGGCTTATGGCAAAAGCGCACTGTCTGGCTACACAAAATGGCCACCAGCCACATGGTCACAACAACCAGAAAGGAGGCATGGCCACAACAAGGAACATATGCAGGCCTATGGCAAAAGCACAGTGACTGGCTACACTAAATGGCCACCAGCCACATGGTCACAACAACAACCAGCAAGGAAGCATGGCCACAACAAAGAACACATGCAGGCCTATTGCAAAAGCATACTGACTGCCTACACAAAACGGCCACAGGCCCCATGGTCAAACAACAACAAGCAGGAGGCATGGAAAACAGAGAACACATACAGGCTTATGGACACTGACTATACAAAACAAGCATTAGCATAGCCAATAGGTCTCGCCTTTGGGGCCTTATAAGTATTTAGTTATGCAGCACAATATCCTTGGTGCAACAACATCAACTGTTGCATGGCTAAACACTTATAAGGTCCCAAAGGTGAGCCTTGGTGCCACAGCTGATGATAGCCACATCCCTGCACTCCTCAACCTATTATCAGTATAAGTTGGCTTGGAATTAAGAAGAGTACATTTATATATGTGCAGGTGGATATTCTTGATCTCTATATTGTGACATACAACTCACATCAATATTACAGGATTGTTTCATTGCATCCCCTTTTGACCTTCGCCAAGGTCGTCTGCATTGTGTTTTTGTCAAAGTCATATATGGCAGCATGATGTTCCATATACTTGTGTCTTCCTGTAAAGATAAGTGCACACAGGCTGTCACTAGTTAGTGCAAAATCGGCGTGTGTCTATCTGGCCTTTTGCTAACTTTGTGAAGCTTTTTTAAACTTCTCCAACTTTGTGAGAGCCATAGGCCCATATTACGTAACTGATCACTGTGCATGTTTGCACCATGGCACACCTTTAAACAGTTGTACGTCAAGGGCACTGTTTGTAGCAAGGCACCATGATGTTGCCAAAATTGAAAAACAAAATGTGCGAAAAACATTTCTGAAGAAAATCTCTGCAAATTCTCCTTCTGAGGTTGCGTGATAAAGGGTACAGATTTCACTTTGAACAACGGCACAGTTCTAGAGCAGTAAATGATGCCTCAAGCAACAATCCAGATCTTTAGGGAGAACAGTGGGAGGCATGAAACTTCACAATGTCTGGCTATACCTTGAAGACATCTTAGTCATACAAAAGACTCTGAAGGAGCCAAGGCAAAGACTTATAAAAGTTGTCAGCCACCTGTGGATGCAGGGCCTTTCTTTGAGAAGTGCATGGTTAAGTATGAAGGGGAAGACAGTATGGTAGTGTCCCCTAAGAATGCCACCTATGTGTCTCATGGAAGTACCATGCCCCCCAAAGGAAAAAACCTCTGTTCCCTATCTGCACCTAAAAAGCTACTCTCAAGGTTCCAACCGGGCCTCGGGCTATTCAGTGCTCTGCCAACTGCTTGGTGAACCCCACCATTTGCCCACTGGTTACTGCTGCAACCTATTCTAGTTTTTGTAGGACTGTACTTCAGTTGTTTAATTTTTCCTGCATTCTCCTTTGAGAATGGCAGGACCATTAATCTGTTGAGACTTCAGATTGGGAGTGCAAATCTTTATTGCACACGCCTGCATGCAGCCTCTGGTGGCAGAGCCTTCCATGCTGTTTAGAGCCTGGCAAGGAAACAATCAGCTGAGAATAAACATATGTGGTCAGACACTGTCACTGAGAACAGTGGGTCGAGGAGAGGGATTGTGCTCAGCTCATAAATCTAAGAGTATGTGCCTTTTTAATTATGCATGCACAGACAGGCTACACTGGGAATGCCTGACCTATGGGTAAGAGACCAATTTTCATACGACTATGCGATACAATCCACTATCTCTTGTTGCAGGGTGCCACAGTGCATGATTTCCTGGAGTAGGAAATGCCAGATCAGCAGCCTGTACCCTCCCACACACACCTGCAAGCAGCCATGTCAGATGCTTTAGTGGGGCCGGGGCCAGCATTTTTGTGGGGTCTCTTAGGTTTCTGACCCAAAAAGCAGCTAATAATTAGTAAGATATGGGGCCTATTCACAGACTGTTTTTTGTAGTAGATAAAGTAGTACTACAATAGTACTACTCACTCACTACAAAATGCTATTCACAAATGTATAGCCGAACATGCAAGACTCTCCTATCTTTTCAGTACGGAGATCTCCACCAAGGTGGTCAAGGTCGCCACACACATAGATATATGTTTGTGTTTAAATGTAGAGTTACACCTAGATATAGTAGTAAATATACATAAGTAATTATACATGTGAATAATTACCTACAGGAATAGGCCCCGTGTACTCTGAGGAAAGTAAAAGCACAATTTTTGTCACCATCTAGTGTTGCTTCTGCACTAGCTGCAATCAAAAGGAAAAGGTCAGCCCTTCTAATATTTAATAAAATGTTGTAACAAGAGAGGGAGTCCCAAAATATGAAGGCTCGGGGCAAAGATACCTGGCTGCACCCTCCTCCCTTGTCATGGTCCTACCTGTAAATAACGGGGAGGGAAGCTGTCATGTAAGCGCAGGTGGTGAAGTGATGGGCCATGAATAGTGAGAGGGGCAGAAACACTTTGCGCAGGTAGGTAGGCTTATGCCCGATGGAGAGCAAAACTTTGAACACCGGCACTTATTATATTACAAATTATGCACTAGCTGCTGCAATGCAAAGATTCCCGCTGCCATAAAGGGCTATTTACGCTATCCCTCACCTTCAAACTTCAGGCAGCTGTACACTTTGAGGAGCTTTTAAAAGTAAAACAAATCTGCAGATTTGTAAGCTATCAGGTTTCACAAATTTGCACAGAGATTGCAATGTGCCTAGACTCTTCAAGAAAATATCTAAGTGCCGCCTTTATTAAACTGAAAGCATAGCATACCGCAACAAGACGGAAGAGACGTTTGAAGAGTAACACATAGCCTTCTTTATGGCCGTTGTTTTTTTTTTTTGTTGGTTTCACAAGTACTGTCTTGGGAAGCGCTTGTTGAAAATACACAGCCCGCTAATGGTGCGCACGTGAGAGAGAGGGGGAGCAGGAGGTGAGCCCGCGAGTGGTGCGCGCGCGCGTGCTTGGGAGAGCAGTCTGCTCATTTTCAAGCACTGTACTCGTGCTTGTGGCACGCCGCTGCTCGCTCCCGCAAGGTGGATGCCGCCACAAGCACGAGTGTGTGCTTGAAAAGGAGCAGACCGATGGCTAAAGGCCCTCCTAGAGCAGCGCATGCGCGCTGCCTAGGCCAGACCTAAAAATGGCCCAATGCCACATGGCATGGGGTACAAAGACAAATGGTGGCCTATGGCAAACACACTCACACACTGGCCAGACAAAGAAAGGAGGCATGGTAATTGGTAACACAGGAGAAAACAGCATTAATTCAGCAATGCCAAAAACAAAAATTAACTGGGCTAAAAAAAATTACAACGACACACATCCTCCAAAGGCATCAAATATATTACCCCACCTATACACTGTTTGCAGAAAACAATTGTGAAATAACCCCCCAATTTTTTTTTGTAATTTAATCGAATGCCATTCATGGCCTTTAGATATTTCAATTCAACAGACACCACAGAAACAGATGTTTCATGCACCCATGACTAGAAATGGGTCTACTGACTGGAAGGCCCATTGGCAGACTAGGCCACTATGGGGCAGATGTACGACCATTTTGCATGCGCAAAATCGGTTGCAAAATGATTTGCGCATGCAAAAATGGCCGTATGCAATGTACGAAATGCACTCGCAAATCAAAATATTGCGCTGCGAGTGAATACCGACTCGCAGAAAATGCGATCGCTTTTTGCGTTATCCAAATTGCGACTCGCAAATTGCGAGTCGCAAAATACAGTGTACGGAGCAGTCGCAAATTGTGAGTATGTTCAGTTCGGTCCATATGCGCATGCAATTTACCACTAACCTGAAACAGGTGGTAACCAGGACAAACCTATAAAAACAGCCCCAGAATGCATCATAAACCATCCCAAAATGGCTGCCCTGTTTGTGATAGCGAGGGGGATGCAGATACTGGCTGCTCTGCAGAGAAGGCGGAGACAGGAGAGGATTTTCAGAGTCAGGCTGACATTGTTTGAGAAGACAGAGGAAGAGATATATGAACAGTACAGGCTGAGTAGCACTGTCATCCTAAACCCCAGAGACACCTTGAAGCCACAATTGGAAAGCAGAACCCAGCGCAGCAATGCAATCCCCACACATGTGCAGGTGTTGTGCTCCCTCCACCTATTGGCCACTGGTAGCTACCATGATGTCATTGCAGTGGCCTGCGGTATGTCACAGATTGCGCTTTCGCATTTCTTCCACAATTTCCTAGATGCCATGCTACACCACATGCATCAACACAGCTACCTGCCCAGGAATAATGAGGAACTGGAAAATACCAAAATGCAATTTTATAGAATAGCAAGGTTTCCACAAGTTGTAGGGTGCATAGATGGGACCCATTTGCCCATATGTCCAAACTCACGCATAGAATACATATTTCGTAATAGGAAAAACACACATTCACTCAACATCCAAGTTGTCTGTGATGCAAACATCATCACAGACATTGTTGCCAAATATCCTGGATGCACCCATGACTCATACATCTTCAGACACAGTGGCATATACCAGAAATTAGAAAGAGGTGACTTTGATGAAGGATACCTACTAGGTAATAAATCTCCATGCCCACAGTGAGATGTAATTGCACATAAATGTCTGTCTGCATGTTGTCTCAACTTCATAAATCTCCTCCCAGGTGACAGTGCGTATGCCCAGCGTACATGGATCCTCACACCGTACCTGTCTCCCACCAACGCACCTGAAAGGCGATACAACAGGGCACATAGACGCACCAGGTCAGCCATCGAGCGCACATTTGGCATTCTAAAATCACGATTCCGGTGTCTTCACAAGCCTGGTGGGGCCTTGCAGTATGTGCCTGAGACAGTCTGCAAAATGGGGGCAACCTGTGCCATACTCCACAACATTGCCTGCAGGCATGGCTTGCCCATGGAGTTGTGTCTGATTAAGACTCGGGAGATGAAGACCCTGGCCCACCAGCCCACCAACCAAGCGAGGGAAGCTCAGCAGCAGAGGGGAGAAGGCACAGGGACCACATAGCCAGACATTACTTTTCAAGGTACGTCATCACCATTCACAGTCTATACAAAAACAAAGTACACCATAAACAGTTAATCTGAGTATTTGAATTTCCCTTTATTTGAAGGGCATGTCAATAGACAATACTGGACAACCTGTCCATCTCAATCAACATAAACAAATGTAACTGGAAATGTCATGTGGTTACTGCACCACACAAAAAGACACTTTACTACCAAACAACTTATGTTTTGCCTCTATGTCCAGCATGTGGGGATCTGGCACGTGGGATCATGTACGCCGACTGCTGTTTCGCCACTGCATTGGTGCATCTGCAGTAGACACTGCTGCGGCTGGACACCTCACTGTCAGCTGTCTCTGAGGCTCCTCCTGTAGCGACCATGTGGGTCTGGATTGCCTCAACTGCAGCTGTAATTTGTTGCAGCCCCCTTGCAACGTCACCACTGTAGTGGCCCATTTCGATCTGCAGAGCCAGGGTGCACTTTGTGTGTTGTGTTGTAGCCGTTGCCAGCTGACCAATTGCCCTGGTCATGGAGTGCATTCCATGTGCCCTGCTGCGCTCCATTCACCTGTGCTGCACTCTCTCCTCTTTCAACTCTGTGCACAGCTGCCCAAAAGCTCCTGTCAGGGCATCACATTTCCCCTCAATGCGTGCCTGGTAGTCAGCCATTTGTTGGGTGATGTTGAGGAATCCCTGGCTCAACTTTGTATTAATCAGCCTGATTTGTTTTTGTTGCATGCGCTGAACCTTCAACATGGATTCCTCCAGGCCACCAAACCCCGACTGACTGCCTGCTCTGGTGTGGGTGGGAGCGTGCATCAGAGCTTGTAGCCGCCTTCCAGACTGCTGTGTTGTATGGTGAACACTGACCCTTGTGCCCAGAGTGCGATGGGATGGTGCTTGCTGCTGTGTTGCTGGTGTGTCAAGCGCTGGAGCACTCCCCAAGACATGTGAACAACCTAGCTCATCCTGCCCTTCCTCCATCGGGACCTGCTCCTGCTGTGCATCAATCACATCTCCCCTTGGCTCTCCTCCCAGAGGTGTATCTATGTTACAAAAGGGAAAATAAAGAAAATGTTCTGAGTCACTATCTTAGTGGTGGTACTATGTTCATAACTCATGTCAGTCCCTAACTGCACTGTTCGTGTCACGTACTACATTTCCCATAATGCACAAACTGTGACTTTTGGATCATGTAGACCGAGCATGTGGATGCTGTTGGGTCTGGGTGTGGGGCATGCATGTGGGGAGCTGGCTTTAGTTTGGCATAATATGGCATACATTTCTCACTTATCTGGTGGTGGTGGAGGTTGAGATGTGTCGAGGGTCCCAAATCCCACTACTGCCTCTCTCTCAAGGGTTCTTTCCACCATTGCCTCTGCTGATGAGGCTTCAGGGACATTGGATGGGCCACATCCTGTTCCTTGTGCTTCACGCAGCCGTACTGCCACCCTCTCCTTGGCCCTGGAGCGCAGGTCGTACCACCTTTTCTTTATGTCGTATAGGGACCGGTCAGCCACACCAAGGGCATTTACACGCAGCTTGATGTCTCGCCAGATTCTTTTATCAGATTCAGGAACAGTATGTGAAGTCCTGCCAAACAGCTGCTCGTGGTTGGTGCAGCATTCTTCGATTATTATGTCCAGTTCCTTCATCGAAAATTTTAGTTTGCGCAGCCTCTCTTTCCCTGCCTTCTCACTGGCCTTGCTGGACATCTTGCTTTACTATTCTCTGTTTGGCTTTCAGTGTTGTACTGTGCTGCTGCACCTTGCCATGTGCTTACAATTTTGTTCAGGATTCTCCAGTGACACCACTTCCTGGTTTGGGATCCTTCTGCTCTACCAGGAAGTGTTTTTTTTGTTGTTTTTATTCACACTCTCTATTTGCGCATGCAAAATGCCTGTTTTCACCCGTATATGCTATTTGCGCATGCAAAATGCCTGTTTTCAGCAGCATACGCTATCTGCGTGCGTTTAGCGAGTCGTGATTTGCCTACTCGCTAAATTGCGATGCAGGTCATTTGCGAGTCGCAATTTGGGGAACAGTTGTGTTCGTACATTGATTTTTGCGACTCCCAAGTTGCGACTCGCTATTTGGCACAAATTGCGAATCGCAAATTCATGTGGTCGTACATCTGGCCCATAGTGAATTAAACGAATATTTCACATTTATTAAAAATCATAGAGAAAATGTAGTAAACTGTGCAACATTTTTCCTTTACAAAAGAAGAAAAATTACATGCATAAAAATAACTAGGCCCCTACTGAAACTGCAGGCCAACCACCACAATAAATTTTAAAAATCAAACAAAAGTACAAATAGATCCTGGTGCATGCCTCTAATCAAACAAACAACACCCTTATACAACAGTTTTTTAACTTACTTGTGAAATCTCAAATACGAAGTCCTTAAATCCAATGGTATATATGCAGCAGACAAGGAGCACAATCCTTCCAGCTCCAAAACCACATGAAAAGAGACCATTAGATGGACAAAGAACTGGGAGGAGCCTGCTGTACAGGAACAGGAAGTTGGAGTCTCTGGGGCGCTTCCTTCCTGTTGTAAAAAAAAAGTTTACAAAAAGGATTCTCACACAAAAAAAAACAACTCCAACGGCCCATTGGAGAAGAAAATTCACTTGAAAAGCCTCTCAGCTGCTTCTTGAGCACAAAAGCTGCTCAAGCTGTACGTTTGCGATTGCCACTACATTGGCACAGTGGGGGCGGAATCCGTGCAAGCAAGTGCAAAGTATCGCACAAACTCACTAGTGGCCCAATTTTATCGTGGCGCTTGCTCGCGAGCACCAAAAACAAATCTCGAGTGCATGAACGGGAAAAAACTCTCCTTCGAGCCCGGGAAGACAGAGTTCAGGAACTCCGAGGAGCGTGGAGTGCCCGAATTCCGCAAACTCCGCAAGAGTAGTAGAGTGTTGCACCCGGGCCTAAACAAAACAAGGGTCTATTTATTAAGGTATTTTAGATAGTGCCAACAGTTGAACTTATCTCTCGTTTGTAGTACTCTGAGACAAAGTGACGCTGCAGAAATACAAAAACATATGCAGAATTCAGAAAATACAGGTAAGTCCCAAACATATTGAGCAGAACCACCTAAGCAGAAAAACTGAGTATTTCATCAGCAAATACTCACCGGGAAAAGAAAACTCTACTTGGGCTATACATCACGAGGGAAAATTAAAATAGCTTCAACTAAAATTAAAGCTCTGATGGCACCAAGCAAGCGAAGCAGGTGAGCCCAACCCTCCCCAGAAGAGCTCCCTTGTCTCTTCCATCCAAACATCTATCCATTCATCCTTTCTCCATTCCTTCTACTATTCATCCATTCTGCCATCCATTAATTCTTGCATCCATCATTCAATCTTTCCCCATTCCACCCATGTATCAATCTACTCTGCCACCCATCGACCCATTCCCCCACTCTGCCATCAATCCATCACTTCACTCTGTCTCCATCCATCCATCCGTCCGTCCATCCATCTGTCCATCCATCCATTCATCTAGTGCTTAATTTGAAAAGAATGAGTGCCGGCGCACAAACGTTGCATAGGATTGAATTCCTCTCAGGCTTACTTAATCCACTACCAGACACTGCTGCCCCTTTATCTCACTCTTGCCGGCCTCCTACTTTCTCCCTTTGTGTCAGTTTTCCTGTCTTTCTCTACCTACTTCTTTCCTGTTTGTGTGTTTTCACCTTTCTTGCTCACAGTCAATATCTGCTGAGGAAAAATAAGTGCAGGTCCCCAAAAATAAGTGCTGGTGGGTCCCATCAGCAACCATCGGCTCAAATTAAGCACTGTATCCATCTATCCACTCTGCCATCCATCCATCCAATCTGCCATCCATCCTTTCAACTATCCACTCACCCATCGATCCATTCTGTCATCCATCCAATCATCTGCCCATCTGCCACCCATCCACCCATCAATCCATCCATCCACCCTGCTATCCATCCATCAGTTCACTCTGCCATCCATCCATCAATTCCCTCTATCATCCATCCATCATCCCTTCACTCATACTTTCACCCAGTCATTATTCCATCCCTTTACTCTGCCATCCTTTCATCTATCCAGCCACCTATTCATACCTATACTGTGCCATCTTTTTACCTGTCCATTGACATATCTATTAATCCCTTTACTCTGATACCCTTTTACCCATCGATCCACCTATCCATTAACTCATCTATCCATCCATCCAGCCACTTTGCCTCCATTCATCCATCCATCCACTCTGGTTCATGAGGTCTCAGAAGACAGGAGTTACTGGGCTTCTATTGTGTTAATTGCATTCTTGTACCTATAATGGTCTACAAACACCTTTCTGTTGAATCCACCAAGTGCACCCCTTCAACACTTGACTCTCAAGATAGCGAGGGAGAGTGATCCAAGGTTTACTCCAGGAGGTGATGTGGGCTACAGACTTGGAACTCAGTACAATAAAATAACAATTAATAAATCAATGTTCAACCAGCGCATGTCCTAAATAGAAAACATGCTTTGTTCTACAGATAGTTAAACCCTGTGCATGGAAAATCTCAGTTCACATGGAGAAACCAGAGCAAACAAAAAGATAAATTCTTCATTGTGAAAAGGCTGTCGCAATGAACAGTTTCAGCCTACTGACTTTAACAGAGGATTCATCACTGTTAGACCTGTCAGCCTTAGGGTGATATTCCCCCAAACATTTTGCCTTCCACCTCCATTTTGGCTGATCCTGTTCTTGCTGGCCTTAGGACTCTGTGCTCTTTACCACTGCTTACTAGATTTTAATTATGAGTCCCTAGTAAAGTGGTACTACATGTTCCCAGGGCCCGTAAATTAAATGATACGAGTGGGCCTGAACACTGATTGTGCCACCCACTAAGGTAGCCCTTTAGACATGTCTCAGGAATGCCTTTGCAGTGTGTGTGTGTGTGCACTTTTAAACTGCCACTTCCACCTGGCAAAATAAAACTTTTGACAGGCCCAAACCTTACCTTTTAATACATAAAAGTCACCCCTAGGGTAGGTCTTGAACAGCCCAGATGGCAGGTTTGCAGTGTATTTAAAAAGGTTGAACATGTACATAAAAATTGTACATGTCCTAGTAGTGACAAACCTTTGAACTCGTTTTTCACTACTGCAAAGCCTGCCTCTCCCATAGAATTGCATTGGTTTACCTTATTACATTTAATAAGTAATGCATTTCAATAGGGAGCAGGTAGACAAGTCGAGCTTGGTGTCTGTGGAATTTTGATTGAAAGGGGTCTTTTATGGTAAAGTCGGATTTTAAACACAATTTTTAAAATGCCACTTTTAGAAAGTTGGCACTTTCCTGTCCTAACTATTCGGCATATGCTGCCTGTATACTGGGTCACATGATGAGGTATAGTTGGCAGTTGGCCTTTTCTGTATTGCTTCAGACAGTGAGACAAAGGGAAGCTGGGTGTTCATAGGAGGGGCCACTCTAAGTTAACAAGGGGGAGGAGCTCTCACCTACCACACTTGACATGACAAGGCCCTGCCTGAGCACCTTCACAAAGGGGTTTACCACTAGTATTTTGTGACCCCAGAGAATCTGGCACCAGTGCACGGAGGCAGGACATTCCAAGCACCTCTAGGGGGTGGAAATCTCTGGAAGTTTCTTCTTCTTCAGAATGGGCAACAAGTATAAATATTGGACTTCAGACCCCAACTCTTTAGATAAGACCTGTGGACTCTGCCAAGAAGAAGGGCTGCCTAACTGTGAAGTCTACCCTGCTGACCTGCTTTGCAGCCCCAGGACTGCTCTGTTGCCCAAGGACTGCTGTTGCTGCACCAGGACTTTTCTGCTGCCATCTGTCCTGCTGAAACCAGCCTGTGTGTGTGTTCCAGGACTCCAAGATCTCCAAGGGTCACTCGGCTGACCTCCTGTTCTCAAACTCAGTGGTGTAACAAAGGCCCTCGCACCCCCGCAGTGTGGGGGGCCCGAGCTCCAGAGGGCCCCTCAGCTCTGTAAACTGGCCTGAGAGCTCCCAAGTAAATCCTGAAGTTGGCCCCTCTATGCACTTTGCAGGCGGGCCCCTCAAGTTTCGTTACGCCACTACTCAAGCCCCATGGACACAACAGACTTCTCTTAGTCCACATCTTCGATGAAGGACCGTGCATTGTCTCGACAGCTCCACAAGCGTGATCTAGCGCTGGCATCCTCAAGCTGACAAATGGCCCAGTGCCCTGAAGCCCCTCGTGGCCCTGACAGAGGATCGAGCATCACCTCGGCGGCTCCCGCAGCCCGACCCAGTGTGATGCATCTGGACACCGACAACCAGCCCAACTCGACGCAGCACGGCACATCTCGAAGCAAGTCCTCACAAGCCCCATAGACTTCACCAGCATCAGCCCAGTGCGACACACCTCAACCTCAGCACCGACGCATTGCTAGGCAAATCTTTGTAGGCCCCAGTGGCTTCCTTAACAAAGATGCAGGACCTAGCATCGCAGGCTCCCGACGATGGTTCCTCGACGCAGGCCAGCACAACTAAATGCAAGGTCGTAACATTGCTCTGCAACCAGGATTTAAGATACTCTTGTTCAGCGAGCCGGACTATGTTCCTGTAGCCGGCCAGCGTTCCGTCGCGGTCGGCCTGAACTTGTGACTTAGTCTCAATCCAGCATGACCAAATAACCACAGTTGTGCATATCTCCAATTCTACTGATTAGATGTTTGTCGTTTTGGTCTTACATTATTTATTACATTTTACTCTATAATTCTAATTTACTGTGGGGTTTTTCTTGTGTTGTGTTTCACTTTATTGCTGTTTGAATTGCTGCAAAAACTTTACACAATGCATCTAAGTTAACCATGACTGCTTTTGTGCCAAGCAACAAGAGGCTTAAGCACAAGTTAATTTGGGGTTGCTTGTGACTTCACCAGTGGTTTAGACCCCCTCAACCAGTAACCCAATTTCCTACAATTACCATAACTAATATTCTACTTTTGGGTTTTGTAAAAGAGTTGTACTTGTAACACTGGGGGGCTCTTTGCTTAGACAGAATTTGGGAGAGCAGGTTGTCACCTATAGAGGCTTTCTAAAGATTACACTTTTGGCTCAGAAGGTGCACTGGGAGCTCTTCACAGCCTCACCGTCTGTACCTCAGTTTCAACCACTGACTGACACTGACTTTGACTCCTGTGCCACCCACCCTATGACCAGGGTCCCCTGTCTAAACACAATGAAGCACCCACTAGGGTATAGCGAGGTGTAAAGGTGCTAGAGTACAGGTGCAGTGAGATACAAAGGTGTAAATGTGAGTAAAAGTACTACGGTACAGGTAATGAGAATGGTAGCAAAGTATAGGCACAGTGAAAAATAGAAGAGTCTAACCAGGGCTAGAGTAACTAGGGTATAGGCAACAGCAGGGGCCGGGATAGAGTACCTAGAAAATAGATATGAGCCAATGATAGCGGTATTAAGGTATAGACAGGGGTAGTGTCACAAGGGTACAGTCAATGGGAGAGGTACTAGAGTATAGACAGTGATAGGGTAACTAGGGTACACGCAATGGTAGAGGTATTAAGGTATACATAAGGATAGGGTGACTATGGTACAGGCAATGGTAGAAGTACTGGAGTATAGACAGGAATAGGGTGGGTCACTAGAGTGCAAGCAATGGTAGAGGTACTGGGGTATACACAAGGATAGGGTGACTATGGTACAGGCAATGATAGAAGTACTGGAGTATAGACAGGAATAGGGTGGGTCACTAGAGTGCAAGCAATGGTAGAGGTACTGGAGTATAGACATGGATAGGGTAACTAGGGTACATGCAATGGTAGCGGTATTAAGGTATAGACAAGGATAGGGAAACTAGGGTACACGCAATGAAAGTGGTATTAATGTATAGACAGGGATAGGGTCACTAGGGTACAGGCAATGGTAGAGGTACTGCAGCATAGATAGGGTCACTAGGGTACAGGCAATGATAGAGGTACTGGAGTACAGACAGAGAAAGGGTCACTAGAGTACAGGCAATGATAGAGGTATTGGAGTATAGACAGTGATAGGGTCACTAGGGTACAGGCAATGGTAGAGGTACTGGATTATAGACAGGAATAGGGTGGGTCACTAGAGTGCAAGCAATGGTAGAGGTACTGGAGTATAGGCAGGGACTGGGTCACTAGGGTACTAGCAATGCGAGAGAGATATTGGAGTACAGACAGGGATAGGGTCACTAGGGTGTAGGCAATGGTAGAGATATTGGAGCAAAGACAGGGGTAGTGTCATTAGGGTGCAGGCAATGGTAGAGGTTCTGTAGTATAGACAGGGATAGGGTCATTTTGTTACAGGCAATGGTAGAGGTACTGGAGTAGCAGGGATAGGGTCACTAGGGTACAGGCAATGGTAGAGGTACTGGAATATAAACGGGGGTAGTGTCATTAGGGTACAGGCAATGGTAGATGTATTGAAGTATAGACAGGGATATGGTCACGAGGGTACAGGAAACGGTAGAGGTGTTAAGGTAAAGACAGGGATAGGGTCACTAGGGTACAGGCAATGGTAGAGGTGCAGGATTATAGACAGGGAGACGGTCACTAGGGTACAAGCAATGATAGAGGTACTGGAATATAGACAGGGATAGGGTCACTAGGATACAGGCAATGGTAGATGTGTTAAGGTATAGGCAGGGATAGGGTCACTAGGGTACAGGCAAAGGTAGAGGTGCTGGAATATAGACAGGAATAGGGTCACTAGGGTACCGGCAATGATGGAGGTACTGGAGTATAGACAGGTGTAGTGTAATTAGGGTACGGGCAATTGTAGAGGTATTAAGATAAAGACAGGGATAGGGTCGCAAGGGTACAGGCAGTGGTAGAGGTACTGGAGAATAGACAGGGATAGGGTTACTATGGTACAGGCAATGGTAGATGTATTAAGGTATAGACAGGGATAGGGTCACTAGGGTACAGGCAATGATAGAGGTACTGTAGTACAGACAGAGATATGGTCACTAGAGTAAAAGGCATTGGTAGAGATACTGGAATATAGACAGGGGTAGGGTCACTAAGGTACAGGCAATAGTAGACGTACTTGAGTATAGACAAGGATTGGGTCCCTAGGGTACAGGCAATAGTACAGGTACAGGATTATAGACAGAGATAGGGTCACTAGGGTACATGCAAAGGTAGAGGTACTGGAATACAGACAGGGATAGGGTCACTAGGGAACAGGCAATGGTAGAGGTACTGGAGTATAGACAGGGGTAGTGTCATTAGGGTACATGCAATGGTAGATGTACTGGGGTATAGACAGGGATAGGCTCACTAAGGTAAAGGCAATGATATAGGTACTGGAGTATAGACAGGTAGAGGGTCACTAGGGTACAAGCAAAGGTGCAAGTGTTAAGATAAAGATGAATAGGGTCACTAGGGTACAAGCAATGATAGAGGTACTGGAGTACAGACAGGGATAGGGTTACTAAGGTAAAGGCAATGATAGAGGTACTGGAGTATAGACAGGGACAGGGTAACTAAGGTAGAGGCAATAGTAAAGGTACTGGAGTATAGGCAGGGATGGGGTAACTAGGGTACAGGCAATAGTAAAGGTCCTGGAGTATAGACAGGGATAGGGTAACTTGGGTACAGGCAATAGTAAAGGTACTGGGGTATAGACAGGGAGAGGGTCACTAGGGTACAGACAATGGTAGAGGTACTGGAGCATAGACAGGGATAGGGTCACTAAGGTAAAGGCAATGGCATATGTACTGAAGTATAGACACAGATAGGGTCACCAGGGTACAGGCAAAGGTAGAAGTAATGGAGAATAGACAGGGATATGGTCACTAGGGTACAGGCAATGGTAGAGGTACTGGAATATAGACTGGGGTAGTGTCATTAGGGTACAGGCAATGGTAGAGGTACTGGAGTACAGACAGGGATAGGGTCACAAGGGTACAGACAATGGTACAGGTACATGATGATAGACAGGGATAGGGTCACTAGGGTACCGGCATTGATAGAGGTACTGGAATATAGACAGGGGTAGTGTCATTAGGGTACAAGCAATGGTAGAGGTACTGGAGTACAGACAGGGATAGGGTCACTAGGGAACAGACAATGGTAGAGGAACTGGAGTACAGACAGGGTTAAGGTCACTAGAGTACAGACAATTGTAGAGGTACTGGAGTATAGACAATGATAGGGTTACTATAGTGGTAGAGGTACTGGAATATAGACAGGGATAGGGTCACTAGGATACAGGCAATGGTACAGGTACTGGAGTTTAGACAGAGATAGGGTCACTAAGGTACAATCAATGGTAAAGGTACTGGAGTACAGACAGGGATAGGGTCACTAGGGTACAAGCAATGGTAGAGGTACTGGAGATACAGACAGGGTCACCAGGGTACAGGCAATGGTAGAGGTACTGGAGTATAGACAGGTAGAGGGTCTCTAGGGTACAGACAATGGTAGAGGTACTGGAGTACAGACAGGGATAGGGTCACTAGGGTACAGGCAATGGTAGAGGTACTGGAATATAGACAGGGGTAGGGTTACTAGGGTAGAAGCAATGATAGAGGTACTGGAGTATAGACAGAGGTAGTGTCATTAGGGTACAGGCAATGGTAGAAGTACTAGAGTATAGACAGGGAGAAGGTCCCTAAGGTACACACAATGGTAGAGGTAGTGGAGCATAGACAGGGACAGGGTTACTAAGGTACAGGCAATGGTATATGTACTGGACTATGGGCACGGATAGGGTCACTAGGGTACAGGCAATGGTAGAGGTACTGGAATATAGACGGGTTAGTGTCATTAGGGTACAGGCAATGGTAGAGGTACAGGATGATAGACAGGGATAGGGTCACTAGGGTACAGGTAATGGTACAGATAGAGGATGATAGACAGGGATAGGGTCACTAGGGTACAGGCATTGACAGGGGTACTGGAATATAGACAGGGGGAGTGTCATTGGGGTACAGGCAATGGTAGAGGTACTGGAGTACAGACAGGGATAGGGTCACTAGGGTACAGGAAATGGTAGAGGTACTGGAGTATAGACTAGGATACGCTCACTAAGGTAAAGGCAATGGTATATGCACTGGACTATGGGCACAGATAGGGTCACTAGGGTACAAGCAATGGTAGAGGTACTAGAGCATAGACAGGTACAGGCAATTGGTTGAAGTACTGGGGTATAGGCAGGAATAGGGTCACTAAGGTACAGGCAATGGTAAAGGTACTGGAGTATAGACAAGAATAGGGTCACTAGGGTACAGGCAATGGTACAGGTACTGGAGTATAGACAGAGATAGGGTCACTAGGGTACAAGCAATGGTAAAGGTACTGGAGTACAGACAGGGATAGGGTCACTAGGGTACAAGCAATGGTAGAGGTACTGGAGTACAGACAGGGTCGCCAGGGTACAGGCAATGGTAGAGGTACTGGAGTACAGACAGGGATAGGGTAACTAGGGTACAGGCAATGGTAGAGGTACTGGAGTATAGACAGGTAGAGGGTCACTAGGGTACAGACAATGGTAGAGGTACTGGAGTGCAGACAGGGATAGGGTCACTAGGGAACAGGCAATGGTAGAGGTACTGGAATATAGACAGGGGTAGGGTTACTAGGGTACAGGCAATGATAGAGGTACAGGAGTATAGACAGAGGTAGTGTCATTAGGGTACAGGCAATGGTAGAAGTACTAGAGTATAGACAGGGACAGGGTCACTAAGGTACAGGCAATGGTATAGGTACTGGAGTATAGACAGGGAGAGGGTCACTAGGGTACAGACAATGGTAGAGGTAGTGGAGCATAGACAGGGACAAGGTAACTAAGGTACAGGCAATGGTATATGTACTGGACTATGGGCAGGGATAGGGTCACTAGGGTACAGGCAATGGTAGAGGTACTGGAATATAGACGGGGTAGTGTCATTGGGGTACAGGCAATGGTAGAGGTACTGAAGTACAGACAGGGATAGGGTCACTAGGATACAGACAATGGTACAGGTACATTATGATAGACAGGGATAGGGTCACTAGGGTACCGGCAATGGTACAGGATGATAGGGATAGGGTCACTAGGGTACAGGCATTGATAGGGGTACTGGAATATAGACAGGGGAGTGTCATTGGGGTACAGGCAATGGTAAAGGTTCTGGAGTCAGACAGGGATAGGGTCACTAGGGTACAGGAAATGGTAGAGGAACTGGAGTATAGACAGGGATAGGGTCACTAGAGTACATACATTGATAGAGGTACTGGAGTATAGACAGGGATAGGGTCACTAGAGTACAGGCATTGATAGAGGTACTGGAGTATAGACAGAGGTAGTGTCATTAGGGTACAGGCAATGGTAGAAGTACTAGTGTATAGACAGGGACAGAGTCACTAAGGTACAGGCAATGGTATAGGTACTGGAGTATAGACAGGGAGAGGGTCCCTAAGGTACAGACAATGGTAGAGGTAGTGGAGCATACACAGGGACAGGGTAACTAAGGTACAGGCAATGGTATATGTACTGGACTATGGGCACGGATAGGGTCACTAGGGTACAGGCAATGGTAGAGGTACTGGAATATAGACGGGTTAGTGTCATTAGGGTACAGGCAATGGTAGAGGTACAGGATGATAGACAGGGATAGGGTCACTAGGGTACAGGTAATGGTACAGATACAGGATGATAGACAGGGATAGGGTCACTAGGGTACAGGCATTGACAGGGGTACTGGAATATAGACAGGGGGAGTGTCATTGGGGTACAGGCAATGGTAGAGGTACTGGAGTACGGATAGGGTCACTAGGGTACAGGAAATGGTAGAGGTACTGGAGTATAGACTAGGATAGGCTCACTAAGGTAAAGGCAATGGTATATGCACTGGACTATGGGCACAGATAGGGTCACTAGGGTACAGGCATTGACAGGGGTACTGGAATATAGACAGGGGGAGTGTCATTGGGGTACAGGCAATGGTAGAGGTACTGGAGTACAGACAGGGATAGGGTCACTAGGGTATAGGCAATGGTACAGGTACTGGAGTATAGACAGAGATAGGGTCACTAGGGTACAAGCAATGGTAAAGGTACTGGAGTACAGACAGGGATAGGGTCACTAGGGTACAAGCAATGGTAGAGGTACTGGAGTACAGACAGGGTCGCCAGGGTACAGGCAATGGTAGAGGTACTGGAGTACAGACAGGGATAGGGTAACTAGGGTACAGGCAATGGTAGAGGTACTGGAGTATAGACAGGTAGAGGGTCACTAGGGTACAGACAATGGTAGAGGTACTGGAGTGCAGACAGGGATAGGGTCACTAGGGAACAGGCAATGGTAGAGGTACTGGAGCATAGACAGGGATAGGGTCACTAAGGTAAAGGCAATGGCATATGTACTGAAGTATAGACACAGATAGGGTCACCAGGGTACAGGCAAAGGTACAAGTAATGGAGAATAGACAGGGATATGGTCACTAGGGTACAGGCAATGGTAGAGGTACTGGAATATAGACTGGGGTAGTGTCATTAGGGTACAGGCAATGGTAGAGGTACTGGAGTACAGACAGGGATAGTGTCACTAGGGAACAGACAATGGTAGAGGAACTGGAGTACAGACAGGGTTAAGGTCACTAGAGTACAGACAATTGTAGAGGTACTGGAGTATAGAAAATGATAGGGTTACTAGAGTACAGACACTGATAGAGGTACTGGAGTATAGACAGGGATAGGGTCACTATAGTATAAGCAATGGTAGAGGTACTGGAATATAGACAGGGATAGGGTCACTAGGGTACAGGCAATGGTACAGGTACTGGAGTATAGACAGAGATAGGGTCACTAAGGTACAATCAATGGTAAAGGTACTGGAGTACAGACAGGGATAGGGTCACTAGGGTACAAGCAATGGTAGAGGTACTGGAGATACAGACAGGGTCACCAGGGTACAGGCAATGGTAGAGGTACTGGAGTATAGACAGGTAGAGGGTCACTAGGGTACAGACAATGGTAGAGGTACTGGAGTACAGACAGGGATAGGGTCACTAGGGTACAGGCAATGGTAGAGGTACTGGAATATAGACAGGGGTAGGGTTACTAGGGTAGAAGCAATGATAGAGGTACTGGAGTATAGACAGAGGTAGTGTCATTAGGGTACAGGCAATGGTAGAAGTACTAGAGTATAGACAGGGAGAGGGTCCCTAAGGTACACACAATGGTAGAGGTAGTGGAGCATAGACAGGGACAGGGTAACTAAGGTACAGGCAATGGTATATGTACTGGACTATGGGCACGGATAGGGTCACTAGGGTACAGGCAATGGAAGAGGTACTGGAATATAGACGGGTTAGTGTCATTAGGGTACAGGCAATGGTAGAGGTACAGGATGATAGACAGGGACAGGGTCACTAGGGTACAGGTAATGGTACAGATAGAGGATGATAGACAGGGATAGGGTCACTAGGGTACAGGCATTGACAGGGGTACTGGAATATAGACAGGGGAGTGTCATTGGGGTACAGGCAATGGTAGAGGTACTGGAGTACAGACAGGGATAGGGTCACTAGGGTACAGGAAATGGTAGAGGTACTGGAGTATAGACTAGGATAGGCTCACTAAGGTAAAGGCAATGGTATATGCACTGGACTATGGGCACAGATAGGGTCACTAGGGTACAAGCAATGGTAGAGGTACTAGAGCATAGACAGGGACAGGGTCACTAGGGTACAGGCAATTGGTTGAAGTACTGGGGTATAGGCAGGAATAGGGTCACTAAGGTACAGGCAATGGTAAAGGTACTGGAGTATAGACAAGAATAGGGTCACTAGGGTACAGGCAATGGTACAGGTACTGGAGTACAGACAGGGTCGCCAGGGTACAGGCAATGGTAGAGGTACTGGAGTACAGACAGGGATAGGGTAACTAGGGTACAGGCAATGGTAGAGGTACTGGAGTATAGACAGGTAGAGGGTCACTAGGGTACAGACAATGGTAGAGGTACTGGAGTGCAGACAGGGATAGGGTCACTAGGGAACAGGCAATGGTAGAGGTACTGGAATATAGACAGGGGTAGGGTTACTAGGGTACAGGCAATGATAGAGGTACAGGAGTATAGACAGAGGTAGTGTCATTAGGGTACAGGCAATGGTAGAAGTACTAGAGTATAGACAGGGACAGGGTCACTAAGGTACAGGCAATGGTATAGGTACTGGAGTATAGACAGGGAGAGGGTCACTAGGGTACAGACAATGGTAGAGGTAGTGGAGCATAGACAGGGACAGGGTAACTAAGGTACAGGCAATGGTATATGTACTGGACTATGGGCAGGGATAGGGTCACTAGGGTACAGGCAATGGTAGAGGTACTGGAATATAGACGGGGTAGTGTCATTGGGGTACAGGCAATGGTAGAGGTACTGAAGTACAGACAGGGATAGGGTCACTAGGATACAGACAATGGTACAGGTACATTATGATAGACAGGGATAGGGTCACTAGGGTACCGGCAATGGTACAGGATGATAGGGATAGGGTCACTAGGGTACAGGCATTGATAGGGGTACTGGAATATAGACAGGGGAGTGTCATTGGGGTACAGGCAATGGTAAAGGTTCTGGAGTCAGACAGGGATAGGGTCACTAGGGTACAGGAAATGGTAGAGGAACTGGAGTATAGACAGGGATAGGGTCACTAGAGTACATACATTGATAGAGGTACTGGAGTATAGACAGGGATAGGGTCACTAGAGTACAGGCATTGATAGAGGTACTGGAGTATAGACAGAGGTAGTGTCATTAGGGTACAGGCAATGGTAGAAGTACTGAAGTACAGACAGGGATAGGGTCACTAGGGTACAGACAATGGTACAGGTACATGATGATAGACAGGGATAGGGTCACTAGGGTACCGGCAATGGTACAGGATGATAGGGATAGGGTCACTAGGGTACAGGCATTGATAGGGGTACTGGAATATAGACAGGGGAGTGTCATTGGGGTACAGGCAATGGTAGAGGTACTGGAGTCAGACAGGGATAGGGTCACTAGGGTACAGGAATTGGTAGAGGAACTGGAGTATAGACAGGGATAGGGTCACTAGAGTACAGACATTGATAGAGGTACTGGAGTATAGACAGGGATAGGGTCACTAGAGTACAGGCATTGATAGAGGTACTGGAGTATAGACAGAGGTGGTGTCATTAGGGTACAGGCAATGGTAGAAGTACTAGAGTATAGACAGGGTCACTAAGGTACAGGCAATGGTATAGGTACTGGAGTATAGACAGGGAGAGGGTCCCTAAGGTACAGACAATGGTAGAGGTAGTGGAGCATAGACAGGGACAGGGTAACTAAGGTACAGGCAATGGTATATGTACTGGACTATGGGCACGGATAGGGTCACTAGGGTACAGGCAATGGTAGAGGTACTGGAATATAGACGGGTTAGTGTCATTAGGGTACAGGCAATGGTAGAGGTACAGGATGATAGACAGGGATAGGGTCACTAGGGTACAGGCATTGACAGGGGTACTGGAATATATACAGGGGGGAGTGTCATTGGGGTACAGGCAATGGTAGAGGTACTAGAGCATAGACAGGGACAGGGTTACTAGGGTACAGGCAATGATAGAGGTACAGGAGTATAGACAGAGGTAGTGTCACTAGGGTACAGGCAATTGGTTGAAGTACTGGGGTATAGGCAGGGATAGGGTCACTAAGGTACAGGCAATGGTAAAGGTACTGGAGTATAGACAAGAATAGGGTCACTAGGGTACAGGCAATGGTACAGGTACTGGAGTATAGACAGCGATAGGGTCACTAGGGTACAAGCAATGGTAAAGGTACTGGAGTACAGACAGGGATAGGGTCACTAGGGTACAAGCAATGGTAGAGGTACTGGAGTACAGACAGGGTCACCAGGGTACAGGCAATGGTAGAGGTACTAGAGCATAGACAGGGACAGGGTTACTAGGGTACAGGCAATGATAGAGGTACAGGAGTATAGACAGAGGTAGTGTCACTAGGGTACAGGCAATTGGTTGAAGTACTGGGGTATAGGCAGGGATAGGGTCACTAAGGTACAGGCAATGGTAAAGGTACTGGAGTATAGACAAGAATAGGGTCACTAGGGTACAGGCAATGGTACAGGTACTGGAGTACAGACAGGGATAGGGTAACTAGGGTACAGGCAATGGTAGAGGTACTGGAGTATAGACAGGTAGAGGGTCACTAGGGTACAGACAATGGTAGAGGTACTGGAGTGCAGACAGGGATAGGGTCACTAGGGAACAGGCAATGGTAGAGGTACTGGAATATAGACAGGGGTAGGGTTACTAGGGTACAGGCAATGATAGAGGTACAGGAGTATAGACAGAGGTAGTGAAATTAGGGTACAGGCAATGGTAGAAGTACTAGAGTATAGACAGGGGCAGGGTCACTAAGGTACAGGCAATGGTATAGGTACTGGAGTATGGGCAGGGATAGGGTCACTAGGGTACAGGCAATGGTAGAGGTACTGGAATATAGACGGGGTAGTGTCATTGGGGTACAGACAATGGTAGAGGTACTGAAGTACAGACAGGGATAGGGTCACTAGGGTACAGACAATGGTACAGGTACATGATGATAGACAGGGATAGGGTCACTAGGGTACCGGCAATTGTACAGGTACAGGATGAGATGGATAGGGTCACTAGGGTACAGGCATTGATAGGGGTACTGGAATATAGACAGGGGGAGTGTCATTGGGGTACAGGCAATGGTAGAGGTACTGGAGTCAGACAGGGATAGGGTCACTAGGGTACAGGACATGGTAGAGGAACTGGAGTATAGACAGTGATAGGGTCACTAGAGTACAGACATTGATAGAGGTACTGGAGTATAGACAGGGATAGGGCCACTAGAGTACAGGCAATGATAGAGGTACTGGAGGATAGACAGGGATAGGGTCACTAGGGTAAGGGCAATAGGAGAAGTGCTGTAGTATAGACAGTGATAGGGTCACTATGGTACAGGCAATGGTAATGGTACTGGAGCATAGACAGGGATAGGGTCACTAGAGTACAGGCAACTGTAGAGGTCACTAGGGCAGGGTCACTAGGGCATAAGCAATTATAGAGGTACTGGGGTATAGACAGGGTCACTAGAAAAAGAGGCAATGGTAGAGGTGGAATATAGACGGGTAGTGTTATTAGGGCACAGGCAGTGGTAGAGGTATGAAGGTATAGACAGGGATAGGGCCACTTAGGTACAGGCAATGGTAGAGTTACTGGAGTATAGACAGGGATAGGGTCACCTGGGTACAGGTATTGGTAGAGGTACTGGAGTATAGACAGCAATAGGGTCACTAGGGTACAGGCAATGATAGAGGTACTGGAGTATAGACAGGGACAGGGTCACTAGGGTACAGGCCATGGTAGATGTACAGGAGTATAGACAGGCACAGGGTCACTAGGGTACGGGCAATGGTAGAGGTACTGGGGTATAGACAGGGGTAGGGTGACTAGGGTACAGGCCATGGTAGAGGTACTAGAGTATAGACAGGGATAGCGTCACTAGGTAAGAGGCAATGGGAGAAGTACTGAAGTATAGACAGGGATAGGGTCACTAGGGTACAGGCAATGGTAGAGGTACTGGAGTATAGACACTGTAGTGTCATTAGGATACAGGCAATGGTGCAGTTACAGGATTATAAACAGATAGGGTCACTAGGGTACAGGCAATGGCAGAGGTACTGGAGTATAGACAGGGTCACTAGGGTACAGGCAATGGTAGACGCCTTGGTATCTAGGCAGGGGTAGATATACTAGAGTATGTGTAGGAGGTAGAGTTAGTAGGGTACAGGGAACAGTAGAGACTGAGGTAGAGGTATTGGGATTTATCCAAGCATAGGTCACTGGGGTAAAGGCAATGACAGAAGAATTTCGGTATAGGTAGGGGCAGATTCACTAGGGTATAAGCAGGGGCAGAGGTACAAGAATACACATAGGGGAAGGAGCCCTAGTGCATTGGGGTGATAGAGGTATTTCAGTGTAGAAGGAGGTAGGGTTGCTCGGGTATATAAAGGATTGCCATTCCACTGACCCGCCGCCAGCCCTCTAGGAATATATTACCTTGTGCAGTTCTAAGTTTGGATCTCTCTACCTTCTAGCCCCCCCCCCCCCCTCCCCAAATCAGTTTACCTCCTTGCCCCGGAGATCGCCCGTAGAGACCTCCCCCATCCAACCCCCCCAGAGTTCAGAGCATGCCCCACACTCAGTGTGTCCAAAACTAGCCCGAAGAGCCATCTCCTGAGCCAAGAATTATGAATGAAGCACTCTGCACCAGCACTTTAAATAGGTCCACCACGTCACTGGGCCATTCATAACTCTATTAGTGTTTGTTGTATGTATGATGTCGTGTTGCTGCCACAAAACAGATCACTGACATTAAGTGCGTCATTTTTGGTCGCGCTCGTTCCTGAATCAATACACAAATAAACAAAGTGGAAATTAATGGCATGTAGGGAGAGGACAGAAAGGGGAGTGCCCCCGGCCCTAAAACATGACAGGCGAGGTTAGACAGGGAGGGGACAATTATGAGAGTTGCCTCCAGAAAATGAAAATAAGACCAAAAAGCGCCGCATGGATTTTTCTGGGAGTGAAGTAAATTCAGGGGGAAGGATTCCATCCCCAGGGAGGGCTAATCACTTGGCAAAAATCAAGAAAATATTCCCCTTGGCGGATTTCCTTGAGTATGTTTTTACCAGAATGACACACGACCGCTGCAGTGACAGAACCAGGCAAGATATATATGGGAAAAGGGGCCGCTGATGGCGTCACTCGACTCTAAACAAGATGGCGGACACTGTCAGCCACGATGGCCTTGAAATACGACACTTCAAAACATGCCCTCCCCTGGTTACCTGGGGGTCAGTCCACCTCTGACAGGGAGTGGTCTCACATCTTGGAATGCTGTCGCACAGAAGACTCACACTATAAAGTGTAAGCTAAGAAGCCACCAGTGGACACCTAACACCAGTTGACCATGCTACATGGAAGGAAGGACTCATCGTGAGCCACGGCCTCACAATCAACCTCACTTTGATGGCACCACATGACCGGACTCATTTGTTCCTCCAGGTCTCAGCCTGGTCGGCTCATGTGAGGGGTGCCCCCTAAAGGTGACGCGCACAGTCGTTGAGGAACACAAGGCAGTTGTGTTGCCGTTGGCAGCTCCTCCACGGCCCAGGTTGCGCAAGGTTGTCCACCTGGCTCCTGTGGTTTCACACAACCCGCTCGTGGCCAACTTCTGATGTCTGATCTGCCTTGTTGCTCTTTCTCCTGCTTGTTTTTCTTTCGATTGATCCTCTCCACTCCCTGACGAACCCCCCCCACACCCTCCCGCCCACCTACTGGATTTCCTGGTAGTAGAAAAATCCCATTCTAACGGGTGGGTATAAATACCAACGCCCTACACCGAAACCTCATCTTTTTCTGCAACAGAGCTCCTCTCCGCAACCTGCAGAAGAACAACCATCATCTCCATCTTCGGGGCGGGTCAGGTGGACGTCCCGGGACATCTGGTGGGATTCAGGACACCCAGCGGCCAGGACAAGATCGGAGAACCATGAAGTGGATGTTGGCGATCACCTTCCTGGCGCTCTGCGGCTTCACGTTCGGTAAGAAATTGGAATGACACACATCCCAACACAAGACCTTCTGTATCAACGCTCCTAACGGCCTTACCTCTATTGGTGAAATACCTACGATTGCGCAAATGGCGTTCTGCGAATAACCACGCTCTCTCAATCCCCAGATGTAGAAAAGCTAAAATCTTAGATTTCTTGGCTCCTGATGGTGGAGTAGGTCACCTCTCACTCTGCAAAAAGAATCCAACCTGTCCAAGTTCAGGAAAACCCTTAAACCTGGCTTCTAGGTCTATCCCTTTGGAAGTGGGTCTTAAGGATTGAGGACTGTTTAAAACCATCAATTTTAGGGATCTGTGTTTGCGCTTTATAAATTCCCACACATATAGATCCTTGGACATAGAACCTCCTTGGACGTCTGCAAAGAAGGCCCCCTTGAGCTCCAAAGGATACCCATGGACCACTGATCTCTGGAAGAGTCAGGTATGGCCCAGTTCTGATATCCATCTCAAATATGGGGCATCTAAATACTCAAGGGTATAACAGTAGTTGGAAAAATATTTAGGTACCTCAAGGATGTTAATAGAACGTAGGAAGAAGAGGAGAGATGTGAGAGAGACCTTTAACTACCTCTTGCTATACATACAGGAAAGGAGGTAGGGATGAGAGAGGCATTTAAATCCCTTATTCTATATAAACTGGGAAGAAGGTACAATTGAGAGAGACAATCATATACCTCATGGTATATATAGACCGAAAGAGACATTTAAATGCCTCATGGTATATATGCACCAAGAGAGAAATGTAAACACTGCACGCTAAATACACGGGAGAGAAAGTTGAAATGAAAGAGACACTTAATTTCCGAATGGTACATATATTGAGGGGACGGTAAGTGGGAATTATGAGAGGAACATCGTAGAGGTCACTTGATATGAGAGAGACATTAACCTACTCCATTGCTATGGGTACATGAGGGGATGGAGACACCAGATGTACAGATAACAACCTCGTGAGTATGATTTCAGGATGAGAACCAAAGAAGACGGTGAGAGAAACCATATGCAGATCACAGCAGGGGAGGATCATAGGAGAGAAACTTTAATAAAAACTGCATAGAACTTCATACAGGAGAGCAGAGATATAAGAGAGACATTAAATACAACATGGGTATAACATCGGAAAGCAGTGACAGGGGAGATGGGAGGGGGACAATAAAATGCTGATGACTAAGAATACGTGGTAGGAGCTTAAGGAGAGATATGTAAGAGACACTGACTACCTTACACATATAAGTACAGGTGGGAACAGAGGGGAGATGTGGGAGAGACATGTAATACTGCACAGACAGAATGCAGGAGAGGAGAGAGACTTTTAAATACCCTGGTACAAACACACACTAGACTAGAGGGTGGCAAGAAGAGACAGTAGAGAGACTAGTGAAACGAGGGTGGGAGCAGATGGGGGCCACCATGTGTCATGGAGACAGACACCACTTTCAAAGCCTGAACTTTCCTTGATTTTCAAACGTGACACCCAATGGGCTCAAATGAAGAAATGAAACTACAACCCCCAGAATGCACTGCTGTGAAAAAATGAAAACCAAACTGCTCGATATTGAGTCACAAAGTATCACTAGGGACATATGAGTGAGGCATCCAGGGAGGGTGTAAGACCTAGAGGGTTTGGAGAGACCCAGAGAAGAGGAAACCTCCTAAGAGCAACGACAGAGCTGGAGACCTGCTGGGCCTGCGGTTAGGCAGCAGAAAAGGGGACAGGCGGGGTCCTTGTTTTCGAGCTCCTTTGGAAACACGTTGAGCACAGGGATACAATGGCAGCATTGTTAATATTAACTAGTTAATTGGGGTCGGAGGAGGGAGGGGCGCTGGGTGAAGATAGAGCCAAACAAGAGTAGGCTTCGGCGCCCCAGGCGAAATACGGTTTCTTTTATTTGCTGGAGCGCTCCCCATGCCCTGTAAAATGTAGTGTTTTACCTGCCTCAGGAACTTGGCACCATCAGCAGCTGACGTCATAAGGCTGCGCCTCGTGGAAGTTCTGGTATTGAGTGGGATGTGATCGGATAGACAGGTGGGTGTCCAGGAAGAGACAGAAAAGCGAGAGAAGGGAGGAGAGCAAGGGAGCAGAAATGGGGGCTGGGACACTGAAGGGTGCTCAGGGAAAAGAGGAGTCGTAGAGGAGGAGCGGCGACAGGGGCAGTGAAGGAGAAAGACAGAACAGTGTCAAAGAGAGAAAACAGGGATGACAAAAGAACCTGCAAGAGGGAGATAAGCGGCGAGGAGAGTATGAGGGTGCACTGGTTGAAGCGCATTAAAAAAAGTATGAGAACTGTCATACTGCACGCCATGGGGTGGGGTCAGCAAGAGTGGGTCGCGGTCAGAGGCGTGGCTAGAAAAAACAAAATATTCTGCAACTTTTTTCGATGTTTCACCTTTAGGTAACAGCTTAAATGAAAAATAAATTCAAGCTAAGTTAATCAGTGGGAAATGCACTACAGTACATTATGAAACCTGTATTAGTTATTGCACTGCAGCGGTCTGTGTCTGTAACCAAAGTGCCAGAGAATTGAGTCCTGGTTGGTGCAGTGGAGAATAGTGAATTGTGTATGTTTAACGCTACGAGGTCTTAGTCTGTGACAGAAAACTGTGAATATCTAAGTCATTTTTTTAAGCTTGCATTACACACAGTAAAAGATAGGCTGCTACAAAATGTGCAAAAAGGTGTAAGGTAAAAAAAGTATTTCCCAAATATAGATTTTAGTAATACCCAGCCTATAGACAGTGCAAATAGTTTTCATGACTGTCTTTTAGAGGCACACACTTCACAGCTTACCTGGAAACTCCCTTGCAGTTCCACTCAAAAATAATAAATCTTTGTCAACAAATAGCTTCAAGTGATTCTCTCAATTAAAGCCAATTCTGGCTTCCAAGCACCCTTTACAATTGCAGATTAACCAGTTGCACACATTTAAGTTTCTTTCAGGGAAGCAGGCACCCTGGCAGTAAGGCCTGTTTAGCTGTCTGCCCCTCCCTCAGTTTCATAGCACAGCAGGCTCCCTGCCTTACACTTCAGCTGAAGCATTTCAACTCTCGCAATTAACCGTCCTGGGACAGTTCTCTTTTCACATAAAATAGGGGAACTGTTTTTCTTAAAATAAAAAAGTATGGGCCCATGGTGCTCCTCGGATCCCGCCCACTTTCACCTCTGTGTGCGTAAATGAAAGAGGCATGAGTTGAAATCAAGAGGTACAGTCTTGGTAGTCAGGAATTCCACCGACCACGGGATCCGGGAAAAACTTTGGGTGTTGGCACTTATTCTTTTACAAATTAAACACTGCATTTAAATGGTCTTTATTATCTAAAAGGGGCGGGGGAGGAGGGGGTGTGTGGGTGTGTGTGTGTCAGTGTGTGTGTCAGTGTGTGTGTGTCAGTGTGTGTGTGTGTGTCAGCACTTCATCAAGTCATTTCCCCATGAACAGCTACTTTGCAGCAGAGGTTCCTAGTTTTGCATGAAGTGCTCTCTCATTAGCCCACCCTTGAAGAAAACCAGAACATCTTGGATAGTTACCACCAGTCAATCTCTAAATGTATCGAATCACAAGAAAATCATGGAACGGACGGTTACAAGACAACTCCAAGCACAAGTGGAACTAAAGACCCGATTTAGAGTTTGATGGGCGGGTTACTCCGGAGTTTGACGGGTTATATCCAATGGCACTTGTTATATGGCGCACTGGATATCCATCACGTTTGTGACAAAGTAACCCATTCGCCAAACTCTAACTCAGGCCCTAAGTCATCAACTCCACTTATGAATGAGGCACACATTGAAGGGTTTCATTGCACTTGTGTCCCGGCATCCAGCCACAATAAAGGTCGACCATCTGGGGGCCTTCTTATTGGTCTTAATGTAGCGACTGGTGGTAGCTATAAGATACTTCCAACAAACAGCCCTAACTTCCAAGTAATACTTTTTAAGAGAAGAGTCTCTCTTTATTTGGTTAACTTTTACAATAATGATTTTGCATCAGTCCCCAACAAGAGTTTTATTGAGCTTTTTGATTTTATTTCCAATCTAGATTACCAGGCATCCGGTTGGAATACTATTGGGATTATTCTGGCTGGGGATTTTAATGCAAAATTTTATGACAGGCATTGTGTCACGGAACCACACACTACGGGCCCTTCTTTTCGCAGGGGAGCGGAACTGACAGCTCTATTGAGCTCGCTCAATTTAGTTAATGTCATGGAGCAGTTGGGTACATCTCATGCCACCAATAACCATCACCCGACCTTCAGAGGCAGGGGACATTCGTCCGTAATAGACTTTGTTTTCATCTCTCCTCTATTGACGGATTATTTAATTACTGCAGAGGTTGTTGCCACTATTCAGGGGGATCACAACCCCATTAGAACCGCTTTCAGATTGGCACCCCGACACATGTTCCCAATTGAATGCGGGGCTAAAGATTTAACTCCATCTACCGACAACCTAACACTGTCATGGAGGGGTATTGATAATGGGGATCTGTTTAAATTACTTGTGAAGGACAACTTACCCCATATTACCTCCTGCTTGTCATCTGAAGCTCCCCATCAGGAGGTAGTTGGTGGTTTTTCTAAACTCTGTCAGGCAGTTAAAACTCTTCTGTTAAAGCCCGTTTCCTTGAAGAAACCGGGCCCTAGATGGTTTGATTCTGCATGCTCTGCTGCCAACAGGAACTTGCGTATGGCTTTGTCAGCTGACCCCAGGTGTTCCCATGATGTAATACAGGCTAGACAGATGTATAAACTAGCTATTACTAACCGGAAAGAGGCACTCGTAAGGGATCGTTGGGAAGCCCTATCGCAGGCTGCTACGGAAAAAAGGGGTAACTTATTTTGGACTGCTGTAAGGGATCTTAGATCCATGGGACAGCTATTAACACCAATTAGCTGCACAATCTCGAGCCAGTCCTGGGAAAATCATTTTTCAAATATTTATGCCACCCCGCAGGGAGAGATTGAACAGCTGGAGTATAGCCCCCAACACTCTTCAAATCACACTCCCTGAAATAGAAGAGGCTATCCATCAGTCTATCGGGAATAAAGCCCCTGGCCCGGATGGGTTACCGATTGATATTATCAAATGGATCCCGGATTTCTGGGCTCCCCTTCTCCTGAATGTTTTTAACCATTGTATGTTGGGCCCGCTCCCTGATACTTGGGCAAAAGTATTATAGTTCCAATATTTAAAAGGGGGATAGGTCGCAGCCCATTAATTACAGACCAATATCGTTGATTGATAACACTGTTAAAATACTGGGCAGAGTCCTATATAACAAGATCCTGGAATGGTCAGAGGAATATGGCATTTTAGAGCGTTGCCAGTTAGGCTTTCGTAGGAAGGTTGGTACCATCGAGCAATGTCTGAACCTCAGCCTTGTGATTGGGAAATATACCATTGCTCGTAAAACTCCCGTCTACCTGGCCTTCATGGATTTGTCCTCAGCTTTTGATTTTGTCAACAGGTCAAAGCTGTGGGCCATCCTGTTGGGCCATGGTTTAGACGCTCCCTGGTTCATTTCCTGGCTTATCTTCATAAGGACCTTCAGGCACAAGTGAGAATTGGTAGAGGGGTGAGGTTTCAGGGCCTATCAAGGTAGGAAGGGGGTCAGGCAGGGATGCGTTCTGGCCCCCTTCTTTTTATTATTTATATTAATGGCCTGAACAAATCATTGATAGGTGCAACCAAAGATGTGCCTATGATTAACGGCAAACCTTTGCCGGTGTTACTTTATGCTGACGATGCGGTGCTTATAGGTCGCACCCCAAACTCATTGCGCATTTTAGTACAGTCGTTTGTTAAACATATGGACAGTCTGGATTTAAGAGCTAATTTAAAAAAATCATTTTTAATGTCTTGTGGCCCACAAAAACGCTCCCTTACCTCTATCTCCGTTGGCAGCCAAAAATTAATATGCACTGGTAAATTCCCCTACCTTGGTGTGGTCTTTGCTGCGAACGGCTCCTGGACTGAGCATCTTTCTCAGTCCAGGAGCAAGTTCTCAAAGACCATCAATTCCATTTTTAGCTTTCCCCGTCCCAAGAACACTGGCGTTATTTTAGCTATCTTAAAAAATTTTAAATTGCAATGCGTCCCAGTAGCTACTTATGGAGCGGAGATTTGGGGCACCACAAACAGTTCCTGCATTCAGCGGGAAGAAAACAGATTCTGCAGGAAACTGTTGGGCGCCCCAATCTCGACATCTCATTATGTTTGCCATAAAGAATTACATTTAAATTATGTCACTGATTTTATACGTGCTCGCCCGGCTCTCTTTTGGCTGTCTGTCTGGAAGAATGAGGAAGCTATTCTGACTAGAGATATCATCATGGACTGTTTGAAGTGTGAGAAAGGGATGGATATCCCCTGGCTATCCGGAGTTTATCAGAGCTTATGCAGAATTAATCAGGGTTGTATTTTTAGAAACCCTTGTAAAGCTGAAACACTACGGAAAATAGATCTTAGGAATGCACTTTACCTATTTTACAGTACCGAGCGCATAGCTCAGGAATCACAGAAAACCCTTGTCTCTAGTTATATGTCACTAGTTCAATATTGTTATCCCCTACCAAACTACCTCACCTTACCTATGAGTCACTGGGAAAGAAGTCTGTTATTCCGTCTCAGAGCAGGGACACTCAAGTTTGTATTATGTTTTCCCCTTGGTGATCATCCCAAAATTGATTTGGTACCCTGCCCATGTGACGGAATTAGCGGACAGACAACCCTGCACTTTTTATTCTTTTGCAAATATTATATGAAATATAGCAAGGGGACACTCTATCCCTATTTTAAAAAAGGAAACCTGTTAGCCTGGATCTGGCTTATACAAGCATGCTTGGTATGATCGATGAGGAGCTTGTATTCCGCTTAAGTACTTTTCTGAGAGCTGCGATCCGGGCACGTCAGTCCATGTCAGACCCTTGAATTCTTAACTGTGATTGGTTATGTTGTAAATAATGCATTTTATTCATCATATTTTAAGATGTGAAATTGTGTCTGATAATTTTAACAGTTTTTTATGGTTGTACTTTTATGGATATACTGCCTATCCGAATAAAGATTATGAATTGAATTGAATTGAATTATGAATGAGGCTTTCTGCCCACCCCTGGCAGTGATCTATGTAGAGCTGCCAAAGAAACTCATGGACAGGCTGCCAAGCCCATAAAATCAGGCAGCTAGAATGTACCTCAAACCCAAACACACGCCCACATTAAACAAGCCCGAAAGTTACTCCAGTGACTCCTGGTGCTCTCAAGCATCAAGTTCAAAGTCCCTGGTGACCACAATTGGGGAAAACCCACTGTGTGCCAAATGTACATCTGCAGTCACTGACTGCACACCGGAAGGGCCCATGGACCATAGCCCACTCACAGCCTGGAGGCTGGGCCTGGGAGTCCAGCGCGGGGCCATTGAACCCTGGACTGAAGGAAGTGCAAACCACATGCGCTCCAGGAACCAGCTGAAGACCCAACGATTTAAACAAGCATTTTCAATGCAATCGGTCTCACCTTTGGGACCTTATATGTATTTAGCTATGCAGCACATTAGCCTAGGTGCTGAAACATCTACTGTTCTTTAACATGGAGAGAAAGTAAGCACCAAACTGCAGGAAATGGTATAGTCCAAAGCTCTGTTTTTAATATAAAATCTGGGCCTTCGGTGGTCATATCACTGAAAATACATGATTTGAAAAAAATATTATTGTCTAAGGGTGCTCGTGAAAGACAATTTCTATGGACTGGAATCTAGAGAATGCTAAAGTGATTCTGGTATTTTACTGACCTCTGCTGCAAACATAACTAATATTTTGATTTGGAAACCACCACTAAACAATCTGAATATGAAGGAGCCCTGCAACCAAACTGAAGAGTAGTCAGATTCCACTGTGCCCATTTGCAGAAAGGCAGGTATTATCGAAGTCAGGAAACAACCCTTTGTTGGAAATGTTCATCCATGTGCACTGAAGAGAAACCACAAAAAACTGGTAATAAACTTGAATAAATTGATAATGTATATTTGCATTCCAGTACAAGAGTACTACACGGCAGGCGGTTTTAGAAAGTACCTTAGAAAAATCCATCCCAAACAAACGGTTTTGCTATTATAATATAAGAGGCTACTACCCACAAAATCCATTTTAACAAAAAGTGGTGACTATAAAAAAACAAAATTGGAGACCATGATTGGTCAACATCTCAAAATTGTGAAGCATGATGCTTATTGGTTGCAAATCAGATGACGAAATAAATTATATTTTTTCCACTAAAAATTTGGCAAAAGGGCCTCCCGAAATTTAAAATCGTGATTTTAAGACAATCTACAAGGACTACAAAACTGTACTCCATCACATACATAAGCCAAACAGCCACACGTTGATAACAAAGCGCCCGCACACCAAGTTTGACTGGTGTAATTTGACAAAAGTTATGGAAACCTCATTCCCACAAAAAAAATACATAAAAACCACCAATCTATGAAAGACCTTTAATGGGCCATCAGGACGAGCAGGCAGCAGATATCCACGACCAAGTTAGCTGAGACATCCACCGGGATTCCAGACCAGTTCGTTGGTGGTGGGACGTTAAGAACCGAAGGGTGTCCTATTGAAAAGGTAAAAGTAAAACCTACTTGATGCCTTACCTAGTTCTTTTATCAAGTCCTTCAGCGCTTGCCATTTTACGACAAGTGGGATGTTTGAAATGAAAATCTTGTTTCTCCGGTGAGGCTGGCTGTACAGTTCAAAGCGGTTGAATTTATTGACACTTCTCTCTTTTCTTCTACCATTTTGGTTTGAGCGGTCATTTTCACTGCAAAAAAAATAAAAATAAATAATAAGTGGTCAGCTGAAGAAACAAATAGCCAATGCGACCAAGTGATACAGGACAGCCAATCAATGTTATGGAGAATAAAATTACCATACATTACAATGTATGTAACCTCTGAAAGGCATACAAAATAACTAACAAACCGCTTAAAAATAAAAATCGGCGAGACACATAGGCATGTAGCATGTCACTCTCCAACTGGATGAAAGAGGAAGCAGAAATTACTACAACAGCACAGACCCTTGGCACCAAATGCTGGACAAAGATGGTCACAAGAGCGTTTTGTCCGCCGCCAGTGTACATAAATGCCAACATTTAACAAGTGGGAGATTTAAAAAATATATATATTGGAATACTCCCCCCCTCCTTTACAAACATTAAAACAGGGGCAATTTAATGGCTTTAAACATAGCAGCCAGCACTACAAAGCGTAGCAGAGTAAGCCATTCCTGAACCCCCTACTCCTGGAGGCTAAGGGGGGGGCACAATGGGAAGAGGTGTGGCGCAACGGCCAGGGCGACTGACTCCGGATCCTGGGGCTCACGGTTCGAACCCCGGCGCCGGCGGCAAGTCAGCCCAGCACCATGTGACTCTGGGCGATAGCTCGCTTAATCTTCCCGACGGACCTCAGCGCCGGGACACCTCTCCGGAGGTAGCTGTGCACTTTACAAATACTGGACATTTACATTTTACAATGCGTGCGCCAGTGAGCACATCCTTCAAGGGCCGTTAGGGTGGGGATAGCTTGTTAACGCAGCGAATCAGCTGTGGCAGCAGATACACATCAGTATTACCTGCTCTAAGCGACCTGAAGATGTAAAGGTTTCCGCAATCTAAACCCAACAAGGACCACTCCTGATCAACGGGGGTCACGTCACAAAATCCCCACGCATTCAAAACCCACACCAACCACAGAAAAAAGGGGAGATTTTTCCAACAGCCTCCTGCCGAATCCCTCCCCCAAAGGCTCTGACCTAGAAGACCCGTTTCCTTGCAATCCCCTATGCTCCCCAGGCCTCTCCGCCGCTGGATCCCACCTCTGCTGGCCCGCAGTAGACACTCCGGTTCTTGACTTCTGGCCAACGCCCAGACACAAATTCGGTTATGATTTTCTTAACGTTACTTCTGCGGCACCGGGAGTTCAGCCACCCCGAACATACCG
This sequence comes from Calotriton arnoldi, assembly GCA_963921515.1. Lineage (NCBI taxonomy): Eukaryota > Metazoa > Chordata > Amphibia > Caudata > Salamandridae > Calotriton > Calotriton arnoldi. Next base: position 389,402 of record CAWUFW010010551.1, read on the forward strand.
CTGTTTATTCTACCCGTACCGGCTCTCGAACCAGGGCAATACCTTTCTATCGGGTAGAGGGCCCCTCATCAACATTTTGGTTGCAGCTGTACCTGACCTGCAGTCTTCGTTGGCACTATTTATCCCGCAGCCCTGGTCCAACCTTTGACCCGGTCTATGCTCCAGACTGCCCCTCAGGCTACGCTCCCTTATAAATATTTGTGAGGCGGCTTTCTCCATCAAACCTTAAAGCCTCGTCACCAGAAGGCCAGCTGCAACCCCTACCTTTTTATTTACCCAGCTGCCCTCCATTCCCCCGAGTCTGGCTACATTTCAGTCACCTCACCTCTTCACGCCAACCTTGGCCCCTTTGCTCTCGCCTTTGCCGTCGGACGCCATTTCCTGCCTGTTCCGTTTAGAGATCAGAAGGTAAAATGGAGGAATAAACGCGCGAGGCACAAAGAAGAAGCCGCTGCGAACTCTGGGAAGGCGAGAGTTACGTCACAGAGAAAGGGGAGTGGAAACACAGTAGAGAAACACACAAGACGATCATTTGTACTAAACAAGCATTTGCAATGCAATAGGACTCGCATTTACGCGAGACCTATTGCATTGCAAACGAGAGTGCGGGCGGGCGACAAGGTACGAACGGGCGGGGGCGGGCGAGAAGGCATCAGACTGCGGGAGGGGGGCACGGAAAGAAAGTAGTCTGTGCAGTAAAGAGGCCAGTAGCCATGGAAGGACACAAATGACGACATGGCCGTCATAAGGAGGGACTAACAAGCCTACAACCAATCGGAAGGCAGCATTTAAGACACAAGCCAATGAAAATGATGGGCGGAGAGTGGGCGGAGCTTCCACGAAGCTTCCATGCTATACTGAATACTGCATGCCTCGCAAAGCGAGCAGCGCATGCGCTGCAACGCTAGGCTCGACATAAACATTGAGCAATTCCCACAAAGAGGAGAGGTCGCCAATGAAAAATGATTGTTATTGGCCCACGCCCAACTGGAACCTCCTGTACCTGCCTTCACATAGACTCGTTCTACACCGCAGGGCACTGAAATAACAAAAAGGTGAAGTGAAGCGCTAGATATAAATTCTAAAAAAATTATGAGAGTTGGTTAGTTGTCTGCGTGCAGCTCGGTTAATCCTGTGTGGTAGATCTTTGTGTGTTCTGTAGTTCGGATCCATCAGCTGGCTGTGTGCACCTCAGTTTATCCTGTGTCTGTGCAGCTCAGGTTATCCTGTGTGTAGGGTGCTGCTCATGTACTTGTGTCTGGCAGGCCTTTGTGTGCTGTGCAGTTCAGCTCTGTTACCTGTCTGTGTGCAGCTCAGTTTATCCTGTGTGTAGGGTGCTGGCCGTTTATTTGTGTCTTCCGATCACTGTTTGTTCTGTGGTTCATGTCTATTAGCAATAGCTGGCTGTGTGCAACTCGGTTTTCTTTGTCTTGGGCACTGCTCATGTACTTGTGTCTGGTAGCTCTTTGTGTGTTCCCTAGTTCAGCTCTATCAGCTGTCTGTGTGATGCTGTTTATCCTGTGTGTAGGGTGCTGGGTGCCTGTCATTCACTTGTGTCTGGTAGATCTTGGTGTGTTCCGTAGCTCAGGTCTATCAGCTGTCACTGTGCGGGTATTTGGTTAGAAGGGGGTGCAGGCTGGTTGGGGGTGTATGCATGTCTTCATTGAATCAGGTGTGCCGGTCTTTGGTGAGTGCCTGCAGCTCGTTCATTTGTGGTTGTGCCTAGGAGTGCTCCAGCGCACAGAGGATGGGGGGCCAGGCATGGTCAGATGGTGCTGGGGAGCTGGGCGATGGGCACAGCCTGGAGGGCAGACACTGGCGGTGTTTGAGAAAAAGAGCGGTGCCAGGCAGTGAACTGTTTGAGGGCGCTGCTGATGACGTTTGCCAAGGTCATGTTATGAACCAAGACAGGCCACCTGTTGGCAGCAGAGGGCTGTAGGTCTGGATGTGGTCTGCGGGGGTGATTTCGTAAAGAGATGAATAAGTGTATATTGAAGGAGGACTTCGGGGCATATTAGCAAGACCCACGTTAAAATTATCGCCGTTTTAGCGGCAGGAAACTGCCGCTAAAGCGGCGATAATGGGCTTGCTAATATGCGTTATGGAATTCAATAGAAGCCCAGGTTAGATGTCCTGCACATCTAACCTGGGCTTCTATTGGAATTCTATACACGCATATTAGCAAGCCCATTATCGCCGTTTTAGCGGCAGTTTCCTGCCGCTAAAGCGGCGATAATTTTAACGTGGGTCTTGCTAATATGCCCCTTCATTTTTTAATTGTGTTTTATCTCGTGTTTTTGTAAAGTGCCACTTTCTACCCTCGGGTGGCCTCAGGGCACATTGAGTTGAAGGTCCATATAGGGACTGTCGGGTACCACAGTAATGCGGCTACCCGCGGCCCCCGCAGGGGGCCACCCTAAACGGGCGGCCCCTTTAGTGCCATTTGGGCACTTCCCCACCCCCCAATGATGTGCGGGACTCAAGGAGGAGTCCCCCTACCAGACGCGTCACTTCCGGCACGCAGAGGAGGTGGGGAGGTATTTATGCCTCCCCCGGCCATCTTGGCGTCCTCTTTGCGCCGGACACGCCGTCTGCAGGTCGTCGCCGGGTTCCGCGTCGCGTTTGGTGGTGAGTCTGGGCCAGTTGGGGCAGTTCCTTTAAACAGTCTTTTGGGGGCTAGATGCCCCTGCCCCACCCAGGTGTTCCAATTCTGCGCCTACTGTGTGGCGCGGTACGTCCCGTTATGGAGTCGGGCTGCGTGGCAGGAGATTGGTTCCTGCCGGTGGAACAGTTGTCAGGCCTGGGGGGTGGCTTTAACCATCCCAGATCCCGTTTTGTGGTGGCAGAAGGGCGTGTCCGTGGGATTTGTTTCGCCGTCGCTCCGACCGTCTATACCCATTTGGGTGGTCTTGGGGAAATCGCATGCTCCCCCTCCCTCCCCAACCTTTGTGGGTGCCCAGTTGGCAGGACAAGCCCCCCTGGGGCAGTAGATGTGTCCCCGCAACAGAGTTGTTGTGGTCCCGCACGAAGGGGCTGCGAAGGAGCGGCATGGTGGCCCAGGGCGGGTGACACGAGTCCAACAATCTCGCCGGTGCAATCCCTTCCCCCTCCCCCACGCACACATCCGCTTTGTGTTCCCTGTCTGGGGCAGTCAGTAGAGGCCGGTTTGCTCCGTTGTTAGAGCGTGGTGCTAATTACACCGAGGTCGCGGGCTCCCCCCATACGGGCCAATGTGTACTCTTCTAGGCCCCAGTATTTGAATTTGCGGACTATAAGGGCCGGGGCCTTTATGGTCCGCAGTGCCAGGGAGGACCTGGGTTCGAGCCCTGCAATGACGCTGGTGCGCAGGCCCTCCATGGTTCAGGGCACGGAGCGCTCACGGGTCGGACAGAGGCCGTTGGGGAGGGAAAGAGCTGCTGTCCGGGCAGCCTGGCCAGTAGTAATCTGCGCCGTTGCCTGGGGATGCCGGGCCGGTGTCCCTTCGTCGACATTGCAGAATGAAGGACTAGAGCGGGCCCTGCGGACGCCCGGCGGCTGAAGTAGTCTTGGCTGTTGGTGACAATCCATGTGACCGGGATCCCTCCAGCATGGGTCACCTTGTGAGCTTATTCCTTTGCCCAGATTCTCAGACAGCCCTTGCCCACGTCGCTCGGTGGAAGGCCTGTTGCTTGGCCCTCCCGGGTAGCCTGCCGTGCTTCCTGCTGTTGCGGGCACCACGTGGTGGACTGTGCACTACCGCACAGGTCGTGATGGTGAGTCGCCGTGGGTGACTCCTTGTGCATCTTCCCTCCCCTGCCTTCTCCAGCTCGTCTTGGTGGCAGCGGCGCACCGGGTGGCCGTTGCGGGTCACGGGACGTGCGGCTTGCGCCAGGGGGCCCGTGCGCGTTTCCACTGTCCCGCAATGCCGTGTATACCGGGGGCTTGCTGACTGGACAGAACGGGGCAGTGCGAACGGACGGCAGCGCCTCGAGGCTGTGAATATACCGATGCAGGGGCCCTCGTCTTGCCTGTGGGGCACGGAGCACAGGCTGGCTCTTATGAGGGGCAGAGGGCCTCACCCGTGCCCTTGCCAGTGGCGGGCAGGCGGTGCATTCTGGCCTGCTTGGGGCTGCGAACCGGGCGTCGGAATCGTCGATATTGCCGATCCAGCAGCAAGGGCCTGTTTCCCTCAGTGGGAGGACGGACTACCTTCCTTTACCTTGAAGGGGTACATTGGTGAAGTCATCTTGTTGAGAGGGGATTGTAGACGACGGAGATTTGGCATCACGGGCATTTGAGTGCCTCGGCCCAGACTGTGATGCGCCTGGGAGATGTTGTTCAGGTCGGGTCACTGGAGCATTATTAGAGGTATTAAGTGGGTCTGTTATGCAAATGCAACGTTAGCCTCCGGCTTCGCTCATTTGCTGGTTTAGCATTGCCCGATTGACACGTAGCCGGGGCTAGTAATTGTATGCTTGGTGGGGGGACAACTGGGCAACTTTTGTGCATATGCGGGGTCGAAGCTTTCCATTGAAATTTAAAGCAGCGGCACGCCGGGCGCGTTCAGCCGGGGCAGGTAAAGTTACCTCGTCCAGGATAATAAGGACAACGCATAGATTAACGGCACAAGCACTATCCATTGTCCATCAATTGAGTTGTTTGCTAGAGCAAAGGTCGAACAGGGTTGAGCACCCAAACGTGAGGCTCCTCTCTCGGGACGCCTCTTGCCGGTCCCAGCATGCGGCTAGGTAGTCTTCAGCACAAGGCGCCCACAGTGTGGTCATTCGAACATCACTGCGGGGCACTGGAGGATGATAACGATCACGCTTTGCATGTTATGTCCCCCTCCCTGGCGGGGCAGAGGGTGCTGCGGAGTGGGAGGCGTGGTGTCCTTACGCGTGTGTGGTTATGCAGCGGTGGGAACCGGGGGTCCAGGGTTTGATCCTCGGGCGGGGCTGGAGGCGCATCCTAGGGGGTGCAATACATGGTGTTGTGTGTATGTGGCGCAGCGGGTTGCGCGCACCCCTTCCACCCCGGTACTGCACGTAGGGCCCCTAGAGGTGGGGAGCGTGGTGCGGATGCTGTGGCTCGAACATGGATGGGCCCGCCCTTGGTTCTGTGGTCCAAACGGGTAACTCAGATTGTTTTTCCTGCTCTTTTTATGTCTTTACTTTTCAGCTAAATTTCTGTCAGACACTCTGCTCCCCTCTCCCTGCACCGCTAACTGTGTCTGGGTAAAACTCCCAAATCGAATCTATAATATGCTGTTGCTGCAGACGATAGTGCAAGTATCTGTTTGTGTCTGTGGCGTCATTTCTGAGCAGCTCTGGTAAGATCTAGAAGCAGGCAATGCCTCATGTTTTAGGCGAGCATTCTCCTTAGAACGGTTGTGGAGCGCATTCCTTCCCGCTCAGCCGCGTTGTATTGTGGAAATCACATTTGTCTGTTGGGGGCATCGCTGCTCCGGTTTCTCAAAGCCGCGCCTTGTACTCTTTCACCGGTGGTGTGCATATTGGTTAGCCTTCAATGGATGTGTTCGTTCGCAATAATTTCACTCAACCGGCAAGTGATTGCAGTTATGGGAATCAAAGGCGGCGCTTGGCGGCAACTCAAGCTAAGACTTATGGCTTCAGGGTTTATTGTTCAGTGACGCTGCCATAATCACACAGGTTTTCCCCGGTTGGTGTCGTGTCGTGACGAGCACGGCCGTGGCTCTGATTCGTAACCAGTTCATTGAATGGCAAATGCAAAACATGAATCATGTTGTTTGACGGCGGCTGAGATTCGTGGATTCACGGCCGCCACCACGTTGTGGGGTGGTCGGCCTGCTTGCATGGCTGTGCCTCTACCTTGAGGGGGTACATTGGTTGGAGTCCTGGTTGGGATCTCGATCTACGCGAGGGGGCTTGTGCACATCACCGTGCAAGGAAAACGGCTCTGTCATGGCATCTTTAAAAATTATTGACTAATAATTATGCAGCACCAAGGGTGGGTTCCCGGATGCAGTCAGATTGGTAACCCTTACAAGGGGGCAATAAGGGTAGTGGGACTGAGCGAGTAAACCTTGGTCCGTGATGCAGGCCCGAGTAATTGTGTGGCGGTACTAAGTACCTTTAAGCGGTCAGCTGGCACATTAGGATAGTTGTGCTGACTATGTAATGTAACTGGCGCTCATGTATAGCGTTTCAATACCTTGGCATTTACATACACGTTACATTGGTGTAATTAATATGTATTTATTAATGCGCGTTAGATTAACGCTATGAATGGCGGATCGGATCTGCCTTCAGTTGGCGTCGCGGTGTCTGCCTTGCCCTGTTTATTGGCTGGCGCAGCACTTGGTCATCAGTCTGTACCCTTGTACTGGAGATCATCCAGGGAAAGGGGCACATTAGGGCTGAGTCACCCCAGAATATGTACAAACTGGCACGCGGTGCGTTAGGGTTTGTACCACACAGAGCTGGGGGTGTCTCAGTGGGCACACTCACTGGCCGTGCATTGTGCTTTGACCGGTTTGTTTAATCTTTTCATAAGGAAGAGATATGTGGGGTATCTAATTGCTCACAGCATGGCACATTAAGGTGGGCGCAAACCGGGTTGTTACCCATTAAATGTTTTATAATAAATGCTTTGGGGCACTTGCAGCAGTGAGGGAGCTTCCTGAGGACTTGAGGGTTTGTAGCACTCCCTCCCCCAGGCACACAGGGCTTTCAGCAGAAGGGCCGCTGTTCAGAGGGGGATTTCTGTGCAGTGCTTGTAGAACGTCATGTACCATTAAGGGCATGTTCTACGCAAGGGCAGGTTACTGCGAAGGATGTTTCAAAGTTTTGGGGTCAAACTGGGTTGGAGCAGTAAAGTTAAAGCCAAAGCACAAACAGGCTACAATGTATTAAGGAACAGTTGGCATTCCCAGCATGCGCTCAGAGATGGGTCCTTCGATACCTTCATTATTCTTAAGCTAGTCAGGGTACAAGCCTAGGAATGGTGGCATGCCCCCGGGTGCTGGGGATGGCTTGCTGGTTGGCAGCTTTCAACGTTTGTCGCAAGCTTGCACTTGCTGCGGTTTCCGCAGTTTGGGGGCAGGTTAGCATCCCCACCTGGTTTCCGCAGGGTTGATGTGTCTCCGGTCAGTATGATCAAGTAGAGCCAATTATCAATTGGCGTAGCTGGACATAGGAATGCCAGGCTGGAATCCAAGGGATCATAGAGCAAGTGTTCCGTGTTCTGAGCCTAGTATATGCAGGCGTGAGTGAGAATGGTAGCTGCCAGTCCAATCTTGAATCACTCTAAGTTCTGGAGAATAGGCATTTGTTTAAGTGTGAAACAGGCCCCACGCAGAGCTCAGAGGGACCCTCACCTAGGCCAACCGGGACTGTGCAAACTAGTATGAGCTGGGTCGTACGCTGGGACCAAAAACACCCCTTCACCAAGCTACTGGGCATTATGTCGCCAGGGTCGTTGAAGGACAGGCAAGGGCATCAATGGGCCATATTTAGCAACAGGGTAACCTGCGGGGCGGACTGTCAGTGGTCACTCCACGATGGGGTGCGGTGGTGCTAATAGTGGGCACAAACATTACCCTTCCAATCCAGATGTGACACCATTAGGAGGTAGGTTTAGCAATCAAGAAGGTTGGTGCAAACTGGCCATCTGGGCGCAGTAAGTGCATCCGCAGTAAGTGCATCCTCAGAGGTACCGCCTTTAGAGCTAGGAGGTCTGTTGGCACCGCCTTTTAATGGAAGCCATTGTCTAGCGGGCTGCTCTGTGCAGAGCATTTGCAGGCGTAAGTTACAGTATCCGCTACCATTTCAAATGTGCATCTTTCACAATTTACTCAGATAACTGGGACAGGAAGTAAGGTGGGCTGGATAACTCTTGCTTCTACCTGAGTGGCACATCTTGGCAGGAGTGTTTGTCAAAGGGATTGCACTTCAGCCAGGTAATGTTAGCACCCATCCACACCAAGCCGATCGTCAAGGTCACCCTGGGCCTCACTTACACAGCCCAGTAGGAGCCCCTTGTGGTGGTCAGTGACAGGAATTTCTAATTTGAACTGACAGGAGGCGTGTCCGTGGGTTTCAACAGCAGAAGTTTGGGGAGAGCTAGACTCCACCCACCCATGGTCAAGGTGTAAGTTTTATTAGTTGGAGTGGCACTCTTATTTGACCAGGGGTTCATTGCCACACGAGGGCATCGCTGAGTTGTAGCCAGAGCACGGGCATTGTGTGTTTCCCAGGGAGCAGCAAGTGAAGGCAAGACTCTTCCCAAATCTAGCACCAGAACACAAAGTAGTCAGGGTCTACTTGTCTGTTGGGTGACTTGTGTAGGCACTGGTGTAATTGTCACTCCACAACGACACATGGGGTGAGTTGTCTCCAATTGAGGGCACAATGCATATATATTGTTTCAAACCAGAATTGACTCCATCAATGTGTTCTCCTGGGTCTAGCAATCAAAGAGGCCTGTGAAATTCTGGTCAACGGCGTGGATTAAGTGCACTCTAGAACCGAGGTTAGGTGACACAGGAGGGTGATTCAAGATACACAGGTGGTGTGACGGCAACGCAAGACTGTCCGCTTATGCTGGGTAGGAGGTTCCATATCACCAACCAGAAGGGTGACATGTGGCAAAAGCGTGAATGTTTAAGAATGGCATAGATGCCAGTCAGGAGAGGTTTGTCAAAGGCATTACACTTATTGCCAGGCATTGCTAACTACCCATCCACACCAAGCCTATTTTTAGGCTTCCTGGGCCGCATACACACAGCCCGGTATTAGGCACCTGCAGTTGTCAGCGGCAGGAGGTATTAAATTACAACTGTACCGTGGGCGTACTTGCCGACCGGGCAGTACTGCCACGGCCTCCAAGGGCCAATTAGTCAGACATCAGTAGCAGTGAGTGTGGCTTGCCCTCTGTGCAGTTGGCGGGGGAATTTAATTCCATGTACAGGCTATACTAAACTTGCTTCTAGCAGGTCTCGTGGGTGAGCGAGTTCACTGCTTTGAACAAGGAATAAAAAGGAGCATGGCGTGACACATAGACTATTAGGGAGTAATTCAGGGACCGGGTACCTTTACACACGATTCCGGGGAGGGCAATTAAGTTCGGGATAACCAAGTGTACCGGGTGTAGTGCCTTGCATCTTGGGTCAAAGCAGGTTGGCTCACAGGGGGTGTCTAGGATCGTCCAGGCACACCCTGCAGGGTAGAATGCTATAGAACTGCACGTTGCCACTAGTTTGAGTGCAACAAATTGATCCCTCTCAAAGCAAACCTAGGTTTTATGGTCAGTGCACAACATACAACCGTTCACTCCAGCTTCCTGAAGGCAGTCTGTTAGAAGAGGTGTCGATCGGGACGTCCTGCGCCAGGGCGCGGACATTGCACGGGCGACACAGCAGATAGGGTGCTGTCAGACGAGGGTGCTTGCGGGCTAGGTGGCCAAGCAAGATAGCAGAACCAATTCTATGGACCTCTCTTCCCCTCCTGACTGCCCGAGACTGTGAGTGCAGGGGGATTTGCAATGTTACGGGTATTTTCCCGCCCATACAGGGGCAGAGGGGTACATTGCAGGTATCGGCATAAATAGAATGGAGGCAAGACCTACAGACTATGTGCACCAGTAGCCGCAAGAGGTTGGCGTTAAGAGCAAAATCTCGCAGCGGCAAGGTAGCCAGGTGGCATGCGCCAGCTGGTTAGGCCAGAATGTGTGCTGTGGCTCCAATAGCGGTTTGAAATGTGTTTGGAGCACCATCACTGACAATTCCAGAGCACACTATGCACCTCGGCCCAGTAGGTGTAGGCCATAGGCTCATGTGCGGCTTGATCTTGTGGAGGGCAATATTCCCTGGAATATCAAGGTACTAGGTCATTAGCTGGGTTGAACATCAAGGGTCACAGCTGGTTAGCAGGTATGTGTGTATCTGTCATCGAGCTTTAGTTAAGCAAGCCTGGCAGGTGGCGAAGTTGTCACTCCAAATGGTTGATGTACTGCAGTAGTGTGCGCTAGGCGATCAGTCCTGTTCGCCATGGTTTATTAATCACAAAGGTCGGTGCACATGTCTGGTCAACCTCAACATAGTAGGTGCACCCTGCTCCCTGGGCGGGTTACGGGTTGCTTCAGTTGAGCAGGAAATGCCCCGCCCGCATAGCCAGAGTATATAGCCTGGTTGTGGAAGCGGTCTTCAAGCATGTGTGCTGCTGTTCCAGGTATTGGGGAAACAGGTGTTAGGGAGCACGAACTGCTAGAAGGCCTGCAACTTCAGGTTGCAGGAGGTGGGAGCCACATCAGCTTGAAGGGTAATACAGCGATGTTTAAGGGTAGAGCTCCCTCCTGGGAGGCCATCACATTCTTGCAGCGCATGTGAGGCACTGGTACATTCCCAGAGAAGGATAAACCGCTCCATGCGCAAGTTTGCAGAACAAGGGGCTTTGGCTTCATCAGGCATGAGCTATGCCGGGCGAACACCAAAGGTTAATTTGACAATGTTGGGGTGCACTTGCACAGGTGGGCTTGGATCTGTTCCTTGGACATGAATGAGGCCCGGGAAATTTCAGGTTGCAGTGAGAAAGGAGCTGTTTTGGTGGGGGGCTCTTTAGGCGACGGGGGCCGCCTCCAGAGCTGTGGAGGAGTTACAGGGCGATCTGGAAGCAAATGGGTACAGAAGAGTACCTCTGCAAGAGCACAATAGGGGTGCCAGAGCCAAATCCCAGGAGCCTCATGGGAGGGTCCTGGAACAATTACGTCGGCGCCCGTTAGTCCTTCGGGCGGTTGTGGGCCTGAACAACCGGGGGCTTGCCTTGCTACGCTCCGCCCTGAAAGGGGCGTGAGTAATAGGGACCAATGTGTCACGTGATCCAGTAAGGGGATCACCCCCATAAGGGTAGCGCTGATTGGTTACTCCACAGTGCTTGGCTCATCAGGCAGGCAGGGCAGCATAGGTTGGTACAGCTGCCTGCCCTTGGATCGCCCGTAAGATAACCCACCATATTGCATACTTTTGTATGGAATAAACCTGCAGCACTAATTTTCCCAAACAAAAGTTGTGTTGTGTATTTATTTATGCATGCATACTCTGTTGTGGTGTGGGTGGGGTGTGTTGCCAATAATGGGACTATACTCCGTGAAACCTGGTGATGTAAAACCAACGGTCCATCGGGTAAGGACGGGGCTTTCTGATGACGCCTGCCTTTAAAAACGGTAAATAAAATACCGCAGTCTTGAAAGAGCATCGTGATGAAAGCTAAGGGTGAAGAAGGCGTGCCGTCAGCGCCAGCAGTGGAGAAACGTCTGCACGAGGCCTGGCATGGTCAATGCCATGACGAGTCTGTAAGAACTTACTGGATTTGGGAAGTCACCCTGAAGGGGGCGGGGGGTTTCCTCACGAAGCAGCCGTGAACACCAGAGGGCAGCATCGAACTTGGGTCTGGCCGGGCAGGCAGACAAAAGACATCTGTCTGCAGACCTGAGACTTCCGGCCGGAGGGCATAGGTCAGACAGATTTGGGAGGTAATTCGGGCCTCCACCCTGGACCGCTCAGTGTCCCAGGAAGAGTGCTTTGAAGGTGGCTGTTCCTTTTCCAGGAGGCGTTTAATCGCCAGGGTGAAGTGCTCATGTTGTACGCAGGGAAAACGAGGTTCAGATTCAATGTGTGTATTTATGAGTTGGAAATGGGTCGGTCGATGGTGATTTAGAGGCGGTGGAATCCTGATTTATTTGGGCGCCGAAGTTTAATGAGAGGTGCATGATGGACTTCTTAAGAAGGGCTGTCATGGCAGCTGCCTTAAAGAAGTGGGGGTGGGTGCCAGAGAGGAATTGGGGGCCACACCATGGAGGGGACCTAAGCCCGCCTTCCATCCTGCTGCTCAGGGCTCGCTGGTCCTCCTTTCGAGAGCAAGCGTAGTATGTTGCCTGTCCCTCCCTGTGTGATCTCCAGCATGTGTTCCACGTTTAAAGACAGGCTGTGGCTACCACGTGGCTCAGAGAACACAGACCGAATCCCTTATGGAAGAGATTGTCCCAAGAGTGAAATCTGGTCATGGCACGGTCTGGCCGGGGAACAGCCTTTACTACAAAATTGTTACAACATTACAACGCTTTTTTTATATTGCAATTACTTTTGCCACGCAAGTCTTTACCACACAAGTCTTTACGACGCATGTGGTAAGTAGTTTATATATTTTAAAGACTAATTAAAAAGGGTGGGTTTGGGCGGTCTTCTCCCCCCAAAATATAACATTTTAAAATATTACCAACCCTATAAACGACAAAAATGTAATTTGTTAAATAAATATATATTATGTTAACAATAACGTATTAAGAATTAATGTCATACAACCGGTCTGGCCTCACCTTCAGTCCTAGCACACATCAGATGGAACACTAGAGGCTGGATACCCGATCACAAGTGCCTGGACACCCTGTCACAAGCGCCTGGATACCCTATCACAAGTGCCTAGATACCCTGTCACAAGCGCCTGGATACCCTGTCACAAGCGCCTGGATACCCTGTCACAAGCGCCTGGATACCCTGTCACAAGCGCCTGGATACCCTGTCACAAGCGCCTGGATACCCTGTCGCAAGTGCCCAGATACCCTGTCACAAGCGCCTGGATACCCTATCACAAGCACCTGGATACCCTATCACAAGCGCCTGGATACCCTATCACAAGCGCCTGGATACCCTGTCACAAGCGCCTGGATACCCTGTCACAAGCGCCTGGATACCCTGTCACAAGCGCCTGGATACCCTATCACAAACGCCTAGATACCCTGTAACAAGCGCCTGGATACCCTGTAACAAGCGCCTGGATACCCTGTAACAAGCGCCTGGATACCCTGTCACAAGCGCCTGGATACCCTGTCGCAAGCGCCTGGATACCCTGTCGCAAGCGCCTGGATACCCTGTCACAAGCGCCTGGATACCCTGTCACAAGCACCTGGACACCCTGTCAGAAGCACCTGGATACCCTGTCACAAGCGCCTGGATACTCTATTGCAAGGGCCTGGATACCCTATCACAAGTGCCTGGATACCCTGTCATAAGCGCCTGGATACCCTGTCGCAAGCATCTGGATATCCTGTCACAAGTGCCTGGATACTCTATTGCAAGCACCTGGATACCCTGATGCAGGCGCCCTGATACCCTATCACAAGCACGTGCATACGCTGTCACAAGCACCTGGATACTCTATTACAAGTGCCAAGATACTCTATCACAAGCGCCTGGATACCCTCTCACAAGCACCTGGATACCCTGTCACAAGCACCTGGATACCCTGTCACAAGCACCTGGATACTCTGTCACAAGCACCTGGATACTCTGTCACAAGCACCTGGATACTCTGTCACAAGCACCTGGATACTCTGTCACAAGCACCTGGATACTCTATCACAAGCACCTGGATACCCTGTCACAAGCACCTGGATACTCTATCACAAGTGCCTGGATGCCCTATCACAAGCGCCTGGATACCCTGTCACAAGCACCTGGATACCATGTCACAAGCACGTGGCTACCCTGTCACAAGCACCTGGATACCCTATCACAAGCGCCTGGATACCCTTCCACAAGCACCTGGATATACTGTCACAAGCTCCTGGATACCCTGTCATAAGCGCCTGGATACCCTGAAACAAGCGCATGGATACCCTGTCACAAGCACCCGGATACTCTGTCACAAGCACCCGGATACTCTGTCACAAGCACCTGGATACCCTGTCACAAGCACCTGGATACCCTATCACAAGCGCCTGGATACCCTTCCACAAGCACCTGGATATCCTGTCACAAGCGCCTTGATACCCTGTCACAAGCGCCTGGATACCCTGTCACAAGCGCCTGGATACCCTGTCACAAGCGCCTGGATACCCTGTCACAAGCGCCTGGATACCCTGTCACAAGCGCCTGGATACCCTGTCACAAGCACCTGGATACCCTGTCACAAGCACCTGGATACCCTGTCACAAGCACCTGGATACCCTGTCACAAGCACCTGGATACCCTGTCACAAGCACCTGGATACTCTGTCACAAGCACCTAGATACTCTGTCACAAGCACCTGGATACCCTGTCAGAAGCACCAGGATACTCTATCACAAGCACCTGGATACTCTATTGCAAGGGCCTGGATACCCTATCACAAGTGCCTGGATACCCTGTCATAAGCGCCTGCATACCCTGTCACAGGCGCCTGGATACCCTGTCGCAAGCACCTGGATATCCTGTCACAAGTGCCTGGATAAATGCAAAAACAACAGTTGATGGACAGAATGCAGAACAATGTCATACATTCACCCCAGTACAGAGATCTGGGCCTAAATCCATCGTTTTTTGCTCACCATGCCATTCCAGTTTAAACCCAGCCATATGCAAATCAGTCTTGACCCTGTGCCTCAAGGGAACAGTCCAGCCCGAACTGCCAAGCCAGGTCCTTCCTGGACTGGAAACAAGCATCCTAGGACCGGTTTCGGGGTTTCACCCCTCTTCAGCCAGGATAGCTTGATTCCAGTGGCATGGAGAGCACGGGACCCACGTCTGGGCATACCCGTCCCACTCGGGGTGACAATTGCAAAAACAACAGTTGATGGACAGAATGCAGAACAATGTCATACATTCACCCCAGTACAGAGATTTGGGCCTAAATCCATCGTTTTTTGCTCACCATGCCATTCCAGTTTGAACCCAGCCATATGCAAATCAGTCTTGACCCTGTACCTCATGGGAACAGTCCAGCCCGAACTGCCAAGCCAGGTCCTCCCTGGACTGGAAACAAGCATCCTAGGACCGGTTTCGGGGTTTCACCCCTCTTCAGCCAGGATAGCTTGATTCCAGTGGCATGGAGAGCACGGGACCCACGTCTGGGCATACCCGTCCCACTCGGGTGACAAATGCAAAAACAACAGTTGATGGACAGAATGCAGAACAATGTCATACATTCACCCCAGTACAGAGATCTGGGCCTAAATCCATCGTTTTTTGCTCACCATGCCATTCCAGTTTGAACCCAGCCATATGCAAATCAGTCTTGACCCTGTGCCTCATGGGAACAGTCCAGCCCGAACTGCCAAGCCAGGTCCTCCCTGGACTGGAAACAAGCATCCTAGGACCGGTTTCGGGTTTCACCCCTCTTCAGCCAGGATAGCTTGATTCCAGTGGCACGGAGAGCACGGGACCCACGTCTGGGCATACCCGTCCCACTCGGGGTGACAAATGCAAAAACAACAGTTGATGGACAGAATGCAGAACAATGTCATACATTCACCCCAGTACAGAGATCTGGGCCTAAATCCATCGTTTTTTTGCTCACCATGCCATTCCAGTTTGAACCCAGCCATATGCAAATCAGTCTTGACCCTGTGCCTCATGGGAACAGTCCAGCCCGAACTGCCAAGCCACGTCCTCCCTGGACTGGAAGCAAGCATCCTAGGACCGGTTTCGGGGTTTCACCCCTCTTCAGCCAGGATAGCTTGATTCCAGTGGCATGGAGAGAACGGGACCCACGTCTGGGCATACCCGTCCCACTCGGGGTGACAAATGCAAAAACAACAGTTGATGGACAGAATGCAGAACAATGTCATACATTCACCCCAGTACAGAGATCTGGGCCTAAATCCATCGTTTTTTTGCTCACCATGCCATTCCAGTTTGAACCCAGCCATATGCAAATCAGTCTTGACCCTGTGCCTCATGGGAACAGTCCAGCCCAAACTGCCAAGCCACGTCCTCCCTGGACTGGAAACAAGCATCCTAGGACCGGTTTCGGGGTTTCACCCCTCTTCAGCCAGGATAGCTTGATTCCAGTGGCATGGAGAGCACGGGACCCACGTCTGGGCATACCCGTCCCACTCGGGGTGACAAATGCAAAAACAACAGTTGATGGACAGAATGCAGAACAATGTCATACATTCACCCCAGTACAGAGATCTGGGCTTAAATCCATCGTTTTTTTCCTCACCATGCCATTCCAGTTTGAACCCAGCCATATGCAAATCAGTCTTGACCCTGTGCCTCATGGGAACAGTCCAGCCCGAACTTCCAAGCCACGTCCTCCCTGGACTGGAAACAAGCATCCTAGGACCGGTTTCGGGGTTTCACCCCTCTTCAGCCAGGATAGCTTGAATCCAGTGGCATGGAGAGCACGGGACCCACGTCTGGGCATACCCGTCCCACTCGGGGTGACAAATGCAAAAACAACAGTTGATGGACAGAATGCAGAACAATGTCATACATTCACCCCAGTACAGAGATCTGGGCCTAAATCCATCTTTTTTTTGCTCACCATGCCATTCCAGTTTGAACCCAGCCATATGCAAATCAGTCTTGACCCTGTGCCTCATGGGAACAGTCCAGCCCGAACTGCCAAGCCAGGTCCTCCCTGGACTGGAAACAAGCATCCTAGGACCGGTTTCGGGGTTTCACCCCTCTTCAGCCAGGATAGCTTGATTCCAGTGGCATGGAGAGCACGGGACCCACGTCTGGGCATACCCGTCCCACTCGGGGTGACAAATGCAAAAACAACAGTTGATGGACAGAATGCAGAACAATGTCATACATTCACCCCAGTACAGAGATCTGGGCCTAAATCCATCGTTTTTTGCTCAACATGCCATTCCAGTTTGAACCCAGCCATATGCAAATCAGTCTTGACCCTGTGCCTCATGGGAACAGTCCAGCCCGAACTGCCAAGCCAGGTCCTCCCTGGACTGGAAACAAGCATCCTAGGACCGGTTTCGGGTTTCACCCTCTTCTGCCAGGATAGTTTGATTCCAGTGGCATGGAGAGCACGGGACCCACGTCTGGGCATACCCGTCCCACTCGGGGTGACAAATGCAAAAACAACAGTTGATGGACAGAATGCAGAACAATGTCATACATTCACCCCAGTACAGAGATCTGGGCCTAAATCCTTCGTTTTTTTGCTCACCATGCCATTCCAGTTTGAACCCAGCCATAAGGGTATGCCCAGACGTGGGTCCCGTGCTCACTACGCCACTGGAGTCAAGCTATCCTGGCTGATGAAGGCTGATAGCCTGAAACCGGTCCTAGGATGCTTGATTCCGGTCCAGGGAAGACATGGCTTGGCAGTTCGGTCTGGACTGTTCCCATGAGGCACAGTGTCAAGACTGATTTGCATATGGCTATGTCTGAACTGGGGTGGCGTGGTGAAGCAAAATAACGATGGATTAAACCCAGATCTGTGACTGGGGGTGAATGTTTGCCAATGTGCAGCATTCCGTCCATCATCTTGTGTGTTTTACAAGTGCCTGGATACTCTATTGCAAGCACCTGGATACCCTGATGCAGGCGCCCTGATACCCTATCACAAGCACCTGCATACGCTGTCACAAGCACCTGGATACTCTATCACAAGTGCCAAGATACCCTATTACAAGCGCCTGGATACCCTGTCACAAGCACCTGGATACCCTGTCACAAGCACCTGGATACCCTGTGACAAGCGCCTGGATACTCTATCACAAGCACCTGGACACCCTGTCACAAGCACCTGGATACCCTATCACAAGCGCCTGGATACCCTGTCACAAGCACCTGGATACCCTGTCACAAGCACCTGGATACCCTGTCACAAGCACCTGGATACCATGTCACAAGCACCTGGATACCATGTCACAAGCACCTGGATACCCTATCACAAGCGCCTGGATACCCTTCCACAAGCACCTGGATATCCTGTCACAAGCGCCTGGATACCCTGTCATAAGCGCCTGGATATCTTGTCACAAGCACCTGGATACTCTATCACAAGCGCCTGGATACCCTGTCACAAGCACCTAGATACTCTATCACAAGCTCCTAGATACTCTATCACAAGCTCCTGGATACCCTATCACAAGCGCCTGGATACCCTGTCACATGCACCTGGATACCCTATCACAAGCACCCGGATACTCTGTCACAAGCACCTGGATACCCTGTCACAAGCACCTGGATACCCTATCACAAGCGCCTGGATACCCTTCCACAAGCACCTGGATATCCTGTCACAAGCGCCTGGATACCCTGTCACAAGCGCCTGGATACCCTTTCACAAGCGCCTGGATACCCTGTCACAAGCGCCTGGATACCCTATCACAAGCGCCTGGATACCCTGTCACAAGCACCTGGATACCCTGTCACAAGCACCTGGATACCCTGTCACAAGCACCTGGATACCCTGTCACAAACACCTGGATACCCTGTCACAAGCACCTGGATACCCTGTCACAAGCACCTGGATACTCTGTCACAAGCACCTGGATACCCTGTCACAAGCACCTGGATACCCTGTCACAAGCACCTGGATACCCTGTCACAAGCACCTGGATACTCTATCACAAGTGCCTGGATACCCTATCACAAGCACCTGGATACCCTGTCACAAGCACCTGGATACCCTGTCACAAGCACCTGGATACCCTGTCACAAGCACCTGGATCCCCCAGCACAAGCGCCTTAATACCCTGTCACAAGCGCCTGGATACCCTGTCACAAGCGCCTGGATACCCTGTCACAAGCGCCTGGATACTCTATTGCAAGGGCCTGGATACCCTATCACAAGTGCCTGGATACCCTGTCATAAGCGCCTGGATACCCGGTCACAGGCGCCTGGATACTCTATTGCAAGCACCTGGATACCCTGATGCAGGCGCCCTGATACCCTATCACAAGCACCTGCATACGCTGTCACAAGCACCTGGATACTCTATCACAAGTGCCTGGATACCCTATCACAAGCGCCTGGATACCCTCTCGCAAGCACCTGGATACCCTGTCACATGCACCTGGATACCCTGTCACAAGCACCTGGATACCCTGTCACAAGCACCTGGATACTCTGTCACAAGCACCTGGATACTCTATCACAAGCACCTGGATACCCTGTCACAAGCACCTGGATACTCTATCACAAGCACCTGGATACCCTGTCACAAGCACCTGGATACTCTATCACAAGTGCCTGGATGCCCTATCACAAGCGCCTGGATACCCTGTCACAAGCACCTGGATACCCTGTCACAAGCACCTGGATACCCTGTCACAAGCACCTGGATATCCTGTCACAAGCACCTGGATACTCTATCACAAGCGCCTGGATACCCTGTCACAAGCACCTGGATACTCTATCACAAGCTCCTGGATACCCTATCACAAGCTCCTGGATACCCTATCACAAGCGCCTGGATACCCTTCCACAAGCGCCTGGATACCCAGTCATAAGCGCCTGGATATCCTGTCACAAGCACCTGGATACTCTATCACAAGCGCCTGGATACCCTGTCACAAGCACCTGCATACTCTATCACAAGCTCCTGGATACCCTATCACAAGCGCCTGGATACCCTGTCACAAGCACCTGGATACCCTATCACAAGCACCCGGATACTCTGTCACAAGGGCCTGGATACCCTGTCACAAGCACCTGGATACCCTGTCACAAGCACCTGGATACCCTGTCACAAGCACCTGGATACCCTATCACAAGCGCCTGGATACCCTTCCACAAGCGCCTGGATACCCTGTCACAAGCACCTGGATACCCTGTCACAAGCACCTGGATACTCTATTACAAGCGCCTGGATACCCTGTCACAAGCACCTGGATACTCTATTACAAGCGCCTGGATACCATGTCACAAGCACCTGGATACCCTGTCACAAGTGCCTGGATGCCCTATCACAAGCGCCTGGATACCCTGTCACAAGCGATTGGATACCCTGTCACAAGCACCTGGATACCCTATCACAAGCGCCTGGATACCCTATCACAAGCACCTGGATACCCTGTCACAAGCACCTGGATACCCTGTCAAAAGCACCTGGATACCCTGTCACAAGCACCTGGATACCCTGTCACAAGCGCCTGGATACCCTGTCACAAGCGCCTGGATACTCTATTGCAAGGGCATGGATACCCTATCACAAGTGCCTGGATACCCTGTCATAAGCGCCTGGATACCCTGTCACAGGCGCCTGGATACTCTATTGCAAGCACCTGGATACCCTGATGCAGGCGCCCTGATACCCTATCAGAAGCACCTGCATACGCCTTCACAAGCACCTGGATACTCTATCACAAGTGCCTGGATACCCTATCACAAGCGCCTGGATACCCTGTCACAAGCACCTGGATACTCTGTCACAAGCACCTGGATACCCTGTCACAAGCACCTGGATACTCTGTCACAAGCACCTGGATACTCTGTCACAAGCACCTGTATACCCTGTCACAAGCACCTGGATACTCTATTACAAGCGCCTGGATACCCTGTCACAAGCACCTGGATACTCTATTACAAGCGCCTGGATACCCTGTCACAAGCACCTGGATACCCTGTCACAAGCACCTGGATACTCTGTCACAAGCACCTGGATACTCTATCACAACCTCCTGGATACCCTGTCACAAGCACCTGGATACTCTGTCACAAGCACCTGGATACTCTGTCAGAAGCACCTGGATACCCTGTCACAAGCACCTGGATACCCTGTCACAAGTACCTGGATACTCTATCACAAGTGCCTGGATGCCCTATCACAAGCGCCTGGATACCCTGTCACAAGCACCTGGATACCCTGTCACAAGCACCTGGATACCCTGTCACAAGCACCTGGATACCCTGTCACAAGCACCTGGATACCCTGTCACAAGCACCTGGATACCCTGTCACAAGCACCTGGATACCTTATCACAAGCGCCTGGATATCCTTCCACAAGCACCTGGATATCCTGTCACAAGCGCCTGGATACCCTGTCATAAGCGCCTGGATATCCTGTCACAAGCGCCTGGATACTCTATCACAAGCACCTGGATACCCTGTCACAAGCACCTGGATACTCTATTACAAGCGCCTGGATACCCTGTCACAAGCACCTGGATACTCTATTACAAGCGCCTGGATACCCTGTCACAAGCACCTGGATACCCTGTCACAAGTGCCTGGATGCCCTATCACAAGCGCCTGGATACCCTGTCACAAGCGATTGGATACCCTGTCACAAGCACCTGGATACCCTATCACAAGCGCCTGGATACCCTATCACAAGCACCTGGATACCCTGTCACAAGCACCTGGATACCCTGTCAAAAGCACCTGGATACCCTGTCACAAGCACCTGGATACCCTGTCACAAGCGCCTGGATACCCTGTCACAAGCGCCTGGATACTCTATTGCAAGGACATGGATACCCTATCACAAGTGCCTGGATACCCTGTCATAAGCGCCTGGATACCCTGTCACAGGCGCCTGGATACTCTATTGCAAGCACCTGGATACCCTGATGCAGGCGCCCTGATACCCTATCACAAGCACCTGCATACGCCTTCACAAGCACCTGGATACTCTATCACAAGTGCCTGGATACCCTATCACAAGCGCCTGGATACCCTGTCACAAGCACCTGGATACTCTGTCACAAGCACCTGGATACTCTGTCACAAGCACCTGGATACCCTGTCACAAGCACCTGGATACTCTGTCACAAGCACCTGTATACCCTGTCACAAGCACCTGGATACTCTATTACAAGCGCCTGGATACCCTGTCACAAGCACCTGGATACTCTATTACAAGCGCCTGGATACCCTGTCACAAGCACCTGGATACCCTTCACAAGCACCTGGATACTCTATCACAAGTGCCTGGATGCCCTATCACAAGCGCCTGGATACCCTGTCACAAGCACCTGGATACTCTGTCACAAGCACCTGGATACTCTGTCAGAAGCACCTGGATACCCTGTCACAAGCACCTGGATACCCTGTCACAAGTACCTGGATACTCTATCACAAGTGCCTGGATGCCCTATCACAAGCGCCTGGATACCCTGTCACAAGCACCTGGATACCCTGTCACAAGCACCTGGATACCCCTGTCACAAGCACCTGGATACCCTGTCACAAGCACCTGGATACCCTGTCACAAGCACCTGGATACCCTGTCACAAGCACCTGGATACCCTGTCACAAGCACCTGGATACCTTATCACAAGCGCCTGGATATCCTTCCACAAGCACCTGGATATCCTGTCACAAGCGCCTGGATACCCTGTCATAAGCGCCTGGATATCCTGTCACAAGCGCCTGGATACCCTGTCACAAGCGCCTGGATACTCTATCACAAGCACCTGGATACCCTATCACAAGCGCCTGGATACCCTGTCACAAGCACCCGGATACCCTATCACAAGCACCCGGATACCCTATCACAAGCACCCGGATACCCTGTCACAAGCACCTGGATACCCTGTCACAAGCACCTGGATACTCTGTCACAAGCACCTGGATACTCTGTCACAAGCACCTGGATACCCTGTCACAAGCACCTGGATACCCTGTCACAAGCACCTGGACACTCTGTCACAAGCACCTGGATACCCTGTCACAAGTGCCTGGATACCCTATCACAAGCGCCTGGATACCCTGTCGCAAGCACCTGGATACCCTGTCACAAGCACCTGGATACCCTGTCACAAGCACCTGGATACCCTGTCACAAGCACCTGGATACTCTGTCACAAGCACCTGGATACTCTATCACAAGCACCTGGATACCCTGTCACAAGCACCTGGATACTCTATCACAAGCACCTGGATACCCTGTCACAAGCACCTGGATACTCTATCACAAGTGCCTGGATGCCCTATCACAAGTGCCTGGATACCCTGTCACAAGCACCTGGATACCCTGTCACAAGCACCTGGATACCCTGTCACAAGCACCTGGATACCCTGTCACAAGCACCTGGATATCCTGTCACAAGCACCTGGATACTCTATCACAAGCGCCTGGATACCCTGTCACAAGCACCTGGATACCCTGTCACAAGCACCTGGATACTCTATCACAAGCTCCTGGATACCCTATCACAAGCGCCTGGATACCCTTCCACAAGCGCCTGGATACCTTATCACAAGCGCCTGGATACCCTATCACAAGCGCCTAGATACCCTGTCACAAGCACCTGGATACCCTGTCACAAGCACCTGGATACCCTGTCACAAGCACCTGGATACCCTATCACAAGCACCTGGATACCCTTCCACAAGCGCCTGGATACCTTGTCACAAGCACCTGGATACCCGGTCACAAGCACCTGGATATCCTGTCACAAGTGTCTGGATACTCTATTGCAAGCACCTGGATACCCTGGTGCAGGCACCTGGATACCCTATCACAAGTGGCTAGATACCCTGTCACAAGCACCTGGATACCCTATCACAAGCGCCTGGATACCCTATCTCAAGCGCCTGGATACCCTGTCACGAGCGCCTGAATACCCTGTCACGAGCGCCTGAATACCCTGTCACAAGCGCCTGGATACCCTGTCACAAGCGCCTGGATACCCTGTCACAACTACCTGGATTCCCTGTCACAAGCGCCTGGATACCCTGTTGTGTGATTAGCCGCGCTTTATAAATCCTGATTGATTTAGAGGCTAAATGATGGAAGTGCCCTGTGGGCACAGTGAACTCTTGTATCCATTTTTACTGCTCCCTGGGCACTCCCATATTACATCATCTTAAAGAAGGAGCGACATAGGGTTGTGCATCTCCTTCTGTAGTACTGATCACATAGGAACACATTGTGCACACGCGTGATTTCAAGTGATGTTTCCTTCTGCCTTCCACAAGGGCATGGCATCATACCAAAGAGGCGCAGTCTTTGCTCACTGGAAAACACACTAACTACCCCGCATGACAAGTGATGCACAGTGAAACTCACACCCCAATGGGCACCATTTGGAATGGAACACAGCAGTCCGAGTGACCCCAAAGTACGCCAGTCACACAGTGCACCGATCGGAGGTCCCTCACCTGTCTTAAAGTCAGGCTGGTCCTCTGTCAGCAGTGAAAGAGAGCAGTGTGTTGAAGCCGCCCATGCACCACTGAACACAGAGCAGGTGAGTTTGCGCTGGGTTCAGGGTAATCAGGCACACGGTCCCGCCCTGTGCCATGCACACCCAGCGGAGGCGTGTTGCAGTCTGGTATGGTGCGTGCAGAACATCGGCTGAAAAAAACATTGTCCTAAATATTGTTTATGAAAATATGATGACCCTATTAGATTAGTGATAGCCCATCTCCTCCCAATGGAGCAATGAATTTGTGAATTATATTTAGACCACAATATTAGACTATGTTTTTGTTCTTGATATTCTAACATACAATCCAGCAGGGCAAAAAAGGACAGTGCACCTCAAAACGTAATCAGGCCACAAATGTGTGCTGTCCCCAAAAACTCAACCCTATGCATGGTTTTGTCACGGCGGCACATGCACCAGAGTCACTAATAAAACAAGCATTTACAATGCAATAGGTCTCGCAATTGTGAGATTTGGAGCGATTGGCATTGTAAATGGCAATGCCTTTTATAATATTAAAAGGCATTGTCATTCACAATAGCAATAGGTCAAACTTCGCCAAAAGCAAGACCTATTGTCTTGCAGAGTCCGGTGTCTGTTAAGCGGGTGCCACGCTCACCATTAAAGTTAAAAAAAAGCACGGTATCCATGAAACGGGTGCTGCGCTCACTAGTAAAGTTTAAAAAAAACTGAGCGCTGTGTCCCTAAAGCGGCCGCCGCGCTCAGCTTGCAACTTTACGCTCACCATTAAAGTTAAAAGAAAGCGGGTGTCCCTGAAGCGGGCGCCACACTCAACAGTAAAGTTTAAAAAAAAAAAAAAAAGATTGCGGTCTCCCTGAAGCGGGTGCCGCGCTCACTAGTACGGGTGGTGGGTCCCTGACTTGAGAGCTCCTGACTGGGTCCGGAGCTTAGTGGGCCCCCTCCATGTACTTTGCAGGGGGGGCCCTCAAGCTTCGTTACGCCACTGCATGACATAAGAAGAGCAGCTGATTTATGGACAGTTTCTGCCTCATGATGCGGTGCCCTTTAAATAGGGGAGGCCACAGGTATTTCCTATATTAGAGCACAGTTGGGGCACTCCTGATGGAAACTGAGATTTTGTTCTGTATCCTAAATGTGGAGCTGGAGAAGGACTTTTGCTGTGTTTTTACTTCCTTGCATTTCGTCATCAGCAGGCTGCCGGTGTGCCGAGGGCCACTGGCGATGGTGAGCTTGCAATCCTGGTAGGTAGGGCTGCTGGTAGTGACGGCTATGTAGATGATACAGCTGGTTTTGATGATGGTGCGGGCCAGCAAGGGGAGCCAATGGAGTTTCATCAGAGTGGGGGTGATGTAGTCATATTTCTTCAGGGCCTTAATGAAGTGTGCTTGACGTCTAGGAGGCCCTAAAGGGGGAGGGAAGTGTGGAGTCTGGCAAGCTGTGGAGCAGGGGGTTGCCACCATCTAGTTGCAAGAGGCTTGAACAGCAGTTTTGAAGTTGCTTTCCGAAAGGAATGGTAAAGTAGAGAGATCTGGTAAAAGGTCCTCCTGGTTTTGTTGGTGATGTGCTTCTTGAGGGTGAGAACAGTGCCCAGGGTGAGCCCAAGTTACTTAGTATTGAGCGAAAGCTGGGAATGGAATCCATCAAGGTTTATGTAATTGAGCCAGGTTTCTTCCTCTGAGTAGCAGCTATGCTAAAGTAGCTGCCCGCAATTTGTGCCCACGGTGAACCATGCAGTTTGCACCTAACCCCGAATACCTTAGCCCCAAGGCCATCAGAAGCTTAACCATCGCTGACTAGAGTGGCAGAGCAGGCCAAGGCTGATCATGGCTGCCTCCTGTATGGAAGGACCAGACACTGGTAGCCCAGGGTCCTCCTGGCATCCAGAGCTCCAGGGGCCACCAGAATTCATGCTGCTTTATGGCTCTGAAGGTAACCTCAAGTCAAGAGTGGTTCTCACCCATGACACACCCGGCGCATCTAGGGATGCAGCATAGTCTGCCTTACATGGAAGCGTGGACCCTGATGTGGGGGAAGTCACTGTATCACGTGATGAAGAGGAGCAGGAAGAGGAAGAACCAATGCTATAAGTATTTGTTCCTTGGCCTATACACAGGTATAGCTGGATGCACCTCCTATGGTGCCCATATGCCATAATAGCGAGAGGGGAAAGGGAGAATATATTTTCCAAGGAATATCTTTGAGATGGTCCCAAGTTTTGGATCCTCCTGTTTAACCATTATTGGTAGGTGTTTCTCACGTGGAATTAGAAAGTGCAGAGAACCTCTACCTTGTATCCACATGCCCTGCACGAGCTTTACCTCTGTGATATTGAGGGGGTGAAATGGCATTACACGGGTTACTGTGTATAGGTATTCGAATATTCAGAGACAGATGCCCTCTGCACCATGGGTTCCCTCAGCATCACTCACTGGCCCCAGCTGCCAACGATTCCATGGTACCCACCTCAAACATTCCAAACTCATGCCCTCTGTCAACTGGAGACCCTTGCTCTCCTTCTTACCACTGAGGGTAATGCTGCTTACTCTATCCATCAGACCGCGTCGCTCTCTCCCCTACTCGCTGTCTGTCTCTACTGCACTCTCTGCCCTCTCCTTTCTCGTCATCTTTCTTTTTCTCTCCCCTCTCTCCTTTTCTTTCTCTCTCTCTCTCTCTCTCTCTTTCTATTACTATCTCTCTCATTTCCTCTAGCTCTCTCACTCTCTCTGTTTTCTCCTAACCCCTCCTCTTTCCTTTTCTCTCTCTCTCACACACTCCTTCTCTGTTTCTCGCTCCCCTCTCACTCCCTCTCTCTTGCTCCACCTCTCTCACTTACTCTCTCTTTGTCTCCCCCCTCCTTTTCTCTCTTTCGCTTTCTCTGGCCATTGCAGGTTCTCCATCATCTCCAGTACTGAGATGATAATAAACCATCCACCCTCAGTGGTCGAAGTGGGGGAAAAAAAGTAGGGGAACTGTGGGCGGAGAATCGGAGGGCGGGAATAACCTGTGGATTGGGTCAGTGGTCGGAGTCAGAGGTGTGGCAGAAAGAGCAAAATATCCCAATTTTTAGTATTTGTTTCCCATTTCACTAACCGGTTCCAGCTTATTAAATTATTTAATTTAACCAATGGATACACATGTTTATTTAAGGTTTAATATGAGTTTAGACATTAGAATACATTCACAAATTGGAATACGTTTCCAATCATAGAATGTCCCAAATAGCCTTAAAAGTGGAATCGCAAGCCATTTGTCTCCCAGCCATGGAGTTTCTGTCATCAGCACTTCTCCTCCCTTTTTCCACAAGAGCAGTTCAAACATGAATGGCAAAATATCCTAGTTTGCAAATGTTTTCCACATAATTATGGCTCTGCCATATTTGCCACATAATACATCATCTGCTGCATAATCTGACGATTTTAACTAATAAATTGTTAATAGCTCAAATGGATCAAAAGTTATTAAAAAATGTGACTTGTGCTGCTGTGAAGTGGAGGGCCCTTTGCAAAGGTTGACTGGTCACCTTTCTCACTGCTGCAGTTGTATGTTCCACTGGTACTAATAAGGAAAAATCTTTTCAGAGACTTAGCATGTGTAAAAATGTCAAAATAAAGTATCAGAAAATTTACAGCACCACTAATACCCGTGTAGGGTGTCAGAGCACTTTACATCACACATATTACACAGAGACAATCAATCATACGTGTGTAAATCACTGTATAGGAAATGTTACATAAGACAAAGGACTAGAAGGTGTAGGAGTCACATGACAACCATACTAGTAGGCAGCATAGTTTAATAGTGATTGGTCTGGAGAAACAAACTCAGAATTTAAAATGTAATACCATGGTTAGGGGTTCTCTTTAATAATCAGAATTGATTTCTACCCAAATGAACCCTTTTTTGCAACATTAGGATAATCAAAGACTGGGGAACAAACCATAACGCTCTAATTTATACATTGCAATTTGCATGCAGCTCTTACATGACAGTTAATAGCTCACTGTTCTATGTTAGGATTTTAACTTATTAACTGCAAGTAACAATAGGGTCTCCCTGACAAAAGCAGTAACCCACTGACCTATTTACATTATGTTCACTTTGTGATCTGCATGGTACATGTTCTTAGCAGCAGGTTCATTAACCCTCTGCGCTTCCTTTCCATGAGTCAAAACGTCCACTAGACAAAACACCATCTCTCTCAACTAAGAACATGAATCACTGGAGTTATCATGACACTTTTTTTGTTGCCGAAAATTGTTGGAGGCCAGGAAGGAGGCAGCAAGTGCTTTTAAAACCATATTATACTTGCAAACACGACGCCTCCACCTAAAGTCAGCGCCAGCCGCGGTCCGTGCAGGTAACAGCGGTGGTAAGGGGATTCAGGGACGATGCAGAGGGAAAATTAATTATTTATTTAATTTTCCTCTGCATCGTCCTCGAAATCCCCCTACCCGGCCCCTCTGCCCCACCGCTGTTACCTGCACGGACCGCGGCTGGTCAGTGCCTGGTGCGGTCGCACTGCCCTAGAGCCACCCTGCTCAAGGGTCCTGTGACCTAAGTGACAGAGTCACTGTCACTCTATGGTGAGCTGCTTCATAGGCCTGCCTGCAAGACAGGAGGTGAACTTCAGAATGAATTGTGGCGGACAGGACTTCAAGGTTAGCCCACACTTGCCACTGCTAAGGTCCACCTGCTGGTGCTAAGACACCAGGGCTTTTAAGATCTTGCGGGCCTTCTAAGGTCTAGCATGGGAATGTGCTCCCTCAGGGGGAGTGTTCTAGTGGACTGGTCATGAAGGCTGAACCTGGTTCCCCAGTTCCAAATTCAGCAGCTCTGACCATAATGCCACATCCTCTCCCCCACTGAACACCATACTACCTCACTGAGAGAAACTTGCACTGCACTGACCCGCTATAAACACCTGGATGTGACTCAATTCAAATTACGCACTAGACAAGAGCAATATGCTGCTTAAAAAAAATTTAACAACATCCTAGATAAAGCAAACACTCATAGGGAATACAAGATTAAGTAAAGCATGTGAAATGTAAGCAGGAACAACATGATTACCTTAACTCTTTTACACTCACTATTCAGATATCAGTGACTGGTTTTGCCTGAAAAGTTAAGGCCATAACTACAGGGGCCTGTTTCAATGCCCATTGCTTATATCCTTATAAAACGTAAGCAGTATGGTTTAAAAAGACCACATTCGTGAACACACAGCCGCTGCACACATTTTGTTTTCCAATTCACCCATCAAGCGGGTATTTCAGTACCTACAGGAATAGTGCACTTTCCCACCCAGGGAAAACAATTTTGTTCATAGAGCGACGAGAAAACAAAAGTAGCGCTTCACTGGCAAACACTGTAAAGTGGCGCTGTGTTTAGGTGTGAATAAATCAATCTGGCCACCTTGCAACCACTCTGTCTTGCTTTAGTTAGTTAGTTAGTTAGTTAGTTAGTTAGTTATTTTTCATATTTCTCTCCACCCGAGGCTGCACTTAGAAATTGAAAAATGTCAGAAAAAGAGGACGTTTCCAGCAAAAGTGTTTTTCATTTTTGGATCCATTTCACAGGGGAGCAAATAAACGAAAGGAGGAAAGAGAAAGTAATACCTGTTTCTTCAAGTCTCGGTTTTCACTAAATGAGGAGGAGCGAGACAGAAAGAGAGGGAAGAGGGGGGACAAAGAGAGGAGGGGGGCAGCTGCCAGCAGCAGGAGAACTGGACACTGTCCTTGTCTTCTCTGCGCACGAAGGAAAAGACAGAGGGGCAGATTTACGAGCTTCCTGCGCCACCAGTACGTCACTTTTCGTGACGTACTGGTGGCGCAGGGGGCTGCTCCATATTTACAAGGAGAGGAAAAGCCACCCTGCGTGACTTTTCCTCTCCTTGTAAATACGGCCCCTTCACACGCAGCACTTTGCGGTGAAGGGGCATTCCATGGGTGTTGCTGTGGGTGTTCCCACGCAACACCCATGGAACAAGACACATCTCCAGAATTACGAGAAATCGTAACTCTGGAGATGATTTTGAAAGCTACGCCACCCTAGAGGTGGCGTAGCAGCTGCACTCGAGGAGAAATGTTTTCATTTCTCCTCGTTTTTCCTCTTTCAATGCGTGCTGCATTCTGCAGCACGCATTGAAAGAGGAAAATGGTTGTAGTGATTGCTTTTGTGCAGGAAGGTTCCCCTTCCTGCACAAAAACAATCTCCCCACGACGCAGGCATCCTTGCACCATGGTGCAAGGGTGCCTGCGCCGGCGCATGGCTGCAGTTTGTGCGCCAGCGCAGGGGAAGCACAAGGATGCGACATATTCTTGTAAATATGTCGCATCCCTGTGCTTTCCAAACAAACGCAGCGCGGCGCAGCAAAATGACTTGCTGCGCCGTGCTGCGTTAGTTAATTGTAAATCTGCCCCAGAGTGCTTTTCCTTCTCTGCCCGTTCCGCCCGTCCCCAAAAGCCGAGCCTTAACTATCGGCCTTGGCGATTTCTGCCGTCCGGGAGGCATGTTTAAAATAAGAAAGTAGGGGAACGGACTCTATGAAATTAAAGAAGTAGGGGCACGCCGTGCCCTGCAGATCCTGCCCACTTCGACCACTGTCCACCCTCGACATTCCACATCCATCAGAGGTCTTGTCACACTTCCCTGTCACTGCAGATCCAGTGGTGTAGCTAGACCTTTGGCTGCCCGTGGTGGCCCCTGCGTTTGCAGCCCCGCGACGGCCACAGGTAGCGGGTGTGGGGGTGCTGGCGATCCCTGTGTTTGCCGCGACGGCCACAGGTAGGAGCGGGGGGAGGCCACCGCCCCCCAAAACTCATGCTGCCCAGGGCGGACCAACACCCTAGCCTCCTTGCTACACCACTGTGCAGATCTTTGCCTGATAAGATGCCGGACACTTGCTCTCTTCCTCGAACTATCCGGACTCTTCTCCCTCTCCCCACAGGCTCTAGGGTCCTCTTCTAGTCTCCAGCTATCCTGTGTCCCTTCCCTCCGATCAGCCATTTGACTTCATCTCACAGTAGTGGTCAAAGTGTGTGGGATCTGAGGAGCACAACGTGCCCATACTTTTTTTAAATTTAAGCGAAACCGTTCTCCTTTTCGAGGAAAGACAACCATCCCGGTACGGTTAATTTTGAGAGGTGAAATGCTTCAACTGATGTGTAAGGCAGGGAGACACCTGTGCTGTGAAACTGGGTGAGGAGCAGACAGCTATACAAGACTTCCTGCCAGGGTGTCTTCAGCCTGAAAGAATTGTAAATGTGCTCAATGGGTAAGTTTACAAATGTGAAGGGCTCTTGTAAGCTGGTATTGTCTTTAATTCATTGATAACTTGAAGCTTCCTGGTGACACAGATTTATTCTTTTTAAGTGGTATTGCAAGCGAGTTACCAGCTGAACTGTGGAGTGTGTGCTTTTAAAAGACAGGTATAAAAGAATTGCACTACTTACGGTCTGGGTATTACTAAAATCTATATTTTGGAAGCCCTTTTTTATCTTAAAATCTTTTTGCACATTTTGCAGCAGCCTATCTTATACTCTGTGTAATGCAAGTTTCAAATAATGACTTGCATATTCACAGTGCTTTCTGTCACAGACTGGGACTTCCTAGCACTAAACATACAGTAGTCACTATCCTCAACCAATTAGGATTAATTTCCCCCCACTTGCATTTATTTTTCCTTTAAGCTGTGTGTTATTTTCTATGTAGTTACCTGAAGGTGAAACACTGAAAAAAGTTACAGAATATATATATATATTTTTGCCATGTTTTTTATCCCGTTCCCATGATAACTCGCCTGCCCCACTGCGTGCAGTATCACCGTTCCCATACTTTTTTTTTAATGCACTTTGAACGCTGGTATACAACAATCAAATATCCTTTCCTTGTCCAGAGTCATTGGTGGGCCTTCTCTCTCTCTCCTCTCTCTCTCTCTCTCCTCTCTCTCTCTCTCTCTCTCTCTCTCTCCCTCTCCCTACATTGGAAGATCGTCCCCCCAGTCAGGACACGCCCTTCCCTGCTGTACCAGAGATCCTCTCTTTCTCCCTCCAGACACTGAAGGGCCTGTTCTTTCTAAATCCATCGCCCCCACTTTAGATTGTAAACAACGCATGCCATTTCTCCGCAAGTCGGAACAACGACTTGCTCTAGGGGTCAGAAGGTTCCCTACTTTTGCACAGACTGGAGTTGGAATAGTAAATTATACTATTCCAACATCCAGCGCCCCCCCCAGAGCAAGTCGTTGTTCCGACTTGCGGAGTAATGGCATGCGTTGTTACAACGCGGTCGTTGTAATGACCGTGTTGTAATGGCATGCGTAAAAAAAGCATGCAAGGTAACGTGGCTTATTCCTCCCACGCTCCCTGCAGCCAATCACAATGCTGCAATGCAGCGTTATGATTGGTCCGAGCGCCGTGATCCAGGGTCGGATTAGTAATCAGGCACTCAGGCAATGGGCCGGTATTTGAGTTGCAGCTGCGGGACGCTTTTTGGCCAACGTGGTGGCTGATTTGAGCTGTGTCTGTGCTGTTCAGATGCTGCCAGCGGCGTAGTGGGGTCCTGAGCGGCCTTTCCGGAAGCAGATGGGCCTCTATCACCTCCCTTTTACCAGGGGCGCCGAGGTGTCATTCCCAGTCTCCCCCTGAGCTGGTCCATTAATGTATTCAGATTGAGCAGGGGTGGGAGGCCTGAGCTGAAGTGGCCCCACTTATGTTGAGGTGTATTTCACTATTGTGAACTAATCCATGCACAAAGAGTCCTGGCAACATTTGCATTTTTTTTTATGTAAGTAAATTAAGAACCCCGCCCCCACCTCCTTCTTTCTATAACACTTAAAACACTCAAGCAGTGTTTTGCGAAAAGGAAAAGGCGCAATCTGCAAATGTGGGACACTTTTATTTTTATGGTCCCCGGGTGTATTTTTTTTATCCCAGTCCAACCTTGTCTTGGTCCCCCACCTCAGCCTCCTGCATGTTCTTCATCTGGTCGGTTCATTGTTGGCGGTTGGTGACCTCCCTCTTCGTCTGGTTCTTTTCTCTTCCAGGTCAAGGCCTCCAGTGTTACTCCTGCACCGCTTCCATCTACGGCTATTGCACAACAAACGACAGAGCAAAGGTGTACTGCGCAGATGCCAACCAGAGATGTGCCATCATCAAAGTGTCATCCCGTAAGTCTGGACCTGACAATGAGTGCATGTTCTGCATGGCATGGGCGACACAGCTGCCAACACGCACAGGGCCACCTTGTGTCACACAATCTCAGTTCCCCTCACACAATCTCCTGGTGACGAAGAGTCGATATCACACAGGGGCATAAGTGTTGTCAGCTCACCAGCTCTGCTGAGCTGACGCCCATCAGGGGTTCTGCCATCTCCCTGGGATCTGGGTGTCAACTTTAAAAGAATTTGTAAGTGTTTTGGGGGAGGGCTGCTCAAAGCCCCGCCCATCTTCTTGGCCTCATCCTCTTTATCACACAGGCTGGTGAGGCAGTGAAAGCACAAATCCCGCCCCCTCTTCTTGGCCCTGCCCCCTTCTTCTTCTCACATGTGGAATTATTTTAGAGGGTGGCTGATCTGAGGCAGGCTGACTGGATTGGTCCACTTTAAGTCAGGTACTGCCTGTAGGGGAGAGGATGTGGCGTGAAGGCCAGCACTGCCAACTTTGAAACCAGGTTCAAGTCTCAGCGTCGGCTCAACAGCCTGTGATTCTGCACAAATCACTTAATCTCTCTGTGCCTAAAAATGAATGTGTCCTTATGCAATATAACTGGTGCTCATGTAAAGCGCTGCAATACCTTTTGGTCAAGTCCGTGCTATTTAAAACAAAAAAAAAAAAATTAAAAGTAGCACCGTAGACACCCTGAACCTGCCACGGTGACGGAAGACAGGAAGGAAAGGGCTGGTTCAGTTCCACTGGCCTTGATGTTTAGTGTTTTAAGAATTTTATGTACATTTGTCTAATAAGTGACAGTGAATTGACATGTTGACGCTAATTCCCAGAAAATATATTTGTTCAATGAGTTGGGCCATTGTCAAGTATTGAGAATTCTTTTATCAGGAATAAAACAATGTTATGTGTTGTGTGTTGTGTTATGTATTGTGTTATGCGTTGTGTTATGTGTTGTTTTATGTGTTGTGTTGTTTTATGTGTTGTGTTGTTTTATGTGTTGTTTTTTGTGTTGTGTGTTGTTTTGTTGTGTGTTGTTTTGTTGTTTTATGTGTTGTGTTGCTTTATGTTGTGTTTTGTTGTTTTATGTGTTGTGTTATGTGTTGTGTTATGTGCTGTTTTATGTGTTATTATGTGTTTTATATGTTGTTTTGTGTCGTTTTGTTTTATGTGTTGTGTTGTTTTATGTGTTGTCTTGTGGTGTTTTATGTTTTGTGTGTTTTTTGTGTTGTGTGTTGTGTTGTTTTATGTGTTGTGTTGCTTTGTGTTGTGTTTTGTTGTTTTATGCGTTGTGTTTTGTGTTGTTTTATTGTTTTGTGTTGTTTTATGTAGTGTTTTATGTGGTGTGTTGTACTATAGGCTCTTGTATAGCACACCTACACCATTTGTTTCTTGGCACTGAAACGACACATGTCCCTCAGGAAGTGATATACTGTATCATGTTCGGAACTATACAAAACTTTCTGCAGGTCCGAGGAAGAGGTGTACTGTGGAAAGTCAAGTTATGTTTAGCTAGAAACCTTTGTGCAGTGAAAAATTCTATACATGTCTGAAGAAAACGCTGCTCAATTACAAGGAAGTGGTGACACAGATATATAGGGCCACATGTATCAATATTGTAAATAGCGATTACTTAATTGCGATTTGCTGAGAATCGCAATTAGGTTATTGCTATTCCTAATGTATGAAACTCCATGCGTTTCATTTAGCGATTCTAGGTGGGTCGCACATTGACCTACCTCATGAATATTAATGAGATAGGTAGCATTTTGCAACTCATTGGGAATCGCTAAAATCATGGGGATGGTGGCCTGCTGGGGTCGGCAGACCACCATGCTCCGTGGGACCACTGCCTTCTCTGAAAAAAATGTTTGTGCTACCATTTACAAAGGGGAAGGGGTCCCTTAGGGACTCCTTCCCCTTTGTGAAGGGTTACCACCAACTTGAATTTGGTGGTAAAATGCAAATGTTTTGCGACTGCATTTCGGTCGCAAAACATTCTTACATACCGGTGCGATTCGGTATAAGAAAGGGATGCCCTAAACACTCCCCTTCCTAACACCGAATCGCAAACCCTATTTGTGATTCGATAATATGTCACCGAATCACAAATAGGGTTTGGTACATCAAAAAATGCTTTCTTTCTGGTCACAAACGGACAGATTCTGCGATTTGGGCCGTTTGCGGGCAGAAATAAGCTTCTTACATCTGGCCCATAGTTTCCAGAGAATTGTTTCAGCACAGAGGAATGCCTGGGCACCTGTGTTGGGTTCAGTATGGGAAAAGCTGAAATCATATTGTGTTGAGCTCAGAAGAATCTTGGTGTTGAGGTCTTAGGAAGCATTGTCCGAAAGTATAGACAGAGAGAGAGAGTTTGCTTGTGTCTCTATGGGAGAAGAAAGACAGAGAGACAGACGGAGAGTTTGCTATTCAAATCAAAATAAAATTCTGTCGTGGGATGCCTGCTATAAAGGAAGGTTGGTGGAAATGTACTAACAAGTAGCACGACGCAGCCAGCAAAGTGCATTGAGCTGCATTGCGTCAAAGGGAGGAAGCAGAAGAATGCCATATCTACTAACATATGGTGTTGTTTCTCTCTCCCCCTATGCTGGAGCACTCTTGCCTGCCTTGAGCCAAAAGCAAATGCTGAATAAACATTCACCCCCAGTCACAGATCTGGGTTTAATCCATCGTTTTTTTGTTTTTTTTGCTCACCACACCACCCCAGTTTGGACGCAGCCATATGCAAATCAGTCTTGACCCTGCTCCTAATGGGAACAGTCCAGCCCAAACTGCCAAGCCAGGTCCTCCCTGGAACCGAAACAAGCATCCTGGGACCGGTTTCCAGGCTAGCTTGCATCCAATGGCACAGTGAGAACGGGAACCACATCTGGGCATACCCTTCCCATTTAGGGCGAGAAAAGCAAAAAAAAAAACATGATGGACGGAATGCTGAACAAATCAAACATTCACCCCCAGTCACAGATCTGGGTTAAATCCATTGTTCTTTTGCTCACCATGCCACCCCAGTTTGCACACCTGAACTGCCAACTCGGGTCCTCCCTGGACCAGAAACAAGCATCCTGGGACCAGTTTGGGGTATAACCACTCTTGTCAGCCAGGCTAGCTTGAACCCAGTGGCGTGGCAAGTACGGGACCAATGTCTGGGCATAACTGTCCCACTTAGGGCTACACAAGCAAAAAGAACAAATGGATGACCGAATGCAGAACAATTCACCCCCAGTCGCACCCTTGGTTTTTTACTGAAGGAAACGCTTCCAGTACAAAATAGTATGCTTTGACAGAGTTTAATACTTTCATAACGTTGCATGTGTGCTGTACAAAATTTTTGAGAGCAGTTAACCTTTGTCTTGCATACTCCTCCCTCAAGGAGGCATACATTTTGGTGCTAATCTTTGTAAGTAAATAGAGATTTGCATTAAAACTCGTGGGTGGTTTCATGGAAACGCCCATGTACCCCCGAAGGTTTGCCCCCTTGATGCAAATTATCGTAAAATAGTGCATAACTACTGTCCAATGCAAATCAGAATTTGGGTTGGAAAGTAGATCCCAGAACAGCACTTTGCACTGGGTTTGCCTCACTTTGTGACACTAGCCTGCTGCAAATAGTTAGTACATTTCTCCTTTGGTGTACAGGTCTGGAATAAGGTTTCCTCAGGAGAGCACCCCAATGAAAGGCGAGGACCTCGGAGGAAATGCAGACTAGTGGCTGGAAAGGCTGACCTTGGAACTTGTGGATACAGGCTCAAATCCTGGCCTCGGTGTTTGGCTCATATCATGGGATTAGGGGCACATCACTAAATTTCCTTGTGCCTAAAAATGTAAAATGTAATGTGTGATTTGTATTTGTGTAATTCCCACTTGATCCCTAAATTAAGATCCGCAAATGCAAAAAAAAAACAGAAAAGGAGGCCAGCCTCCACTTGGCTACCTAAACGCTGTGCGGATGGGTTGGTCCAGGACCCAACTTGGGGCCAGTCCCCATATTGTATGGTGGCAGCAGATGGCCACCTGCGGTGAGTTAGCCAAAACCCAGCTACACATGGTCTTAAGCCTTGCCGGCAGGTCCTTGACAGGTTGGACACAGCAAACTGTTGCATGTGGTATGATCAAAAAAACTCCAAAAATGTACCCCAAAAAATCAAAGGCCAAAGTGAAGTTATTATTAGCTTTGATTATTACAACTTAACATTTGTTTAAACAAATGTAGAAATT
The DNA here is from genome assembly GCA_963921515.1 of Calotriton arnoldi. Classification (NCBI taxonomy): domain Eukaryota; kingdom Metazoa; phylum Chordata; class Amphibia; order Caudata; family Salamandridae; genus Calotriton; species Calotriton arnoldi. The sequence continues at coordinate 426,626 of CAWUFW010010551.1, forward strand.
CATTTAAAAACATAGTTAAAGGGGGCGTGGTTTGCAGCACAAGATGGTGGTCGCTTAAGCGACGTGCTCCGGGCCGGGGCAACTGATCCGGACAACATCCGATATTCCCTGCTGCACCCGATAGCTGCAGACAAGCAGGATACTAGCTGTCAAAAATTGGAATGCTGCACAGAAACTCTGAGTCTCCGGGAGGTTCACAGTCCGAAGTTCCAGCACATGAGAGACTCCGGTGCGACACTGGGCCTGGTCTGAAGGAGGGGCCTATATCACAGCGGACTCGCCTGAAGCTAAGCCAGGCTGCATAGCCCTGGGGCCGGCTAGCGCATCAACTTGAGCCCCCGGACTCGGGCCCTACACCCAATGGTCTGAATACACCGCCCAGACCGATCCCCTGGGACTGTCTGTACGTTATGCAGCCTATAGTGTACTGGGGCACCTCCGACATCGCCGCATACACGTAGAGAGTCCATACCTGCTCCGAGACGGCGGCCCGTCCTCCATTGGCGAAGATACTTCCCCCCCTTGTGCTGCGCTGCTTGGGCCATCGGCAGCGGTGTAATTTCTGAGACTATCATCACTAACGGAACGCACACCTTGGGACACTATAGAAGCCTGTCTTTTGGGCCTTTTTCCTCTCCCCAAGAAGGCAAAGTTGCTGCGCCGATTTGCGGGATTAGCCCTGATGCTTGCAAAGAGATTGATTACACAGCGCTGGAAATCCCGCGCGGCGCCACGTGAAGGCAAATGGAGGGAGGAAGTTCTTCGATGGGCTGTAGCAGAAAGAGAAGCGCTGCAAAGAGAAGAGTATAGGGGATTGAGAAAACGTCCAATATCCCTGGAATGGGCACACCTGATGGAGCTGTTTAAGGCAGACACAGAAGAGATGGCAGGGGGCTCTCAGAGTGTGCAAGAAGATTGTGATGAGGTTCTCTGATTCCTACTCACATAATGACTTAGACCATTGCGTGTGTTTCCCCCCCTCCCCCTTTCCTCCTCATTCCACCCCCCCCTCCTCCGTCTCCTCGCTCCTTCCCTTGTCCTTCCCTGTATTATCGGGTGTGACTATCGCATGGTACTATGCACTTAGCTAGGTGTAATTCAACCACAGCGGCAATAGTTTTCTTTGTTGAATGGTTTGTTAAGGGGGGTGGGTATACGTTGGGAGGGGGGTTTTGGGTACTAAGAAATATGACACCTAGCATAATACTATAGTTCGCTACCTTACAACTGGATTATGAGCATATCACTAATGTAAATACAAAAATGTATATTATTAGAACTGTATAATTAGCAATACATTGTAGTGTTGCTCCTATTTCCCTAATAGGCTCTGCGCATTGGAATAATATATCCTATAGGTTTGACATAGGACTAAGGTCAGTATGTCCCTATCGAGTATATTAAACTTAATTACTTGTGCCAGCTAGCTCAGAGGCCACTAGAAACTCCTTGACAACAAGAAGGGAGTAGTTTCTGGCAGCCGCAAAACATGACCACTATGTTTCCCTTTAGAATCAGAACGTGTCCCAGAGTCGTGGAAACAATAGATAACTATTTCACTCAGCTCAATCGTGCATGCTTAGTTTTCTCCAAGTTACACAGAAAGGAATAGACGGGCGTTTCAATAAAAGATTTATTGAACAGTCTTGTTTCTGGTGTAAGTAAAATGTGCTGTTACGATCACAAGACAGTATGCGAGATAAATAATGTACAGTGTGAGCAGTAGAAATAAATAATACTGCGATAGCATTATCTTTTAGTACATATGCCGTTACATAAATAACACAGACTAAAAATGCGAGTACTCATACGATGCGTTTCTAAGCTAGTTCTACCCCAATGTACCTAACCTAACCTAGGTGTAGGGAGAGGTATGAAGTAGGTGAAGTATTCCTTACTATGGTATACTAAGAGTATGTTAAGCCTAGTATGCCTAGTATGCCAAGAGTCCCTCTAGGTTCTTGTCAGCTCCATACCTGAAGAATGAGAGAGGTAGGAATCTCTTTGCCAGACTCGAACTCCAACACCCCGCAAGGGAAGTCAGATCACTGGAAGCTGGACTCTCTGCGTGCAGGGATGACAGCGTCTTCTCAGTGCGTCAGGCCGGGAAACGGGCTCCTCTGAAGTCGAGGTCTCCTCTAGTTTACAAGGGCTAGGGAAGGTATATTTATACCTGAGAGTACCTTGGAATGTTAGTATTGACGTGAGACGGACAGCGAAAGACGTCATGAATGAACCCCTAAGGAATAATGGTTCATGCATAATATATGAGTACTTGAAGAAATCAATAGTCCTGGGCTAGGGAAACTCCCGCAGCCTAAGGGTCTGTTCTTCATGAACTCGTTGTGACGTTAGGGTGGACGGATGTCAGAGACCATGCCTGTATTTGGAGTGCACGGTTTAATGCCTAAATAAGGGCTGGGATTTTATGCCTATATAAGGGCAGGGCGAATTGTGCCTATATAAGGACATGATACTGGAAAGCCCATTATGGACACCCTAAGAGGAATACAACACCCACTCCACTTTCGTGTGTACGATAATACTAAAATGCTAAACATTTAAAATGCTAAACATAAAATGGAGTACCGCATATTTAAAAATATTTCTTAAAAGCATTAAAAACATAGTAAAAATGCAAAAGGTACTGTACATTTGAAGCAAATGCTTTTCATTTCAGGCATAAAGTTCGAAAATAAATGCAATTGGAATGAAATAAGCAGTAATATTTACATGTGACAGAAAATGATCGATAAGTTGTTCAAAAATCAAAGTCATTTCATGTCATAAAAATTAATGAACTGTTTTAGACACACAAGATGACTAAGTGTCTGTGGAAGTACCGCCAAGTCTGTATATAAGGCTAGTTCTACTTTAAGCAGATTGAAGTGCCATTTTCGTTCGAAAAATGGGAAAAAGTTCAATTTTGGTAGAGTTCCAAGTTTTTGTAGAATGAAGGCCAAATTGTTACTGCATCTCTGGAACACTGTATGCTGAATCAGAGTCAGTTTACGGGTCTGGTGTACACATGAGATCATCTATTTCTATAGACAAAACATCATCCACTGTAGTTGGTGTCAGTTGGAACACCTCGTGAAGTAGGTTAATCGCACAGAGATGTGAAGCATCGCTTTCAGCATTGGTCGCCGCAGCAATGTTCGCGTCCGTTGTTACCTGTGTGCCTGTAGATCTTTCTCGTACCTCAGCAGCAGCCGGAAGCGTCTGTGAGATCTCAATGAATGCTGACATCAGGATTGGTAGCCTCTGGGGACAACACAGAGCATGGGCCGTTATCTGGTCCAGCAGAGTATCGATATCCGTTGGCGTATCCGATGGATATGTTAGACAGGTGTCCAACACGCATTCTACACCGCATAGCAGGCATCGTAGAACAGGTAAGATGCAATCTTGCCAGATTGGTCTGAATGACAGGAACCACGTGGTATTAAGGTCCCGTAGACGAGGCATGCCCAATAGCTGTACTATTCGCTCACAGCACTTTCGTTCAAGGAGAGCTTTCTCCATTTTGCTCGGAGTGATGTCTGCGAATAGGCTGGCCATAGCGCAATAGCAGGAAGAGAAATAGAATTCCGGCAACAAGTGCTAGAATTAATGGTATGCCACCAACACCGAATGTGCAAAGTTCGGGATGATTCCGAGTATTGCCTGGAAAGGTGCTAACAGACCGGAGCAGATGCTCTTAAATACATGTACAATTACGGTTGTATCAGACATATTGAAGATACGTCCTATCATTTCTACGAAATGTATAGGGCAGTTTGTACGTATTAAAGTCTGTATCTCAGCCGAAGTCCTTGCAACTTGTAGATCATAGGTTTCTTTGGCCGAGGTCAAAGGCACTGTTTGCTGTAAAAGCATGGCTTTCATTCTGCTCAAAGTATCAAATCTTATAAAAGAGACGTTCAGCGAAGGCCATAGAGGCGACTCCCTGACTGTGTCTATTGGGGCAAACAATACTTGCATACAGCAAGTGACCCTGGAGTTGACCGTTACTAGATATGGGATGCCTGGCAGCATGCCACAGCAACTCTGATCATTCAACATGAGGTAACTCCCATTAGAAAGTTGTCCAAACGTTGGATTAATCACAGCAGCTGGTGTACCCTGCTGATGGCAAGACAAATTTGCCACAGAACCATTACAAGCCCCGTGTAAGGAAATGTCCTGACATATAAGCGAACCGCTTAGTGCACGTTTACAGTTTGTACCGCTCAAAAACACTTCACGATCCCCACTCCAACATCTATATGTATACGGTAAATCCCAAGATGTCTTAATGTATTCCTTACCCAACCTTTCATATTTGCCTGCTTGCATTTGTCTGAGGCAATACTGAAACTGAAAAGTAGTCACAGGTAGTGTGATTTTGCCATGAATAAGCCATTCTGTAGCTGGTTTTTCTGCCACTGTGAATGGTAATTTATCCAGTTTTTCAATGCTCAGCACTGTATACCTTGCTCCTCTTTGTGCCAATTCGATCTGTTTATCAGTGAGATTGTATTCTGCAAACAGAGCCGTTGTGTTGATAAAACGCCAAGGCACATAGCCCGCTCACAAAGATTGCAGCATCCAGCTTAATAACACAATAGAACGTAATTGAGACTGGCCTTGCTGTAACATCGCCAAATCTTGTTCTAGTATGTCGATAGCAGAGGATACAATGCCGTCCAGTGAATATATTCTGGAGGACAAAGTTGTTAACCCATTGTCGACCACAGAGAGTGTTTTCTCTAAATTAATACGATCGAGTTCACGTATTCGTTCTGCAGCCTCCATCTGTGATACTTTCCATGCTTCATTGTAGGCAGCATAAATGCCGGCATATATGAAACGTTTTTGACGCGGTTTTCTTGGTCCAAGCAAGAATTCCCTAAGGTCTGCGTCCTTTTTAAGTAAGGTTAAGTGTTGTTTCACATCCTGTAGTGTAGACTTATGCAGCCAATCGAGGCATAATTTTCCTACACTGTATGTTGTTACTACCCCCGGATGTTGTCTTTGGACATATCTTGGGTCTGGCCTATTAATAGTAAAGCCCTGAGTTTTATTCAGGAATCTTTCCTGACAGTTATTCGTGTCTGTGGGCCAGATCAACCATTTTTTCCAATCAGGATTAGATCTGTTGAGTTGTAGTATATTGTCAACTGTCACCACTGCCTGTGTACCGTTATTATTTGCAGGTGCTGGTACAGAAGGTGTGTTCATCTCTTTGATCTTGGCTAATCCAAGACAAGATGTTTGTTGGATGGTTTCATTCAAAAACATTATTTGTTCAGGGATGATACAGGCTCTAAATAAAGCTTCTATCCCCTGCACTTGCCAATCTTTAGTACCCCACACAGTTTTTGTGTCTATTGTGTCTTTCCAAAAGTCGAAACCCTGTCTAGACAGTTGGGCATTAAATAATGCAGAATAAATCTGTTTTGTATTTGTTAACATAATTTTCAGTCCTGTTTTGTTTACATTTTTATAGTAAAACATTTCTGGATCAGATGTATTGTAACCTGAAAAATATGGAAATTTACTAGCAAATGTTTTTGAACTACCTTTAGGTGGTGTAGGACAATGTTCCCATTGGTTAAACATAAACACATTTCTTGGATATGCAGTTTTATGCAAATAATGATGACCATAGTGGTTATAACAATACAGTTGTTCATAGTCTGATGAACCCTCTAAATATTCATTTTTAGAAAATGCAGCAGATTTTTCTAGGTCAAACATTATGTCATTAACAGTCTCAAAGTCCCAATCATCAGAATAGGTACTGGACGAGATTAGATCACGTCGGACCGAATATATCAAAATCTGTTTTGTCCCACACTATACCATCGTGTATAGGAACAGCTGTGATGTTCACTGATGACAAGTCTCTTGCTTCACGATGGGAGGATTTATGAGGTTTCAAAAGTACGTTCACGCCTTTTCCTTCAGTGTTCACATGGATGTATCTGCCACTTATAAGCACGCTCACAGTTGTAACCAAAGCTAGACAGAGCAGGAAAACAAAAAGTCCAGATATAATCCAGAGTTCAATCCATGGAGAAACCAAATAAGTCTTTTTCAGAAACTGAAGAAAGTCTTGTACTTGCTGCTTGAATTTGAATGATGCTGGCGTCGTTTCAGGTTCACTCGGATCTTCTGAGAACGTATCAAAGTTAATGAAATAGCCAGAAGCAGTTCTATCAATTGTTGGAATTGCATCAGGATTTGTAGAAATCACTGGAACCAGTTGATCACTTGCTACGTTGGTGTAGACAGGTGTATTTGGACGAACTGTTACTTGGTGTTCAAGAGGGATGAGTTCCATAGCGTTGTTGCTTAGTCCTCCATCTGTTACTGCTGAATTCTCGATGGTTATCAGTCTTTCAGTCTGAACCTCTTGGATAGTAGCGAGAGGAGTGAGTCTGCTACTAGGTCGGAGTCCACGAGGCCTACTATTTAGTATTGGCCACATACTGTGGTTTGATGAGGTCGATGGACACAAATCTTTTCTCCTTTCTTCCAGCAAGGGGCGGCAGAAGTACTGTTCTTGTTCCTTGAACTGCTAGGACAGGTACTGGTTGTCTGTAAGAAGGTCCAAATTCCTTCTTGTCCGCAATTTTTTCTCTGACTAGATCCCCAACTTTTGGAATCCAGACAGGCCTTGCTGGGACCGCCGATTTGTCCCCAGTGGTGGTTGGCTGTAGGAATACGTTGCTTTGTTTCGTTCTTAATTTGTTTAAGTCCTGTAAAACAGGCAAACGATCTTTGATATCAAAAGGTTTATTTTCCACCACTGTGCCTACGTGTTCACGGTCTGGTACCCACATTCTTGTCCCAAATAGTACCTCATATGGAGTGACCCCCCCTAGAGAACTTCTTGGCAGATTATTCAAAGAGCGTTGGACCCCACTAAGGTGTTTGATCCACCCATCACCCGAACCTAATACCCTAGCTGTTATAGACTGCTTTATGTCTCGGTTTTTCCTTTCCACAACCGAATTTCCCTCAGGATGGAATGGAGAGGAGTACTGCAATGCAACGCCCAGACTGGCCATGACTTCTTTGTAAGCCCGAGAGCTAAACGCAGGACCCTGGTCAGAATGTAGCGTGCCTATTGCGTATGTGCCGATAAAGACTCGCAAATCTTTTATAACAGTTCGAGCGTCAGCTGAGCGCTGAGGCCATAACCATAGGAACCTAAATTCAGTATTTGTGGGAATGCCTTTGTCCAGTAGGACGCAGGTGCGTAGATAGTCTGCTGTCTAACAATGGTGTCTGTACTGGGTTGCCGCATTCGCAGCATGGTGTCTGGTGGCTCTCTCACTGTAATTTACAGTCTAAGCAGTTGTTGATGAATATATGAATTTCTGTATTCATTCCAGGCCACCAGTACATCTCTTTTAACGTCAAAATTGTTTTAGAGATCCCTTGATGTGACAGACCTTCCCCCAAATGTGTTTCATAAATCAAGGCTGCTCTACGTTCCATATTTGGGATTACCCTATCCCCCACTCCAGGGATTCGAGCAAAAGGGACGTTGTTCGCATCAATTACATAAGAGTACTTGAGTGGAAACCTTTTTGGTAACGCTGCACTGCTGCCTTTGCTTGAAGCATTGACAGCCAACATTATCTCACCGTCTATTTTTGTTTTTGAACGAGTGATCGCAGCTACGGAAGCCGTCTGCACAGCCCCCTTTGTGGCTTCATCAGCCAATGAATTCCCTGCAACGTGAACGCCATCACGTTGATGACTCAGTGTGTGGATCACGTGAGCCTTTGGTAGTTCGTTTTTCAACTGAACTACTTGTTCCCAAAGCATTTTGTGCTTTATTGTGCCACCTGTCGCATCTTTGAAACCATTTTCAAGCCAGTTTTGTATATAGTCATTATACGACTGAACACAGTAAAAGGAATCGCACACTATTAGTGTGGGGAATTCTCGATCTGTACTTTCAAGTGCCAGTTTGAATGCTTGTAGTTCAGCTCGCTGAGCTGTACAATCTCCTAGAGACTGCGTTTTTGTGACCATAGGTCTGAAGATGCCATTTCGCATGCGACCTTACTCCCTATTGCGGGTTGTGCGGATCCATCAGTGTAAATTATGAATTCGTACTGATCGAGAGGCAGAATTTCAGTAGGCAGGGGACATTCATGTTCATATTGCAGGAATGCTTGTGTTTTTAAATCTGGATCAAAAACATATTCAACATCTGTTGCAGCAAGAGAATTATCCCATTGTATCCATCTTGGATGTAATGCTTTAGCATTTGGAATGCTCGCTTTTGTAACCGCTTCTAAAGCTGGTACTGGGGTGACGACAATAATGCGTTTCCCTTGGGCTAAGGCTCTTTCTTTTGCTACAGCGGTTTGAACTGCTGTTAGAATTTTTTCAGTTGAACTGAAGCGCATTTCCGCTAGTGTGTACAAATGAGATTTGTACGCTATTGGTATTTTCTCACCCTCATTGAAAGTTAAGTAGGTGAATCCGCATTGACCCGAAATTATTCGGATCACCAAATTGCGTTGACTTACGCGTGTTTGTAAGTGTTTAGTTGCTAACATGTTAGCTTGTAGTGAACGCAAGATTTCTGTGTGTTCCTCTGTCCAGTTTCTGATCGAAAAATCAGGTTTGATTAATGCGTAGAGAGGTTTAACCCTTTCTGCGTAATTTAGAATGTATGTTCTTCCAAAATTTAGGAAACCCAGGATGGATTGTAAGTTTTTTAGCATTTTGGAGGTTGGAGCAGCGCACACTTTTCTAAAAAGTTAGCTGCCAAGCTCTTGCCTTCACTTGAAAGCTCATATCCTAGAAATAGGACATTGAGATGGGCAATTCTGGACTTTTTAAAGTTGAATTTGTAGCCCTCAGAGGCGAAACCCAGTATAATGGTGCTCACCCTGTTCAAGTGTTTGTCCAGGTCATCGTCTGTCAGATAGATGTCATCGACATAGGACAATGCCTCATTATCATAAATTTGTAGTAACTCCATTACCCTCGCTGAGAATAAACCTGGGCTGTTCTTGAACCCTTGTGGGAGTCGGCAAAAGTGACGCTGTGTCCCCATTATGGAGAATGCTGTTAAGTACCTGCTTTCAGGTGCTATGTTTTGACAAAAGAAACCATTTGAGATGTCTAATGTTGTTTTATAATTTTTACGCCCAATGTTATTCATTAATGCTGTGCTATGTGCATTTTGCACTGCAAAAGTTTTAGAACAAGTGTTTAGGTGTCTGTAGTCCAAAACTAGACGATATGTATTGTCTGGTTTGGAGACAGGAAACAAAGGATTGTTCATTGAGGAGGTGCATGTTTCAATCACCCCTTGATATTCAAGTTGATCTAAGATCTCCCTGACCTGTTTTTTAGCTTCTTGCTTTATTGGGTACTGCCTTTGTGCAGTTGGTTCATGTTTCAGATGTATTTTATGGTGAGGTGAGTCCTCATCCCATCCTGCATGATTTTTATATAATGCTGGGGCCTGGGCCACTGCCCATTTCCTGGCATATATATATTTTGGGTGAATTGGAATATGGTTGGAGAAGGCAGGCATAATAATGTCCTCGCCATGTGGGCACTCCTGACAAATTGTGGTGGCCAGTCTTTTTCTGCTAGAAGTATGTCATAGCCCTTTGATAGTCTTTCCCAAAAAGTGCTTTCACCTGTCTAGGTTTGTCTCCCTCCATCCGGAGTGTTATTTCATATAACTTTTTGTGGAGTACTAACCCTGGTGTCTACAGTCTCTACTGTGATGTACTCATTCAAGTCCACTATCTCCAGAAGTTCCTTCAGGTTCTGGCGAACTATTGTGACTTCTGCTGCACTGTCCAGCATTGTCTGAGCCCATTCTCCGTTCTTGAGTTGTGTTCTCAGTATTCTCGGCATGTCTGATCTTTAGACCTGCTACTTTCTTTTTGGAGAATTGAGGTTTTGCTTTAGTTTTTAGAGCGTGTTTGTCGTCTTTCGATTTCACACGTTCTTCTCTGTGTTCCGTCCGTCCTCTTCTTTCCGAAGTCTGTGATGAGATCTGAAAGGAACGTGTATCAGTATCTTGATACCTGTCAGGTTTTCTCAAATTATCCCTATTCCTGAGGTTATACCTCCTTTCAGAGGGCTCCTTTTGAGGAGACCTACCTCGGGATTGAGAACGTTTCTTGTTTGAATTTTGTTTATTAGTCTCCCACTTCTTATTAGAAGATGTAGGAGTTTGTTTAATTGAGTCCTTCTCAGGACTTTCAGATAGCTTCGGCTTCACTGGTCTTCCACCCAAACTATCTCTGCCTAATTCTGCATAAGATTGTTCAATTATTCTGGGTAGCTCAGTTTGATGTTCTGTAACATCGAATTCCCTTAATTTTTGGCGGATTGCCACTGCTGCTGCCTCCCCTTTAATATTAGATAATATTATTGTTGAGACCTGGTCGAAATTTTTCAGTAATTTCATACCTAAATTTAGAGCAGGCTCTGCCCCGTATTCATTTTGAATTTGTTTGAGGACATCAGGTATTACCGCAATTGACGGAATGCCATGTGTTTTGGTATAGATGGCAGCAAAGACTGAGCCCCATGTGGTACAGTCTTCCAGTTGTGGTGTGATCCCCATTGGTAAACTGATTGTTAGGATTCTGTGTTTCTCATACGGGCTAGTATTTGGAAATACTGCTTCGATTTGAGTAATTTTTTGAGCTATCCAGAACGGAATTTGCTCACGTTTTGTGGGCATTTTACCCATGACTGCGTATAGAGTCTGTGGTGTAATTTTTTGTATATTCCCCTGTTGGGGAGTTTGATTTGGAATTGTTAATGGTTGCTGGACTGTAAAAGTCCGCATGACATATTGGACCAATTGTCTGTAAATTTTTATTAACTCTTTGAGTTGAGTAAGTAATTCCTCGTCTGACATCTCTTCAATGTTAGGATGAGGTGTGTAGCCGGCTAGAATCGGCCATGTTGCTCCTGGTCTACCTAGTGGACCGAGCCTAGTAATGTTTTTGTGATGTTTTAGGGCGCCTTTAAACTAGAGCTGATGCTCCTGGTATGTTAATGGAATTTCAATATCCTCGAAAGGAATGTATTCCTCTGGTGGATCATCTTCTTTGTAGAAGTGAAACATGTGTGGTACTGAATTGGATTCAGGAAATATTACCCATGAATAGAATACCTCTGTCTGAAAGGATTCATGTGCCTCTATCACGAAAACTGCTCTACCTCCTCTTGGCGGTAGGCCATGTTTTATAAGTGATGGCTCTTCTTAAGTTTTGAGTGATGTCTATAACACCCTCCTCAGTTTCATTTAAACCTGTAAAGTTAAAAACTGCTGCTTGGGCTGGATCAGCCGCAGCTTCACCGTTTCCGGCTTCAGTCATTTTGTTTTTTTGAAAAATGTAGAACAAGTTTCAAGGAAACAAAGATAAGGTGCACAATATTTTGGAACACTGTATCCTTCAACGTTGAGCAAACCAAACAGCTAATATATAGGGTGTTTCCCTATATAGCCATGGTGGATACTTAACCCTGCCCACTCCAGACGTCTTTTGGAGTATATGGGTAGGGGTCTCTGAGAGAAAAAGCACGGCTGAGTTACTCAGTATCTAACGTTGAATTACCGCCTTACCAAACCGTTGGGCGCCATGTAGTGTAGCTCCTATTTCCCTAATAGGCTCTGCGCATTGGAATAATATATCCTATAGGTTTGACATAGGACTAAGGTCAGTATGTCCCTATCGAGTATATTAAACTTAATTACTTGTGCCAGCTAGCTCAGAGGCCACTAGAAACTCCTTGACAACAAGAAGGGAGTAGTTTCTGGCAGCCGCAAAACATGACCACTATGTTTCCCTTTAGCATCAGAACGTGTCCCAGAGTCGTGGAAACAATAGATAACTATTTCACTCAGCTCAATCGTGCATGCTTAGTTTTCTCCAAGTTACACAGAAAGGAATATACGGGCGTTTCAATAAAAGATTTATTGAACAGTCTTGTTTCTGGTGTAAGTAAAATGTGCTGTTACGATCACAAGACAGTATGCGAGATAAATAATGTACAGTGTGAGCAGTAGAAATAAATAATACTGCGATAGCATTATCTTTTAGTACATATGCTGTTACATAAATAACACAGACTAAAAATGCGAGTACTCATACGATGCGTTTCTAAGCTAGTTCTACCCCAATGTACCTAACCTAACCTAGGTGTAGGGAGAGGTATGAAGTAGGTGAAGTATTCCTTACTATGGTATACTAAGAGTATGTTAAGCCTAGTATGCCTAGTATGCCAAGAGTCCCTCTAGGTTCTTGTCAGCTCCATACCTGAAGAATGAGAGAGGTAGGAATCTCTTTGCCAGACTCGAACTCCAACACCCCGCAAGGGAAGTCAGATCACTGGAAGCTGGACTCTCTGCGTGCAGGGATGACAGCGTCTTCTCAGTGCGTCAGGCCGGGAAACGGGCTCCTCTGAAGTCGAGATCTCCTCTAGTTTACAAGGGCTAGGGAAGGTATATTTATACCTGAGAGTACCTAGGAATGTTAGTATTGACGTGAGTCAGACAGCGAAAGACGTCATGAATGAACCCCTAAGGAATAATGGTTCATGCATAATATATGAGTCCTTGAAGAAATCAATAGTCCTGGGCTAGGGAAACTTCCGCAGCCTAAGGGTCTGTTCTTCATGAACTCGTTGTGACGTTAGGGTGGACGGATGTCAGAGACCATGCCTGTATTTGGAGTGCACGGTTTAATGCCTAAATAAGGGCTGGGATTTTATGCCTATATAAGGGCAGGGCGAATTGTGCCTATATAAGGACATGATACTGGAAAGCCCATTATGGACACCCTAAGAGGAATACAACAACATATATATGACCTGTTATGGATATACCCACTATGTCATTAGAAAAATCAAAAATGTATACCTGGAGATGTGATCACATGTGATTTATCCGCAGCACTCAATAAAGTTTGTGTTAAAAAAAAAAACATAGTTAAAGTGCAGTTATGGGCACAAATTAAAACCAAAAGACTACTAAAATCACGATAAGAACACCAATCCAAAACTTGCACGACAGACCCATATCCAACCAAAACAAATGCAATGGCTTTGACTTCACTATATTCATCCCATAAGTATCAACACGTGCAAACACAATGTAATTAAACAGCATACATGCTTAAACCAATAAATTATGCTGCAATAATAGTTGGTCTCTCTCATAGTGTTAAGGGTGCTATGATATAATCTCATCTGTAAGATTGTTTCGGGCATTGGTAATTGCATCTGTTACATCAAGAGTGTGACAATGAGCACTACATTTGGTGTGCAAGTTATGGTTTGCATCTCTTTGTTGCGAGGTATGGATTGCGGTCCTCACCATAGCTCACCAATTACACTGGCTTTTAATTTTTAATTCAAATTCACAACCATGTCTGCACTTTAACTGTGCGTTTTTTATGTGTTATGTGAATTTCTAAGGTTTACCTAAACATATGTTTAGGTGTTATAACCAAAGCTAACCATAGTTTCAATTTAACTTTTGTATTTTTTCAGTTAATATAAATTTGGTCAAATATTTCACTGATATTGGAGCAACTGCACTAATAAAAGAGCATTTGCACATTTATTTTTAAAGTGCAAACTTTAAATTAGAATTTATTAACACAGCACAGAAAACCTGACATGAGAGAAACAACTTTCACTGCCTCACAGATAACATTTAACATTCACTCTACACAGGAAAAAATCTCCTAAGAGTCATATCCGTGTGATTTTACCATTGGCATGAACCAAAGATGAGAATGTGCACAAAATATAGTATGTTATTTATTACCATTGTTGAGGGAGGCGAGGGGCGTCAATGCCCATTCAAGGCTTCGTCTCTCATGAGTCACGGCCCCTTCCAACTCTTAACAGTGGTAAGGAGGGATGTGCTTTCCCATTTTAGCCTCAAACCAAAGTTTTGCTCCTGCTTACAACCCAAACTGCTGGCGGATTTACACCAAACTTGGAATGAAAGTAGAACTTTACTCACAAAGCATGCTTTTGTTCGTTTGGTGCAAATCTCTTCAGTAGTCTTTGAAATATAAATATCTTTCAAAGTTGTTAGGTGGACTTTAAAGCAGTGTTTACCAAACTGTTGGTCACAAACGACTGGTGGGGCGTGGGCCAATTTTTGGTGGGTGGTGAAGACCAAGCAGGAAATAAACAAGCCTTTAAATTCTGTATTTATTTTGTCACATTTGCTGTGCTTCAAAGACTGAGGTCAAATGTCAAGCTATGTCTTCTGACAAATTGCAGCATATTTTTTAACTTGGGGATTGGTATTTACAAACTCCTCTCACTTTGCAGCCAGAGAAAGAAAGTAAAGTAAATTATGTGCCAATCTTGCTGGGGTACAAGGTGTTAAAGGAAAGGATGTAGGATTACATTTTTGTAAAACACAACAAAATGTAAATGAACTCTACACATTCAGCAGTTAGGAAAGCAAAATTGAAGCACGTTGTTTGTAATTCTGAAGTGTGATGGAAGCAAAGATTTCAACACCATCAAAACAACAAAATGCTTTACTTGGTGCTGCACAAATCATAGTCACAGAAACCCAATTTCCACACATTATTATTTGTGTGCTGCATCGTTTTATCAGTTTAACTGAATGTCTGTGCAAATTTAGTGCCATTTTCATGAAAAATTGCTGTCTGTAAATGAAAGTGCGCTACCACACAATGTTACAGAACCGAAATGGTGGCTGGGAATGTGGGCGCACACAACTTAATCAATATGAGGGGCGAATACACAATTCAGTCCGAACAAAAAGTGTCCATATCTCATTTGGTGCCTCGGAGGAAGAGGAGCCCCCTGATCTTCCTCAACCAGAGGAAATCCAAACCGAATTACAATGTTCTCCGAGTACCCACAAAGTTTTGACGTTGAGGTCGTGGTATCAACAGTTCTTTATTCCAAATCCAAATGGTCTATATTTAAACCATAACATGAATAGTGATTTTACTGCTTATTATACCAACGTACACTTCGTGACCTTTCCGTTTCTCACACCCTTTGATTACCTTCATAATGTCCCACCTAACCTGTAGAATTTCAAGAAAACGTGACTCTGTTCCTTAACCTTGTTATACCTATTGGCTAACCCTTGGCCATACACAATAGTTTCTAACCTAGATCACAACAGGTGCCTCTTGGGTCTTTGACCCTGGTGGCGGGACTACTTTAAGCTAGAGTTTCCTCTTTATAATATTATCACATTTGTATTATAACCCTGATGAAGTCTGCTGTTACGCCTACAATGCAAAGATGAAACACGTATTGGCAAGTGGAAAGTTCAAGCATAAGGGCGGAATTGGATATTGGAATAAAGAACTGTTGATACCACAACCTTGAGGCTACCACACAATGTTTTAGTTATATTTTAAAAATCGCCCGCCTCGTATCCATTAAAGCTAGGAGAGGTTGTGAAAGTTTATCGGTCTTAAAAGCGAGTCATGGTTCTAAAAAGTTTGGGAAGCACTACTTTAAAGGGTTAACACTGTCGGATATCTTCATTGATTTGGGCCCGTTGATCCTATGCAAAGAGTAAGAATAAAAAAATTAAATAAATCCCATTGGACGAAAGAGCCTTTTCTCCTGTTGTCCTGTTTGGATCAGCGGTTCCAAAGTTGGTACTGAGGATCTGAGAAATCTAACCAGCTGCCGCAAGAGATACATTTATTTTTGAATTCATAACTCCCAAAATTGGATTTGCAGCCTCAGGCGTGGCCTGAGCTTCAACGCAAGCTTCAACGTCTGGTACCGCAACCACAGAAAAAGCTTCTGGACCTTTGTTAGGTCTGCAATTCTGAAGGCAAATCCCCAAATCCAACAATGGGTCGACATTGGTCTGTGAAGCTTGCCCTGGTTTCATCGTCTCATGCCCCTGAAGCTTGCATTATCAATCAAAAAATCAAAACAAATTTATAAAGCGCATAGACACTCCAATAAAGTTTCCCACCGCTAGCGTATCTTGAGAGATTTCGGAAACCGTGCGTATGAGTTACATAGGCTCAGTTCGGCTGGCAGGTCATTCCATAGTTTTGAACCCAAGTAAGCAAATGAATGACCTCCTTGCCTTGCCCTTTTAATTCTGGCAATGGCGGTCAGATTGGATTTGCAAAATTGAAGTTCTCGCTTAGGAACATAAGGGTGTATTAAAGAGCAGCAATATATAGAGCCAGCCGGATGCATGGCTCTATAGACATAGCACATTGCCTTGTACTTAATGCGCTGTGATATAGGGAGCCAATGCAAGTGATGTAGGTGTTGGGAAACTGAGTCATTATGGGGGATGTGACATAGTAGTCGAGCCGCCGCATTCTGAACAGTCTGCAGCCATTTTAGCCGAGACTGCATGGCTCCCAAGTAAAGTACATTGCCATAATCCAATCTTGAAATTATTATGGCATTTAATACAGTCTTTTGCACGTTCACAGGTAGATACCACAGCATCTTTTTTAGACATCTAAGTAGTCCAAAGCAGCATGAGCTACCTTAGTGATTCGATGATCCATGGTTAGTTTGTCGTCCAGCCAGAAGCCTAAATCTTTGCTCAACTGACTGGGAGTGGGGTAAACGCCCAGCTCTTCTGGCCTACAGTGGGGACCCCACAGCTGGGGTTGAGGACATAAGATGAGCACCTCAGTTTTACCATTCAATTTCAGGCAGTTGAGGCACATCCAATCCACCACTTGGACGAGGCGCTCGCATCCGTTGCAGAAAGGGAGAATATAATCTGCGTATCGTCCACGTAGGAATAAAGAGATAGGTGAAACCTTTCTACTATGTTTGCCAGTGGTCGCACCTAAATATTGAATAAAGTGGGGCACAAAGAAGAGCCTTGAGGAGCTCCAGGGGGTAGATTGAACATAGCTGATTTGAAAGGTTTAGCAATGACCTGAAAGTGCGACCTTCCAAAAAAGACACTAACCAGGATAGGGCTAGATCCTGGACCCCCGCCGTTGCAATTCTTCTAAGGAGCACCTGATGGGAGACGGTGTCATAAGCGCCACTTAGGTCCAACAGCATCAGGGCTGCAGTTCCACCTTTGTCCAGTTACTGTCCTAGGATATCCTTAATGCCTAGCAGTGCAGTCTCAGTGCTATGTTCTGTGCAAAAACCAGATGGGGAAGGATGTAATACTTTGTGTGCTTCTAGAAATAAAGAGAGCTGGCCATTGATGTGCTTATCAAGGATCTTTGCATAAAACGGTACATGAGAAATAGGGCGATAGCCTAGTCAGATGTCTCCAAATTGGCTTTTTAGCAGTGGAAGTACCACTGCATAGTTCCATGCCTTGGAAAAGCTCCCTCAACCAATCAGATTTGAGTATTTGTTTTAGTATGTGGCTCAACAGATCTCCAAGAATTTAAATTTGCGGACCTCCAGGGATTTACAGTCTGCATATCTCTAAAATGTAACCTCTTCATGCCCAACCGGAGACCCTTTTTAAACGCTGTCACAAGAACTACTGAATAGATTTAAACCATACCATTCAAAGTAAAGTTCTGCATTCATGCTAAATTTTGTGCAGGTCTGTTCAGTTGTTTTTTGTGTACCAAAGAGGAAAAATCCTATGGGAATTAAAATGGAAAACAACAATTTTGGGATCCCACTTTTTCTTGGCCCCTCTTGACAGATCTGCATGAAATTTGCCATGAAAAAACCCAAAGTGAATGCACTAAAAAAATAATAATAATAATGCAGATTTGCCAAATGGCACCAAAGATAGTAAGAAAACAAAAAATGCTTTTTCCGTTAAAAGTGTGTTTTAAACATAATTAGAGAGTTGCTATCGACACCCTGTTAAAAAAAATATATATATGTAAATATGCTGTGCCAGTGAAAATAAGTGTGTGTGTGTGCGTGCGCGCGTGTGTGTGTGTGTGTGTGTAAAAGAAGCAGAGAACTGCGGGTAGTTCTCAAGTTTAGGTGGAAAGCAGCTCCTGTTTAGAGCACTCTCAACACCAGCGACACTCTAGATCTGCTCACCTCAAATATATAGATATATATATGCTATGCCAGTGGAAATAAATGTAGTGCAACACCTTGTTATTTGCAGAAAGTGTATTAATAGACCCACAGTCACACATTTATTACTGTAGTGTAAAGGTCCAATTCAAAATTATTGCCATAATATCATGTAACTGCGGTGACAAGACTACTTATTGTGCCACAGAACTCATTTTACAATCCTTTCCCAGGAAACAAACTACTGCTAATAATCCGAAGGCCTGTTTCATGTGTTTTTATATCAATATGTGGATTGACCTTCTTGTTACCAGCCTCTGGTGAAATAAACATGTTTATAAATAATTCTCATGATGAAACAGAATGACAGAAATCATACATGCAGCTCCCCGGGAAGTAATATGCCGCTTTTTACCACTGTTATGGGAGGGAAGGGGCATCATGACCTACTGGTGTCTTCGGCTCTTGCGAATGAGTATAAGTTGTTTCTTCTCCTCTTTCTTGCTCTTTTATAACTCTTTACTTTTGTTTACAGGATACAGCCACATCTACACCAGCTACCGATGTCTCAGTTCAGGCTGTAGCCAGATCATCCCAATCGACTCAACCACTGGAGTAGGTATCAACATCACCTGTTGTGACAGTGACTTGTGCAACTCAGGGCCTGCCACCGCCCAGCTCTCGCTTCTGTCCTGCGCTGGCCTCCTGGGGCTGTGGCTACTGAACTGGGCCTAACTGGAAACACCCAGAAGGACATCATGGGTAAAAAAAAGAGTCAATGACCAACTCCACCTGCTGTGAGAAGAAATGAAAATGGGTGATGATGACTGCAAAATGTCCCCCCCTTTCCGCCAGCCTCCCCTCCATACTCTGCAGCCTGAACCACCAACCTTGACAGCCTCACTGGGGAGTGGCAGGCTGCCAGCCTCCACACCACACTCTGCAGCCTGAACCACCAACCTTGACAGCCTCACTGGGCAGTGGCAGGCGTCAGGGCCATCACTCCTATCTAGAGAAGCTAGATCCCCCCTTCCTCCCCCCACTGTTAGGGCAAGCAGCTAATTACCTTCTATATACAAATATGTATCACATGTGTACCCCAAACGAATAACAAATGATTAGGATAGTGAAAATAATGTTTTTCTCCTTCAATGTTTCTGTTTCACTTCACACCTGGGCAGATGCATTCTGGGAAGAACGAGTCATGCAAATTAGACAGTGACTTGCTATTTCTGCCACCACGTGGTCTTATTCGGTCATGCTGTCAAAAAACATGACAATAGTGGACGAGTGTGTCAGAAAATAACAAGTATTGCATGTTTGATTTCTGGCATTTACAACCAGCATACACCCGTGGTTCAGGGAATTGTCTCACAGACCTTACAGCAATCACAGCATTAACTGATTACAACCAATGGGATGCCTACAATTAATGCTTACATTAATGTAAAAACATATATAACAGGTAACATCTTCATTGTGCTCTTATATTGTAATGCCAGGGACCCCTCTCGCGTTTCATAGCCAGGTTGCAATAACTTCTCGATATACAGTCGCAATATATAAATAAAAAATGAATAAATAAAAACCGTGGAAGATAGTTTTGGTGCTCTGTGGTACACGAAGTTAAAAACAACTCATTTGATAAAATGTTCTTGAACTGACAAGCAATAAAAAGGAAATCGAAAAGAGTAAGATGTTTTACAAGCGCTATATTATAAAAGAAAGAGTGAAAAGAGTGGAAGGCATATGCCAGAGCAGACTTAAGAGATGTAAAAACCATCACGGAGCGGATGATTAAAAGGAAAAAAAGGGGTTCACAGGTAGACCTCAGAATGACCAATCAAAACTCCACATTGATAATTCGTAGTGGTGAATGGTCAGCTGGCCAATCAGAACCCCTACTCGATCATTTGCAGTTGTGGGTTGACCAATCAGAACTCAAACTCGATCATTCGCAGTCGTGAGTGGTCATTTGACCAGTCAGAACTCACGATCACTCAGGGTGGTGAATAGTCGGTGATAAATGTAGGACTCAGAAGCCATAGCAGAGCGAAGCTGAACAGTGAAAGAACTCAAAGACGGAGCCAGAGACAGATTGGACGGACTGAGAATGCATACTCAAAGCTTGAGAGAGATCGAACAGTTTAGGAATTCAGAGCCAATCCAGAGAGAATGAGAAACTGGGCAGTTGGGAACGTAGAAGCCAACCCAAAGAAAGAGCGAACAGTTAGGGAATGCAGAACCCAATCCATGGAGAGATTCATCCATTGAGAAGTGTGAGGGACCTGTGAGAGGAGCTTGGCTCTGAGAGGACCTCTTGGGACTGGCTCAAGGAGGTCCTTGTCACTAGTGATCAGCTGGAACATTGTGAAACCTACTGCAGGACCCTCTGCAGCACGCAGCCAGCACTACTCGAAGGCTATATCAAGCAGCTGCCTAGGGAGGCTACTCATTGCCTCGGGAGGGCATCACATTGAACTAGTGGCCTCAAAAGTGCTTTGTTGGGGAAAGGGAGCAAAATAGAATTTCTTGTAGGAAGTTGCTTGGACACCATCTTTGCCAGTGCATCTCTCTACACCTGATATGGACTGATGCCCACCCCTCAGTCATACCAATCACTGCCCGAGTGCATCCAATCTGCCTCTGCTTGCAAGGGCACAGACAGGAGCTTGATGTCGCCAATGCAACGAAGGCTTCTTATTTCTTCTTTCTCATTGTCTTGAGACTATCCCATCCAAAATGTACTCACCAGGAGCCACGAAAGAAAATGAGGGCTGAACATGATGACCTGCAGCCCATCTGAGGGACTTTGAGAGGGCTTGGTGGAATGTTCTACCCATCTCCACCGAACAGGTCTTCCTTGTCTGCAGGGGCCGGAGAGGTTGTCTCCTGAAAGAGATATGGTCTAGTGGATACAAGGCTGACCCTGAATCTAAGAGACCCAGGTTCTAATCACCTTCTCGGACTTGACCCAAAATCCTGTGATTCCGAGAAAAAGTCCCTTAATGTCCCTGTGGTTCCATGGCTCAAGTTGTAAATACGCTTGGTGTATTTGTGTGATCTTGAACATTTGTATCACAGATAGGTCAAACTCTACTTGATGTGCACAGCCTCAAATCTTCAACCCCAAAATATATGCCTTCCGTGTGCTCCAGCTAGGTTCCCGCCATGTGATGGTCACTACCTCCATTCATACATGCTTCCTGAGTTTGTGCTGTTACCCTGCAGTGTGTGGTTCTCTCCTACAGGACATAACCACAACAGGACTTGAGTGGTTGTCTGCTCTTGAGTTTTGTGCTGTTGTTTTGCTGCCATGGCTTAGACCAGTCATAATCCTGTAGAGAAGCAGTGCCCCATGGTGTTTAAGGCCTGGAGTGGTTTCTTCCCCAATATATGCTGCCATTGTGTCGTCATGGCTTGGATTGGTTACTTCCTCATAGCCGTGTTGTGTTCTCCTACACTCGAAGGCAAGACTGGTTGTCTCCGCAGATATATGTTGCCCTCCTGCACCAATGGACCGGATTGGTCGTGTCCTCGTTGAGATGTTGTACCACCCTACAAGCAAGGGCTGGTTAGGCTGCCCCTCTTATGTTTGTGGTTTTCTGCAGCGGTTGTCCCCTCACCCGAGGTGCTTGGTTCCTGCAGGAATTGTAAAGTGTATGAAAAAGAAAAGACACACCCACCTTTCCTGAGGTTTAACCACTCTACAGTCCATCATCTAAAACCCAGACCCGCATCCTCGTGAATCACGGGGCAGTGCCTGTCCCTCGCTGCTGCACAACGTTTCAAACTGGGTGGATGAAACTGGGGTAAAAGTGAGAATGTAAACAGTAAGTGGTACTTTCACAAAAGCCAACTTCACAAAGAAATGAGTAAATCTAAATCCAGAAGTTTACAAATCCTCATGCGTGTACATTTACTCATTCTGCTGTTCATAGAGGTCTCGCTGGCTACGCATCGAAACCTGTCAGAGTCGCAGATTTCCATGTGCCTGATTCTGAAAGATGTTACTGTGAGCAGGGATGACTTACTGCTCACTCGGGTGCCCTGCATTTCTTACAGTAAGTCATACTTACTCCTGGGAAGAGCTTTTGTGAACCGGAGCCCCCGCGGACTCCTGAAAAATATTTTGAATTGGCAATTCCAAGAATGCAAAACAACTTCCGCTTGTATGCCACCATATTTAAGCATGGCTATTTGCAGGTGTATATCTGACTTACACACACAAATAGTGTTAATAATCAGTCCTCTGTGTTTATCCCACGCACAGCCATTGGGCGTTTTCATCGACGTGCCATGATCTAGTTCTGCCGCGGCAGCCATGTTGGAAAACCTCAAGGTGCGACTCATTCAATTCGCTTTACCACCAAAGCTTCACAGTTAAATAAAAAACAAGAAATTGCTATCAGAACTCTAAGACTTTTA
Source organism: Calotriton arnoldi (assembly GCA_963921515.1). Classification (NCBI taxonomy): domain Eukaryota; kingdom Metazoa; phylum Chordata; class Amphibia; order Caudata; family Salamandridae; genus Calotriton; species Calotriton arnoldi. Next base: position 449,063 of record CAWUFW010010551.1, read on the forward strand.
CCCATTTGTCAAGGCCAAGGATGTGGAGAGCCTTCAGTTACCCATGGTTATGTTATATTTATATATTACATTCTTTTGTTAAATACCATTGTGTTGTAGTAAAGGAGTTTGGGGTGTCAGATGTACCTTTAAATCAAATTGTAAACGTTTTCTTAAAAGTGATTGTAATAAAGAGGAAGTGTTTGTTCGTATGTCTTCTGTTGTTTACTCAATTATTTTGTGATTGCTGACCCCTCTGAATCTTCCACTCTTAACGAAATAGTGTCACATGTGACATCGCCCATTGCCCCTTACCTGAAAAATTCTGTCTACAATTAAAGAATAAGACCAGAAGAAGTGAGAATTTTCTGATTGGTTCGTTTTTATATTATTTATTTTTATGTTTTATAAAGCGTTGGTTGTAATCTTGTGATATCTTCAAGGCGCTTACATACACAGAATGAACGGAATGGAAACAATAAACAGTCATTTGGATGCGGGCATTCTTCATTTGAGGCCATGTGGGTGGACGTCAGTCAAATGAATCCACGACTGTTTCATTTTAGGGCATTGAACCTAGTTTGGATTTGAGTTGAGGATTTAAGGAATCTCAGGTTCCTGGGTCTTGTGCACCCCGGGATCGGCCGATGTGTTTCAGCCGATTGAAGGGGTGTTGTGGAATCATAGGCAAGGATGTTGGGCCAAGACTCCTGGTAGGGCCTATCTTTTACAGGTATGGCTGCCGTTTGTTGACGGGACCTCATGGATAAGGCATTGTGTCTTGAACTTGAACCTTCAATTTACTAGAATCTAGCAGATTGCTTTCAGAGCTTGTTTAGAGTTGTCCTTCGCGTGCCCAGCCACACCTTGAAATCTAGTCGTGGGGTCCTTGAAGTTTGTCAACAAGATTATTTGAAGGCTCTTGTAGATCACCTCTCAATAGTTGAGTCAAGATGCCCCTTTAGTAGGCTTCCAGCAAGATAAGTCCCGTGAGAGGTCTAAAGGAGGGAGATCATTTTCCCAAGCTTGAAGAGCTGCAGAATCACACCCTCAACCAGAGGATTGATTTGAGGTGCGAATGAGAGGTTTGTATTGAAGTAAATCTACAGGTTCTTATCTTTTACTGAAGTTCAGAGCACAGGCCTAGACTAGAGGGCCACTAGAACGGATGAGATCTGGCCCGCTCAGGGCTAAGATTTCAGTTTTTGCTTAGCGTATGGATCGGAATCCTCCTCTCGTCTAGCACTGGATGTATTTTGCACAACTTCAATACATTCTCCGAGCACTCAACAAATCACTCTTGAGATCGTGGTATTAGAAGTTAAACCTACTGATACCACAATCTCAAGAGTGATTTTCTGAGTGCTCGGAGAATGCATTGAAATTCTGGACCTTCCTATTGAGGAAGAATTGGTGGCTTTCCCTCCTCCAGAGCACCGGAATCATATTCTTCTGTTGTTTACTATTTTGAATTGATATTTTTTTTTTTTGTATGTCCTCATTCTGCCAATTCACTTGTTGGCAATACTCCCTTCCCATTGCTGGTGAACCAGCCAGGGATGGAGTCGTTCCACCCAAGAATACGAAGCTGCTTCCACTTCCGCCCTTCACTGGTGTGCCCGTAGCAAAGAAGGGAACAGGACCGACAGCAATCCATTGGCTTAATCATTGGACCCCAGGTTTTTAATCCAGTCCACCAACTTGGCCCATACTTTTTTCGACTACTGGGATCACATGCTATGTCCTGTTGACTTATAGATATAATATTCTTTTTACACTCCAAGAAAGGAGGTGGAACACCTGATTTCCATGATCTACAAATCTCCCGTCTCCCCAATAAGATCACATAAAAATAAATCTTGCGACCAACTTGTTAATACAGGTGGCACTATCTTGACATATTCCAAAGAATACAAGTAGAGGACTTACCCTCACCTGTATGCCTGTAACTTCCGTTAAGAATTTACATACTTCAATCCAAAAATTCGTAATCTCTGGGCATGTAAAAAACATATGAAGGTCGTCTGCTGAGGGATCCCTACATCTTGGACATGAATAGTGTGTTCCTGAAAATTTTGCTAGTTTTGCTGGGGACCAATACACCCTGTAGACAGTAAAAAGGTGATTATGTTTAAGAAAGGCAGGTTTAACTGTCTCCCGAAGCATTGCAAATGAACCCAACCAAACCTTGCTCAAATTTATGTTTACCAAGTCCTCTCCCCAGAGCTTTTGAATGTCTTTATCCAGTTCATCTTCTGCATCCACCAAAAACGATACCACAAGGCAACCTCCTTCTTAACGATACCAATCTTTGTTGCTTGATCCAACCAAGTATCATCTTCCTCCTCATCCCAATCTTGACTCGCCCACCAGGCGGAGAGTTAATAATACTTGAATCTAGTTAGTTGACCCCCTGTACATAAATTCAAAGTTTCCCAGCCAACTAACTGAGTTCCCGACTTCAAATCTCCCCATCAGGAGATTCCCGCATTCTTCAATGGTAGGCTGAGCGAGTCTTTTAAGCACTCCGGGGTTCCTGGAGATTCCCATATCGGGGCCCTAGATGAATAGTAAGATATTCCTAGTTTTTTCCGGATAAAGACCCATGCTTTCAGTGCCTCCAACAAAATCTTCAGTCTCACTTTCTTAAAAACTTCGGGTCCCCAAACTTAAATAGAAATGGATCTTGCCCCTCCCTCAGCTCACTAAGCATTGCCCCAAAGAGGATTCCTATTGCTGAGCCATCAGCTTTATTTAGAAGCATCCGACAATTCTTAAAGTAAAAAGCATGCCCGTATATCATCAAATCAGGAAGTGCCAACCCCCCCTTCTCCAACCTCCTCCTTAATCTTTTCCAAGATATACGGGAACCCTTCGAAGCCCAAATGAAACTGCCTATCTTTCCCTGTAGTTTAGCAATCTCCCCTCTATCAAATAATAGTGGTATAGAATTAAAAAGGAAGGTGACTTTTGGCAGAATAATCATTTTAATAAGATTTACCATACCATATAAGTTATGGGGAAGGTTTGCCCACCTAACCAACAATCTCCCTACCGCCTGGCTAATCCTTCTCCAGTTAACAGTAGTCGCTTCCGCTAATTTCTGCGTAATTATGATACCAAGGTAACGCATAGACAATTTTGCCCCCAGAGTTTGTTTTGGCTGATTCCATTCCATCATTTCTGTCTTATCTCTGTTTACCTTATACCCTGATATCTTTCCGAAGGACTCTGCTTTGGCCATTAAAGTGGGGTTAGCCCTCTCTGGGTTCAAAGTATACAGTATAAGATCATCTGCGTATAAGGCTAATTTTACCTCCAAGTTTCCATATCTAAACGGAACAATGGAATTGTCCTTTCTAATCCAAGCCGCTAATGGTTCAATATAAAGATTAAATAAAAGCGGAGACAGGGGACACCCCTGTCTTGTTCCCCGCGTTATACCGAACCAATCCGTTAACACTCCATTTACTAGAACCCTTGCTCTAGGTGAACGATATAAGAGTTGGACAGCCTTTACTATATTGTTGGGAAATCCAAAAGTCTTTAGAGCCTCCCAAAGATAGGGCCAGTGAACTTGGTCAAAAGCCTTGGCGGCGTCCACTGCCACAGCTGTTACTGGTAAATTATACGTTTCTGCCAAATCCACTACCCCGAACATTACGAAAGTTAACTCATTGAGCTGCCTCCCGGGAATAAAACCTCTCTGATCTCTATGTATAACGCGTTTTATAGTCTTAGCCACCCTAGTGGCCAATATCCCTGAAAAAACCTTGTAATCTGTATTCAACAGCGATATTGGCCTATAAGAATCTGCCGCGAGAGGATCTTTGTTGGGTTTCAAGATTAAGGTTACCGTTGCTTCAGCCCAGGACAGCGGGGGGTCTTCCCCTTCCATCAATATAACGTTAAAAAGCTCTTTAAAAACTGGTACTATGCTATCTAAGAGACTAAGGTAAATCTCAATTGGAAGGCCATCTGGCCCGGCCGCCTTCCCTCTGGCCATCTTTCTCAACTGTGCTCGGACCTCCTCCTCCGTTATCTCAGATGCTAACATCACCTTCTGATCTTCACTTAAATTCGGGAGTTCAATATTCTTTAAAAACCCTCTATATTCTCCCTCCCAGGAGAGATATCCTCTTTATACAAATGACTCATGTGTCTACAAACTTCCAAACCAATTTTTATGTTGGTATCTACTATGTCTCCTGTTGTACTCTCTCTTAAACTCGTTATTTGATTACGGGCTTTATCTACTTTAGCTTTCCAGGCAAGGAGGGAGCCACTCTTCTCCCCATATGAAAAATGTTGTAAATTGCTGACCTTCCATCTATCAGATAGTGTCTTATCAAGGCCCCCTTGATATTCTGCTTGTAGCTGTTCTAATTATTTAGTCAGCAAGGCCACCATACTAAAACACTCTAGTGATGCCTTTTGAAGCTCCTGCTCTTTACTTTTAATGTTTTTAAAAGTTTTTCCTCTTGCTGCCTCACACTACGTCTTTTACCCACCATTATAGAGGTACCTATAGCTCTTAAGAAAGCCTTAAAAGAGTCCCAAATTGTTTGCATTTTTGCTGACCCTATATTAGCTTTAAAAAAGACCGAGACCTCATCTCACATCTTAGATATCACCCCCTCATCTAGAAGGATTGTCCTATCTAAAGTCCACCTTGTTGTTCCCCTCATATCCTGGAGCCTCAAGGAGAAAAGCACGACTGAATGATCTGAAAGTATAGCAGGCAGATGTTTAATCTCTTCCACTCCCGTCAATAACTCTTGATCGATTAAAAAATAGTCAATACGAGAGTGGTGGCCATACTTCTTACTAAAGAAAGTGAAGTCCTTCTTATCTCCCATCTTGTTTCTCCAGATATCCACTAAATTTAATTCGTGAATCAAAGTTTTAAGTACCGCCGTTGTTTTAGGTGGGCTGACATATTTAACTTTGGAGGTTCTGTCCAACTCTTTACTTTGAACTATATTAAAATCCCCTCCAATTACCACGGGGGCGTTAGTTGACAATAGACATGATTCCAGTTTAATTAATGCATCTAGATTGTCCTCATTTGGCCCATAATAACTGGCACAAACTATTAACATATCAAAACAATAAAGACCTGGCTAAAGGAGAGTTTCTTCAATGTCACCTTCAGACACTGCATCCAAAGTGAGTTTAATTTTTTACTCCCACTTTATGCCACCCCGTCCAATTGCCTGCAGTCCCAAACTCTCAAATTAGTACTTTAAAAGAATCACTGTCGATCAAGCCACTCAGCCAAATATTCCCTCCGTCACAACATGTGAGTGAAGAAAACTTACTACAAAAGTAAGTGAAAAGAGTGAGAGGGCACCTCACGTATGCAACACCAAAAAGGCTACCGGCAGGTTCTCGCCAGTATGCCCACGTATATCATCATCGGTTACCCACTCACTAGAACAAAGGAAATAGTGTCCGAGAGAAAGGCAAGGAAGACAGAAAAAAGAAATCAACTGTTCAACTGGAAGCTGGAACGAGATGCCGCTTTAGGAGATTATCGATGCGGTGTAACTGACAAGCAATGGTAGTGCTTTGCAAAGAAGGTGTAAGAGTGATGTATACACCCCCTTTTGGTCTGGTGCAGGCTGGTATGAAAGCCCCCTGCTGACACTGGCCAATCCGCATTTTTAAAAAAACATTGTCCAGAGAGGCGAGTGATTGGAACCCCACGCCCTGATGAATTTGCCATAACGTATGTAATTGGCAATGAAACATGTTGGCCTTCTTGGAAAAGGTTAGCAACATGCAGTGCTTTTAACTTGAGCAAGCTCACATTTTCAAATAAAGGGGGTAATACGACAGTGAGTCTTGACTTGCTTTTAATAGCATTTGAACACACGGTTCTCTGCTTAGCACGGGGTTTATGTTTTGGAACAGTTGATTTCTTTTTTCTGTCTTCCTTGCCTTCCTTGCCTTTCTCTCGGACACTATTTCCTTTGTTCTAGTGAGTGGGCAACCGATGATGATATACGTGGGCATACTGGCGAGAACCTGCCGGTAGCCTTTTTGGTGTTGCATACGTGAGGTGCCCTCTCACTCTTTTCACTTACTTTTGTAGTAAGTTTTCTTCACTCACATGTTGTGACGGAGGGAATATTTGGCTGGGTGGCTTGATCGACAGTGATTCTTTTTAAAGTACTAATTTGAGAGTTTGGGACTGCAGGCAATTGGACGGGGTGCCATAAAGTGGGAGTAAAAATTAAACTCACTTTGGATGCAGTGTCTGAAGGTGACATTGAAGAAACTCTCCTTTAGCCAGGTCTTTATTGTTTTGATGCGTTGTGAGAGGAGGGTGGCCTGGTGATTTCCCTCTTGTGCTCCCTGTTGTGAATATACAAACTATTAACATATCTTGTACCCTCGTCTTAACTAATACCCATCTCCCAGAGTGGTCTGACTGGTAACTTTCCAATTTAATACCACAGTTACTTCTTATGATAATAGCCACCCCCCTCGTACTTCCTCTCTGATCTGAACAGGCGATATCCTGAACCCAAGCCCACTTTTTAAATGCACTTTTACATTCACTTTTTTCTAGATGAGTTTCTTGTAATAAAATAACATTGGCCTCAGTTTTCTTAAGGAAGTCCATAATTCGGGCCAGTTTTCTCATAGACCTCAAACCATTTACGTTCCAGGACATAAAGTGAACCAAATTCTTACTCATTTATCAGATGTTAACGCCCGCTTCCTCCCCACCCCCTCAAATATAAACCTATTTTGCACCACCATCTTTAGAAGAGCTAAAAAGTCAACAAATTTTATCGGAATCGAGCAACTATAGGACAGAGTAAGGACACTATTTTTTTTTCTTTTCTCCCACATGCTCCCAACCCCTCGTGTCCCCTCCCACCACCCCCCCTGGGGAAGCCCCTCCTTATCTCTGGGGCGAAAAACACCTTCGAGATACCCCCATGCTAGTGAAAGGCAAATCCATTAAAAACAAACTCAGTATCATATCCCAAACGTGTTAATGCGTATTACGTGTACTTTAGTGGCAAGATAACAAAAACGTATATCCAAATAGCTAACTACACATATTCCTTTAAATGTGGGACACTTGAACAGAAGATAGATGAAATGGCCTTACGTACTGTGGTTTTGGAGGAGGAGGTGAAGACGCTGGGTGCGGCCACTGCAGCAAATTCCAGAGAAATAGTGGGACTTAAACAAGAAAACAAGATCTTACAAGAGGATCTGGAAAGACTCGAGTTGCAGGCCAGGCGGAATAATGTCCGCCTTTTGGGTGTTTCTGAAAATGCTGAAGGTTCCGGCATTAAAGGTTTTGTGTGTAAACTGCTGGGAGAATTGTTTCAGGATAGGACGGACATCGACTGGGAAAGGGAGCTCCAAAGGGTCCATAGAGATCCTTATAGGTTACATCCAGGGAGGGAAGCCCCAAGGAAGATATTAATAAATTTCCTTACTTTTTCAATTAAGGAGCTTGTGTTGGGACGAGCATTGAAAGAACGGTCGTTGAAATTTGGGGAGTTCACTTACCAAATCCGCTCTGATATGGGCAAGAGAACTGCTCAGAGGCAGTGGACATTAGGTACAAAAATGAACGAACTGCATTCTAGGGGGGCCCAGGTGCACATGAAGTTTCCCGCCATGTTAAAGATAATGTGGCGAAACAAAATGTATACAATCAGAGATCCGGAAGAGGTAGATTCCCTGCTAAAGCAGATGGAAGGCCCAAAATAGAGATCGGGAATGTACATAGTATGTATATAGTATTTTGAATTGATATTGATGATACTGTGGTAGAGTGCACCCGTTCTTCCCAGCCACCAATCTATTTGTGATTTGCACAGTGTTGGCTTGCCTCTTTCAGCCATTTTTCAGAAGGGTGTAGATTTGAGCCTAGTTGGCGTACGTCCAAAGTAGACCTTATGTTGATCTAGTAGCTGAGGCTGAGAGTGAAGAAACAGACCTCTAGGGAACACTACACAGTAAACCAGGAGAGGAAGCAGAGGAAGGTGCTAATCAGCTAAGGCACTAAGGAAAGCCTTAGCCTCTCGCTTCAATACGGCTGTTATTAATGAACAACAAATGATGGACCTTTTTGTTAAAATAAAGTGCATCACAGGCTCAGGAGAGATGTTGCAGTCAAAACACCCTTTGAGAACTCTGGTTATCAAGGAAGGGTGTAATAATTCTGGAGTTACGATGACTAGTATTGGCTCGTTGGCAGTATTGATTGCTTACCATATAGGGGCAATATCCCAACGCCCACAACTATGAATTATATTTAAGTAAGGTGGAGTAAGCAATTATCAATAATAATAATAAACCACGTTTATGATTAAAATTGATAATTGCATACTCTACCTTACTTAAATACCCTTCAAGAACTCACCTCCTGAACTGTTGTCCCCCGGGGTTATTGGTTTTACTCGCCAATTAGATATAAGCACGACTTTATTCATAGCAGAGCTAATACATACTAAATACTCTTAGGAGTCCTATAAGCCCCATTAAACATTTGCTCATGAAGTGATAATTGTGCCAGTTTAGAAGCACACTCAACCCCTACATCAAGGTGTTACTCACACACAAGCTCACAGGGCTCACCACATTTCTAGTCTCCCACCAGAGAGGTATCCTGGCTGGAAGAGGATGTCTTGAGATTTGGGTTCGGATTCTATTAGGGGGCTTCCTTCAATCACTCCAAGACATATTAGACAATATTACCTGGTGTTATACTTGCTCATGGGGGCCTGTAGTTAAAGGCTAGATTCTGGGGAATCTGATTGGCTGTCCTACTTATAGAAGCGCAGGCACTGGGGGCGTTAGCCGGACCATAGAGGGGACTGCGACTAATGCCCCCCGTGGGTGGGGACCGAAGGACTGGCAGCTGAGAGGCTTGGGGAAACACGCCGCAGTTGACCCACATGTTTAAAAGCGCCCAATTAGGGCAGCTGGGGTGGGGTCATCACATGGCCTAAAGGGGGCTCTGCGTGGGGGGGTCCCTTCAGTGTTTTCCGCAGTCACTGCACGAGAGTGAGTCACACTGAACAAACTAGCATTTCGGTCCTATGGAAGAAGGAAAAAAGTGGAATGGTATCAGCAGGGGAGCAAGGGCAAGTACCAATCCGGGGGAAGGGGAGTCCTCAAGGTCGCAGCCTACGACCTGCTGGAAATTCGAAAAGGGGAATGCGGGTGGGGACAAGCCTGCATATTCAGACATGCAAGTAGTGCCTGTGGAGGATCCCACCCCTTTAGTGAATGCAGAAAAGGGACAATGACGAGGGATCGCCACAAGATGTAAGATAGGAACTTATTCGGGAGGGGCTCATCTACACAGGAAACAGAGTTAGCTCCCATCCCCATTCAAGCTACTTCTCTCATCCAATTACTTAATTGCTATCCCTAACAGGAGGATGCGTATTTACTGGCAGAAGGTTTCCATACAGGCTTTCCATTCCCTTATAAAGGCCCATAGGTGCGGCGCCCCTGTAAAATTCTCAAGTCTGTGATATAAAATATTGGAGGTGCAAAGCACAAAGTAGGTAAAGAGCTTGGATTGGGCCGTGTGGCCAGCCCATTTCAAGAGCCACCTTTCAAGAATTTCATAGTCTCCCCACTAGCGGTCGTCCCCAAGAAAGAGCCGAGTCAGTTTAGGCTTATTCACCATCGATCTTACTCGCATGTTGATCTGTGAATGATGGTCTTGAACAAGACCAATGTGCAGTATCATATGTCACATTGGATGGTGCAGTGGACATGCTAAGAGCAGCAGGTAGGGAAGCCTTAATGGCAAAAGCGGACACTGAGTGTGCATTCCGATTCCCCCCCCTCCCCCCACCCCCCCCCCCGGTACAACCAGACAGTTACCACCTGCTGGGCATCCAGCCCGATGGGGCTTTCTACTACAATAGATGCCTTCCTATGGGCTGTGCCATATCCTGTGCATACTTCGAGGCCTTTAGCACCCTCTTGGAGTGGGCCCTGGGAGAGAGCTGTCCAGAAGTGGGAGGCTGCTCTACCTTGATGACTTCCTCTTTGTAGGGGAACTGGGCTCACCACAATAAAGCCTTACTGGACAATTTCATTTCACTGGCAGAACACCTTGGCATAGCATTGGTGTGCAACAAAACGGAGGGCCCATCAACGCAATTAATATTTCTCTATGTCGAACTAGACTCAGTGGAAGGAGTGTGCAGATTACCAGCCCAGGAGATAAGACTATAAGCAGGCCCATCTCAGGTCTACTGGCCAAGAAGAAAGTGACCTTAAGGGAAGCTCAGCAGCTACTAGGCAAACGTAACTTCACAGCGAGGGTCATCCCAGCGGGTAGGGCATTTGCTAAGCAGTTGGCTTGGTTGACAAGGGGCCTCTCTTAGAAACACCACAGGGTCCAGATGACTGTAGGGCTCAAACGAGACCTTATGCAGTGGCAGGAGATCCTGGCTAACTTCAATGGGACCCTAGTCTGGCAGGAGCCCTGGGTGTCTGCTGAGTAATTGAACCTCTTCATGGATGCAGTGGGGGGCGAGGGCTTCGGTGCCATCCTGTGGTCAGCCTGGTGCGCAGCTTGGTAGCCGGACAGGTGGGATGAAGCAGGGTGGACTAAGAATGTGGAGCTGCTTGAGCTATTTCCCATCGTTGTGGCATTTTCACTATTGCAAACGAAGCTTGCCAACAGGCAAGCAACACTTTGGTCTGACAAATAACAATAAACTTGGGTGCAGCTAATTGCCCAGGGTGTTGGGCCTGCTGTGACGCTTGGTGGGCTGCCAGCTGAGCGCAAACATAGCAATAAAAGCCAGACATGTTTCTGGGTGAGATAACTCAATTGCAGATGCTCTTTCTCAATTTGAGTGGGCTTGATTCTGCCAACTGGCACTGTGGGCAGACGAGAAGATGACGCCATTCCCCGCCGACCTATTGGATGTGATGGAACAGACTTAGCAGTCCTCATTGACAAGGCCCTCACGCGCAAAACCGGCACCACTTATCGTAAGTGCTGGAGGAAGTGACACTGGCTGTATACAGCAACTGTAAGGTGGAAAAGTTTATTAATTGGGCATTTACCGGTGGGAGGTCAAAAAGCCTGTATGCAGACCCCCCTAAGTGCTGTAGCTCATTATTGCAAATTGTACAGAGGGGAGGAGCAAACCAATTCCTTGTATTGCTGCAGAGTGATGCGGGGATGGGATCGGATTCAGGCGAGAAGCAAGGATGACAGGCAGCCCATAGACTTCACCAGGTTGAGGGCACTATTAAACTCGCTACCTGACATTTGCATAACACCCAGGGAGACGGGCCTTTTCAAGGCAGCCTTCACCCTAGCATTCTTTGGGATATAGAGTCAGTGAGCTGGTGGCCCCCTCCAGAACTAACCCGGGGAATGCGTGCCTGTGGCTGCATGACGTGTATTTGGGGCAAAAACATATGGTACTAAACCATATGTGGTCTAAGACCAACCAGGAAGGAAAAGGCAAAATCAGTCAGCTCAATTGCCTCAGGTAACTACACTTGAGGCGTACGGGGGTCTGCCTTAAGTGTAGTTACCTGCAGGACAGACTGCAGGGTGGCCCACCGCTATTCATGCAGCTCAACGGCACCTATCTCAGCAAGTACTAGTTCACGGCTGTGCTGCAAATGGCATTAGCACCCCCGGGTCATTTGGGTCACATTACTTTTGCATTGGTACAGCCACAACGGAGGTGGAAATCCTGTGTCTTTAAAGCTTATATCAGACCAGATGGTAGCTAATGCAGGGCTCAATTTTGTCCCTACAGTGATCGGATGCGGAAAACAGATGATTTGAATAGTGGGCCACTCTTACATTACAAGGTACCGGCGATGGGCTAGCACATGGAAAGTTTACTGTGGTATATGGCAGCGTGACACCACAGTGGTTTGGATGGGCAAGCCAGGCATGAGGTGGTCTCAGTTGTTGCCTAGGGTGCACGAAGCACTGCAGATGCCTGGAAAACCAGATGCCATTGTGGTGGCAATGACCTCACCAAGCTAGGGCGCAAGCAACTATTGGAAGCGATGAAGGCAGACCTGATAACCGTCTCCCAACTTCTCCATCCTGCAGAGGTGCTTTGGTCTCAGGTGATAGCAAGATTTGAATGGAGGGAGGCCCTTAGCCACAGCGCGGTAGAGAGGTCCAGAAGCGAGCTTCACATCTTAATGAATACATTTTGCAAGGGCCTGGGATGGAACGTTGTCAGGCATGGCCTCATTAACCTCAGGATGCCAGATGACAAGGTTTACTTATCCAAGGTTGGGATGGACATGTTCCTGTAGAACATTTTTGGGGTTCTCGAGTTGTTAGGTTTTTGTTAGGGTAGGTCGTTTTTGCTTCTTTCAGAAACTTTGGATGATGGTGGGTACTGACTGCGGTCACAGAACCACCGGCAGCGAGGCTAGGGGACAGCTACTAGGATGGCCAAGAAATTACATCACACGAGGCCATATACGATAGCTGCACGTCCTGAAACATAATTGATGATCAATGCTTTGTCTCCTAATTGTGAATAATGTAATCAACTGCAGCCATTCTAACATCAAAGAAGATCTGTTGTGCCCTTTTTGGGTAGGCAGTAGGTTGGTAACAGCTAGAAGTTTCAAGGGAAGCTCACCCCGTTTGGGAGGATTGAAGCACAGGTATGGAAGGCTTTAGCCGGACCCTAGAGGGGGGTTGCGACTAAGGCCGCTGCGTGCTGTGACAGAGGGACAGGCAGCTGAGAGGCTTGGGGAAACATGTGGCAATTGGCCCGCGTGTTTCAAAGGACTCAATCAGGGCGTCTGGGGAGGGGTCACCACGTTGCCAATAGGGGGCTCTGCGAGGGGAGCCCATTCCGTGTTTGCCACAATCGTCTTTCCACCCTCCTGCGTCAGGCAAAAGCAGGCATCGCAGCCACAGGGAGAGTTGGCAATGAACCAGGGGAGTGGGGGGCGGGGGGGCACCAAACAAACAAGAGGAAGATCAGAGTCTGCATCTTACGGGAGAGGATGAGAGAATGCCCGGGTATGGGTCCTTGGGATGCCGCACAGCAGGGCCAACGAAAGGGCGGGTAACAACTGCCAGCATGGCCAGAACCTGATTTCACAGGTGGTAGGACAACAATGCCCAGGCAAGTTCCTTGGGATGCCTCATGCCAGGGATACTGAAGAGGCAGAGGAGCAGCTACCTGGATGGCCAAGAAATGACATCACACGAGGACAGAAAGAGAAGAATGCCTAAAACTGGGTCCTTGGGATGCATCATGGCAGGGGCCCTGGTAGGGCAGTAAAGGGCAAAGAGATGGTCAGCGCTAGGTGGACACAACACTTGCTGCCCAGGCATGGCCACAGGCCATGAATGCCAGACATCAGTAGCAAAGGGGGGGCCTCAAAGCTGCGACTCGCTGTACCAAGGAGGCAGCATTGCTCGGCTGAGAACCTCCTGTATTTAACTAAATTGTATTTGTATAAGGCCGTGTTTACTTATCTTGTGACTTTTACTTCTCTATATCAATAAAACCAAGAATGTGGTTTGCTCTTGCAGATTGTTGTCCTTCCCCCATCCCCACTTGCCACCCCTTCTATAGTTGGCTGTTTCTCGGGTACCTCAGATTCACACCCCTACCTCACCTTACTAAGAAGCGCCCCTACTCTACATGGTTGTCACCCTGGCATTATTTTCTGAGGCAGTGCAAGAGATTTGTTGAATATTTCACACTTTGTTATGGAGTCATTTGAAAGAAGGATGCCAGAGGTCAGTAGCAAGGGGGGTCGAAGCCGCGACTCACTGTACCAAGTGTAGAGGGAGTCAATAAGGGATCCCTCGTGGTTGTGAGGCCTACCCTGGGTCCCACAAACTAACGCACACACATATAGTGAGGGAGTGTGGTGGAAAGCTCTTGTGAGTATATGATGCAGTGGCGCCCCTGTGGAGGGTGGCTTCCATTTCGTCTGCTCTGGAGTTTGATAGCTCGTGTGACCTGGCCAAAATGAGGATGTCGTCCAATGACATCCCAGGTTGTCGAAGGATCAGCCGCCTGAGTGTTACCAACTTGCACCCCTGTATGATCTGGGCCCTGATTTCTTCCCGTTGATCCGCAAACGTGCATGTGCTTGCGAGCCGTCTCAGCCGGGCGTAAAACATATCTACAGATTCTGTTTCCGACTACCTGGCCTGTCACAACTTGAACCGCTCAAAGTCGGGTTTGAGCTGGGGGTCGAAATGGCAGTGAAGAGGTGCCACCGCCGCGTCAAAGTCATTCTCATTCCCGGTGTTTGAGAGTGTTTCAAAAAGGTCATAGAGTTCTGCGCCCCCATAGTGCGGGATGAGTGACCTCTTGAACGCTCCGTCCGTCTCTCTCGTGCCCCTAAAGTAGTGGTTGAGGCGCCCTATCCAGGACTTCCAGCGTGGGGCGGCCGTCGTGTGGTCCTTCAGCTCACTGAAGGGAGGGAGCGGAGTCACCGTAGCGTGTCCGTAGTACTTGGGTGGCACAGCGGTGCCTGCCGGGGGTCCAACTGCGCCTGCCTGTGGGCCAACTGCGCCTGCCTGAGGGCCAACTGCCCACCCCTGAGGTGGCGTACTCATGGTGGCTGGAAAGCGGTCTCTCCCTGTTTATTTATCTCCTCAGAGTGAGCCCGCCCGAGAGTGCTACAAGTGCAACCTAGTATAGAAGAGCCCGGATGGCTCTCTACATCCCTCCTTTTCTTTAGCTGCTGCCAGTCACATTCACAGCCATGATTAGAACAATGCACACACAAAGTCCTTCAGCCGTTGGCTGGGTGCAAGGTTCGGCCGGAGACCATACTTCTGGCTCCGGGAGCTGGAACTGGACCCTGCTTTGGCCGGGCTACAGACCACTGGTGCACTCGGAACATTCAGACAGGGTGTGGTATCAGCCGGGGCTGCCCCATCAGTCCTTGGGCATTCTTGGCTTCCACCAGGGGTCGGTGATGGTGACCAACTGTTAGTTGGGAGATCGCCGTCTGCTTCAAGGTCAGCGAGCCTGTCTTGACTGCAACCAGGCCCAGGCACTTTCTTGAACCAAGACACGTTCCTGGTCACCGTCAGCGCCCCTCTCTGCGTGGTGACCATAGTTCCTCTAATGTCAACGACTCTCCACACTTCGAGCTCAAACGGTGTCCGGAACTTCCACCCGGGGTGCCTGTCCTTTACAACTGCATAATCACCCACGCATAGGGACGGTCCCTCCGCACCTCAGGTGAGGCTTGCCTTCCTGTTGGTGGTCTCTCCCTGTGCCTGCACGGCCACGCTATCCCGTTCGGTAGGACGCCAAGCAGGATCTGTCGGAATGCTGTCTCGCGGGCCCGCCTGAACAGCAGGTGAGATGGTGTGCAGCATGTGGTGCTTTGCGGGTTCTGCCGATACGCGTCAAGGAACTGGTGCATCGATCTTTCTGCGTCCTCACCCCTTTCCACTTCAATCCGCAGCGCCCGGTTGCGAGTCCTCATGAATCGCTCAACCTCACCATTCGCCTGGGGCCATTGTGGCGTGATTTTCCTTTGTCGAATGGCTTTTCTTGCGAGGTATTCCTGGAATTCTCGTCCCTGGAACGGGGGCCCATTATCGAACTTGAACTCTTACGGAAGGCCAAACATCGTGAAGATCTTGTTGAGGGCAGCCTGGACCTGCGGGAACACTGTGGATTCCATCACTTCCACGATTGGGAATTTTGAATGGGAGTCCATTAGTACTAGAGTGCTCTGGCCATCGGGGAAGCTGCCAAAGTCGATGCTCACTTTGGACCAGGGTGTTTCACTGGGTTCCTCCGTGATGACTGGGGCGGGAGCAGGGTCCCCTCCGGTGATTGTGCATGCATGGCAGTTGCAAATTTTCTCCTCGACCAAAGCGTCCATGCCGGGGAACCACACCTTGCTGCGTAGGCGTGCTTTAGTCTTTGCCATTCCCTGGTGTCCAACGTGGGCTAGATCCACGACTTGGCCCCACAGTTTCTTCGGGACCACAATGGAATGGGCTGTTAATATGACCCTGCACTCAACTTCACTGAGCTCACTGCGCACCCGCCATAATTGCTGTCTTGCGTGTTGGTCTTCTGCGTTCAACGTATGAGCTCCCTCCAGGAAGCGCGTCCATCCTCTGGCAACCAGGTCATCTTTGACTCGTGCCAGATTCTCATCCAGTGCAGTGGCCACCTCAATCTCCTCCAATGTCAGTGCCTTAGGGCATGCCTCCTGGGTGACCATCCTGATGAGCGCTTCCATGTGCTCCTCCTCGGTATCCGAACTTTGCGGGTCAGCCATGAGGGGGTGTCGTGATAGGTAACACAACATTGAACCGGTATGCTTGAAGCTGAATCGCCCACCGTTCTATCCTGGGGGGAGCCAGTCTTGACGTCCCCGTGATCAGGGGAATTAGTGGCTTGTGGTGTGTCACCATGCGAAACTCATGCCCATAGAGGTACAGATGGAAGTGCTGGCAGGCCCACTTGATAGCCAGGGCCTCCCTCTTGATCTGGGCATACCATGTCTCTGTGTCTGACAGGGCCCGGCTGGCATAGGCGATGGGGGTCCACGTGTTGTTTTCACCCTCTTGGATAAGACAGCCCCCAGTCCGACTGGACTTGCGTCGAGGACTAACTCAGTGTGCCTCCCGTGGTGGAAATATGCCATTACCGTCTTGTCCCTCGGGGCAGTCTTGATGGCCTGGAACACCGCGTTTGCTTCAGGGGTCCATTCCCAGGCCGCCCCACTGTGGGTGAGGGCTCTTAGTGGTTCCGACAGGGAAGCCAAGTTTGGTATGAATCTGCCACAGTACGTGGCCATCCCCAGGAAACTCTGGACTTCAGTTGGTGTGGTGGGGGTCTGGGCCGACCGGATGGCGGATGCTTTCCTCGGATCTACGCGTAGCCCTTCCCTTGAGAAGACATATCCAAAGAAGTCGACTGACTCCGGATAGAAATAGCACTTAGCCTTGTGGAGGGTCAGGCCACTGGTTGCCAGGCGTTGGAGAGTGGCCCGCAGGTGCGCGTGATGTTCTTCCAGCGTGCTCGAGAACACCAAGATGTCAATGGTGAGGTTGATGACTCCCGGCAGGCCAGACGTGGTCTCCCTGAAGGGGGTTTTGGAACACCTCAGCAGCTGACGACACTCCGAAGCCCAGCCTCTTGTACCTCCTGAGGCCCACGTGGGTGGAGAACGTGGTGATGTATCTGCTTTCGGGTGCAAGCTCCAGCTGATGGTACCCAGCATTCAGATCTAGCTTGGAGAACCATTTCGCCCCGTTGAGGTCCGCCACTATGTCATCCATCGTGGGTGTTAGGTGACGCTCTGTCTTCACA
Organism: Calotriton arnoldi; assembly: GCA_963921515.1. Lineage (NCBI taxonomy): Eukaryota > Metazoa > Chordata > Amphibia > Caudata > Salamandridae > Calotriton > Calotriton arnoldi. The sequence goes on from CAWUFW010010551.1 coordinate 466,360, forward strand.
GCCTGGTTGGGGAGGCGCATGTCCATGCACAGCCGGATGGCCCTGGGTTGCTTGGGCTTCGGCGTGATGACAAGCGGCGACACCCACAGGGTTGGACACGCGCTCGATGACGCCCAGATCCTCGAGCTTTTCAGTTCTTCTTCCACTTGCGGGCAAAGATGGAAGGGTACTCTTTGGTGTTTCAACGCCATTGGTTTGATGGAGGAGTCAATGTGCAGTTTGACCTACTTGCCCTTGAGCTTGCCCAGGCCCTCGAACAGTTGTGGGAACTCCTGGAGGATGGCGTCCGCATGGGAGTCGTGCACCTGGTTCGCAAAGAAGACTAGGCCCAAATCTTCTGCTGTGTGGCAACTGAGGAGGGTGCCTTTCTTTCCATCCGTGATGTAGAACTTGGCCCAGGTTGTGTTCTTGTCGCTGGCGCCAGCTACTTCAATTGCCTCTCTCAGGGGGAGCGGGCATGTTCCTCCATATGTGTACATCCTCGCACTTGTGGGGGAGAGTGGGGGCTGTGGTGATAATCGCTCGTATTGCTTTGAGTTTAGGACATTCACCGATGCCCCGGTGTCGATCAGCACTTGCACCGTGGAGCCGGCCATCTTGATGGAACACATGGGCGGTGGTCGTCTCCTTTTGTCGGTGCGGCCTGCGAAGGATATGATGAAGACCTCGTCGTCATCCCCTTTAATGTCGAACCCAGGTCCCTGCGATGCGCTCTCCTCCTGGGTGGCGCGGTCGTCGATCGATAGCTGACGGATGTTGGGTGTCGAACCACGTGACTTGATGAAGACCAGCCGGGATTTCCCACTCCTGCACAGCGTCGCAAAGTGATTTTGCTTTCCACACCTGGAACAAACCTTTCCTTTGGCAAAGCACATGCCTGTTGGCGCATGATCAGCTCCGCAGTTCCAACAGAGCCTGCTCGTCTGTGCTTTCGTACTGGTGCGGGTTGGGTTTGAGTGCCTTTGGATGGCTTCAACTCTCTCCTCCTTGACTTGGACCGTCTTGTGAGTATATGATGCAGTGGCGCCCCTGTGGAGGGTGGCTTCCATTTCGTCTGCTCTGGAGTTTGATAGCTCGTGTGACCTGGCCAAAATGAGGATGTCGTCCAATGACATCCCAGGTTGTCGAAGGATCAGCCGCCTGAGTGTTACCAACTTGCACCCCTGTATGATCTGGGCCCTGATTTCTTCCCGTTGATCCGCAAACGTGCATGTGCTTGCGAGCCGTCTCAGCCGGGCGTAAAACATATCTACAGATTCTGTTTCCGACTACCTGGCCTGTCACAACTTGAACCGCTCAAAGTCGGGTTTGAGCTGGGGGTCGAAATGGCAGTGAAGAGCTGCCACCGCCGCGTCAAAGTCATTCTCATTCCCGGTGTTTGAGAGTGTTTCAAAAAGGTCATAGAGTTCTGCGCCCCCATAGTGCAGGATGAGTGACCTCTTGACCGCTCCGTCCGTCTCTCTCGTGCCCCTAAAGTAGTGGTTGAGGCGCCCTATCCAGGACTTCCAGCGTGGGGCGGCCGTCGTGTGGTCCTTCAGCTCACTGAAGGGAGGGAGCGGAGTCACCGTAGCGTGTCCGTAGTACTTGGGTGGCACAGCGGTGCCTGCCGGGGGTCCAACTGCGCCTGCCTGTGGGCCAACTGCGCCTGCCTGAGGGCCAACTGCCCACCCCTGAGGTGGCGTACTCATGGTGGCTGGCTGTCACGTGTATGTGGAATTTCCTTCAGTTTTCTTCTTTTTTTTTTATTTGTGTCCCCTTGTGCCTGTGGCCTTGCTTTCTCTGCTTCCCCTTCTCTATTTATGTAATTCTTCCCTTGTTTTTTCCTCCTTTAACTTGGATTAATGTCCCTTGCCTGCAGACCCCTTGGAGTTCCTGTCCCCAGACGTGCTCCTTTTATTTTCCTGGAGCGTTCCGAGGTGCAGAACGGCCTGGCATTCAGTCTAGGCGGTAGCCCCTGCACACACGTGCCTCCACGCCGCTCCCAGCACACGCCTGTAGTCCGCTCTAGTTGACGGGGGCTGCGCGGGGCGGAGCGCGCTCACCTGGAGTTGGCGACACTTCAGCGCTCCTGCGCTCCACGTGGTAGGCTGCACGGTGCCTCGCGTGCACCTGCAGCAATGGGAGGGGGCGGGCTGATGCTCGCCGGCACAAAGGGACACAGTGCAGCAGTGCAGCAGTGCGGCACCCACCCGTCGTCACGAGGCTCCTGGGTGTCTTCGGCCGCAGATCCGGCCACATGGTCCATGCGGACAGCGGGGACCCACAGCTGCCCCTGCAGTCAGGAACGATCGCAGGGATGCAAAGGCGTGCAGCGCACTGGGCCCGCGATCGACGTGGTAGCACCAGCCACAGCAGGTGGGTCGGCGAGGCGCAGGTTCAGCACCGGCCTCGTCGCCAGTGTAGAGGGGGTCAATAAGGAGTCCCTCGTGGGGTTGAGGCCTACCCCTGGGTCCCACAAACTGACGCACACACATATAGGGAGGGAGTGTGGTGGAAAGACCCCGAGCGGTCTTTCCCCGGTTATTTATCTCCTCTGAGCGAGCTCGCCCGAGGAGTGCTACAAGTGCAACCTAGTATAGAAGAGCCCGGATGGCTCTCTACACCAAGGAGGCAGCAGAAAGAGCTGTCACAATAAGACTCATGGCAATGGGGATGTATGTCCAGCCAATAATGGTTCTTACTGTAAGATGATTTATGTCTGGTCACGATACAGAATGTTACGACTGTAAACAGATGGATTATCAACGAATGACCCAACGGGCTGCATGTCCTGAAACATAATGATGACCGATGGTTTGTCTCATAATTGTGAATAATATAATAAACTGTGGTTATTCTAATGCCAGTTGGGGGTGGGGGGTTTGAAGCGCAGGCATGGGAGGCGTTAGCCGGACTCTAGAGGGGACTGCAACTAACACAACCCATGGGCAGCGACAGAGGGACAGGCAGCTGAGAGGCTTGGGGAAACATGTGGCAATGGGCCCGTGTGTTTCAGAGCGCCCAATCAGGGCGGCTGGAGTCATCACGCAGCCAAAAGGGGGTTCTACGAGGGGGGCCCATTCAGTGTTTGCCACAATGATCATCCCAACCTCCTGTGTCAGACAATCGTAGGCGTCGCAGCTACGGGGAGAGTTGGCAATAAAACAGGGGAGTGGGTAACAAACCAAAAAACAAGTGGAAGATCGGAGTCTGCATCCTGCGGGAGAGGATGAGAGAATGCCTGTGTATGGGTCCTTGGTGTAGCGCGGCGGGGCCTGTGGACAAAAGGCCGCAGCAGCGCTGGAAATGAGGTACACGGACACTGGGTGATAGATACTGGCCGGAAGACCTCGAGCGGTCTCCTGCCGTTTATTTATCCCCTCGGGTCGTGCCCGCCCCGAGGGGTGTATGCATGCGTGTGTGTGTGTTACAATGTAGGGAAGAGCCCGAGTGGCTCTCTACATCCCTCCTTTCTTTTAGTGATCGACCATCCGGTTCTTCAGGTTCAGGGAGAGGTGCACACAAAGTCTTTCAGTCTTTGACTTGGCGCAGGGTTCGGCCGGAGACCATACTTCTGGCTCCGGGAGCTGGAACTAACCACTGCGTCTGATGGTGCGTTCGGGGGTGACCCAGTCACCGTGTCCTGGCAGAGCCGACCTGACTCTGGGACAATCTCCTCCCTCTCGACTTGAGAGCTCCTCGGTGAAGAAGCCATCAGCCCTGGCGAACCAGATGGGGTAAGACTGGGGGTATCATCGGGACATTCCGACTCTTCTTGTTCAAAGTTCTGATCGTAAATCTTCTTGAAACTGGACACATTCCTTGTGACGACCTGCTGCCCTCTCTGGGCAGTGACCATGGTTCCTTGGACGTCCACCACAGTCCACCTTTCTGGCTCATAGGGTGTCCTGAACTTCCAGCCAGGGTGTCTGTCCTTGACCACAACACGGTCCCCTACTTTCAGCTGCGGCTCTTGTGCCCGGCGGGCTTCACTCGCCTTCTGGTTGGTCATCGTTCGTCTCGCTTGGACAGCTTTGTTGTCCCGTGCTGGGGGCTTCCATGTTGGATCCGTTGGGATGCTGTCCCGCGGGGGCCTCTTGAAGAGCAAGTGGGAAGGAGCACACTTGGTGGCACTGTGTGGCGTCTGCCGGTAGGCATCAAGGAACTGATTAAGTGCCGCTTCGACATCTTCCCCTTGGTCCACGGCAATGCGCAGGGCCCGTTTGAATGTTCGCATGAGACGCTCCACCTCCCCATTAGCTTGGGGCCACAGAGGGGTGATCTTCCGATGGTGGATTGCTTTTCTCTCCAGGTACTCTTGGAATTCCCGGCCTTGGAACGGGGGCCGGTTATCCGTCCGAATTTCCTCTGGCAGGCCCATGAGTGCAAAAGTCTTGTTTAGGACTCTTTGGACATGCGTGAACGCCGTTGATGCCACCACCTCCACAACCGGGAATTTTGAGAACGAGTCGACCATCACCAACATGGTGCGCCCATCCGGAAAACTCCCGAAATCAAGGCTGATCTTGGTCCATGGGGTTTCGCTGGGCTCTTCAGTGATCACCGGCGCCGGCGCCAGGTCTCCCCCAGTGATTGTGCAGGCGTGACATTGCCTCACCATTTCCTCTACCATGGAGTCCATAGCTGGGAACCACACCTTGTTCCTTAGCCTGGCTTTTGTCTTTGCCATCCCTTGGTGTCCAACATGCGCCAGCTGAATGATCCTCTGATGTAGCCTCTTCGGGACGATGATCACGTATCCCCTCAAAACGACTCCTTGCTCTCCCACACTTAGTTCATGGCGTACTTGACAGATCTGTTGCCGAGCGTGACTGTCCTCCGCTCTGAGTGCCGGAGCCCCGTCCATGAAGTGTGCCCAACCGTTGCCCAGAAGGGTGGCTTTCACCCTGGGCAGTGTCTCGTCTTCATTCATTGCTTGGCCAATTTCCTCGAGCGTCATGGCTGTGTGATACGCTTCCTGCGACACCATCCTCACAAACGCCTCAGAGTACGCTACATCCGCCGGTGATCTTCGAGGTGGCATGGCTTCCGGGTGTCGCGATAGGTAGTCTGCCGGGTTGTGTGCCCCCGGGCGGAAGACAACTTTGAAATTGTATGCCTGCAGCTGCACGGCCCATCTCTCTATTCTTGGGGGTGCCAGTCTAGACGACCCTGCAAAGAGCGGGAGTAGTGGTTTATGGTCGGTGACCACCTGGAATTCCTGGCCATATAGACATAAGTGAAAATGTTGGCACGCCCACTTTATCGCAAGGGCCTCCCTCTCAATTTGGGCATACCTTGTTTCCGTGTCCGTGAGTGCCCTGCTAGCGTACGCCACGGGTCTCCAAGTTTCCTGACCATGCTCTTGAAGGAGGACAGCTCCAAGGCCTACCGGGCTGGCGTCGACGATCAGCTCGGTGCGCCGCCCCGGGTGAAAGTAGGCCATAACCATCTTGTCCAGGAGTGCTGCTTTGATGCTGTTGAATGCCGTGTTGGCAGCCACAGTCCATTCCCACTTGTGGTCATTGCGTGTAAGAGTGCGGAGCGGTTCTGACAGGGCGGCCAGATTTGGAATGAATCTGCCACAGTATGTGGCCATGCCAAGAAAACTTCGTACCTCCGTGGGGTTCTTCGGGGTGCTGGCCGCTCGGATGGCCACGGCCTTCTTGGGGTCCACCTGTAGGCCGTCCCTGGTGAAGGTGTACCCGAAGAAATCAACCGACTCCTGGTAGAATGAACACTTTGCCTTATGAAGAGTCAGTCCGCAGTCTTCGAGTCTCTGGAGGGTGGCCCGAAGGTGAGTGTGGTATTCTTCTAGGGTGTTCGAGAACACCAGGATGTCATCGCTCAGGTTGATCACACCCTGCAGACCCGACAGTGCTTCCTTGGTGGCGTTCTGGAAGACTTCGGCTGCCGACGACACCCCAAAACTCAGTCTCTTGTACCTCCTAAGGCCAACGTGTGTTGAGAATGTGGTGATGTACCTGCTCTCAGGCTCGAGCTCCAGCTGGTGGTACCCCGCATTCAAGTCCAGCTTCGAGAACCACTTCGCTCCATTCAGATCGGCCACTATGTCGTCCATGGTGGGCGTGATGTGGCGTTCCCTTTTGACAGCCATGTTCTGTAGCCTCATGTCCACACAGAGCCGGATGGCTCCGGGCTGCTTTGGTTTGGGAGCCACGACCAGCGGGGACACCCATGGTGTTGGACCGGACACTTTCTCAATCACATCGAGGTCCTCCAGCTTCTTCAGCTCTTCTTCCACTTGTGGGCGGAGATTGAACGGCACCCTCCGGTGCCTCAGGGGGACTGGCCGCACAGTGGTGTCGATGTGGAGCCTGAACCGTTTCCCTTTTAGCTTGCCCAGTCTAGTAAACAGCGCTGGGAACTCCCTCAAAATGGCTTCAGCGTGGGAGTCATGGATCTGGTGGGCAAAGAAGACTAGACCCAGGTCTTCCGCCGTATGGCAGCTGAGCAGCGTGCCTTTTCTCCCTTCCGTGATGTGGAACTGGGCCTCCGTGACATGCTTTCCACTGGCGATACTAGCTTTGATGACTCCTCGGAGGGGAAGTGGATCTGTCCCTCCATAAGTGTATATTCGGGCCTTGGTGGGTGCGAGCGGGGGCCGTGGCGACAGACGGTCATACTGCTCCGAGTCCATCACGTTGACGGATGCACCTGTGTCGTTGAGTGCTCGTACGGCCGTACCTTCTACCAGGACAGAGCACATCGGTGGTGGCCTCCGGTGTTTGTCGGACCGGCTGACAAAAGACACGACAAACACTTCATCGTCATCATCTTCGAGGGCGAGACAGCGTTCCTGTGGCGGGTCATTCCCTGTCGACGGCGTGTCATCGAGTGAGATCTGGCGCAGGCGTTGCGATATACCCCGTGACCTCGGAGGAGCCTGCCTGGACCGGCCGCTGCAACACACCTTGGCGAAGTGGTTTATCTTCCCGCAGCGGGAGCACGTCTTTCCTCTCGCTCCGCACACGGCCGTCGCCGAGTGGTCCTCCCCGCAGTAGCCATATGGCCCTCCGGTCGTCGTCCTTGGTGCCTGGCGAGCCATGTTGGGGCGCGGTTGGATTGCCTCCACCCTTTCCTCTTTGACGGGCGCATATCTGGATGCGTGTGACGCCGCGACAGGCTTGTGCAGAGCAGCCTCCATCTCACCAGCCCGGATGTCCGACAATTCGTGAGACCGGGCCAGGATGAGGATCTCGTCCAGATTGATCCCTGGCTGTCGAAGGATCAGCTTCCGCAGCAGTTTGGAGCGGCACCCTTGGATGACTTGGCCGCAAATCTCCTCCCTCTGATCTGGGAAAGCACACGTGCCTGCCAGCCTGCACAGTCGCGCGTAAAACATGTCCACGGACTCGGTGTCCGACTGCGACGCCTGTCTAAACTTGAACCGCTCGAAGTCGGGGTAAAGTTGAGGGTCAAAGTGCTTGTTGAGTGCGGCGACCGCCGCCTCATAGTCGTCATCATCGCCTGTGTTGTGGAGCGTTTCGAAAAGATCGTAGATCTCCAAGCCTCCGTAATAGATTAGTAGCGACCTCTTCACGGTGCCATCAGTCTCTCTAATGCCCTTGAAATAGTGGTTCAGCCGTCCGACCCACGCCTTCCACCGTGGGGCTGCCGTGGCGGGGTCCGCTGTTTCGCTGAAGGGCGGCAGTGGGGCGACAGCCATGTGACTGTGGCCTGGAGGTGGTGCATGAGCACCCCCGTCTGGATTGCCCCCTCCGGCCTGCGGACCGGCGGCGCCGTCCGGAGCCTGGTTGCTCATGGCCCCTGCACGCTTGGGTGTAGGTGCGGTGGCGCAGTCCTGACGCTGGGGTCCTGTGAGTAAACTTGAGCGCTGGCACCTGACCACGTGTTGCTTATTGTTCTCCTGGCCCTGTCCTCCTGCTCATTTGGTGGCGGGTGGCACCCTTCTTGCCACGTGGGGGGGTACACAGGTGGGGTGTTGGCTCTGGTGCTGATGGTATGCCTGGCTGGTTTTCCCCCTTGATCGCGCAGACAAGCTTCAGGGCTGCGCAGTGTGCTGGGGGCCTGCTGGCCTGGGCGGGTTTCAGGGCTCTACAAAGAGAAGCTGGGCCTCCGGCTCGACTGACTGCCGGCAGATGGGGAATGCAGAGGCCTCGTGGGAGACACCCTTTCCTGCTGACACAGTGTCCTGAAGCAGGCGGCCTGCAATACCGCTACGCGCCACTGCAGGGGAAGCCCTTTCCGGACCTGCCACTCACCGGTGACGTCTTCAGCCGCAGCACACACCGCCGGCCTGAGCACGCTCCCACTGCTCTGGGGAGGAGTGCGGGCGGGTGCAGGGCGCGGCGGAGATCGTGGCGCCGATTCGGGTGTGGGCCTCAGCAGCGGCGGCAGCGTAGGGCGGATGACACGTCCTCGGGCCGCCGACGACAGCTCACGGGGGCGCTGGCCGAGCTCCTCACCGCGCACCAGAATGGAGCTGCGCGGGTGGGCTCCGCAAGCTCTCAGCAGGGCAAGGACTTGGAGGCGGTGCACGCGTCGATCGCGACCGGCCTCGTCGCCAATGTAGCGCGGCGGGGCCTGTGGACAAAAGGCCGCAGCAGCGCTGGAAATGAGGTACACGGACACTGGGTGATAGTTACTGGCCGGAAGACCCCGAGCGGTCTCCTGCCGTTTATTTATCCCCTCGGGTCGTGCCCGCCCCGAGGGGTGTATGCATGCGTGTGTGTGTGTTACAATGTAGGGAAGAGCCCGAGTGGCTCTCTACACTTGGGATGCCACACTGCAGGGACAACGATGGGGTGGGTAACAACCGCCAGCGTGGCCAGAACCTGGCCTCACAGGTAATAGAACAACAACGCCAAGGAAAGGTCCTTGGCAGGGCTTTAAGTGGGATGAAAAAACTGGGGGGCCTCTCAAAGGGGCGTGGCTAATGGAATTAAGGGCGTGGCTTAAAAACATGTAGCTAGAAATCTGTGGTTAGCATAGTGTGCCACCCGACTAGTATTTTGCTGTTTCTGTCATTGCATCCAGATATATGATACAACAAGTAACATCATATCTACAACAAGTCAGGACTATTGACTTTGCCAATGGTTGTTCGTTGCATAAGATAAAGAAGCAGCAACTATGGCTTGTATATAATATTGAAAAAGCTTCCACTTAAAACCCTGGTGACACCACGACAATGTTGCTGCTCCTGAGTTTCAAAAAGAGAAGGGAAATCCAGAGAGAAAATGACTCTCTTTAAAGGATTTCCCTTCCCTTACAACGCTCACCTGGCATGACATGCCGTGAATTCTCCACTAGTGAGACGTGAGCAGTGTGAGCACGCGCACATCGATGTGCCTGCTGTCTCGAAACGGGGCTCTATTGGGGTCTGTTTTGTGCCCTGACACAGGCGGTCCGTTTTTTTCCGGACTGCAGTGACAGCATTCTGCTGTCAGTGCAGTCCGGAAAAAAGTGCCAGGGCACAAAACAGAGCCCGATAGAGACCCGTTTCGAGGCCCCCTTCAAAAAACTGCCGGCGCTCAGCACCGGTGAGACCCGGCCCACTTAAAGCCCTGGTCCTTGGTATGCCTCACTGCAGGGACACTGAAAGGGTAGGGGGACAGCAACCAGGATGGCAAGAAATGACATCGCACAAGGATAGAAAGAGAAGAATGCCTAACACAGGGTACTTGGGATGCATTATGACAGGGGCCCTGGAAAGCAAATAAAGGGCCAAGAGATGGTCAGCACTGGGCAGACACGGCACTTGCTTCCCAGGCACGGCCACAGGTGCGCAAATGCCTGACAATGGTCACAAGTGGGGGTCGAAGCTGCGACTCGCTGTAACAAGGAGGCAGCAGAAACAGCTGTAGCAATAGGACTCATGGCGATGAACTAAGTGATGTATGTCCAGCCAATGACTGTAAGAGGATTTATGTATGGTCACGACACAGAATGTTATGACTTTAACTGATGGATTATCAATGAATGACCCGATGGACGTATAAGATTAGCTGCATGTCCTGAAACATAATGATGACCGATTCTTTGTTTCATAATTGTGAATAATGTAATAAACTGCAGCCATTCTAAAGCCAAAGAAGGTCTGTTGTGTCCTTTGTGGGTAGGCAATAGACTGGGAACAGCTAGAGGGCCTGAGGGAAGCTTGACCCTTGGGGCGTGGGGGTTATTACAATAATGTGATGGGACTGGTGGTCGAAGTGGGGAAGATCTGAGAGGTACGACATGCCCATACTTTTTAAAAAACAGTACCCCTACTTTTTGTGAAAAGACAACCATCCTGGGACGGTTAGTTCCGAGAGTGGAAATGCTTCAGCTGTCATGGAAGGCAGGGAGTCTCGGGCTCTGAAACCCAAGGAGGGACGGCTAAACAAGCCTTCCTGCCAGGGCGGACGCCTGTTTCCCCGAAAGAACTGTAAATGCACGCAACGGGTCAATCTGCAAATGTAAGGGGTGCTTGGAAGCCAACATTGGCTTAATTGATGGAATCACTTGAAGTTTCCTGATGACATATATTTATTCCATTTTGAGAGGTATTTTAAGGAGTCTACCGGCTAAGTTGTAAAGTGTGTGCTTATAAGAGACAGTTATAAAAAATTTGCAATACGTACAGTCTGCACAAAAAATCGATATTTTTGAACACTTTTTATCTTAAACCTTTTAGCACAGTCTATCGTATACTGTGTGTTTAAAATGCAAGTTTAAAATAATGACTTGCATGTTCACATTGCTTTCTGTCACAGAAAGTAGTACTAAACATACACAAGTCACTATTCTCCACTGTACCAACCAGGATTCAATTCTGTGGCTCTCTGGTGCATTAGTGCATTAACGGATAGAGGTTTCATAATGTATGATAGTGCATTTCCAACTGATTAACATAACTTGTATTTCATTGTAATTTAAGCTGTGCGTTATTTTATATGTAGTTGCCTGAGGGTGAAAGACTGAAAAATGTTTCAGAAGATTTTTTTTTTTTTTTAACCACGCCTTTAACCACACTCACTCACTCACCACCCTTGTGCAAAGTATCACAGTTCCCATACTTTTTTAATGCACTTTGCCCAGAGGTTGAGACTCATGCGGGCAAAACTGCACGGCAGGACGATGGCAGGACTTCAAAGTCCGTGGGTCTGTGTCTCATCCCGCAGCACAATTGCCCAGAAGCACCTTCGCCGGGCCCCTGCAGGTCGGGCGTTGTTGGTCAGGTCAAGGTTAGTATATATTTAAACTCAAGTGCAGCAGCAGGCAGTGACCCCCAGCCAACCGGCACAGGCGTTAGATGTCCACAGAAGAAGAATTGTGGCACTAGATTGACACACAAATGGAGTTGTCTCATTGGGGCCTCCTGTCTTGTTGCTGTTTTAATGTTAGTAAAAAGCAGGGGCATAATAGAGGCCCCTGCAGTGGGGGGGAGGGGGCAGGGTTTCTTGTTTTGGCGGGGGCCTTCTCACCCTCTAAGCCCTGCCATTGAATGCCTTGCAGAATGCGTGCAAGGGCATGGAATAAGAAATAGTTAAACGCTTGGGAAAGCCACTCTGCTTTACCAAGGAGGCTCCTGCAGTTAATGGGGTGCCCAACCATTCAGAGGGCCCCCTTTGAGCCCATTCTGTAGGGTGGCCCATCATTTTGCATTGCGCCACTGGTGAAAAGCACTGGTGTGTAGCTTGTGTTCTGAGGAAATCCCTCATTGCTCGGCTGAGAACCTCCTGTATTTAACTAAATTGTATTTGTATAAGGCCGTGTTTACTTATCTTGTGACTTTTACTTCTCTGTATCAATAAAACCAAGAATGTTGTTTGCTCTTCAGGTTGATGTCCTTCCCCCATCCCCACTTGGCGCCCATTCTTTAGAGGCTGTTTCTCGGGTACCTCAGATTCACACCCCTACCTCACCTTACTAAGAAGCGCCCCTACTCTACATGGGGGACACCCTGGCATTATTTTCTAAGGCAGTGCAAGAGTATTATTGAATATTTCACACTTTGTTATGGAGTCATTGGAAAGAAGGATGGGGTTGTAATGTAAGACTCATATACTTCACTGAGTAATAATATTGTGTTATTATATACAGGGCTTTAAGTGGGATGAAAAAACTGGGGGGGTCTCTCAAAGGGGCGTGGCCAATGTAATTAAGGGCGTGGCTTAAAACGCATAAGCTAAAAATCTGTGCTTAGCATAGTGTGCTGCCCGACTTGTATTTTGCTGTTTCTGTTGTTGCATCAAGCTATATGATACAACAAGTAACATCATACCTACAACAAGTCAGGACTATTGGCTTCGTCAATGGTTGTTAGTTGCATTAGATAAATAAGCAGCAACTATGGCTTGTATATAATATTGAAAAAGCTTCAACTTAAAGCCCTGGTGACACAACGACAATGTTGCTGCTCCTGAGTTTCAAAAAGAGTAGTGGGAATTTGCAGTGTGCGCTATTCAATAGGGCCCCCTCACTCGCAACAGCGCTCGGAGTCTTGTGTTTTAAAAAGCAGGCACATGGGAGATGTAAGAAGCAAGGATTTCGCTTCCCCTACAACGCTCACTTGGCATGGCGTCATGCCGTAACTTCTCCACTAGTGAGAAGTGAGCAGTGTGAGCACGCGCACATCGATGTGCCTGCTGTCACTGCAGTCCGCCTGTGCCTGGGCACAAAACAGAGCCCGATAGAGACCCGTTTCGAGTTCCCCTTTAAAAAACTGCCGGTGCTCAGACCCGGTGAGACCCGGCCCACGTAAAGCCCTGATTATATAGCTCTTTAGATCGTACCTTTGCTGTTTCTAAGCGCTTATAGTTACAATTACATTACTACCCACTTTCATGGTACTGAGGTCATCGACTTCAAAAAACTCTGGAAGGCTGAGCTGACCTTACCAGAATTCAAACTGTTGAACTTGAAATCACTGCAGATGTCAGAGGCGAGCTTTTAATTTACTGCGCCAAGTGAGAGACTGAAAGCCACCGCAGCAAGTGCTGATAGCTAGTATTGCATGGTGTACGGCAAAGAGGAGGTGAATAGTGCCTACAACAATTTATAATGAATTAATTTAGTGGTCATTTTTAACTTGTCCACTAGATGGCGATATTATATCACTTATTGCATGTAGTAGGGCCGCTACGGATTATGCTGAGCCATAAATAGAATAGACTCAAATTTTCTGGCAACAGACCACCACCATTAATTCACACCATCACCCTCAGCTTTGGCAAAACTTTGCTGGTTGGCAGAAATTTCGCGGACCTGTGCTCAAGATAGGGTGACCAGATTTTTAGAAGCAAAAACCGGGACAGGTCAGACATAAAAGTAGGACTGAAGCCTTTTGTCTCACTTTTATATCTGGCCTGTCCCGTTTTTTTCAGAGCCTTGTAAATGTGTGTGTGAGTATTTACACACACATACACATTTACAAGGCTATGTTCACATAACATTATATATGGCAAGACCTCCACCCTGCGCCCTACTCCCTACTCTGGGGTCGATTCCGATCTCGGCCGGTAGGGCACCGAATCGGATTTGGCTTAACCGGATCCGATTCGGAGCCCTATTTCCCGACCGATTCGTACGTGCGTCCGGGCGAGCGAGTACGATGCGTGCGCTCGCGAAATCTCCGACCGACTCGTTCGTAGGACCCGACCGCTCCGACCGACTCGCACGGGGACGACTCGCACCGCGCAATGGAGACGTTCCCCGGCCGGGTAAGTACGATGCGCACCTCGACCGCTCCGACCGACTCGCGCAGTCCGGCTCCAAGGAGCTGTCGGAGCCGCACTTTGGGGGTCCGTGTCAGACCCCCCTGGAAGCGTAGGCGTGCGAGTCGCACACAGGGGGACCCATGGGTCCCCCTACACGTGCATGTACGGTGCGACCCGCATCGACGCGAACACGCTGTAGGGGGCGCCCTTGTTCGCGTCGTGCCCATTGGGTCAATGGGAGCCCGTGTACGCGTCGTACGACTGGCTCCCATTGACTTCAATGGGAGTCCGACCGAATCGAGTCCGATAGCATACGTGCGCATCGTACTCGTTCGGTCGGGCTGCTAGGGTCCGATTCAGTCGGAAATCTCTCTGGGTCCGGCTCGGTCGGGGAGATTTCCGGCCCGAATCGGAATCGGCCCCTCTGTCTCTGCTGCTGGGATAAGGAAGCGGACTGTGCTGCCAGTCAGAAACCAATAAAATACTTCAATTATTTAAGACTTTAGATGTGCATGTAAAAGGAGAGCATACCTTTCGCTTCTGATTCACAGGTTGACCTGACCTTTGTCCCCAAAACCGGGACATTTAGTTAAAATTGACAAAAGCGTCGGGACACCGGGACAGTCCTCTGAAAACAGGGACTGTCCGGGGAAATCCGGGACGTCTGGTCACCCTAGCTCAAGAGGCAAAATAAACAAGACCCGGTAGGCCGGCTCCACGCATCTGCGTTTCACGGCGCTATACTGAGCGCTTTCATGTGTAAAAGTAAACGAACAGTTTCAAAGCGCTGTATAAAGTGTTGGCAAAAAGTCATAAAAGCACTTCATGGAACAATTTCAGAGCGATGTGAAAGGTTTATAGTAACAGGGGTAGACGAAGCACTGAAGGGAAACAATTAGAAGATGAACAGAAGCGAACAAGGAGTAAACATGGAGTGGGGATTAAGGTGTTGCTAGGTAAGTGTGAATACGACTATCACACTGGGGCGGTTCCTCCGCGTCGTCCCCACTGCTCTCAGAGCAGAGCAGCAATAAAAAAATGATAATAACGTCGTCATTATTTTATTTTTTTGTAGCTGGGTTAGGGCGGGGCTGATGGCACAGGAGGAGGAGTGGTATGCACTCTCCCTAAGTGCACATGACTGTTTGCATGTTCCCCACTAGGCTGCATTACACAGTCTGGTGAGGAACATGCAAAGCCTCCCTATCCCCGTCTGAGTGCCGAACCACGGCGCTGAGACCAATCACAACGATGCATTGCAGCGTTGTGATTGGCTCAGGGAGTTCCGGAAGCCGGGTGCTTCCTGCTGCCGGGACTGCAGGAAGAAGGAAGCTGAACAAGACGGAGGAGAGGTGGCGGCCGGCTATATATATATATATATATATATATATATATATATATATTAACCACCAAATCGCCCAAGAGCTTGCAGGGGCGCTCGCAGGAATTTCAACCATCCGGCTTAGTTACAAGGGAAGAACCACCCAATGCTGCTCCCCGGTTATCTTTTCTTCTGACCTGACGCGTTTCTCGGCTGTTGCCGCTTTTTCAAAGGTCGATGTGAAAATGACACTCACAGGCGGTTAACTTAGTTGACAAATTTATTGCAAGTCCTGCCCTCAGTGGGCCGTGCTTGGTGTTAATAAAGCTGCAATTCAAAATGAATGCGAGGCTCAGATGTCTTTTGTGGCAGCCCAGGAAGAAGAGGTTTTCAACCTTGAAACGCGATGGCAAGCACAATTATGCAAAGGAACATTAAAGCAGGCTGCATCATGAAGCTGTATGGCGAAGCTCTGTGAGTGACCTCCCAATGCTCAAGGGCACTTTGGTTGAAATACTTTGACACGGCAGCCCAGCCGTGGGGAGGGGCACCATTACCGGCTGGGCCCCTCATCTGCCAGGCTAGCTTGAACCCAGTGGCGCAGTGAGCACGGGACCCACATCTGGGCATACCTGGCGCACTTAGGACAACAAAAGCAAAAGGAACAAATGATGGACGGAATGCTGAACAATGCAATGATTTTCATATGGCTGGGCCTAAACTGGTGTGGCATGGTGAGCAAAAGAACAATGGATTTAACCCAAATCTCTTGACTGGGGATGAATGTATGATTTACTCAGCATTCTGCCCATCATTTGTTTGCGTAGCACTTTTCGCCCTAAGTGGGATGAGTATGCCCAAACGTGGGTTCCTTGCTCACTGTGCCACTGGATTCAAGCTAGCCTGGCTGATGAAGGGTGATGCCCTGAAATTGGTCCCAGGATGCTTGTTTCTAGTCCAGGGAGGACCTGGCTTGGCAGTTCAGGCTGGACTGTTCCCATGAGGCACAGGGTCAAGACTGATTTGCATATGGCTGGGTCTGAACTTGGGTGGCATGGTGAGCAAAAGAATGATGGATTTAACCCAGCTCTCTTGACTGGGGGCAAATGTATGATTTACTCAGCATTAAATCCATCATTTGTTTGCTTAGAACTATGAACAATCTAACGCAGAGCAGCAGAAAGGTAAACAAGACATACGTCTGGTGGCAGGTAAACAGGGTAGACTCATGAGAGAAGTATAGTGACGTCATGAAGGTGCGCCTCATGGCTGAAGAGGGTTGTGATGTAACAAAGGAGAGAGGTTACTACAGAGAGCAGACTGAAGATGCTTCTCAATAAACATGCCTTTGACAAGTTACTTGTAGACCGAAAGGAGCAGTGCCCCAGCTTGCACCGGAAGAGATCTCCATCTTGCGGGGTCATTGCCCAAGGAGGATTTGTGTAGGCGCCCTTCTTCCTAGGGAGTTCTGTTTTTGGATTGCAGTTTTCATGAACACCCAGACAGGGACAGCTTATGAGTGAGGTATCCGGGAGTGCGCTCAAGAGACTTTTACACTTCATCTCCAACAGGGCATTATAAGGTTAATAACAGAGGTGGTCCATGCCTCTGACGGATTCGCATTTAACACTCAAAGTACACTGATTATATATTACACAATGGATTGCAATGCAGCCCTCTACCAAGGCACTTGTAATACTTACCCTCTGCCAGGCAACATCCTTCTCATTCCCTCACCCGCTTCACGCTACACCACCCGCACCAGTCTCCTCACACAGACGTTCCATCTGCTCAGAGCAGGTGCTAAATGTCTGCATGAATTCCATTGGGAGTCCTGCACTGTAAATCTGAATCCGTGCAGTAACTCATAATAGGCAGAACTTTTGTTAGAAAGTCATCCTTTTGCCTGGTTCACCCCTATTTTTTGCTGAATGATACTGGTGGTAACGGACTCTGACTGTGCCCTGGGCTCTGCTAACCAAGCCCAGGGGCAGTGAACTTTGTAAAACGGTACATGTGATAGGGTACACTTGCAATTGGCAATGACTGACCCTATAAGTTCCTAGTAGATAATAGGGCCAGGGCTTGCAATCTACCTTTAAGTCGGATAGTACATAATGGGGCACGGAGGTTTAGAGGCTCAGCAGATTTCCTGCACTTGCATGTGTGCACTACTGTCCATTTAAAGGCAGTCCTGCCTTGCAGTCTGTCTTTAAAAGTAAATTCTCACAGTCGGTATTGACAGACCGTATAAGTCCCTAGTCTATAATAGGGCTAGAGGGTTCAAACTACCAATAAGTCCCTAATATGCAATAGGGCATGGACGTTTAGAGGCCAGCATATTTCCTGCACTTGCATGCTGTAACGTTAAGGGAATCACTGACTAAATATCGAAGGTCACAATATCAACCTACAAAAATATCGCAGCAAAAATATCGAAGACAAGAATATCGACATCCTATCTACATTAAGGTAAGTACGAAAATATCGGAAAAAAATATCGATGTCAAAAATATCTGTTAAAAATATCGTTTTTAATTTGTTAAAAAATATTGTTAAATAATACATATAATTAAAAGAAACATAGTTAAAAATATTTAAAAAGCTTAAAACTTATAAGTAATATATATAATTTAAAAATACATTAAACATATACATATAATATATAATATATATATACTTACTTATTAATGTTTTAATATTTATTTTAATAACTTATAAATTGTTTAATTTATTTTTTATAAATTATAAATACATCTATACACATAAAACAATAATATAAATAAAAATTAAATAAATATATGTAACAAATTAAAAAAAAAAATTATTTTAAATCTTTTTAAAAATAATTATACAGTACATTAGCTAAAAAAATACAAAATATTAGATAGCAGAGGAAATTAAATTACTATTCCAACTGCAGTAACTGCAACAGTACGAAAAGTGTTGGATAGCTTAGGGGTAAAAATTACTATTCCCACTCCAGTGAGTGCAACAGTAGGGAAAGTGTTGGATAGCGTAGGGGTTAAAATTACTATTCCCACTCCAGTGAGTGCAACAGTAGGGAAAGTGTTGGATAGCGTAGGGGTAAAAATTACTATTCCCATTCCAGTGAGTGCAACAGTAGGGAAAGTGTTGGATAGCGTAGGGGTTAAAATTACTATTCCCAATCCAGTGAGTGCAACGGTAGGGAAAGTGTTGGATAGCGTAGGGGTAAAAATTACTATTCCCACTCCAGTGAGTGCAACGGTAGGGAAAGTATTGGATAGCGGAGGGGTAAAAATTACTATTCCCACTCCAATGAGTGCAACGGTAGGGAAAGTGTTGGATAGCGGAAGGGTAAAAATTACTATTCCCACTCCAGTGAGTGCAACAGTAGGGAAAGTGTTGGATAGCGGAGGGGTAAAAATTACTATTCGCACTCCAGTGAGTGCAACAGTAGGGAAAGTGTTGGATAGCGTAGGGGTAAAAGTTACTATTCCTACTCCAGTGAGTGCAACAGTAGGGAAAATGTAGGATCGCGCAGGGGTTAAATTAACATACTTATAACAATTTTTATTTTTAAATAAATAACATATTAATAATTATTTAACAAAATAATTATTAATAAATACCTATTAAATTAAATTAATATTTACTTAAATAACATTAAATTATTTCCCACCCTATTCCCCTATAAACACACAACACGCTACACATAAAAAATAACACAATTAATTTAATTATCAATTAATCAATTAATAAAAATGAATGACCAATTAATAATTAATTACCAATAAATTAATTAACAATGACAATAAATAAAAAATAATAATACATTAATTATAATTAATATAATTATAAATTAACCAATTAATATAAATGATTTACCAATTAATAATTAATTAACAATAAATTAACAATAAATAACAATAAATAAAAACATATTAATTAATTAATTATAATTAAATTACTTCCCACCCTATTCCCCTATAAACCCACAACCCGCTCTGATACTAAAACGCAAAATTTCCTTTAAAAAAAATTACTATTTTCTAAACATTTAATACATATATTTAAAAATAATGAAAAAACTTTTAAAATAATGTTAAACATACATATAAAATACATAACACTAAAAAAAAATCGATATTATTTACAACTATATTTTTGCTAACGATATTAATTACTTCGATATTACTTACTTCGATATTAAAAAAATCGATATTACTTACCTTAAAGTCGATATTCTGGTCAACGATATTCTTGACTTCGATATTCTGTCCCTACAATATTAAAAACTCGATATTAGTGTAGGTCGATATTTAAAATTCGATATTTTGACTGCGCACCACGTTAAAGGCAGCCTAGCCTTGCAGACTGTCTTTAAAAGAAAAATTGTGGACAAACTCGATTTTGATTGGTATGGGCACTTTAAAAGTGATAATCTCCCCCATTGTTACATATTAGGTACCCCCAAGGTCTCTTCTAGGTGTCCCAGGGTGGGGGTTCATGTAACTATATGCAGGGGCCTTATACAAGATGTTTTATATGCCCTGGTGAGGGAAAAACTTCCCATTTCATTTTTGCCCATTGTAGATAATTAGCTCCATAGGTTAACATTGCAATAATTTATTTAGTTATAAATATTGCTAGGAAAGGAGAATATATAATTTAAGGTCTTAAAAGTTTGGTGTTGATAAATGCAACAACTTCCCCCTGTTGAATTTATCATAACTAGTACAGAAGAGAAGTTATGGAACGTTCTCTTCTGTAAGCCAAAACCCAGCTTTCTAGTGATCTCTGCTGATTGGTCAGTCTTAACAGGCTTAGCCAGGCTGCTTTGATTAGGTAAAAAGTGGCCTGGCCGGAGCAGAGGTTATCTGATGGAGAGAGCTCTGCAGCTGTGGGGGTTAGGTCCTGGAGAGGGGGCTGGGTAAATCAAACTGAGCTCAAAGAGAGAGCAGATCAATAAGGAATGTCAAGTGTACCTAACCTCACATCCTGTGCCTCCGCCAGATGGCAGGTTTAGGACACGAATTTGCAGAGGTCAGGGGGAGGAGAGCTAATGGAAATGAGCCACACTATGGGTGGGTTTAGCTAGCTCTTACTCCTCTGGAGAGAATTTATCCATGTTGGATTTTGGAATTGCAGTGCTTCGTGGGACAAGAAGATGCCACACTTTGGAGGAAGTTGTCATGCTTTTGGGTGGCACCCAGCATCTCATTGGACAGAGGTGCCCCCCTGCTTCTTGCCACAGAACACTGAATAAATATCTGAGAGCTGCATAGTCTCTCAGATCTGCTGCCTGAAACTACAAGGAAAAGAAGGACTGCCTTGCTGGAATCTGGATTTGCACCCAAAGGCCTGCACTCTGACTGACTGCGCCTGCTGCACAATTTGTTACTACAGCCCTGGGGACTGTGGCTTGCTACAAGAAGGAGTAAGGAGTGGACTCCCTGCAAACTACAAGTTAAAAGAGCTCACCTGCATTATCTCCACCAAGAGACCCCAACCTGGAGTGCGTCCTGTGGACTTTTAAGGATTTGTCCAGGTGGGAATTGGGGTCCTGACATCCCAGACACCATCTAGGTTATTCCAGGCTTTTGGACTGGTGACTTGGACACTTTGACCATACACGGAGACCTTCAGGAAGCACCTCCTGAAGTTTGGAGAACGTTGGAGAACTTGGAAAAAGCTCCATAAGGTGACCAACCTGACTGAGAGAGTCAAGCTGACTACCTACAACCGCCACCTGGCCAGGATTTCAGGTTCGTCCCGCTGAAAGCTCCGGACTTCCAGGATTTGACCGGGGCTTGCGGAAAGTCAAGCCAGCGAACCCTCTCCAAATCTGGCCTGCTGTGGGTGGAGGGGGGGGTCGAGGGACGCCGAAAGAAATAACTCCAGAAACATTTCTAAGTGTGAAGGTAACATTTTAACTAGGGCCTCCCGCTTAGTGCATCCGACCAGGGCTCCAATGTGGTTGATCTCAAACTTTGACTTTTTCCCGGTCAAGCGCGACCAGATGTTTCAAAGTGGCGCTATAGGTTTTTAGGCACTATAAAGTGGTTCATCTTTAAAAATTCATATCTCTGGTCCTCTACATTGGATTTTTGTCATTTTGTTGTCTATTTGTTCATAAACATATTTCCTATTTTTATAAATTGGCGTGGGATTTTTATTGCGTGTTGTGTCTTACTTATGTGATGTATTGGTGTTTTCAAATGCTTTACAATCCTGTCTCCTAAGTTAGGCCTGACTGCTCATTTCCAGCTACCAAGTGTTGATCAAGGAGCTATTTCACTGAGACCTTTGCTGGACCCTATACCATGTTAGTGGCCTTGTTACTAGTGGTAGGTGCATACTTACCCCTACCTTTAACCCACTTTCCAGCAAATATCAAGCAGCAATGGAAACCGCGGTCACTTGGAATTTCTACACCTTTATCTATCTACCTTGTAATCAGCACAAACGTCTACCAAAATCACCATTAAGGTCATGTTTTTTCTACATTTGTCTTTCTTGTTCTACATCCTTCTCAACCGGCTCTGCCCTGAAAAAGCTGGGAAGGAGAGACGTCAAATGCAAGCCAGGCTTTAAGAAAACATTTTGTGCAGAAGTCCTTGCAAAATATACAGCTTGGAAGTAAAATGGATTCAGTGAGTAATGCTTAGAAGAGCTGTGCCAAGCAGCTGCGGACAAGTCTCTGCAGAGGCCACATACTTCTGGGGAGCAACCAGGGCTGGCATAACTTTGGTGGTGCAATGTGAGTGAGTGTTGTGAAGCATTGAACGCCTCTTGTCATAGTGCTTGGACCAGGCGCATAGCTTCTAATAGTGCAGCAGGTGCAGTAGCACTGGGGCCAAGAGACCTGAAGGGCCCACTGAACCCTGATTAATGCTGTATTCCACAGCTCAAACGGCAGCCGGGGGGGTCCATTTCCTTCTTTGCACTAGGGTCCATGACACACTGTCTACACCGCCGCCTTGAACAACCACAGGACAGTCCTTCTGTGTTGCTACTTTCCAGCTTGTGGTAAGAGAACCATTAGTGACTAAAGGGTGATGTGGATTCTGAAACCAAGAGGCCCTGAAAGGAAACAGTTTGTGTACAGTCTCTTTGGCTGAGACACCATGAGGCCTTTGGTGAGGAACCTGAAGACGCATTTCCTGGTTAGGGTACAATTCTGAAAACACACTCAATGATGTTCTCAATGTGTTCTCACAATTTAGCTGGATTCCTTTTTCGGGAGTGCCATCCAGAGATATTTAAGTCATGGGCAAAGTGGGCAATTGCACAGTAGCCCCCACCTTTCAAGGGGCCACTTGGAAAGTGAACTTTTTCCCTATCTCACTTCTGTCTATTTCTCTATCACAGCGTTTAATGTGTACGTAATTACCATTTGGACACATGGGAATAAAATAAGTAGAAAATAAGTAATAAAACTCAAAGTTGTTCTGAACAGGGCCCCCAAAATATTTGTTGCCCAACTCCCCCAAAGTCCTTAAATTGATAATGGTACCACCTCTCAGCCCTTCCAGCGCCGGGTCACAATACATCAGCACAACGGAGTGTGTCATGAGGTGCAGGGCCACAAGCGTACCTCAAGCCAACGTCCCCAGTAGCCACAAGCGCTTCACTTCATCCAAAGTTCATTAAATTACTTAAAGGCTTCTTGATGTTCTTAAAACAAGATTTATTCATCCCTGCCAGTGTTTTGTAATTGTTATATGAAGTCCCAATGCACTTCAGTGATTCATTCATCAGGGCACAAGTATATACAGATGTCCTCACCAGTATGTAAATAACAAGTTTTAAATAATATTCAAATAAATGCAAAACACCCCTTTCTTTAATAGTGTTTTAGTGCTGTCCACATGCTCTATTTTCCTAATTCTATTACTTAGAATCTCCACTGGCTGATTTTATGATTGTTTTCACGGAAGTGAGTCACTACAGATGATTTCATATGATGACACTGAATGTTACCTTTATGTTCCAGATGTTTTGGTTTGATTTTCTACCCAGTTTTACCTATGTACATTTTTCCACAAGGGAAATTCAGACAATAGATGCATTTTGTGGTATCGGATATGAAGTCTCTTTGATTTTAAATGTCTGTAGTGGGGTGCACTATCAATCGATCAAACAGCATTTATATAGCGCAGCACTATCACCCCTAGGGGTATCTGGGCGCTGAGGGTGTCATGTCTCTGTCGAAGAGTCAGGTCTTGAGCTTCTTTCTGAAGTCCACCAGGGAGGGTGCTGTTCGGAGGTGAAGTGGCAAGTAGTTCCAGGTCTTGGCGACAAGGTAGGAGAAGGAGCGCCCCCGTGGCTGCGACGGATGCCGTGGGGTGTGTGCAAGGGCAAGGTTGGAGAAGCGCAGGTGTCTTGAGGGTAGATGAAAGCTCAGTCGTTGATTATGATGTAGGATGGTCCTTGATTGTGTAGGGCTTTGTTGGCATGTGTGAGGATCTTGAACTGGCATCTCTTCTGGATGGGGAGCCAGTGAGGTTTCTGAGGTGGGGGTGATGTGGGTCAGTTTGGGGAGGTCCAGGATGAGTCTGACTGCAGCGTTCTGTATGGTCTGGAGTAGTCTGAAGAGCTGGGTGGAGATGCCGGCATACAGGGCACTGCCTTAGTCGAGGCAGCTGGTGATAAGGGCCTGTGTGATGATCTTTCTGGTGTTGACTGGGATTCATCTGAAGATTCTGCGGAGCATGCGGAGGGCGTGGAAGCAGGAGGAGGCGACTGCGTTGACTTGTCATTTCATGGTCAGTTCACTGTCGAGGATGATACAGAGGTTGTGTGCGTGGTCAGTCGGTGTGGGTGCGGGTATGAGTTCAGCAGGCCACCAGCTGTGGTCCCAAATGGAGGTGTTCTTTCCAAAGATCAGTACTTCCGTCTTGTTGGAGTTGAGCTTGAGGCAGTTGTCTCTCATCCAGTTGCCTACGTTGGTCATGGTGTCGCAGAAGTTGGTTTTGGCGTTGGAGGGGTCTTTGGTGAGTGAGATGATTAGTTGAGCGTCGTCTGCCGAGGTGATTATGTTGAGGCCCTGGGGTCTGGCGACCTCTGTAAGGGGGGCCATGTAGGTATTGAACATGCTGGGGGTGAGGGATGACCCTTGGGGTATGCTGCATATGATGTCCTTGAGTTCGGAGGTGATGGGAGGCAGCCGGATGTTCTGTGTGCATCCTTTGAGGAAGGAGGGGATCCACTTGAGGACGTTTTGCTGTATGCCGATGTTGTAGAGTATGTCTATGGTTGGTCGGTTAATAAATGCACTGCAGTTTGAGCTCTTAGTACTGTCCCTCCCTGGATTTATTTATTTATTTATTCATTTGTAAAGCGCCTGGTTACACCACCGGTGTGTCCCCGCGCTGAGGACATGCTCTGGGGGGGAGATAGCCACCATCCACCTAAACTACTATGCTGTGAGGACATCTTAATTAGTACATCTATCCCGTTTGCCTGAATAGCCATGTTTTTAGCTGTCTACGAAAACTGCTTTCACAAGGTTCTGTTCTTAGATTTAGTGGTAAGGCATTCCACATTATTGCTGCACGGTACCTGAATGAGCGGGCTCCCATTCTAGCTCTGAATATTCTCGGTACAGTGACCAGTGCCATCCCCATAGACCTTAGATTCCGTCCTGGCATATAATGGGTTATTAACTGTTGTAGATATCTCGGGCTTTTCTTTGCTAGAATACGATGGCAGTAGCACATTGCCTTAAAAGAGATTCTCTTTTCTACCGGGAGCCAATGTAAGGCTGTCAATGCTTTCTTCGTATTCGCTCTTCTTGGCAGACCCAGTATTAGCCGTGCTGCAGCATTCTGTACTCTCTGTAGTTTGGCAAGACCCCTTTTAGTAGCACCTAGGTAGAGTACATTCCCGTAGTCAAGTTGGGAAGTTATTACCGCATGAACTATAGTCTTACGGGATTTCGGTGGTAGTAGGTCTAAGACCTTCCTCAGAATTTTCATATTCCCATAGCATTTGCCCGCTACCTTCCGAATCTGACTTTCAAAAGTCAGCTCGGGGTCAAGCCACATACCGAGATTTTTTACTTCAGGTTTAGGGAGAGGCAATTGACCTAAAGTTTCAGGCCACCACGCGTGTGACCATAAAGATGGCATTCTGCCTACTATCATGACCTCTGTTTTACTCCCGTTTAGCTTGAGGCAATGATTAGACATCCAGTCTGCCACCTCCTCTAAACACTTGGAGAACTGGGTCGCAGCCTGGCCTCTATCCTGTGCTAGCATCATAATAAGTTGTGTGTCGTCAGCGTAGGAAACAATTGACACCCCATACTTCTCCACACACTCCGCCAATGGCCCCACATAAACATTGAACAAAGTGGGGCTCAAAATTGAGCCCTGTGGGACCCCTTGAGCCAAAGGGGTCTTCTTAGACAGAAAGGTTTGTTGCGCAACTTGGAAAGTTCGTGTGGAGAGAAATGATATCAACCAGCTCAATGCCCTCCGTCTTATGCCACATGCCTCTAGTCTTTGAGTAAGAAGCTTATGGGAGATAGTGTCAAACACCGCACTGAGATCTAATAAAATCAGTGCGGCTGTTTGTCCCTCATCTGCATATTTCCTCAGTATTTCAGTGGCTATAAGAAGAGCTGACTCAGTCGAGTGGGCCACTCTGAAACCTGATTGGGAAGGATGTAGTAGATCGTTTTTATTTATGTGGTCTGTAAGCTGTTTATTAACCGCTTTTTCAGCAACTTTCGCTACGAAAGGCAGTAGCGAAATAGGCCGTAAATTTTCCAGCACTGTGTACTCCAGTGATGGCTTCTTTTTGAGAGGTTTTACAATGGCCTGTTTCCATTTTGTGGGGACCACGCCCTTTAGAAAAGAGCGTGAGATAAGATCAGAAATATATGGCATAATAACATTCGTTCCCTGCATTATAATTTTTGGTTGGGCTGGGTCCAGGGGGGATCCCGATTTTATCCCTTTTGCTATGGTGGTAATTTCTTCGAGTCCCTGTATCTTGAACTCATCCAGCGTTTTTCCAACAAAGTTTGCCTGGCTATCACCAGACTTGGTAGTTCCTTCTCGTACTTCAATCGGGAAGGTATCGTAAATTTTGGCCACTTTATCTGCAAAGAACTCTGCCACCCTGTTACAGCTCTCCTCCGAGGCATCTATATCGTT
The DNA here is from genome assembly GCA_963921515.1 of Calotriton arnoldi. Taxonomy (NCBI): domain Eukaryota; kingdom Metazoa; phylum Chordata; class Amphibia; order Caudata; family Salamandridae; genus Calotriton; species Calotriton arnoldi. The sequence goes on from CAWUFW010010551.1 coordinate 492,498, forward strand.
CCTATTTTCCTGAGTTCTTAATGATTTCAATATCGCAAACATTTCTTTCTGAGAATTGCTGGCACCTTCTATTCTTTCAGTGTAAAACTTACATCTGACATTCTTAATTAGAGAATGATATTGTTTTAGTTCTTTTTTATAATTTTCTTTCAACTCACTGTTATATTCCTTCCTCCAAACTCTCTCACACCTTTTACATCTTTTTTTGGCTATCATCAACTCTTCATTAAACCAGGGTGCTGTTATATTATGTCTTTTTGGTGTCCTAGTGCTCCATGGTGCTGACTTATCTGATGCCTCTGTGATCCAGACTTCTAGTTGACTGTTAGCTAGATTAACATCTATATCTAAGATGGGCCTTTTCTCCATCAGAGCCTTTGTGAAAGAATTGGAGTTAAAGTCCTTCCAGTTCCTTGTCGTGATCACCTTAGTAGGTTGAACTTCCCTCTTCCTATGCGTAGGAACAGAGAACTGGACTAAGTAGTGATCCGACCAAGGAATAGGCCATGGTGTCTCAACCTCTATATCCTCCAAGTTGGAAAAGATAGGATCTAGAATGTGGCCTCCTTGGTGCGTTTGAGATCCCACTCTTTGGACTAGGTTAAGGGTCAGTAAATCGTTGCGTAGGGTGCATACTTCTTGGTTCTGCATGTTATCAAAATGTAAGTTCAGGTCACCAAGTACCAGAAAGTTTTTATGTCGAAGTGCGAATTGAGCTACTTTCTCTTCCAGGCTAGTTATAAATTGTGACCCTGGGCCTGGGGGACGATAAATTAGAAAGCCGGCTAAGGAATTATGTGCTGTGTCCGATAAAGTAAAAAATAACACCTCGCATTTATCAAGGTCGGCCTGTTTAATTTCACACTTCATTGAAGTTTTAAAAATAATGGATATGCCCCCTCCTGTTTGTCCTTCCCGATCTTGCCTTGCTAGCATATAGTCACTGGGGATTACATCCAGAACATCAGGGGTGGAGCTCTCATTCAGCCATGTCTCAGTCAGGAATAGAGCATCCAGTGATCTTTCCCTGAGAAGGTCCTGTACTTCATATTTGTGTTTCCCTAGAGATCTACAATTTAGTAGTGCTAGCTGTGGTCTATCTTTATTATCCTTGTCATTAACAGTTTTTAATGTTTTATTGCAGTGATCACATTTCAACTCATCACTGTCTAAATTTATGTTGTGTTTGCAACATATATCCATGGGCATTACCAGGTTCCACAACTCATCAGCTGTGTACCGGAGTCTCCCAAGTGGCTCAGCAGTACCAGGGGACCTGGCCCCTGGCCCCTGCCAGGCGCGGACGGGCGCAGACGGGCTTGCCTTCGGCGCGCCAGCGGCGCGCCCGCTGCGCGCTTCCGCTGCGCGGTCGGACACACATGGGTCTAAGTAGTGGAGTGGGCGGGAAATTCCTGTTCCGCCTCCCCACCCGGAATTGATGGCCTACGCAAGGTCAGCCACGCCCTCCACACAACGGCACACAGCCGGGATGGACCGGGGCGGGCGGCAACAAGCAAAAGGTACGATACGGCGCAGTGAGTGGAAACATAAAAATTGCACGTTTTAAAAACTAGAGTAGTGTCAGTTAAAACGGTTAAAAAAGGTTAGCAGATATTCAAAAGACAAAGATTTTAGCAGCGGTTCAGGCACATGCCAGCGCTCTCACCAGTGTCAGCAGTACAGTGCCCACACACGGGTCTAAGTAGTGGAGTGGGCGGGAAATTCCTGTTCCGCCTCCCCACCCGGAATTGATGGCCTACGCAAGGTCAGCCACGCCCTCCACACAACGGCACACAGCCGGGATGGACCGGGGCGGGCGGCAACAAGCAAAAGGTACGATACGGCGCAGTGAGTGGAAACATAAAAATTGCACGTTTTAAAAACTAGAGTAGTGTCAGTTAAAAAGGTTAAAAAAGGTTAGCAGATATTCAAAAGACAAAGATTTTAGCAGCGGTTCAGGCACATGCCAGCGCTCTCACCAGTGTCCCCAGCGCTCTCACCAGTGGATGAATAAGTGTTTTACTGAACTCCCTTTTTTCTTCTATTGCTGTACATCATTTCTTGAATGTTTGCAAGTCTATTGTAGGCAAATAGTGGAGGAGCAGTAGCACCCCCCCGAAGCCAGCTTCATTACTCAAGAGAGGCCAGTATTTCACAATGGTTTTTTTTCATTTTGTAGCTCGATGTCGAAAATTTGGAAACAAAAGCTGGCCTTTTATTCTCCTTTTTACTCAAAGTTTGCATTAGTTTTTCTCTGCTCAATCCATCAACTTTTATTTTTGGATTGATGAATAATTTCTCAGGGTACCCTGTCTTGCAAACCTTTTCCAACCTCTGACTGATGTTTCTCGTATCCACTGGTAATTCTTTCCACTCTCATGAGATGAGCCACGAAAAGGTTGTTTTTTGAGAAAGTCAGATGGAAGCTTGGAGAATGCAGGATATCTTTGCCATCTGTGTTTGCTTAAACATGACACATTCAAGAATGCCCCATGCCCTGATGATGTTGTCACGAGTTACCCAAAATGTGTCTGTTCATCATCTTCATGTGCCTATATTGTTATTAAATGTAAAACAAGATTATTTTTTATTAACCATATGTACATCCTGTACTGAATTACTTGAATGTCCTAAATCTCTTTAACTGGACGGTTATGTACATATAGAGGGTCACAAAATTTGGTCAAGTGGGGTAGCCGGGATTCAAGTCTAGGACTTCATATTGTGCAGTTCAGAGACTGTTAGATTACGTCCTTCTCTCTTCCATTCAATTATGATGGCTGGTGTTGTAAAGACACCGTCGGACCCAATGTATCCACGTTTGTGCTGCGTAGTACGTTCTCGCTGCTAATTCACGAAGGCGGCATTCCATACATCTTATTTTGGAAATCATCAGAGACAAGGACTCTAATGGTGAGATAAGAGACACCCATCTAGTGAGAGCATTGCTTACAAGACTGCTGTGCTGATTGACTGGTCATGTTAGACCAATGCATCCACCACCGTGAAAAGTGAATAGTGGGGTTTCCTTGAGCAAGAGGAATTTGATTATTTGAAGTGTAATCATTCTATCCTATCTGTTCTATACCTGCTGCCGAAGGTACACAAGTATAAGAACAACCCCCGGGAAGACCCATTGTATCATCATGGGATAGTGCTCTGGAGAATACTTCTTGGTACATTGACCATTTCCTTAGAGGTTTTGTGTCTAATCTTCCATCATATATAAGATACACAAAAAACGTCTTGTGTAGGACTGAAGGTTTGGAATATGCTGATGGCTATCTATTGATGACACTATGGGGTCGATTCCGATTCGGGCCGGAAAAAGCACCGACCGACTCGGAGCCGGAATTTATTCCGACCGACACGTACCTTTGGCGCCCGACACGCCAAGTACGATGCAAGGCGTGCAAAATCCGACCGACACGTACTGAACCCAAGCCGAACGACCGAGCCGCACGGAAAACAGCAATCCGGCCGGAAAAACACGCGAATCGAACCGACCGACACGCACCCGGAACAAATCCAACCGAAACGTACACGCGAACTCCAAACCGCTAAGTACGATGCAAGGCGCGAAAACCATGACTGAGTCGAACGGAGGACAAGCCGTACGACCGACACGCATACAAAACTGCGAGCCGAAGTAACACAAAACACCACGACCGACGCGTACGCAGCATAGAAAACTGCACAAACACAGCGTGAACGAAACGGAGAAGACCGTACGAGACAAATGCAGGGTCCGACTCGGTCAAAGAACGTTTCCAACATGCACAAAAAGTACTAAGGAAAAATACACAAAAAAAGGCCAAACAAGCAATTACAAAGCCAATAAATACTGGGGGTGGGGACAGAGAACAAAGACACACCCACAACTCCACCCATATAAAGGACACAAATCCCAACCATGATCCTTTGCAAATGCCATTCTACTGCCAGCACTCAACAGACAGCAACCACACACCCACAGCTCATCCCTCACACAAGCCACACACCATCAGCACACCAACAAATAGCTACCTCACATACACCCAGCAAAACACACACTCACACACCCTCACCTGCACACCAACACACACATCACTCACCATCACCACCCATCACCATGCCCCCCAAGAAGAATCACAAGTTCCTAGATTGTGAATTGGAAGTCCTGGTAGACGAGATCCTCAGGGTAGAGCCACAGCTGTTTGGCACACTGGTCCAACAGACCCCCATCTCCCAGAAAACCAAGATGTGGGAGAGGATCATCAACAGGGTGAACGCACAATCACCATGTCTGCGCACAAAGACTGACATCCAGAACAGGTGTTATGACGTGCGCAGGAGGGTACGGGAGCTGCTCAAGAAGGACTACCTCCTGAGCCAATACACCGGCAGTGGCCCTCCTGCCAAGCCAGTATACCTCAGGCCCTGGGAGGAGAAGGTGCGGGCCATCCTTCCGGCAGTGAGCGTCTATGGACTAGAGAACATCCCAGAGCCTGGTGAGTACACAACAAATGTACACAATATTCTGTCACAATACACACACACATCACTGTCAAGGGAGAGTCAAACCATGCACTCATAGCAATTACACAGCAACCAGAACAGAATCATCCCAAAATGTGTATGTCAGTCAGATAAACACAACACATGCCATCTCAAAGTTACATTTAACCGTGTCATCACATGTACAAACACAACTACAACTACAGCTAGGCAGTGGCACAAATAGAACTAACAAACACATCCAGACATGTAGCCACCACTACAACACCAACACACAGTGAAGACCACTGAAAGGAAGGAATTCTGTGTATGCTGGGCAAGTCAGTGTAGCCAATAGCATCATGGGAGTCGTAGTCACACATATTGCTCACCCCCACAACTGTCCCATCAACACCACCATGAACCATGCGCACATCACAGGGAGTGGAAAAGGACTCACAAGATGGCTGACACTGGCTACTGCTGTGGGGAGCACAAGGCCCTGCTGGCAACTGTGCAACAACCAACAGCAGGACACCACTGACTGACATCCTGAGAGACAACTTCCACTCCCTGCAATGGAAGCACGTTCCATGGTGGGATATCTGGCTGGCTGGGTGGGAAGGAGGACTCGCAGCACTGACCATAGTCACAAGCACCTCCCCTCACACACCCCCTCAACACAAACTCCACAGAACCCACCTGGGAGAATGCAATGCCTCACATCCTAACTCAAGATCCCACAAAGAACCTCCACCCTGGGTAATGTTGTGTGAAGCACAGGGACACTCTTGGGACTTTTAGCCAAACAACTGCAAGGACAACACTCCCAGCCATCCTCTCAGCACAGGCAGCCCACCCCACAGGGAAGCAGAGTCAAAAGGAAGGAAGCATGGGCATGCTGGGAAGGGGGGTGGAGGCAATAGCATGATGGGAGTAGTAGGCACAGATATCGCTCAGCCTCACAACTGGCCCATCAACACCACCCTGAACCATGCTCACATCACAGGGAGTGGATAAAGACTCACAAGATGGCTGACACTGGCTACTGCTGTGGGGAGCACAAGGCCCTGCTGGGAACTGTGCACCAACAAACAGCACAACACCACTGCCTGATATCCTGATAGCCAACTTGCACTCTCTGCAATGCAAGCACGTTCCATGGTGGGATATCTGGCTGGGTGGGAAGGAGGACTTGCAGCACTGACCGTAGTCACAAGCACCTCCCCTCACACACCCCCTCAACACATACTCCACAGAACCCACCTGGGAGAATGCAATGCCTCACATCCTAACTGAAGATCCCACAAAGAACCACCACCCTGGGTTATGTTGTGTGAAGCAAAGGGACACTCTTGGGACTTTTAGCCAAACAACTGCCAGGACAACACTCCCAGCCATCCTGTCAGCACAGGCAGCCCACCCCACAGGGAAGCAGAGTCAAAAGGAAGGAAGCATGGGCATGCTGGGAAGGGGGGTGGAGGCAATAGCATGATGGGAGTAGTAGGCACAGCTCTACATCCCCCACCACATGGCCCAGCAAGCTCACACTCACGCATGCACATCCCACAGAGAGTGGAAAGGCCCATCAAAGATGTCGACACTGTTGCTGTGTCGTGGGGAGCACAAGGGCATGCTGGGAACTGCACACCAACCAACAGCAGGACACCACTGTCAGCCATCTTGCCATTGCTCTCACACCCACACACACTGAACTCCCCACAAAAGCAAGTAAGTATGGGAATGCTGGGAAGTGGGGTGGAGGCAATAGCATGATGGGAGTCATAGTCACAGACATAGCTCACCCCCACAACTGTCCCATCAACACCACCCTGAACCATGCTCACATCACAGGGAGTGGATAAGGACTGACAAGATGGCTGACACTGGCTACTGCTGTGGGGAGCACAAGGCCCTGCTGGGAACTGCACACCAACCAACAGCAGGACACCACTGTCAGCCATCTTGCCATTGCTCTCACACCCACACACACTGAACTCCCCACAAAAGCAAGTAAGTATGGGAATGCTGGGAAGTGGGGTGGAGGCAATAGCATGATGGGAGTCATAGTCACAGACATAGCTCACCCCCACAACTGTCTCATCAACACCACCCTGAACCATGCTCACATCACAGGGAGTGGATAAGGACTGACAAGATGGCTGACACTAGCTACTGCTGTGGGGAGCACAAGGGCATGCTGGGAACTGCACACCAACCAACAGCAGGACACCACTGTCAGCCATCTTGCCATTGCTCTCACACCCACACACACTGAACTCCCCACAAAAGCAAGTAAGTATGGGAATGCTAGGAAGTGGGGTGGAGGCAATAGCATGATGGGAGTCATAGTCACAGACATAGCTCACCCCCACAACTGTCCCATCAACACCACCCTGAACCATGCTCACATCACAGGGAGTGGATAAGGACTGACAAGATGACTGACACTGGCTACTGCTGTGGGGAGCACAAGGCCCTGCTGGCAACTGCACACCAACCAACAGCAGGACACCACTGTCAGCCATCTTGCCATTGCTCTCACACCCACACACACTGAACTCCCCACAAAAGCAAGTAAGTATGGGAATGCTGGGAAGTGGGGTGGAGGCAATAGCATGATGGGAGTCATAGTCACAGACATAGCTCACCCCCACAACTGTCCCATCAACACCACCCTGAACCATGCTCACATCACAGGGAGTGGATAAGGACTGACAAGATGGCTGACACTGGCTACTGCTGTGGGGAGCACAAGGCCCTGCTGGCAACTGTGCAACAACCAACAGCAGGACACCACTGACTGACATCCTGAAAGACAACTTTCACTCCCTGCAATGCAAGCACAGTCCATGGTGGGATAACTGACTGGCTGGGTGGGAAGGAGGGCCGGCTGTCAACCAAATACAACCAATGCAGACCATGTTCACACCCCAACAAATACATAGAAATGCCCAAATAATGCAGGACAATGTGCTACACCAATATCAACCCCTGACTGTGATGACTTAGGACAATGCAATGTACAGGCCCGCACCCAGAGGCACAGTCACAACTGTCAGGTGTGTCAACCATTGATGCCTGCAGAAACATAACATACATTGTGTGTGTCTCCCAAAAACAGGTGATGATGGGGACACAGCAGCAGACGCTGAGGAGTCCCAGTCCCAGGCTCAAGAGGATGCGGAGCTCACTGGTGTCGTACAGCCTCTGCCCTCCTCGGACGAAGAAGACCAACCTGGCACATCCGGTGCAAGTCAACATGCAACACCAGCAGGACCACCAGCTGCAACACCAGCAGGACCACCAGCTGCACCCCCTGCACCCACCCCTCCAACGACTGTCACCACAAATACCATCCCTGCCGACATGGACAGAACAAGGAGCAACACCAGCACAGGGACCCTGGACCAACGTGGGGCCATGGACACCACCACCACCACCAACCCCCAAGGGGGACCAGGGTCATCTGTGCGTGCCACTGCACGTACTGCACATGTCGGCAGGGGTGGTGGGAGGGGTGGGAGACAGAGGTCGCTGCTTGCAGAGGTTGCTGGTGTGCATGATGACCCACAACTGGTACGCATAGCCGATGCGTACCAGTCCAGCACCGGAGATCTCAGCCAGGTAGTGGGGCTCCTCAGAGACATGAAACAGCAGCAGGCTGCCCATCATGCCCGCTTGGACTCACACATGTCCCGCGTGGAGTCCAAGTGGGACGCACTGCAAGAGATGAAGGCGGTGCACAGGGACATATTACAATGCCTCCGCCAGATGAACAGCAACCAGTCCACACCTCCCTGTGTGCCAACAACATCTGGTGCTGAACAAACTGCAACTGCCACAGGGAGGGAGGATGACTCTGGCGGAGAGTCCCCTGCACCGCAGCAGCCTGTACTTGAGGGGCCCCCCAAAGAAGAGGGGTCGTCCGAGGAGGGGCAAGTGAGAGGCCGATGGCCAAGTGCAACTCCCAGGAAGCCTGAACCTGTTCTGGATGTTCACCTTTGTGCACAAACTGTTCACCCTGTTGACGGCAACACAACTCCCTCACATTACATGGGGAGTAGAAGTTGGACCAATGTCTCAGACAACTGTGGCCCCGATACTGGGGATTTTGTCTACCAGGACTTTCAATTCACCTAGGAACTTCTGATTGCAAGATATATGTACAGCACTAACCATCCTATGCACTATTCACACAAATGTATCACAATAAACACACTAATACACCATACTTGCCTCTGTTGTGATTCCAACGTGGGTGCTGTCATGGGGATGATGAACTGCAAAATTACACTGTGTATGCGAACTGCAACAGCAAGTACAACACAGGCATGTGAGTAAAGGCAACGTGACACATATGAGGGAGACACACCACCAGGGCTACACAACACATACACACCTAGGCCATCTGACTCATTGCCTACACTGTTGTTGCCAGGGAAGACGGTGCAATGCACAGACACCACACCTATTCCCAGTTGTAGTCAAGTAGCCCACAGGTGCAGTAAGCAAATGGCAGTCAAATGTGTGACCACAGACAACGCACATCACAAAGTGAAGCACAGGTTTATTACACAGTTGCAACATGTCGTAACCACTACAGATGCAAGGTAATCCCACCTGGCAGCGGGCACACAGTCAACAACTGTAGAAGGAAGGAAGTCCATGGTGTGGCGCACATCACCTGTAGGGACACAACAGCTACCACCCTGGAAGTACAATCACGTCGTCGGTGGACACAGTTGACCAAACGAATCTGAAAGTACCCTGTGAAGGTCAGAAATGACACACAGTCAAAAGCAATGGAGAACAGGACAGAACAGCAAAACTCATGCACAATACATGTTACAAGATACCCACCCAGAACCAAGTTAGCATGTCAACACTGTTGGGGAGTACAGACCACCTGTAAGCACACATCGCTACACACATCCAGTCAAGTAGCCCATGGACACACTCCAACAGCACCAGAGCACCTCCTACACATATCATGCCAACTCACATCATTGACATGACACCTCAGGATACTCACATTCAGCTAAAGAAGTTGGTGATGAGCTGTGTGCGGACATCACCCTCATCATCATCATCATCATCACTGGCATCGTGGTCCAGGCCAGGATCCTCCACAGGTGGCGGATGTTGGTCATTGTCATCCTGGATGAGAGGCAACTCCTTCCGCACTGCCAGGTTGTGGAGCATGCAGCAGACGATGATAATCTTGCACACTTTCGCTGGGGCATATGGGAGGGACCCTCCTGTCTTGTCCAGGCAGCGGAAGCGGCTCTTCAGGAGACCAAATGTCCGCTCAATCACTCTCCTGGTCCGACCATGGGGCATATTAGCAACGAACTGCGATAAAGATCGCAGGGCGCGCTAAGTGCGATTTAGCTTAACGCCGGCTATCGCCGGATCAGATCGCCGAGATATCGCGTTATTTACAACGCTTATCTCCACGGCGATGTGAAATCCGGCGATAGCCGCAAAATGCAAGATTATCGCTGGGAATCCAGCGATAATCCTGCAGCGATAGGGGAATCCTTGCTGATAGGGAGATGTGGATTTAGCCACTCAATCCACCTCCCATGTCAAAGATAGGTTAGTCAGGAAAAATGCAGACGTACAATAACGGCGATAACCGCCGTTAGCGCGGGTTTAAATATCGCTATGGGTGTCCTGGGCCGTATTGTAAATACGGAGAAGGACAATTAGCGATCATTTTCAATCTGTTTTCGCAGGGAACGCCTACTTTGCATCTCATTAGAGATGCAAAGCGAGGCATGAACAAAACAGGAGCTGAATCAAGGAAACACGCGCTAGCGTGGCCTTGTAAATAATGCGACATAATTATCGCCGCTTTTCGCCCAAAAACGGACGCTAAAACGGCGATAATTATATCGCCAGCCCTTGATGATATGCCCCCATGTGCCTCATTGTAGCGCACCTGGGCTGGTGTCACAGGGTTCCTGAGGGGTGTCAGCAACCACGGCATGTTGGGGTATCCCGAGTCACCTACGGACAGACAAGTGCACATTAGCTGACTTGGAAAAGTGGGCGGAATACTACAGATCAGATCACACACAATGGCACAAAGTCAGTACACACCGACAAGCCAGGCACGCTGGTTCTGCATCTGTGCCATCATCCTGGGGATGCGACTACTCCTCATCACAAAGGCATCGTGTGCTGAACCAGGGAAACGGGCACACACGTGTGTGATGGTCATATCTGCAAGACACACCACCAGTGCATTGACCGAGTGGTAGTGCTTGCGGTTACGGTAGGCCTGCTCCTGGGCCTGTGGTGGTACCAAAGCCACATGTGTCCCATCAATGGAGCCAATGACATGCGGCATCCTCCCCAGGGCATAGAAGTCACTCTTCACGTCAGTGAGTCGTTGCAGTCTAGGGAAATAGATGTACCGGTTCAGGAATAGCAACATTGCCTCCAAAACATCGCGGAGCACACGGCTCAACATGGTCTGTGACATCCCACCAGCAGTCGCCACAGTATGTTGGAAGGTACCGGTGGCAAAGAAGTGTAGGGCTGCCATCACCTTCACCTTGGGGGTCAGCGCTGTAGGATACGGCCGGCCAGGCTGCAAATGTGGGGCCAACTGCACTGCCAAATCCTCAATCAGCTGCCTGGTGAAGCGGTACCGTCGGATGCTGTCCCGTTCCACCATCGTTGCCAGGTCTGGGAATGGTCGATGGACAGCAGGAGCCCTGCAGTGCAGAGGAGAAGAAAGCAAGATTGTCAGTCACCCCACATATGCGGCATTGAACACACTCAATATCACAACATACATCATTATGAGGCACAACTACATGAAGTGTGCAGTTCCGTAAGGACATGTATGGTACATACATGGCCAACATCTGTCTTCACGGTTCAACAAGTGGCATCAATAAGTCCCAGGTTGGCCCATTGGATATCATGAGGCCGTGTCACAGTTCCCATCTCCTGCTGCCGTGTCACAATCACCCCCACAGTGACATGTGAGGACAGATGTGCCCCAGGCATCACAGCTCAACGACAGGTACATTCCCAGGGACCCTGTATTGCCACATGGACACTGGCATTACATGGAGTATCATGTATACACCACAGCAAAACAACCATGACCCCCACAGGTAGTGGTCCCACTTGCCACTGCAGGACAGACATGGACGTCTGTGACACACACACGCACAACATCAAAGTCCATGCACACACAACGTGGATGTGGAGACTGTCTCCCATTGTGCACATGAAATCAGAGACATTGTAAACACTACATGCACACAGGCTGTGGAGGACCATCACTATTATGCCACTGGGACACCCTGGCTCAAACATACCGTCCCACATGGAACTCACGGGGTATGTGACATGAAATACACATACACCACCGTGAAATGTGACCATGGCACATGCACAGATATGAACAGTTGCACATCACAGTGGTCATGTACACGTAACACCCAGGATCCTGTCCCCATGAACACGTGCACAGCCTGGGGTGGCTGCCCCCAGGTGACACCCACAGGACAACATGTACACCAACATACACACAATAGGAAATGCAGCCTTACATGCCTTATGATACAGTTTGGACAGGCTGTCGTGTTGTAGGTGTGCCCCTCACTCCCTGGGAGCTATCTGTGGCTGGCATATGTTCATCTGAGACAGGCATGGTGACATATGCCAGTCACTTGTACAGGGATGCGTGGAACAGCAATGGACCGATCGGTGCCCCCGGCCGGCCCATTGCATTCAATGTGTGCGGGTACGCGTTGTACCCCTGTACGCGTTGATCAGCAATGGACCGATCGGTGCCCCTGGCTGGCCCATTGCATTCAATGTGTGCGGGTACGCGTTGTACCCCTGTACGCGTTGATCAGCAATGGACCGATCGGTGCCCCCGGCCGGCCCATTGCATTCAATGTGTGCGGGTACGCATTGTACCCCTGTACGCGTTGATCAGCAATGGACCGATCGGTGCCCCTGGCCGGCCCATTGCATTCAATGTGTGCGGGTACGCGTTGTACCCTGTACGCGTTGATCAGCAATGGACCGATCGGTGCCCCGGCCGGCCCATTGCATTCAATGTGTGCGGGTACGCATTGTACCCCTGTACGCGTTGTACCTCAATGGACCGATCGGTGCCCCGGCCGGCCCATTGCATTCAATGTGTGCGGGTACGCGTTGTACCCCTGTACGCGTTGTACCGCAATGGACCGATCGGTGCCCCCGGCCGGCCCATTGCATTCAATGTGTGCGGGTACGCGTTGTACCCCTGTACGCGTTGAACAGCAATGGACCGATCGGTGCGCACCCATTGACAATGGCCTAGCCTGGCAACGGACGCGTTTCGAAATTCGAACGAGTCGGTTGCTGGAAATTCAGTTGGTCACCCACAACAATGTTGCACAATCATGTATGTCATGAAGTTGAAGATTTGAAGGATGCTGTGGGCGTGTATTGGTGCTGCTATTCCATGGATTGGCCAGATTCAGAAGATGCAAACGACTTGGACCTATCACTTTGGACACATGGGACAGTATCTGCCTCTCCAGCACATATATTGCTGGCTGTTCCCCTGAGAGCTCACTTGCCTGCACTACATGCTCCAGGACGACATCTGCCACTGCACTGCTGCTGTCTCTGCCCCCTCTGGACCCTGCAATGGCACGTACTGTGGAGAGAGCCCCAGCCTTCAGCCTTGAGGAGAACCAGGCCCTGCTGGACAGCCTACTTCCACAGTACAGCAAGCTGTATGGGACACCAGGGGAGCAGGTGAGTGTTCTGTGCACTGCCTTTCTGAATGTGCATTTTGTCTGACTAGCAAGGCTGAAAGTCTGCACGCCACTGGCTAGCAGGCTCACTGAGTAGTTGTCACCCCCCATAGTGTGTAGTGACATGCACTGGACAGGTATGGTGCAGTGACAGTGCATTTGAACAAGGTTTTACTTCCCATGCAATGATACCATGTAGTGACTTCTGGCAAACTGTCCATGGGCAGCGTTGCACTGCCTGTGTATATCATGTGCCCCTGTGATTGAGACATGTATATACAACTGTGTCATGCACGGATATGTTGCATGTGTAGTAATGGCCTTTTCACTTTGTCATCCTGACAGGTTAATGCCCATCGGAAGCAGGAGATCTGGAAGGACATCGTCCGGGCTGTCCGGTCCGTGGGGGTCTACAAGCGCCGGATCCGCAACTGCCAGAAGAGGTGGCAGGACCTTCGGGGCTGGACCCGGAGGATTGCACGGGTCCAGCTGAAGCTGTCGCCTCCTCGCAGGAGGGGCGGAACACGGACCCTGACCCCCACATGCTCCAGATCCTGGCGGTGGTGTTTCCAGACCTGGATGGGCAGCTGAAGGCCAGACAGCAGCAAGGAGGGGTGAGTCAAAGACTGCACTGTGAACTCTGTATTACATGCTATGTGCCCTCCTCTGGCCTGGTTAAACTGCCACAGTACAGCAGTCATGTTGTCCAGGAGCCATGTCCCTCTATTGTGCACTGCCCACTCCTCATCTGATACCCAGGTGTGGCCCTTACATTCAGGGAATTGTGTCACTTGGGACTGTGTCCTTGCAGTTTGCTTCACTAAAGGTGGGGGACAGCATCTGTTTCCCTAACTCTGTTGTGGGCATCATGGGTGGGTCCATTGTTCACACAACGCAGGTGTTCGGACATGTAATCTGCGTGTTGCTTTGATATGCGGTCCACTTGCTGAGCTGAGCCACCACATGTGCCTGGGGTATCTGGCACACACACATGCAGCGGGTGGGAACAATGTTTGGGCCCCAGGAGTGTGCAGATTACGTGTGTCACACATACATAGCCAGCTATCCACTGTCCAGGGCTCATCCCTCATTCATGTGGGGCAGGACAGTCATGCCTACTCCAGGCCATGCAATGCACTCTGTACTCCCACTCCCGTGTATCAGCTGACACATTGTGCGCAGTGATTTGACCCCTCAGGTGTCTGCCTCTGTGTCAGTGTGCTGTGGATTTGTTGCCAGGACTTCTGGGGCGTTTCTTGGTAGGGGCTCAGCATGCCACTGGAGATGTGACCATAGGAGACGATACTTGTGTGTCACATAGGTGTTTGATCAGCTGCCCGTGCAGACTGGGGTATGCGAATGTGAAGTTCAGGCAGCTGTTTCCCATTCACAGCAGATTGTGAGGGGCTCAGGTTCAGAGGGTAGTGTCACAGGTCTCCCATATGTCCAATCGGTATGACCTGGACAGATGAGGGTTAAGATGATGTGTTGTGTGGGGGATGTACATGTGCACTTGTGCAGCTCCAGGACTTGCATTCCCCATGACCTACTATTGTGACACAGTGCAGAGTGTTGTTGTCTGGCTGCCAAGTCATACATCACTGAGACAGTGATGTATGACTTAGCAGTCATGCCTCCGCCATGGCATGTGTCTACTTATTGGTGATCCTGCAGGGGAGTGACATGTGCTACATGCACACCATTGTGGCGATGGCTATCAGGACATGGGTGCATCATGGTGTCTGTCGCTGGTATGCATCACATGCATTTCCTATTTGACTCTGGGCATCCCTTTCATCCGGAAACCTGTACTGACTCAGTGGCAAGAGTTGTGATGTGTGCATGTCCACATGCTACACCGTGTCCTCTGCACTGTCCAACTACTGTGTAGGTGGTGCATGTGTTCACACTGGGGTGTTGCTATCCAACAGACACCAGACAGATGGGTGCAAGGCCATGTGGGATGTGAGTGCCATGGTTGGCATCAGACTGACAATTGGCTTCTCTTGTTCAGTTAGGGCACTTTTAGCAATGTTCAACTAATGATGCCAGGGCTTGCTCTGTAATGTGCTGTGCTCACAGTGGGGTGTGCGTTTGGTGCAGGTGACTGATGTCTGTCTGTTTCCCCATTGTTTGTAGATACATCCACGTCCACGGAAGGGGACAGCTCCACGGACCAGGAGGAGCCGGAGAGCCAGACTGGGTCAGCAGCCGAGGAGTGGTCGGAGGGACCCAGTGGCACGGAGGGCGAGGGAGCCACACCGAGGAGTCCTCAGCACCATCCACCTCAGCTGAGGACCAGAGCAACTCGGAGGATGACTCCCTTATGGAGGCGGGTGTCAGCAGCCACCACACCCCAGCTAGTGTTGCTGTCCCCGCCACCACCAGCACCACCACCGCCCTCCCATCGGCTCCCATTCCCCAGGTCCGTGGAGGCTTCCATGTTCGGGAGCGTGTCTCCTTTGGGCCAGGCACCGCACCCCCTGCCCCTGTGTCCCCTGCTGCCCTGAGTGAGGAGTCTGTGTACCTCCTTCGCCAGCTCCATGTAGGGCAGACAGCCATGCTGAGTGTCCTCCATGCGCACACCGCTCTGTTGACTCAGCTGGTGTCGTTCATGGAGGGCATCTCATCGGGCATGTCTGACCTACAGAGGGGCAATAGGTCCATGGACTCCTCCCTGACGGCAGCAGTGTCCCTCCTCAGACAGTCCCTCACCCCTCCTGCCTCTGCTCCATCCACACTCCCCAGCACCTTACCCGTCCCAAGCACACACACACCGGCACAGGCACACACCAGCACACACACGTCCAGCACAGACACACACGCCACAAACAAAACGCACACGCACGCACAGTCAGGGGACTGAAACCAGACTCACAGGGGATGGGGCCCTGGAACACACACACGCATCCACGAGCACTGCGCAGTCCTCAGTTGCCTCTCCCTCCAAAGCACCCTCCCTTGCCTCACCTGCAACCCCAAAGACCCAGCGGCTCTTCCTCAGTGACCTCGGCCTCTTCCCTCCGATCCAGCTGATACAGCATTCAGGGGGAAGAGGAAGCCCACCCACACGGAGCAGAGTGCCCCTCGCCCCCGGACACCCTCCCCCAGGCGCAGACAGACTGAGGCCCCCACCCGCAAGTCCCCCAGAGTCGTAAGAGCAAGACCCCGCCGCCGCCCTGCAGCTCAGGCACCAGGTCTCCTTCCTCCATCCCTCAGGCCCCCACTCCACAGGTGCCCCCACCACACCCTGCCCCAGGTTCCCCCACCCACAGATATACCATCCCCAAGAGGATCCGGCCTTCTCCCCCTGCCACTTGCTCTCCCGGCACCACACCCCCCGCTGCGCTTGTCTGTGCCACTGATGTGGTGAGGGTGTCATCCCCCTCTGTCCAGCCCACCTTGCCTGTTCCCCATTCTCCTCCCCTGGTGGTAGGCACTGCAGTGGAGTCCACTACCACCCTGTCTGACTTGGGCACTGCAGTGGCGGACCTGTCCACTCCATCTGCAGGGTCCACTGCAGTCGTGCCGGCACCCACAACATCTGAGTCATGCCCCCAGTTGTGCCGGCACACACCATGTCAGACACCTCCACTGCAGTTGTCAGTGGCTCTCCAGCACCCACCACCCCTTCCCTGTTCCTCCTGGTGAGCCCTGATCCTGTCCCTGCGGTGCCTGGCCTGCCCCCGGTTGCCCCTCCTAGTGGATTGTCCCTGGTTTTGTGCAGTGCAGGCATGCGTAGGGTGACATCTGCCACTGTCACCCTGTTTGGACTTTGACAATGGACTGTCCATTGGCCTTTGTGTTTTTCTGGACTTTCAGTTTTCAATACACACATATGCTGAATAAAGCAATTTTCTGTTCTCTAGTGCTTATGCTTCTGATGTACATGTTGTTGATGATGCTAACCATGCCCTTGCTGCAGTGAAGGTGATATTTGGTCTCATGATAATGAAGTGTTACTGTGCAGGAACCCATGTGGTCCAGGGGGAATGTGTCCTATCCTGTGGTGTATCCATGTCATCCATAGCAGCATCTGAGGGTGTCATGTGTTCAGTATTTGGCAATGGGATTTCCTACTTACATTAGCAATTTCACATCTGTGGCTTCCACCCCTGCACATCTGTTGTGCCTGCCATTGTTCAATTCGTCTACTTCCCTGACCGTGTGGCCATCTCCACTGGACATGCAGGTTTGGGCATCAATGGGGAAGGACTCATCTGTGTTGTCAGTGCAACATTGCTATACAAGTGTGTTGGATCTGTGCTGATGATTTCGTTGGCACTTCCATGACCAGGCTGATGTGACGGGAGCCTTCATTTGGTGCTAATTGTTGATTGTGTGACCAAGTGCTCAGCTGACATGATGGGGCCCTACTGAGGCAACATATGGCACAGCTTTCCTCACACAGGAGTGGAGTCCCCTCATGGCAGTGTGTACTCCTGTGACATTGCCTGCGCCCAAGGTGAGTGTTGTATGAGCATGTCTGTGTGTTCACTTCCGTTTAGCTGTGCATGCTGTGATCCCTAGTGTTGTACCTGTTTGTGATGCTTGCTGAGTTGACCTATGTTCCCCCAAAGTCTTCTCCCTGGGTTCTCTGTGATGTGGGTGCATGGCACATTACTGGTCATCAGGGTGTCACCCATAGGTGTGTTTGCTGTCAGGGCTGAGTTTGTGTGCAGACGCAGATGGGTCACAGTCAGGTTTCCCTTGGCACTTGTTGTTTGCCCCTGTCATGTGATTTCCAGTTTGTGTTATCTTTCAGTGATTGTGACACGTTGTGTGTGTGACTGCTGGCACTCCTCAGGGTCCGGGCTGCAATGTTGGTTGTTGTCTATGTGTGTTCTTTGTGGGTGACCTTGGCTTCTTCATTGGTGTGTGACTGTGGCTGGGATCCCATTGGTTGGTGTGGTATTGCCGTCATGTCCATGTACAGCGTAGTGTGCAGTGTGTCAGACATTCAGGAGTCTTGTTGAGTGGCCATGTGTGATGTGTTTCTGCACCTTGGTTCCCACCCACCAACCTGGAATAGTCATGGGTGCATGTGCAATGTCACCAGTGCATGTGTGCTTCACTGCTGCACATTGTTGGAGGTCGAGGGGTGTGGTGTTGAGTGTGTGCAGATGAGAGTTGTTGCCCGGCTAGGCCCCTGCCTCCATGTTGGCCTTGGCTTACTGGCCGTGCTGATTGATTTGTGCTTGTGTAGGTGTGATGGTAGTTTGTTGCTCAGGACACATGACTGTGGTTCACAGTGTGAACGACATTTAGCTTTGTCGTCACAGTGGGATTGTAATGCAGCCCAGGGTCACCACATTGTGGGGGCCCTGGGGGTAGTGCTGTGGTGTGTCTGTGTCTTGCTGTGTCAGTTGCTGTTCCTACGTGCCTGTGTGACATGTGTGATTTGCTCCCTCTCATCTGACAATGCCTGCTTGCCCACATAGGGGATTTGGATCCATGAGTTACCTTTGTGTGGCACTGTATGCACATCTGTATGATTGGTATTCAGGTCTCCTCATGTGTTGTGTGGTTGCCTGGGGACACTGGCACCCCCACCCCCTCACCTGTTGTGTATGATGTGCAGTGTGGGTCTGCCTGTTTGTGTTTGTGCATCTGCACCACTGCATTGGCATATCTTGGGTGTGCCATTGGCTGTATGTAGTTTGGTGGGTTTCCCCTGCTGTCCCTGGGACTCCTAGGTCATCGGTCAGCACAATGATCATGGTTTGTGTGTCCCATTGCTGCCATGGTATGGTATCTGTTCACCTCACATCTACAGTCTCCACAGGGTATCTGCATTTGTGTGCCCATTGGTGCAAATATGTGGGTCTGCATTCTGATGGTCACTTCTGTCATTGTGTCATTGATGAATGTTGACAGTGTCAGCTCCCATGGGTGTTGTTTGTCTGCACATGGCCAAAGGTATGTCTTATTTGCACTGCAGTATTTGCCTCCCCAATTTATGTTGCAATGGGACACATGCACTACTTTGCCACTGATGTGTTTTATGTTCTGTGACCAGGAATCATCCATGCAGTTTGGCAGTTGCAGCTTTTTCTTTGTCAACACTTACATTTTGGTCACTGTGATGATGGGGGTTGGACCCCATTGCCACAATGTTCAAAATGTGCTTCAGCTATGGACCCCACACTTACATTTTGGTCACTGTGATGATGGGGGTTTGGACCCCATTGCCACACTGTTCAAAATGTGCTTCAGCTATGGACCCCACACTTACATTTTGGTCACTGTGATGATGGGGGTTTGGACCCCATTGCCACACTGTTCAAAATGTGCTTCAGCTATGGACCCCACACTTACCTTTTGGTCACTGTGATGATGGGGGTTTGGACCCCATTGCCACACTGTTCAAAATGTGCTTCAGCTATGGACCCCACACTTACATTTTGGTCACTGTGATGATGGTGGTTTGGACCCCATTGCCACAATGTTCAAAATGTGCTTCAGCTATGGACCCCACACTTACATTTTGGTCACTGTGATGATGGGGGTTTGGACCCCATTGCCACAATGGTCATGGCCTGCTTGCATTGTGGGGGCCACCCACATATATGTGTGGCACATGTGATAGGGGGTCACATTGTATGTTCAAAGTCATGTTCAGTGTTGTAGGCATTTGACACAGTCTACACACGCTTGTCATGGTGTTGGGGGATGTCTTTTTCTTGCATTCCCTAGGTTGTGGTGTGCTGGTTGTGTCATGCATTGTCCATCCTATGAGTGGGTGTGGTGTTGGTGGTAGGCATCCAGCCCCCATGGGTAGAGGTGGTAGTAGTGACAGGCATCCAGCCCCCTGGCTAAGGGTGGTAGTAGTGGTAGGCATCCAGCCCCCCTGGGTAAGGGTGGTAGTAGTGGTAGGCATCCAGCCCCCCTGGGTAAGGGTGGTAGTAGTGGTAGGCATCTGGCACCCCCATGGCTAAGGGTGGTAGTAGTGGTAGGCATCCAGCCCCCTGGGTAAGGGTGGTAGTAGTGGTAGGCATCTGGCACCCCTGGCTACGGGTGGTAGTAGTGGTAGGCATCCAGCCCCCTGGCTAAGGGTGGTAGTAGTGGTAGGCATCCAGCCCCCCTGGGTAAGGGTGGTAGTAGTGGTAGGCATCCAGCCCCCCTGGGTAAGGGTGGTAGTAGTGGTAGGCATCCAGCCCCCTGGCTAAGGGTGGTAGTAGTGGTAGGCATCCAGCCCCCCTGGCTAAGGGTGGTAGTAGTGGTAGGCATCCAGCCCCCTGGGTAAGGGTGGTAGTAGTGGTAGGCATCCAGCCCCCCTGGGTAAGGGTGGTAGTAGTGGTAGGCATCCAGCCCCCTGGGTAAGGGTGGTAGTAGTGGTAGGCATCTGGCACCCCCATGGCTAAGGGTGGTAGTAGTGGTAGGCATCCAGCCCCCCTGGGTAAGGGTGGTAGTAGTGGTAGGCATCTGGCACCCCCTGGCTACGGGTGGTAGTAGTGGTAGGCATCCAGCCCCCTGGCTAAGGGTGGTAGTAGTGGTAGGCATCCAGCCCCCCTGGGTAAGGGTGGTAGTGGTGGTGGGCATCTGGCACACCCATGGCTAAGGGTGGTAGTAGTGGTAGGCATCCAGCCCCCCCTGGGTAAGGGTGGTAGTAGTGGTAGGCATCTGGCACCCCCATGGCTAAGGGTGGTAGTAGTGGTAGGCATCCAGCCCCCCCTGGGTAAGGGTGGTAGTAGTGGTAGGCATCCAGCCCTCTGGCTAAGGGTGGTAGTAGTGGTAGGCATCCAGCCCCCTGGGTAAGGGTGGTAGTAGTGGTAGGCATCCAGCCCCCTGGGTAAGGGTGGTAGTAGTGGTAGGCATCCAGCCCCCCTGGGTAAGGGTGGTAGTAGTGGTAGGCATCTGGCACCCCCATGGCTAAGGGTGGTAGTAGTGGTAGGCATCCAGCCCCCCCTGGGTAAGGGTGGTAGTAGTGGTAGGCATCTGGCAACCCCCTGGCTACGGGTGGTAGTAGTGGTAGGCATCCAGCCCCCTGGCTAAGGGTGGTAGTAGTGGTAGGCATCCAGCCCCCTGGGTAAGGGTGGTAGTAGTGGTAGGCATCCAGCCCCCCTGGGTAAGGGTGGTAGTAGTGGTAGGCATCCAGCCCCCTGGCTAAGGGTGGTAGTAGTGGTAGGCATCCAGCCCCCTGGGTAAGGGTGGTAGTAGTGGTAGGCATCTGGCACCCCCATGGCTAAGGGTGGTAGTAGTGGTAGGCATCCAGCCCCCTGGGTAAGGGTGGTAGTGGTGGTGGGCATCTGGCACCCCCATGGCTAAGGGTGGTAGTAGTGGTAGGCATCCAGCCCCCCTGGGTAAGGGTGGTAGTAGTGGTAGGCATCTGGCACCCCCATGGCTAAGGGTGGTAGTAGTGGTAGGCATCCAGCCCCCTGGGTAAGGGTGGTAGTAGTGGTAGGCATCCAGCCCCCTGGCTAAGGGTGGTAGTAGTGGTAGGCATCCAGCCCCCCTGGGTAAGGGTGGTAGTAGTGGTAGGCATCTGGCACCCCCTGGCTACGGGTGGTAGTAGTGGTAGGCATCCAGCCCCCTGGCTAAGAGTGGTAGTAGTGGTAGGCATCCAGCCCCCTGGGTAAGGGTGGTAGTGGTGGTGGGCATCTGGCACCCCCTGGCTAAGGGTGGTAGTGGTGGTTGGCATCCGGCCCCCTGGGTAGGGGTGGTGGTGCGCATTCAGGCCCCTGTGTGCATATGTGGCATTGGTGATGGGCATCCCGCCCCTATGGTGCTGCTGTTGCTGGTGTAAGTAAATTCTGCATCCCTCTGTGTGTGTGTGATGTGTCGTGTACGTGTTGTATGTGTTTTGTGGTTGGTGTCTGACTTACCTTCTGCGCCGTACGCGTCCGTGCCTGTTCCGGTAGTAAATGTAGAATATTGGTATGATCGGGACGAAGGGATTCATGGTTGGTTCGTGTCGTTCGTCTTTCTCGTCGCTTCGCGTCGTCCTCGTCGCTGGCGTGTTCGCCTCGTAGCCGTGGATCGTGTTGTGGCGCGAATCGGAGCTTATGTGCGCCTCTCCCGGATGCTTTGACGTGCCGTGCGTAGCGACGGGTTCGGCGCGTACGGAAAGCGCATCGTACTTGTTCGGCCGGACGGGGCTGCATTTTCCCTTCCGTGCGACTCGATTCTGCGTTTCCGGATTCGCCTCGGTCGGAGAACAGGACCTGGATTGGGTGAGTACGACTCGGCCGGATTCTGTGCTGTTGTGCGCATCGTACTTACTCTTTCGGTATGCTGTACGGATCGGTCGGGAAACAGGCATTCGCATGGCTTTTTTCCCGACCGAATGGTATTGGGTGCGCCTCCGACCGAGATCGGAATCGGCCCCTAAATGTATGTGCATGTTACACTTCTATTGAGCATCCTCATGTGATCTCTGCGTGTAGACATTTTACACAGGTGAGACCAATACATCTGCTAGCCTTCACTGAGATGCTTGGAAATGATGCAATTCTCTTTAACCAACAAAATATTTCTATTTAATGGGTCCCTGTGTATGGACTTGAAAGGCACTGCCATGAGTACCTGTTTCACCCCCCGTTTTGCAAATTTGTTCATGGGCTGCTGTGAGGACTGGGTATTCATGGCCAGTGAGAAAGTGATGGATATGGAAAGAGCTGTAATTTGGGTGTGTTACATTGATGATTTATTTATTGTATGGCAGGGCTCCACAGAAACAGCAATGGAGATCGTATGAAAGATAATAAAAACAATAATATAAATGTATTTTTCACATGTAACATCAGTCTCAACAGAATTGAATTTCTGGACACATTAATTGAAGTACATGATGGGAAACTGCAAACTAGTCTGTACAGAAAACCTTCTGCAGGGAATATGCCCTTAGCAGTCCCCCAGATGCTTTGAAGTGGAGCATCCCTTATGGTGAGCTCCTGAGGGCTAGGAGGAACTGTAGTTCAGACAAAGCAATTTTTGAAGAACAGGAAATCATGATTTATAGGTTTTGGTAAAAAGGTTACCTGGAATGAGTACTGAGAAAAGCCAAGGAAAGGGTCAACACTAAGAGCAGAGAGGTTATCCTATTTCAACAACAACAGAACAAAATAGAGGTAGGTGGGAATATGGTACATATGATATTGATAACCACCTATACTGCAGACTCTTGTAAAGTTAAGAATATTATCCGCAACCACTGGAGTATACTTAAGAGTGATCCTGTGTTTGGGGAACCTACTTAAAGATAACCATAGAGAGGCCACTCCCTGAGAGATGAGCTTTGGGGATTGATATCACCCTAGTGCAGGACAGGAGACTGGGGAGCCTTAAAGGTTTCTACCCATGCAAGAAATGTAAAGCATGCAAAAAACAGTAATAGCAAATAGGAATATTCAGTACATTCTGGGAAGGGCGCAAAGGTTATAAATCAGTTCTTGACATGTTCTACTGATTATGTGATATATATCCTAGAATGCCCCTGTGGGATGACATACGTGGGAAGCACAGTACACCACGCCAAAATGAGGGTGCTTGAACATAGGCGTGCAATTGACAATGATTCACATTATCCTGTTGTCAGACATTTCCACGACGCACATTTTGTTGATAGAAACCTGCTTTCCTTTTTTTTTCTCCTAGAACTAATACAAAGGAAATTGAGAGGGGGTAATAGGATCTTGACCCTTATTGATCTTGAAATTGACACACAAGATAAGATACATTTGGCTAAAGACTACCATACAGGGAATGAAGGGGGACACATAAAAGCTTCAGGGGTAGGGCACTAAAATACTTCATTCTGCACCCACTTCCGACCGGAGCCACCTCCATTACCTGCTAATCAATCAATATAAGTCAAACAGCCCTGACTTTAGAGACCAAACATCGAAGGGGTACACTGTCTTTGAACTCGTGCGCATGAAGGCAGTCACTGGGGCCCAAGGCCATGGACCTTAAGAGAAGGTCCCTAAAGGTGAGAGAAGATAGCGCTTTGTCAAACCTGCGACGGAGTACTTATGGACACCTAGTAAAAGGAAACCAGATACTTTGCGGAATAGAGGTAAAACATTATTCAATACCACTTATTTTTAAAGACACCTGAGGAGGTCTGGTCTAGCTTCAATGCATGATAACAGAAGTACCCTGAACAGTTGCATACAGGGGCTGATGAAAGATACTAAAGAGACCAGAGCAAAAAGGGCGACAGACATCCAAGGAGTGACATGCATGGAGTGAGGCACAACATCTAAAGATGCTTGAAACAGAACACTACAGCGCTTCATCCCTTTCCCTCCCTCCCCAGAGACGCTACCTGGTTGCACCATGTAATTTCTGGAAAATTACACACCTCTAAGTGATTTACTTTTCTCTGAAATAATACCCCTACACCCAGGATTCTATGGCAATCAGAACATGGGAATTCAGAGAACCCATGCCCATCCCATCAGATACCTGATGCATGTCCACACATACGTCACCCAGGCAACTTCTATTCTCCAAAGCAGTGGCAGGGAAACAGAAGACCATGTCTTTCGTACTGTGTGTTGTAGAGACTTATGTATCAACATTGCTACTCCACTTGTTTTTCAAAGTGTGTGACTCTGCCGATGAGGCCCCCGCTGGTCACTCAGTTCTGCTACTGCTGACGGCCTTTCCCAGCCAGTCTCTTTTCAGCTTGTCAGGTTCAGGTGTGTTTATTGGGTCTTTCGATGATCCCAACACCAGTGCTGCCTTTGTCTCCACTGCATCCAGGCTCTTGATGGAATCCTGGTATTCACAACTGATATAGTAGGGGATTGGAATTTGTCAATGGATCCTGTTGGCAACGGGTCTGGGGTGGGCCAGTGGACAGAAGGAATGGGACAGTCCACTCCTCCGCTATTTGGTAAACGGCATGGCCTGGTAGACCCCTGGTGTATCATACATCCCAGAGACAAAGGTTTCTCAAGTATTAGGTGTGCTGTAGATTCCCTTTCCACAATCACTTCACTCCTGAGCCCAGTTTAGAGATGTGAGGTATTGGAAGTAGGCATTATGGACTATTGTCTTGTTCACCTAGCACTGGACCTAGGACGCGTAGCACCAACGGCTAATAGATGGCGATTAAATATCCCAACAGCAAAAGCTGCCCTCGGGACACGTTTTGTGATTACTTAGCCCTGAACAAGGACTCAGTACAGTCTCCGCAAACTCTGTGGGCTGCGGGGAAAGTGGTTCTGATGGTAGATACAATAAAAGACCCAGCCCTCCTCAAACATGAGTCTGAAGACCACCAGAATACACTAGAACAAGTATTAAAATCCTCACATCTTTACATGCAAAGACACCGACACAGATGAAAATTTGAAAAGAAAATAGTGTGATGTCAATGCACTGTTCACAATGACTCTAGATTAAAAAGATGTGCCTATGAGCAGGGAGAAAAGTGGGCAGACCCCTAGCAGCCCGTATAAAACACTAAGGGCCAGATGTACGACCATTGAATTTTGCGACTCGCAAATTGCGACAAATTGCGAGTCGCAACTGGCGAGTCACAAAATTCAATGTACAACAGTGTCTCAGACACTGTTTGCGATTCCCAATGGGATCGCAAATTGCACGACTCATGAATATTAATGAGGCTGTCACAATTAGCGACCCCATTGGGAATGGCTAGCACTCCCAGGGATGGTGGCCTGCTGGGGTCAGCAGACCACCATGTCTGTGACTGCTTTTAAATAAAGCAGTTTTTTTTAAATGCAGCTCGTTTTCCTTAAAGGAAAACGGGATGCATTTAAAAAAGAAAAATGAAACTTTGCAGTTTCATTTTTTAAGGGCAGGCAGTGGTCCCTGGGACCACAGCCTGCTCTTATAAAATATTTTCGCACCCATTCACAGAGGGGAAGGGGTCCCCTGGGGACCCCTTCCCGTTTGCGAGTGGCTTACCACCCTTCTCAGAAGGGTGGTAACCTGCGAGTGTTTTGCGACCGCAATTGCGGTCGCAAAACAATCATACATAGGTTATGGACTCGCTATTAGGAAGGGACGCCCTTGGCACGCCTCTTCCTAATAGTGAGTCGCTAACCATATTTTGCGAGTCGCTAATTGGTTAGCGACTCGCAAAGTAGGGTTAGTCCATTGGGCAGACGTTTTTTGCGGTCGCAAAGGGGCAAAATTCCCCTTTGCGACCGCAAAAAACGGTCGTACATCTGCCCCCAAATTCGATGTCTCAGATACTATTTTTGAACATCCCATGGAGACCACCACAGCCTTCTTAGAACTCTCCAAATGGTGGCGAGTTGGCAACACACAGTCACGACCCAGGCTGCATCAGACTTTATGGATAAAGTACATCTCTCAACTCTTTCAGATAAAGGGAGAGCAGTTTTGGAAGAGGATATTTCCATCATGGAAATCAAAGAGGTTGTTGCTAATTTATGCTGGGGTGAGCTGCTGGGAGACACTGGTCTGTTGCGTAAATTCTGAAACATCACAAGTCCATAGTGCCCCCGGTCCTATGTGTGGCCTTCAAGGAACCAGAAACCTTGGGAGGTTTCTGTAGAGAATTCAACAAAGGAATTATTACATTGCTCTATTCTTCCCGCTCATCCTGGCATTGTTAGTGGCACCAATCAGACAGACAGACAACATCACAGGCATTAACATTATATGTGGTTGACATCCTACTTACAGTAAAGGGACAGGCGACCATTCCCAACCAATCATGTGCGACCCTCATTAATATAACTTGGACTTTTCCCATAGTGGAGATTGGAGGAAGGACCTTCTACCTAAGTCCTTATCTGTTGTGTCAATCATCGCTTGTAAGGAATCCCTCACCAGGGGTTCCTGTCCCCTGTTTACTAGTGCACCTGGATATTCAAGGTGTGAAGGTTTCCACCGGAAGCTGAGCACTTCTGCTATGTGCCTCTCTGCACCGTTTGACATTGGCAATATTTGACTGTTGCCCACTTTATTCGGTAATCAGAGAAGGAGGAGAAAGAGTTGGTAAGGACAATATAGTGGGGTAATGAGTTCCCCTTGCGTTCCCCGCCAAACTGCTTTTAAGCAGCACCATCTAAGTAGAATTTTTTTTCTGGGCAGGGAGGAAGCTGCACCTCTACCCCTCAAAATTCATGCATCCACGACGGTGGGAGGTCTACGCATCCCGGATTTGTCTTTGCGTCATCTGGCTCACCAATGATCCCAGATCCAATGACCTTCTGCAGGATTATATTCGCAAATGCACCCATTGAGAGGGCAAATTTGGATCACATTCAAGGCTTTTCTATCTTACCCTACAGGAGACCCATGAGAACGCCCACCTCCAACCCTACCACAAGCGCAATGGAGGAAGCATCAAACACTGTAAACAGACGACTCAAAAAACACAAACGCCTTCTATGCGACAATGTGGGTTTGGTGATTGGTGGCAAAACAACCTGATGAACACTCCATGACCACCAGTGGAATCCACACAATAAGTGATGCAACCCGAGATGGGCAATAACACCTTTCGAAGACATTAGCATGGAAAATGGCACCCCTCCTCCCCGCCCCCTCACAAGCCTGGCGATAATGACAACTTTCAGGGAGCAATTCACTCTTACTCTCCCTAGTATTAACTAAATAGAAAAGTGGGGAAAGTTGAGGGGGGCGTATCAGGCCTTTACAGCAGATTCATTGCATACTTGCACTCAACAGCGGTCAAACAAGAAACTAAAGCCAGGTGGCGGGCACTATAACACACTGAATACTTGGAGGAAGACTGGACCGCCCATATGGAGACCCATGACAAAGATCTTAGGGAAGCACACCTCAAATACGCACATTTTAAGATGTTACATGAGTGGTGGTGAACACCAGCCAGCCTCCCTAGAGCAGGCCTAAGCCCTAAGTATAGGAGATGTGGTTCACAGAGATGCAGCCTTATGTATACTAAGGAGCTGTTCTGAAATACAGGACTATTGGCCAGAAGTCTGGAATCCCCCACAAAATACAGGCAGCCTCCCTTGTTACTCTTCAGTGAACCTAGCCCTTCTAGTGACACCATAGATGTGAGAACACCACCCCCTCACTGCACCGTGGGACGGCCACCGCACTATCCACCGCCAAGATATGCATCCTCCTGGCAAAGGTCAACACACCGACGATAACAGAATGAAATACAGAATAACTAAGCACATAGGCCCATGGACGTACTAGTTATGGGTTCAAGCACCAGATGGTGCTATTAGAATGTATAGGGGGTCTATGTCTCACTAACTGCATAAGAGGTGCCCAGTGCCTACCTGGTACCTTCTCTAGCACTAGGATTGCAACACCCATTCCCTAATAGGAAGATGAGAGCCATGGCTGATAGATCCATCTTGCAACCCTTGCCTATGACTTTATGTTCCCTACTCTATGTACTTCTCTGCAGATCGCGATCAATAGATGAATTAAAGGCATGTCATGCCCCATACACCATCCCTGCCCATATTCTTTTCATGGGACCTTCTCCCTCTCACAGGAAAACCCAAAATATAATATACACTCTTTTTATTTCTCATGAGTCAATGGCTAATGCTTGTTCCACTAAATGTATCATCCCCCAAAATGTATCTTATTGTTCATCCTTCTACACAGATGAGGTCTTTATGATAAGATGGTTATTATGAAGACTACATTGTGTGTTATACTTATGATTGTGAAACTGTATGTTTGAAAAAATGTCAGTAAAGAAATACTCCCAAAAAGCTTTCAGTGAAATCTGAGACATGCGTTGGTGCAGAAGATGTGCTAAGTGCATTTTCACTGTCCATCAACTGTTGTTTTTGCATTTGTCACCCCGAGTGGGACGGGTATGCCCAGACATGGGTCCCGTGCTCTCCATGCCACTGGAATCAAGCTATCCTGGCTGAAGAGGGGTGAAACCCCGAAACCGGTCCTAGGATGCTTGTTTCCAGTCCAGGGAGGACCTGGCTTGGCAGTTCGGGCTGGACTGTTCCCATGAGGCACAGGGTCAAGACTGATTTGCATATGGCTGGGTTCAAACTGGAATGGCATGGTGAGCAAAAAAACGATGGATTTAGGCTCAGATCTCTGTACTGGGGTGAATGTATGACATTGTTCTGCATTCTGTCCATCAACTGTTGTTTTTGCATTTGTCACCCGAGTGGGACGGGTATGCCCAGACGTGGGTCCCGTGCTCTCCATGCCACTGGAATCAAGCTATCCTGGCTGAAGAGGGGTGAAACCCCGAAACCGGTCCTAGGATGCTTGTTTCCAGTCCAGGGAGGACCTGGCTTGGCAGATCGGGCTGGACTGTTCCCATGAGGCACAGGGTCAAGACTGATTTGCATATGGCTGGGTTCAAACTGGAATGGCATGGTGAGCAAAAACGATGGATTTAGGCTCAGATCTCTGTACTGGGGTGAATGTATGACATTGTTCTGCATTCTGTCCATCAACTGTTGTTTTTGCATTTGTCACCCCGAGTGGGACGGGTATGCCCAGACGTGGGTCCCATGCTCTCCATGCCACTGGAATCAAGCTATCCTGGCTGAAGAGGGGTGAAACCCCGAAACCGGTCCTAGGATGCTTGTTTCCAGTCCAGGGAGGACCTGGCTTGGCAGTTCGGGCTGGACTGTTCCCATGATACAAAAGGGGATGATGGACGGAACGTTTGAGCCAATCAAACACTCACCCCCAGTCAACTGATCTGGGTTTAATCCATCATCATTCTTTAGCTCACTCCACCACCCCAGTTCAGACATGGCCATATGCAAATCAGTCTGACCCTGTGCCTCATGGGAACAGTCCAGCCCGAACTGCCAAGCCATGTCTTCCCTGGACCGGAAACAAGCATCCTAGGACCGGTTTCTGGCATTCCAGCCGTCATCAGCCAGGCTTGCTTGAATCCAGTGGCAAAGTGAGCAAGGGACCCACGTCTGGGCATACCCCCGCCAACTTAGGGCGAACAAAGCGATACAAAGGGGATGATGGACGGAACGTTTGAGCCAATCAAACACTCACCCCAGTCAACTGATCTGGGTTTAATCCATCATCATTCTTTAGCTCACTCCACCACCCCAGTTCAGACATGGCCATATGCAAATCAGTCTGACCCTGTGCCTCATGGGAACAGTCCAGCCCGAACTGCCAAGCCATGTCTTCCCTGGACCGGAAACAAGCATCCTAGGACCGGTTTCTGGCATTCCAGCCGTCATCAGCCAGGCTTGCTTGAATCCAGTGGCAAAGTGAGCAAGGGACCCACGTCTGGGCATACCCCCGCTCACTTTGCCACTGGATTCAAGCAAGCCTGGCTGATGACGGCTGGAATGCCAGAAACCGGTCCTAGGATGCTTGTTTCCGGTCCAGGGAAGACATGGCTTGGCAGTTCGGGCTGGACTGTTCCCATGAGGCACAGGGTCAGACTGATTTGCATATGGCCATGTCTGAACTGGGGTGGTGGAGTGAGCTAAAGAATGATGATGGATTAAACCCAGATCAGTTGACTGGGGTGAGTGTTTGATTGGCTCAAGCGTTCCGTCCATCATCCCCTTTTGTATCGGACTGTTCCCATGAGGCACAGGGTCAAGACTGATTTGCATATGGCGGGGTTCAAACTGGAATGGCATGGTGAGCAAAAAAACGATGGATTTAGGCTCAGATCTCTGTACTGGGGTGAATGTATGACATTGTTCTGCATTCTGTCCATCAACTGTTGTTTTTGCATTTGTCACCCCGAGTGGGACGGGTATGCCCAGACGTGGGTCCCGTGCTCTCCATGCCACTGGAATCAAGCTATCCTGGCTGAAGAGGGGTGAAACCCCGAAACCGGTCCTAGGATGCATGTTTCCAGTCCAGGGAGGACCTGGCTTGGCAGTTCGGGCTGGACTGTTCCCATGAGGCACAGGGTCAAGACTGATTTGCATATGGCTGGGTTCAAACTGGAATGGCATGGTGAGCAAAAAAACGATGGATTTAGGCTCAGATCTCTGTACTGGGGTGAATGTATGACATTGTTCTGCATTCTGTCCATCAACTGTTGTTTTTGCATTTGTCACCCCGAGTGGGACGGGTATGCCCAGACGTGGGTCCCGTGCTCTCCATGCCACTGGAATCAAGCTATCCTGGCTGAAGAGGGTGAAACCCCGAAACCGGTCCTAGGATGCTTGTTTCCAGTCCAGGGAGGACCTGGCTTGGCAGTTCGGGCTGGACTGTTCCCATGAGGCACAGGGTCAAGACTGATTTGCATATGGCTGGGTTCAAACTGGAATGGCATGGT
Source organism: Calotriton arnoldi (assembly GCA_963921515.1). Lineage (NCBI taxonomy): Eukaryota > Metazoa > Chordata > Amphibia > Caudata > Salamandridae > Calotriton > Calotriton arnoldi. Next base: position 523,962 of record CAWUFW010010551.1, read on the forward strand.
GAGCAAAAAAACGATGGATTTAGGCTCAGATCTCTGTACTGGGGTGAATGTATGACATTGTTCTGCATTCTGTCCATCAACTGTTGTTTTTGCATTTGTCACCCCGAGTGGGACGGGTATGCCCAGACGTGGGTCCCGTGCTCTCCATGCCACTGGAATCAAGCTATCCTGGCTGAAGAGGGTGAAACCCGAAACCGGTCCTAGGATGCTTGTTTCCAGTCCAGGGAGGACCTGGCTTGGCAGTTCGGGCTGGACTGTTCCCATGAGGCACAGGGTCAAGACTGATTTGCATATGGCTGGGTTCAAACTGGAATGGCATGGTGAGCAAAAAAACGATGGATTTAGGCTCAGATCTCTGTACTGGGGTGAATGTATGACATTGTTCTGCATTCTGTCCATCAACTGTTGTTTTTGCATTTGTCACCCCGAGTGGGACGGGTATGCCCAGACGTGGGTCCCGTGCTCTCCATGCCACTGGAATCAAGCTATCCTGGCTGAAGAGGGTGAAACCCGAAACCGGTCCTAGGATGCTTGTTTCCAGTCCAGGGAGGACCTGGCTTGGCAGTTCGGGCTGGACTGTTCCCATGAGGCACAGGGTCAAGACTGATTTGCATATGGCTGGGTTCAAACTGGAATGGCATGGTGAGCAAAAAAACGATGGATTTAGGCTCAGATCTCTGTACTGGGGTGAATGTATGACATTGTTCTGCATTCTGTCCATCAACTTGTTTTTGCAAGTGCATTTTCAAGCATTGTAATGGTACTGTTTGTTGATCTGTGCTTGAACCTAGTTGTTCTTAATCCGGAGGATGTACCAACTGCAGCACCCCCTGCAACACTCTTGTCATTTGCTCAGGTCACAGTGTCCCTGGTAGCTGCATTGGTAACTATGCAGGATGGGCCACATGGTACAACTTTACTGAGTCAATGGACAATTCTGCTTTCCGGGCAGAGGATTTAATACTGCTGTTCTCGTTGCTTTCATCTCTATGACTGATGCTGGCTCGCAGAAATAGGGGCCAAATTATTTCTTTCTTCCAACTTCTCTGCCACAAGTTCTTCTGCCGTGCGAAACCAGAATATTATGGAGGACAGTCTTGATGGAGCTGCAACTTCTTGTTTGTAATCTAAACTTTGTTGGGTAAGATGCAAATCCAGTGACTGATCAGGCTGTGATTGATCATAAGGATTCTCACCTCCCAGAAGGCCCGGAACATACATTTAATGTGCAGAGCAGCGTCTTAGAAGGCATGTGGTTCATCAAAACATGTCTTGGCATTTTATTTAAAGCTTTCTGTGTAAAGATAGGTTGTTGAGTCGGGGTGCACGATTAATCAAGCTCCTTGAAATCACAGCTTATTTAGGCATCTTGTTGGCTCTTCCGACTACCCTGTTTGAACTAGGCCTAAAGAGATGTGAGAGATGAAGATGTTACCACCATCTCAGCAAGTGCTTCCGCTAATACCTGTGGGGGGAAAAGCCTGCCCTTGTTCTGAGCGAAAGGTAGGCACTCCACCCATCTCTACTCAGTACAACAAAGCATTTTTGACTGCGCAGACCGCAACTTGGGGCTGTGGCCAAACCCACAAAAAATGACTCCAAGAACTTCTGCTTGGAGTGCCAAGCCGACCGATGTGTGCAAGATAACCAGTTTGGAATGGCTGCAATGCTTCAAAGAGGTCGGTTTATGGTGGCCTCACCATGGTGGAATGTTTTACCTATTGCCATATTTTGCATTCAAGTACATACTGCCTAGTCGATTTGGATATTGATCACTCTTGCAATGTACGCAGAGTAGTTGGGACTCCTGCTTGCTCCACACCAATCCTGCCATTTATTGCTTTAGTAAAATGTATCTTAGCTGATTCATTTGGAACACCTCCAGCATCCTTTCTTGGTATTGTAACTTCAGGGAGCCCATCTTGTCCCAGGAAGTAGACTTCACTGGAAAGCCTGTGGGGCTGTTTTACCTTCGGATGGCGCCGGTCCTGCTGAGTTCCAGGTTGACTTTAGTTTGAAACCAGGTTGACTAGAGTCAGATTCGGCTTCTTGGTCATTCCCTCACTCTCCCGGGCCAGAATGTGCTGATTATCCACTCTGGAGGCTGCCTTCTGAAGTCGGCCATCCATGCCCAGAGCTGCTACTCTCGCTCTTATTTTCTTCCCTTTTAAGTTTTTTTAACCATCGGATTTGCAATGTTTTAAATTTGCATTGTACCCTTGTGTACAGCAGGAGTGGTCAGAAAGTATCAATGCTGACACTGAAAATGAGCTTTCTGTGAAATCCAGACGAGTACACACAATTCCGCTTTTTGTGCTGTTGCATCACCCGATGTGCGCCCCATGAACACATGCTTGATTTTAAATTCAGAATCATTGCACGCTCCGTCCACTGCTGTGCAGACAGTGGCGTACTGCTGTTTTGTGCCAACCACAGGTTGCACCGATGTTATGTTATGTGAATTTGTAGGGCGCGGCTAATCACCCATGAGGGTATCCAGGTCCTGATCCGTCTGTGTTAAATACAGGGCGATAGTCCCTCTGTGCTATTACTGACAAAGTGTCTGGTTTAGGAGGACTTCCTGGGGCAAATTTACAAGCCCCTTGCCCTCCTTGTGTCGCCATTGCGTCACTTTTTTTTAACTCAACGGCGGCGCAGACAATGCGTCCAATTTACAACGTGATGCATCTAGGGAGTTGCGTCACATTGTAAAGCCCTGCGTCACATTATACCTACGTCAGGTATAATGTATGCAGGGTGGGCATTCCCACACAAAAAGCCATTTAGAACTGGCGCAGTGAAATTTACAACATTTCACTGCGTCACTCTACGCCTTCACTGCGTCAAAATCCCTACGCCTGCTTAGACCAGGCGTAAGGAATGATGCAGGGCTTTTTGAATGGGACTCACCTATCTGTTGTGGCGCATTGCTGGAGTTGCGTCACTTTCATGAGCAACTCCAGCAATGCGTCACTTTTGGGTCAACAGATGCGTCAGAATTTCTGACGCATCTGTTAATCCTTGCGCCATGGAGCGCTGTATTGTAAATACAGCGCATCCATGGTGGCGCAAGGACATTTGGTGCTGGCGCAAGGAAACTGACGCATCTATGCAGATGCGTCAGTTCCTTGTAAATCTGCCCTCCTGTGTTTTCAACTACAGAGCATACTCATATTGAACGTCCAACTGGCTTCAGTCACAGCCGCGTGTATGGCTCAGGAATTTGGTGTCCTTACTGTAGTACCTACCTGCGACTAACGCAACAGGTGTCACTATAATCAGTTGCTTGCCTTGCACACTGGGTCTTAATGATGGCTGTCTGCACTTCTGTGAGATCTTTTTCTATCAGAGCAATATCGGAGTATAAATTTGATTGTTTGCATCCTCTGTAATCTGGCCTTTGTCGTACATTATGAACGTGAATCCTGCCTGACTGGGACCGATACGTATTACTAAATTGAACGTGTTATCCCTTGTTTGCACACTTGCTGAGGAGATCAACTTTTTCCGTAATTCCCTTAGGATCTTAGGGGTCGATTACGATGGCGGGCGGACAAAGTCCGCCCGCCATCGCAGTGGCAAAAGGGACCGCCCGCCATAGGTGCGGCGGTCCCGCTATCTGAGTAGGATGCGCCCGCCACACTGGCGGGCGCATCCCGTATTTTTACATTGCGGCGGGCGGTGCTGCAAGCAGCACCCGCCGCAATGTAAAGCTACATGTTGTGCATCTGTATGTACAACGTGGCAGGCACCGTGCGGTGCCTGCCACCTTGTACATGCAGATGCAGGGGGGTACCATAGGTACCCCCCATGTGCACCCCCCACCCCCCCAACACTCTGGGGGCCCGCAACGGGACCCCGAAGGCATTCTCTGCCTGTCTTCTTGCGGCGGGATCTCCGCCGCAGAAGACAGGCATCGTAATGCCTACGGCGGTGCCTGCACGGCACCGCGGCCATTGGCCCATTGTACCGTGTCCCGCAAGGCGGGCGGGAAAGGACCGCCTTGCGGGACCACGGCGGACGGTATTTCCATCCGCCACGGTACCATTCCCATTCCCACCGCCATCCTGATTTGGCGGTGGGAATATTCAGGTGGATGGCGGGCGGATCGCTCCCGCCGGGCCGGCGGTGACTACCGCCGGCCCGGCGGGGGCGATCCGCCCGCCATCGTGATCGGCCCCTTAGTGTGTTCTTAGAGTCCTTCCCATAAATGTATGGGTGATTAACTATTACATTGGCTTCTCTCTACTGTGAGAGATATGTCAGTCCAAAATTCAGAAATCCCATTAACCCATGTAGCTTTCTGAGAGTATATTTTATACCTTACTGTTAATCTCATAAATCCGTTTTGTGCCGCTCAAAGGTGGCTGATGTTTGGTAATAAGATTAAGAAGTTTTGCTGTGAGTTTTGCTATGTCACTAGTGGTTTTATATATCTTGTCTGTACCTTGTGTCATTAATCCCGTACTATGTGCATTCTGCTGGCTTAAATAATAATAGGCCAGTACTGACCTCCATTGATTATCTGGTTTCAAAATCAGGAAAATAGCTGGGGAGATGGGCATGGGTCCGTTATTCCATGATATTGCAATTTATCTAAAATATGTTTTAGATCCCGCTTTGCTTTGGGTTTTATGGGATATAGGCCCAGATGTACAAAGCTTGCCATTTGCATTTCCTAAATAGCGACACCGTAGGAATAACTTTTTAAGAAATGCAAATGGATATGTACTAAATTTGTGATTCCCTAATAGCAATTCCTGCAAAGTAGGAATCGCTACTGGGGAATCGCAAATAGGAAATGTCATTGCATTCCAGCCTATGGGCAAAATAGGAAATGGTTTGCACTTCCTAAATTGCGATTTCCTAATAGAAAATCACAATTTAGGAAATGCAAACGCAAGGGTGCCTCTGGGCTTAAGGCCCCCCTGGATGCACCCCAAAATTCATAGTGCACATATAAGTGCACATATGCCCTAGGGGCATATGTGCGCTTCATGTCACATTAAAAAATGCATTTTTAGATGCATTTTTAAATTTTGCACATGGTTACCATCGACTTCAAGCTGATGGTAATAGCATTGCCTAAATGCCCGATTCGCATTTAGGAAATGCTAAATACATGTGCTTTAGGAATCAGAATACGATAATCCCTATTTGCGATTCCTAAATCGCGGTCGCAATTTGCGATTTCTACTGGGTAGAAATCACAAATTGCAACAGGTTTTGGCCCTCTGTACATCTGAAAAGGCCATTTAATATTTCTTAACGGGCCGAAATAGCAATTCAGCCTTTTAAGAAATGCTGAATGGCTTCCAACATCTGGGCCACACTTTGTAAACTTGCAGTTGATCCCACAGACCTCAACTGTGAAATTGCTTTTAGTTCCCAATGTGCGTGGTTTTTGTAGAACACTTGAGCTATTTTCAATGCCGATTTTGCAGCACATGGTACTGTAGGGACCAGTGAACAGGCAAAAGAAAGGCTCCCATTATAACTTTCTCACAAGTTGAAGCGTCTATTATAACTCGTGGGGCCTGTTTTCCTCAGCCAATATAATATCACGAGTCCGTCAATTAGGTTGGAAAAACCATAAAGATTGTCCTTTCAGTATCCCTGTCAATTTAAATTTAGATTTTCGGGGCGTGGCTAAGATGGCGCCGTGAGAGGACACGAAAACAGTTTCTCCGCACCGGCCTCGAACTTAAGACTTTCTCCCGGGAGCCCAACCGCTGCTAAGGGGCGACCAAGTACGATTTCCCTGTGGAGGCGCTGGAGATGTCGTCTGGAGTCCCGCAGGAGAGTGGGTCCACGGTGGGGAGCCCGTGGTGAGCGCCGCCGCCGGAGAACTGATGGACGAGGCTGCGGCACGACAGCAACGACCTGATCCACCCTGAGATGGCAGCAAGCCGTGAGTACCCAGGGCCGCGCCGAAAGGTATGGTGGAATCAGGCTATGAGCGCTCATAGCGGGTGAGGCGCCGACGATTGGTGAACCAGAAAGGGGTGTCGCGGGGACCCGCTGATCGCTGGAGGCCTCGGGACCCAGATGCAGCCCGCGGGTATGATTTTGAGAGGCCCCGATTGATCTCCTCCTTCCCGGGGGTCGGCTGGCTGTGTTGTCTGGACGACGTCCTGCCCCAGAGAACTCGGAGAGCGAACTCTGGTGACCTGATCGCGGGAGCCCCCCTCGCTGGCGGCTCGTGGTGTTAGTGGATGCTGGAGGCCTGAGAGGCAGGATGGAGTCCCCGCAATAGCGTGCTGGCCAGGCCGGAGGGGAAGGCAGGCCGCGGCTGCCTGAGGGAGGTGCCGAGGCGAGGAGAAGAGCCGAGCACAGTGCATGCAAATCATTTAAAGGCAGTAGCAACCTACAAGACATACAGATGGACTATGAGATCCAGCTGATATAGGAGTCCCCGCGGCCCAGAGATGATCCGCGGGACATGGCCCCGAGAGGCATGGAGGCAGGAGCCTGAGGGGAGAAGACGGAGGTGTGGACCCATTGGCAAAGACAACTGCGACACGAGGTCCCCCTGTGGGACGAGGTGGAGAGGGGAGGCCCCGACTGGCAGCTAAAGACGCCGAACACAGTGGTCACAGGGGAGATACTCGAGAGCGGCCAGTGAATCCCTGGATCCTCTAGACCCTAAGAACACACTGCACAGATACCCAGGCAGCAAGGTGAGTGGATGCCAGAAACAGGCCCGTGGATGCTCTAGGGGTCCTGGTGGTCTTGAGGCCGCCTGGCAGCCTGCAGGTGAGAGTCTTACCGAGTCCGAGCGGGGAACCCCACTATGCCCCCATCTATCGCTGCTAGCAATGAGGTCTCCGAAGTTGGGGGACACCACTGACTGCTCTGCAGAGGCTTACATACTGTTGCGATATCCCCTGGTGGAGGGGACTGTCGGCTGCGCTGGACAGGTACCCCGGGAGGGGGAGGTGCAGGGGGAACGTAGAGCGGAATGCCTGAAAGTGTCCACAGTGTGACAAAGGAACGTCTTGCCCGTCGGATCCGGGCCATGCCCCACACCCCAGGTACCGGCAAACTTTTACGACTTTGGTAACCTCTGCACTTCGTCCCCTAACGGACCACTGGGGAGCGAGGAGGGGAGACGTTGAGATCTCATATTTGCGTACCCTCTTGGAGAGTGTGTTCCTGAATAGAGCCTATACAGATTAACAAAGAGTCCCTGCTGCCTTGCGCTCGGGACCTGATTTCTCAGCGATTGTGCCTCTCTGGACTCGGCGACCACGGAGCCTATCAACAGCAGACCCACAGCTATCGCAGTATAGTACAGTCTCACAGAGACTTTGGGTGGAGTTTGTCTAAGATCCCAATGCTCCCCGGAACAAACATGACCTCGGCACGCATCAAGAAGGAGCGTTCTGTTAAAGATATGCTCATTAAACAATCCACCCCACTTGCTTCGGACCCTGTAGATGACTTGGATGGTCACCCATCACGGCCTGAAGATGAAAGCAGTGAAGCTCCTGTGACTAGGTCTTACATGGACACACTTTTCTCATCCCTTATAGAAGACCTACAGTCAATCAGGAAAGACCTGGCCCAAGACCTGAAGGGAGTCCGGGAGGAGGTGTCAGAATTGGGGGATCGGGTGGACGCTCTAGAGAATCATAAGATAACTAGAGACGAAGAGATTGAGCAACTCAGGCAGAAACTTATTCGCCTCACAGACCGACAAATAGACCTTCAATTCCATGCCGAGGACCTCGAAAACAGGTCACGCAACAACATCAGGATTCGGAATGAGCCGCCGGCTACCGAAGCAGGGAATGTGGAAGAATATGTAAAAGAGCTCTTTGCACAAACACTGGAAGACACCCAAGCCTTGGAGATCAAGATAGATAGGGCCCACCGGAATGGCCTACCCAGAGCTTCACATATGCCCCCCCCCGGACATCCTGGCGTGTGTCCATAGTTTCCCTTTGAAGGAGCGCATCCTCCGGAAAGCAAGAGACTCAGCCCCAGTGCACTTTCACCCCCTCCAGCCTTTTCAGGATCTTTCAGCCATTACACTCCAGAAAAGGGGGAATTCCACCCGGTGGTTGCCTTTCTACGAGAGCACAACACCCCATACTCCTGGGGCCAATTCAATTCAATTCTGACTAATTTTTTGCTGGGATGGGAAGACACATCAGCTGCGCACTCTCCGGGCGGCCTGCGACTGACTTCATATTGATGCTGTGGAGTGGGCTGCCAGGAGCGGCACGAAACCGGACTCTCAGCCTGGTAGGTACCCGAGGTGGAGGAGAAGGGCTAGAGCCAAGAACCTAGCTAAACCGGACCCAGCTACAATAGCACAAGAGAGGAAAGCTGTCATAGAGAGCCTGTCCAGAGACCCACCACAAGATCAGAATGGCAACGAGTCTGAGGACACACAATAACCCAGGAACAAACACTATGATAGCGATCGAGGCCGGCGTGGGGGGGAAACCCTGATGGAAGCCGCTGGCCACCCTGGACCCCACTTTTGTTTCTACTCCGGAGATGGCGAGTCCTGACTGCCTGTTCCTGTCCACTCCAGAGACTTTACAGATTTCTTTTTGTGTTGTTGTTGTATTGTTGTTTGTTATTCAGTACCATTGCATACATTCACTTGGGGCTGTAGGCCCAGCAGGTTTGGTAATGAACATGTCTCTTCTATTGCGAGGGAAGGCCCTAGCTAGCATAGTAACATTGCTTCTAGGTCATATCAATGAGTGGGAATCGCACTGCATTAGCTGTTCCTCACACCGAGATGGCCCTTGAAAAGCTGAAAATACTTTCTTTAAACGTGAAGGGTCTGAACAACCCAGTTAAAAGGAAAGCTATCCTCTCATACTTAGAGCACACAGGGGCCGATATCTGTCTCCTTCAGGAGATGCATCTCTTATCAAAAGACAACCACAGGCTCAAGTCCAAAGCATTTCCCCACCAGCTCTTCTCTTCATCTGGGCGTAAAGCGGCAGGAGTGGCGATACTCTTAGCATGCAAATTTGCGGGAACGGTGGGACCAAAGCTGGTGGAGATCAAGGTACGGCTTCTGGTATATCAAGTGCAACTGGGGGCACGGGCCCTCTCCCTGGGCTCACTGTATGCACCTAATGAAGGGCAGGAACACTTCATCAGAGCCTACTTGGAGGAATCCCTTGCTCCTCAAGATCAGCTGGTTTTAATTGGGGGGGACTTTAGCATTGTCCTCAATAATGAGATGGATCGCTCAGGTTCCATGGGGGAGGCTCCGGAGCTCTAACGGAGGACGGGCTGGACTGGCTGGGGGCGATGGGGCTGACAGATCTCTGGCATTCTCTACACCCCCAAACAAGGGACTAATCCTTTTTCTCGCATGCCCTTAGGACATATCCCTGCCTAGACTACTTTCTGGGGACTCGAGAGGTTCTCTCGTTAACACACTCGGTAGAGATCGAGCCTCGATCTCTCTCAGATCACTCTGCCTTAATCTTTGAGCTCAAACATCCATCCCGAGGGGATTCTAAGCGTAGATGGCAGCTCAGAGAGACTATCCTGCAAAGACCGTCAGTGGTCGCACAACTACAGCGGGAGATCAGTGATTACTTACAGTTCAACGACACCCCAGACGTTTCTACCTTTACTTTGTGGGATGCCTTAAACGCAGTTATACGTGGGGGTAATCATAGCAATAGCAGTGGAAGAAAACCGCCAACGTAAGGCTAAGCGAAGAGAACTGCAGGAGCAGGTCAGAGAGCTAGAGCAAGTACACCAACGACTCGGGCTCCGAGAATATGGCGTCAGCTAGAGACTGCGCGGAAGCAGTTGGCCAGCTTGGATTTGGACAGGGCGGATTACTCACTCCTCAGACTAAAACATTCCTTTTATGTTAACGGGAATAAGTGTGGTAGGTGAATGTATGATGTTACCCCGCATGTCAACACTACGCATACCATCACAAGGCATTTGTAACAACGCAAGTGCTGTTACAACGCGTTTCCATCACAAAGGCATACTTTTACATCGCATATGCCTTTACCACGCATGCCATTACAATGCAAAGTCATGCGTGGTAAAGGCATATACTTTGTAAAAGTGTTTAATTTAAGTATGTAAATATATATATATAAATATATATATATTATTATTTTTTAAATACCCACTAAAACACCAAAATTACCCTTTGTATCCCAATAACTATACACCCCCAAAATTATAAAATGACCCTTATCACCCCAATACCCATACCCCCTAAACCCTAAAATTACCCTGGGCACCCCAAAACCCAAACCCACCCTGAACCCTAAAAATACCCCTACAACCTAAACAAACCCTGAACCCTAAAATTACCCTGTGCACCCCAAAACCCAAACCCACCCTGAACCCTTAAAATACCCCTGCACCCCCAAACCACCCTAAACACTAAAATTACCCTGGGCACCCCAAAACCCAAACTCACCCTGAACCCTAAAAATACCCCTGCACCCCAAAACCCAAACAAACCCTGAACCTTAAAATTACCCTGGGCACCCCAAAACCCAAACCCACCCTAAACCCTAAAATTACCCTGGGCACCCCAAAACCCAAACCCAACCTGAACCCTAAAAATACCCCTTCACCCCAAAACCCAAACCCACCCTGAACCCTAAAAATACCCCTACACCTCAAAACCTAAACCCACCCTTATCCCTAAAATTACCCTGGGCACCCCAAAACCCAAACAAACCCTGAACCCTAAAATTACCCTGGGCACCCCAAAACCCAAACCCACACTGAACCCTAAAAAATACCCCTGCACCCCTTGCACCCCAAAACCACCCTAAACACTAAAATTACCCTGGGCACCCCAAAAGCCAAATTCACCCTGAACCCTAAAAATACCCCTACACCCCAAAACCCACACAAACTATGAACCCTAAAATTACACTGGGCACCCCAAAACCCAAACTCACCCTGAACACAAAAATTACTCTGGGCACCCCAAATCCCAAACTCACCCTGAACCCTAAAAATACCCCTGCACCCCAAAAACCAAACCCACCCTGAACTCTAAAAATACCCCTACACCCCAAAACCACCCTAAACACTAAAATGACCCTGGGCACCCCAAAACCCAAACTCACCCTGAACCCTAAAAATACCCCTACACCCCAAAACCCAAACAAATCTTGAACCCTAAAATTACCCTGGGCACCCCTAAACCCAAACCCACCCTGAACCCTAAAAATATCCCTGCACCCCAAAACCACCCTAAAGACTAAAATTACCCTGGGCACCCCAAAACCCAAACTCACCCTGAGCCCTAAAAGTACCCCTACACCCCAAAACCCAAACAAACCCTGAACCTTAAAATTACCCTGGGCACCCCAAAATCCAAACCCATCCTGAACCCTAAAATTAACCTTGGCACCCCAAAACCTATACCCCTACACCCCAAAAGCCAAACCCACCATAAACCCTATACTTACCTTATACTTACATGTAAAATACATATGCCTTTACCATTCATGCCTTTACAACGAAATTCGTTGTAAAAGCATGCGTGGTAAATGCAAATGCATTATAATGCTATGCGTTGTAATGGCATTGCGGAGTAATGGTAGTTGCGTTGTGTTGGAATGTGGGGTAATGGTATTAGTGGTAACATTTTCGTTGTAATGGCTGTTTACCGTGGTAGGTTGCTCGCGGCCAGGCTCCGCTCCCAGAGGCAACGCGCCAGAGTAGACGCTCTTCTTAATGGTGTTAATGAAGAGATAAACGACTATGGCCAAATAGCAGCTCGTTTCAGAGATTTTAATGCATCGCTATATACTGGGCAACCTACCGCCCCTGATTCCCCTCGCACTATTTACGGCAGGCGGCAACAACCCGTCTGACTGAATCCCAAGCAGCCTCTTTAGAAACACCCATCCGTCTTGAAGACATCATCTCTGCTATCTCCAGGCAGACAGCCCTAAAATCCCCAGGGTCCGATGGTTTCTCGGCAGGATTCTATAAAGCCTTTTGCTCTGACCTAGCTCCAGTCCACACCTGACTTTTTAATGACATTGCATCTTCAGGCATCCTCCCTCCTACAATGCAAGAAGTGGAAATTGTTGTAATTCCTAAACCTGGTAAAGACAAGAGCCACTGTGCCAATCACCGCCCTATATCACTCCTGAATACGAACGCAAAGCTCTTCACGAGCATTCTGGCGGCCCGCTTGAATCCCTTTATGCAGGGACTAATTGGCCCCGATCAAGCTGGTTTTATACTGCAGAGGCAGTGCGCAAATAACACTAAGCGGCTGCTGCACATCATTGATAAAGCGCACCGTAAGGGGAGTGCCAGCATGTTGCTGTTGGTCGATGCCGAGAAGGCCTTCGATCAGGTATATTGGCCCTTTCTAGGTGCGACACTGGAACACTTTGTAAAAGCATGCGTGGTAAATGCAAATGCATTATAATGGGATAGGAGAACGATTTCGGGCCTGCGTCCTTAGTGGTTATAGATCCCTGATCACCAGGGTGAGAGTGAATGGGCATGGCTCAGATACATTCCCTATACAAGGCGGTACCAGGCAGGGCTGTCCCCTTTCTCCCCTTCTTTTTGCTTTGTATATGGAGCCCTTTGCCCAGCGGGTGAGAAACCATCCAGATATCGCCAGGATTTCTTTAGGGGGAGGGGAACATCGAATTAGCTTATATGCGGATGACGTGTTGGTCATGCTAAAAGATCCCCAGAAGAGCCTCCCCCACTTTCTGAAGGAAATGGAGGCCTTTGGCGAGGCCTCCGGATTTCGAATGAATGTTCAGAAGTCCCAGGCTGTTAACATCACGGTCCCTCGAGCAGTGGTGGAGAGCCTGCAGCGCACATGACCGGTGGCGTGGTCGACAGGGTCCCTTTCATATCTGGGGATCCAGCTGTGCTCTACATTGGAGCACACAAACTATTCTAATTACCAGAACCTTACAAAGAAGGTGGTTATGGATCTGGAGCAATGGAAGCAGTATCCACTCTCTCTTATGGGCTGCATCGCTGCCTTAAAAATGACCGCCCTGCCCAGAATCCTTTTTTATTTCCAGACTCTGCCTCTGACTCCCCCGCCAGGAACAATATCGGCACTGCAGGCTGCTTTTCACTGGTTTGTATGGGCCGGGAAGAGGCCGAGGATGAGTAAAGAGCGCAGCTGGCTCCCAACGGCGGAGGGAGGGCTCGGGATACCCTGCCTCCTTAGATATTTCCAGGCGGCGCAGCTACGCTACCTGGTAGAGTGGTCTAGACCAGAGTTGGAAAAACACTGGTAGTTTATGGATAGAGCGATAGCGGGGATATCCCTGGGTAAAGTACCATTCCTGCAACGCTGTCAACGGGCTCCTAGCTTATTTATTACCCCTGTCACGCATTCTCTCATGAGGGTTTGGGATGGATGCACACGTAGGGGACAATTAACCATTTTCCCTTTTCCGTTGACATCGCTGGTTGATAATCTGGCCTTTCTGCCTGGGACCAGACCCGCCTTTCGTATCAATCAATCAATCAATCATGTCACTTATAAAGCGCACTACATACCCGCGAGGGTCTCAAGGCGCTGGGGGAAGAGGGGGGTGGTGCTGCTACTGATCGAAGAGCCAGGTCTTGAGGAGTCTTCTGAAGGCCAGTAGGTCTTGGGTCTTCCGAAGGTTGGTGGGGAGGGTGTTCCAGGTCTTGGCGGCGAGGTGGGAGAAGGATCTGCCGCCGGCGGTCGTTTTCCGGATGCGGGGGACTGTGGCGAGGGCGAGGCTGGTGGAGCGGAGCTGGCGGGTGGGGGTGTAGAAGCTGAGTCGTCTGTTGAGGTAGGCTGGTCCGGAGTTGTGGAGTGCTTTGTGTGCGTGGGTGAGGAGCTTGAAGGTTATCCTCTTGTTGACAGGGAGCCAGTGCAGGTCTCTCAGGTGGGGTGTGATGTGGCTGCGTCGGGGGATGTCGAGGATAAGACGTGCAGAGGCGTTCTGGATGCGTTGCAGCCGTCTCAGGAGCTTAGCCGTCGTTCCTGCGTAGAGGGTGTTTCCGTAGTCCAGCCTGCTGGTGACGAGGGCCTGGGTGACTGTTTTTCTTGTTTCGGTGGGGATCCACTTGAAGATCCTGCGGAGCATTCGGAGGGTGTTGAAGCAGGATGAGGAAACGGCGTTGACCTGCTTAGTCATGGAGAGGGTGGAGTCGAGGATGACCCCTAGGTTGCGTGCGTGGTCGGTGGGTGTCGGGGCTGTTCCCAGTGATGTTGGCCACCAGGAGTCGTCCCATGCTGAAGGGTTGGAACCAAGGATGAGGACCTCCGTCTTGTCCGAGTTCAGATTCAGGCGGCTGGTACTCATCCATTCGGCGACGGCCTTCATTCCTTCGTGGAGGTGGGCTTTGGCGGTGTGAGGGTCTTTGGTGAGGGAGAGGATCAGCTGGGTGTCGCCGGCGTAGGAGATGATGTTGAGGTTGTGCTGTCGGGCGACGTGGGCGAGGGGTGCCATGTAGATGTTGAACAGCGTTGGGCTGAGGGAGGAGCCTTGGGGTACGCCGCAGATGATCTTGGTGGCTTTGGATCGGAAGGGGGCGAGGCGGACGCTTTGTGTTCTGCCGGAGAGGAAGGATGTGGTCCAGTCCAGGGCCTTCTCTTGGATCCCGGCGTCGTGAAGGCGTGTTCGTAGTGTGTGGTGGAGAGAAGCTGCATGTAAAGCGGCCTGTCACTTTTTTGATACAAATGGCCCAATACCTTTCAATGTCCTTAAGAAAGATTACTCCCTTCCCAAGAGTAAACGCTTTAGATATTTTCAGATAAGGCATTGGCTGTTACACTCAACTATGAGGAGCAGAGTCGAACTGACCCTGACCCCCTTTGAAAAATGGCTGGTGAGCAAACGATCTGATAAGAAGCTCCTTTCTGAGTTGTATGTCCTCTTGCGCCCCACACAAAAGTCAGACATCAGCCCGGCCCAACGACGTTGGGAAGGGGAACTAGGACGGCAGCTTTTTACAAAGGAATGGCAGGACATCTACCATAGAGCTAGGCGCACGACCTATAACATAGCAAGCACCCAGACAGCCCTGAAAATCACTTCATACTGCTACCTCACCTCAGTACGCCTGCACTGGGGAAACTTGGCCCGTAGTGATACCTGCTGGAGACATTGCGGCGAGAAAGGCACACTTACACATATCCTCTGGGAATGTACAAAATTGTCACCGTTTTGGAACTTGGTAGTAAATGATATTGATAACCACTTCTCAACGCAACTCCCAAGATTTCCATCCTACATCTTACTGGGCCTCCCTAATCCCCTAACATACCCTCTCACCTCCCGCAAAGGAGGCCAAATTAGCATAGCACTGGGTGCTGCACATCAGACTATCTTCTCATTGTGGGGAACTACCTCCATCCCGACGCATCTGAATTGGCTGCATCGCCTATGGGGGGTCCTGGAGATGGAAAGGCTCACCCTTACACTGGCAGGGCGAAGTGACACTATTCATACTACATGGCACCGGCTTATATCACTACTCTCTCAGGAATTCCGCGAACTGACCTGTCCCCGGTATTTGCGTATACTGAGGCTTACAGACTCACCTCAGCCTGCACCAGGGGATGCCTCACAATAGAAGACCTCTATGCAGACTTAGACACGGTGTGCGTGTTAGACATTAAGCAATTGGTACCGTGGGGGTCGGGGGGAGGGTGTTGAGGGTGGTAGGCTGAAAGGGGGGTTTTCTTGTTTATTGTTATCGAAAATGCTTTGTATGCTTCGACTTTCTCATGAAGATCCTTGCTCAAAGGTTTGTAATATGACAACTTGACAAAAAAATTAATTTAACCATAAATTTAGATTTTATAAAGATGTCTGGCTTACTTAAATGCCCACCTGGAGTTTCTTAACCCCTTAGCCCAACAAGGTAGATGCAACCATTTTGGAGAAAAGGAAAACTGGCAGGTGTCTCTCACTCCACTCCTAGTGAGTCAGACTTGAGTAGAGGAAGGAAACAAGAACAGGCAGAAGAGGGAAACATGAACAATGAGAGGAGAGAGAAGGGGAGAAGAGCAAAGATAGGAGAAAGGAGGGGAAAAGAACAAAGAGAGGAGAGAAGAGGGAAAGAATAGCAAAAAGAGGAGGGAAAGAAGAACAAAGAGATGAGAGAGGAGGGGATAAGAACAAAGAGAGGAGGAAACCGAGAACAAAGAGAAGAGCGGAGAAGAACAAAGAGAGGAGGGGAGAAGAACAAAGAGAGGAAAGAGGAGGGGAGAAGAACAAAGAGAGGAGTGAGGAGGGGGATAGAAACAAAGAGAGGAGGGAACAAGAACAGACAGAGGAGGGAAACAAGCACAAAGAGACAAAAGAGGAGGGGAGAAGAGCAAAGAGAGGAGAGAGGAGGGAAAGAAGAACAAAGAGAGGAGTGAGGAGGGGAGACAAACAAAGAGGAGAAAGAGGAGGTAAAGAAGAACAAAGAGAGGAGGGGAGAAGTGCAAAGAGGGGAGCAAGGAGGGAAGAAGAACAAAGAGGAGGGGAGAAGAACAAAGAGAGGAGAGAGGAGGGAAAGACGAACACAGAGAGGAGGGAGGAGGAGAAAAGACCACAGTGGGGAGAGAGGAGGGTAGAAGACCAAAGAGAGGAAGGAACCAAGAACAAAGAGAGGAAAGAGGAGGGGAGAAGAACAAAGAGAGGAGGGATGAAGAACAAAGAGAGGAGAGAGGAGGGGAGAAGAACAAAGTGAGGAGGGACCCAAGAACAAAGAGGGGAGAGAGGAGGGGAGAAGAACAAAGATAGGAGAGAGGAGGGGAAAAGAACAAAGAGAGGAGGGAACCAAGATCAAAGAGAGGAATGAGGAGATGAGAAGAATAAAGAGAAGAGAGAGGAGGGAAAGAATAACAAAGATAGGAGAGAGGAGGGGAGAAGAACAAAGAGAGGATGGAACCAAGAACAAAGAGAGGAATGATGTGGTGAGAAGAACAAAGAGAAGAGGGATGAAGAACAAAGAGAGGAGAGAGGAGGAGAGAAGAACAAAGTGAGGAGGGAGCCAATAACAAACAGAGGAATGAGGAGGCGAAAATAACAGAGAGAGGAGGAAAAGAAGAACAAAGAGAGGAGGCATGACAGGAGAAGAACAAAGAGAGGAGAGAGAAGGGGAGAAGAACAAAGAGCGAAGGGAAAGAAGACCAAAGAAAGGAGAGAGGAGGGGAGAAGAACAAAGAGAAGTGAGAGGTGGGGAGAAGAACAAAGAGAGGAGTGAGGAGGGGGCTAGAAACAAAGAAAGGAGGGAACAAGAACAGACAGAGGATGGAAACAACAACAAAGAGACAAGAGAAGAGGGTAGAAGAACAAAGAGAGGAGGGAAAGAAGAACAAAGAGAGGAGAGAGGAGGAGAGAAGAACAAAGAGAGGAGAGAGGAGGTAAAGAAGAATAAAGAGAGGAAGGGAAAAGAACAAAGAGAGGAGCGGGGAGGGAAGAAGAACAAAGAGAGGAGGGGAGAAGAACAAAGAGAGGAGGGAAAGAAAAATAAAGAGAGGAGTTAAGAGGGAAAAAGACCAAAGTGAGGCGAGAGGAAGGGAGAAGAACAAAGAGAGGAGGGAACCAAGAACAAAGAGAGAAGAGAGGAGGGGAGAAGAACAAAGAGAGGAGAGAGAAGGGGAAAAAGAACAAAGAGAGGAGGAAAGAGGAGGGAAGAACAAAGAGAGGAGGGGAGAAAAACAAAGAGAGGAGGGAACCAAGAACAAAGAGAGGAATGAGGAGGTGAGAAGAAAAAGAGAGAAGGGATGAAGAACAAAGAGAGGCGAGAGGAGGGGAGAAGAACAAAGAGAGGAGGGTACCAAGAACAATGAGATGAGAGAGGAGGGGAGAAGAGCAAAGATAGGAGAGAGGAGGGAAGGAAGAACAAAGAGAGGAGGGAAGAGGGGGGAGGGGAGAAGAACAAAGAGAGGAGAGAGGAGGGGAGAAGAACAAAGAGAGGAGTGATCCGAAAACAAAGAAAGCAAAGAGGAGGTGAAAATGACAAAGAGATGAGAGAAGAAAAAAGAGGGGAGGGAAAGTAGAACAAAGAAAGGAGGGAACCAAGAGCAAAGAGATGAGAGAGGAGGTGAAAATAACAGAGAGGAGGGAAGAAAAAAAAAAGAGAGAAGAGAGGAGGGAAAGAAGAACAAAGAGGGGAAAGAGGAGGGACAGAAGAACAAAGAGAGGAGCGAGGAGGGGGTGAGAAACAAAGAGAGGAGAGGAGAAGAAGAAAGAGAGGAGAGAGGAGGTAAAGAAGAACAAAGAGAGGAGAGACAAGGGAAGAAGAACAAAGAGAGGAGAGAGATGGGGCAGAAGAACAAAGAGAAGCGAGAGGAGGGAAACAAGACCAAGAGAGTAGAGATGAGGGGAAGAACAGCAAAGAGAGGAGGGAGGAGGGGAAAATTACAAAGGGAGGAGGGGAGAAGAACAAAAGAGAGGAAGGCGGAGGGGAGAGAACAAAGAGACGAGGGAAACAAGAACAAAGAGAGGAGGGAAAGAAGAACAAAGAGAGGAGGGAGGAGGGGAGAAGAACAAAGAGAGGAGTGAGGAGAGTGAGAAGAACAATGAGAGGAGAGAAGGGGAGAAGAACAAAGAAAGGAGGGGAGAAGAACAAAGAGAGGAGAGAAAGAAGAACAAAGCGAGGAGGGGAGAAAAACAAAGAGAGGAGCAAGGAGGGGAAGAAGAACAAAGAGAGGAGAGAGGAGGGAGAAGAACAAAGAGAGGAGGGGAGGAGAACAAAGAGAAGAGAGAGGAGGAAAAGCAGAGAACAAAGAGAGGAGAGAAGAAGAACAAAGAGAGGAGAGATAAGAGGAGAAGAACAAAGAGAGGAGAGAGGATGGGAGAAGAACAAAGAGAGGGGAGAGGAGGGGAGATGAACAAAGAGAATGGAAGTAGGAGAAGAGAAGAACAAAGAGAGCAGAGAGGAGGGAAAGATGAACAAGGAAAGGAGAGAGGAGGGTAGAAGAACAAAGAGAAGAGAGAGGTGGGGAGAAGAACAAAGTAAGGAGAGCAGATCGGAGAGAAGAAGAACAAAGAGAGGAGAGTGGAGGGAAAGAAGAACAAAGAGAGGAGAGATAAGAGAAGAACAAAGAGAGGAGAGAGGATGGGTGAAGAACAAAGAGAGGAGGGGAGATGAACAAAGAGAGGAAAGAGGGGAGGGGAAGAAAAAAGAGAGCAGAGAGGAGGGAAAGAAGAACAAAGAAAGGAGAGAGGAGGGAAAAAGAACACAGAGAGAAGGGGAGAAGAAGAAATAGAGGAGGGAAGAAAAGAAAGAGAGGAGGGGAGAGGAGGGGAGAAGCACAAAGATGAGAGAGGAGGGGAGAAAACCAAAGAGAGGAGAGAGGAGGAAAAGAAGAACAACGAGAGAAGAGCGGAAGGGGGAAGAACAAAGAGAGGAGCGGGGAGAGAAGAACAAGAAAAGGAGAGAGGACAGACAGAAGAACAAAGAGAGGAGAGAAGATGAGAGAAGAACAAAGAGAGGAGACGGCAGGGAATGGGGAAAAAATAAAGAGAAAAGTGGGGAGTAGAATAAACAGTGAACTGAGAAAAAGTGAATAATGAAATAGGAGAAGGAATAACGATACATGATGCAGAGTGGAGGAAATGAGGAGATGAGAGAGGTATGGGGCTCTGGAGGAAGGGCTGATCGGAGGAGACAGAGGGGCACAGAAGGGAGGTTGTTTGAAGCGCACAGAGAGGTACAGAGGGGACCATGAGTGTGGCTGCCTGAAGGCTACAGACCAAAGGGTTGGCTGGAGGCACAGAGGGCTCCTCTATGGTGGCTGCCTGGGTTGTGGGTGGGATGTTTGGGTGGAGGCACAGAGGGCTCCTCTATGGTGGCTGACTGGGTTGTGGGTGGGATGTTTGGCTGGAGGCACAGAGGGCTCCTCTATGGTGGCTGACTGGGTTGTGGGTGGGATGTTTGGCTGGAGGCACAGAGGGCTCCTCTATGGTGGCTGCCTGGGTTGTGGGTGGGATGTTTGGGTGGAGGCACAGAGGGCTCCTCTATGGTGGCTGACTGGGTTGTGGGTGGGATGTTTGGCTGGAGGCACAGAGGGCTCCTCTATGGTGGCTGACTGGGTTGTGGGTGGGATGTTTGGCTGGAGGCACAGAGGGCTCCTCTATGGTGGCTGCCTGGGTTGTGGGTGGGATGTTTGGGTGGAGGCACAGAGGGCTCCTCTATGGTGGCTGACTGGGTTGTGGGTGGGATGTTTGGCTGGAGGCACAGAGGGCTCCTCTATGGTGGCTGACTGGGTTGTGGGTGGGATGTTTGGCTGGAGGCACAGAGGGCTCCTCTATGGTGGCTGACTGGGTTGTGGGTGGGATGTTTGGCTGGAGGCACAGAGGGCTCCTCTATGGTGGCTGACTGGGTTGTGGGTGGGATGTTTGGCTGGAGGCACAGAGGGCTCCTCTATGGTGGCTGCCTGGGTTGTGGGTGGGATGTTTGGGTGGAGGCACAGAGGGCTCCTGCGGGTGGCTGACTGGAGAGTTTAGCCCATAGGGCTCGCTGGAGACAGTGTTGTGTCCCTGAGGGCGAGTGACTGGATGATTCACACAGGAAGATGCCTGAGCCCATGGGGGCTTCTTCCAGTACCAAAATATGTTGATGGAAAAGAGAAGTAAGATCCGTTGCTCGGACCTCCTGTTTATAATCTTGCGGTGGGGAGACACCAGGAAAACACATTTGTGGTCGCTAGTATACAGTTTTACAAGGTCTGACAATCTAACAAAGGGAGAACATAAATGTTGACATAAGTGACATACTCCCTCAAACTGGTGAAGCTATAGATGGTAAACTGTTCAATCAGGGAACTTTAGTACTCTTGAGTGCTTCCCAGTGCAAGATATAGAACCCCTTGATGAAGCTAACACACTAGGTAGGTGAGCGTTCAGGCACCGGAGGCACAGACGGCTCACTGAGGATGGCTGGACGGTACAGGCATGAGGGCTGTCTGGAGGCACAGAGGAGCCCTCTGGGGAGCCTGACTGAAGGACACAGAGGGGCACAGAGGAGACCTCTGAGGAGACTGACTGAAGGACACAGAGGGGCACAGAGGAGACCTCTGAGGAGACTGGCTGAAGGACACAGAGGGGCACAGAGGAGACCTCTGAGGAGACTGACTGAAGGACACAGAGGGGCACTGGCTGAAGGACACAGAGGGGCACAGAGGAGACCTCTGAGGAGACTGGCTGATGGGCACAGAGGAGCCCTCCGGAGAGCCTGGCTGAAGGAAACAGAGGGGAACAGAGGAGCCTTCTGAGGAGGCCGGCTGAAGGCAACAGAGAAGCCCTCTGAGGAGGCTGGCTGATGGGCACAGAGAGGCACAGAGGAGCCCTCCAGAGAGCCTGGCTGAAGGAAACAGAGGGGAACAGAGGAGCCCTCTGAGGAGGCTGGCTGATGGGCACAGAGAGGCACAGAGGAGCCCTCTGAGGAGTCTGGCTGAAGGAAACAGAGAGGCACAGGGCAGAGCCCTCTAAGGAGGATGGCTGAAGTGCACAGAGAAGCCCTCTGAGGTTGTTGGCTGAGGGCACAGAGGAGCCCTCTGATGAGGCTGGCTGATGGGCACAGAGGAGCCCTCCGGAGAGCCTGGCTGAAGGAAACAGAGGGGCACAGAGGAGCCCTCTGAGGAAGCTGGCTGATGGGCACAGAGAGGCACAAAAGAGCCTCTGAGGAGGCCGGCTGAAGGCCACAGAGGAGCCCTCTGAGGAGTCTGGCTGAAGGAAACAGAGAGGCACAGGGCAGAGCCCTCTAAGGAGAATGGTTGAAGTGCACAGAGAAGCCCTCTGAGGTTGTTGGCTGAGGGCACAGAGGAGCCCTCTGATGAGGCTGGCTGAAGGGCACTGAAAAGCAAAGAAGACCCCTCTGAGAAGGCTGGCTGAGGGCACAGAGGCGCCCTCTGGGGAAGTTGACTGAGGGCACAGAGAGGCACAGATGAGTCTTCTGAGGAGGCTGGCTGAAAGGCACAGAGTCGGACAGAGGAGCCCTCTGAGGAGGTTGGCTGAGGGCACAGAGAGACACAGAGGAGCCCAGGGCACCGAGAGGCACAGAGGAGCCCTCTGAGGAGGCTAGCTGAGGGGCACAGAGAGGCACAGAGGAGCCCAAGGCACAGAGAGGCATAAAGGAGCCCTCTGAGGAGGCTGACTGAAGGACACAGAGGGGCACAGAGGAGCACTCTGAGGAGACTGACTGAAGGACACAGAGGGGCACAGAGGAGCCCTCTGAGGAGGCTGGCTGATGGGCACAGAGAGGCACAAAAGAGCCTCTGAGGAGGCCGGCTGAAGGCCACAGAGAGGCACAGGGCAGAGCCCTCTAAGGAGGATGGCTGAAGTGCACAGAGAAGCCCTCTGAGGTTGTTGGCTGAGGGCACAGAGGAGCCTTCTGATGAGGCTGGCTGAAGGGCACTGAGAAGCAAAGAAGACCCCTCTGAGAAGGCTGGCTGAGGGCACAGAGGAGCCCTCTGGGGAAGTTGACTGAGGGCACAGAGAGGCACAGATGAGTCTTCTGAGGACGCTGGCTGAAGGGCACAGATGCACAGAGGAGCCCTCTGAGCAGACTGGCTGAAAGGCACAGAGACCAACAGAGGAGCCCTCTGAGGAGGTTGGCTGAGGGCACAGAGAGACACAGAGGAGCCCAGGGCACCGAGAGGCACAGAGGAGCCCTCTGAGGAGGCTAGCTATGGGGCACAGAGAGGCACAGAGGAGCCCAAGGCACAGAGAGGCATAAAGGAGCCCTCTGAGGAGGCAGTCTGAAGGAAACAGAGGAGCCCTCTTGGGAAGTTGACTGAGGGCACACAGAGGCACAGAGGAGTCCACTGAGGAGGCTGGCTGAGGGCATAGAGGAGCACTCTGAGCAGCCTGGCTAAAGGGCATAGAGAGGCACAGAAGAGTCTTCTGGGGAGGCAGGCTGAAGGGCACAGAGGAACCCTCTGAGCAGACTGGCTGAAGGGCATAGAGACGGACAGAGGAGCCCTCTGAGGAGGCTGGCTGAGGGCACAAAGAGGCACAGAGGAGCCCTCTGAGGAGGCTAGCTGAGGGGCACAGAGAGGCACAGAGGAGCCCAAGGCACAGAGAGGCATAAAGGAGCCCTCTGAGGAGGCTGGATGAAGGGCACAAAGACACACAGAGGAGCTCTCTGAGGAGGCTGGCTGGAGGGGACAGAGGAGCCCTCTGAGGATGCTGGCTGAAGGGCACAAAGACGCATGGAGGAGCTCTCTGAGGAGGCTGGCTGGAGGAGACAGAGATGCACAGAGGAGTCCTCTGAGGAGGCTGGCTGAGGGCACAGAGAGGCACAGAGGAGCCTTATGAGGAGGTTGGCTGAAGGGCACAGAGAGATTCAGAGGAGGGTGTCTGGAGGCACAGAGGAGCCTTCTGAGAAGGCTGGCTGAAGGGCACAGAGGAACCTCTGAGGAGGCTGGCTGAGGGCACAGAGAGACACAGGGGAGCCCAGGGCACCGAGAGGCACAGAGGAGCCCTCTGAGGAGGCTGGCTGAAGGGCACACAGAGGAAAACTCGGAGGAGGTTTACGTCAATTACCCTCCGCTCCGCGTGCACTGAGGCGTGCGCGGTTGAGTCTTTCAGCCACAAGTCTTTGGGCCCGCATTTCCTCTCTGGCTATCACACCGACAGGAGTGTCCTGCCGCCCGACCTTTTCCTTGAGGTGAGGAGCGTTGGGCTTTCTCTCTTTTCAAGATAAGAACGGCTTTAGCTTCGCTGTATATGATTGTTCTTTATACCCACTCGTTTTTTTTAGTTTTTTTAAGGTAATCTTGGCGATGTGTTCGCCTTCCTCCCGGACTTTTTCTGGGGGCTCGTAGCTAATTGATCTTTGACCTTTGTGAAGCCACTTTCCAGCGCATGGCTGTTCACTAAAGTAGATCATTTTTTGTTTCTTTCTTAGTTGATTTAGTGTTTTATGTTCTTGGACGGGCCGCATTCAGTGTGCATGCTTATAATGTTTTCCGCTGATTCATGCAGATATTTTTGGCGAAGTGCTCGACGATTTCCCTGACTCCTGCTCGGTGTTAAATGAATATTGCTTCGCTCCATTCTTTGAAGCTATCTAGGGAGCCACATTACTCCACCTTTCTGCGGTGGTAAGTTTACAATATTGCATTTTTAACCGGATGTAATTCTATTAAGTTTCTGTCGGGTGGCGGTTCTGAACTGTCACATTGCTTATGTTACAGACCTTTTTTCCATCGTGATTCGCACACGTACTTAACCCGTTCCCATATTACGGACTACCCATTTATTGGAGTGCTGTTGCCTGTTTGTTTGGGCATCTACTACGGTCAGTGTTTTTACACTTATTTCTTCAAGGATAGTACACACACCAGAGAGACAGGCTCTAATTGTATTTTACTATGTCTCGGTTGTCTTTTTTATAGTGCCATTATTGGCAACATCCCCACCCACAGTCTGAGTATGCATGAATAAATAAATACACAAGACAACTTTTGTTATGGGAAAATATTGCTGCAGGTTTATTCCATACAAAAGTATGCAATATGGTGGGTTATCTTACGGGCGATCCAAGGGCAGGCAGCTGTACCAACCTATGCTGCCCCGCCTGCCTGATGAGCCAGCACTGTGGGAAACCCAATCAGTGCTACACCTTGTGTGATCCTCCTCCGGATCACGTGACACTTTGGTCCCTTATTACTCACGCCCCTTTCAGGGCGGAGCGTAGCAGGGCAAACCCCCGGTTGGTCAGGCCCCCAACAGCCCGAAGGACTAACGGGGCGCCGTCGCGGTTTTCCAGGAACCTGCCCTGAGGCTCCTGGTCTTTGGCTCTGGCACCCCTATTGTGCCGCGCAGAAGTACCCTTACTATACCCATCTGCTGCAGAGGTACCCTTACTGTACCCGTCTGCTTCCAGATCGCCCTGTAACTCCGCCTGCAACGAGAAAAGAAAACATTACAACGTTCTACGTACTTTGCCTGCTAACCCCACGCCGGGAAAGCGGTAGGGTGGGAGACGGCGTGTCTGGCGCAAAGAGGACGCCCGAGAGGCGGGGGGAGGTATAAGTACCCTCCCCCGACCTCTGTGCGCCGGAAGTGACGCGCCTAGTGCGCCGAGGCGAAGGACTCCTACCCTGAGTCCAACCACTAGACTAGGAGGGGTGGCGTTTGTGCCCAAATGGCACTAAAGGGCCGCCCTTTTAGGTGGCCCCCTGCGGGGCCGCGGGCAGCCGCATAGTGCCATTATTGGCAACATCCCCACCCACAGTCTGAGCATGCATGAATAAATAAATACACAAGACAACTTTTGTTATGGGAAAATATTGCTGCAGGTTTATTCCATACAAAAGTATGCAATATGGTGGGTTATCTTACGGGCGATCCAAGGGCAGGCAGCTGTACCAACCTATGCTGCCCCGCCCGCCTGATGAGCCAGCACTGTGGGAAACCCAATCAGTGCTACACCTTGTGTGATCCTCCTCCGGATCACGTGACACATTGGTCCCTTATTACTCACGCCCCTTTCAGGGCGGAGCGTAGCAGGGCAAACCCCCGGTTGGTCAGGCCCCCAACCGCCCGAAGGACTAACGGGGCGCCGTCGCGGTTTTCCAGGAACCTGCCCTGAGGCTCCTGGTCTTTGGCTCTGGCACCCCTATTGTGCCGCGCAGAGGTACCCTTACTGTACCCGTCTGCCGCAGAGGTACCCTTACTGTACCCGTCTGCTTCCAGATCGCCCTGTAACTCCGCCACAGCTCTGGAGGCGGCCACCGTCGCAGCCAGGGCCCCCCACCAAAACAGCTCATTTCTCACCTGTAACCTTCTTTCTAGGGCCTCCTGTATGTCCAGTGAAACGTGTCCATGTAGTGACAAATGCACCCCATGGTACGCCTGGATGGCCAGTGCCCTCAAGACAGCTGTCTTCTCACTTGCCACCTCTCCTTTCCAGGGCCCCCTGCAAGGCCAAGGGAACAAATCCATACCCAATGGTGACAATAAACACCATGTTTCAAAGTAGCCCTTGACCTTAGCCTCAATCAGCTTGTGTCTGATGAAGCCCAGACCCCTCTGGTCTGCGAACGTACGTCCTGAACAGTTCACTCTTACAGGGCTGTTCAATGGCCTCCTTTGACTTAGCCCGTGCCACACTCTGCGGTGAATAATCTCAGGCCACCAGAGCTCACATTGAACCATGTCTATGCTGATCTCACCTAAGTCAGCCTTCATTGCTTGCAAGAATGCCCCCTTACCCACGGCAGTGAGGTCATTGCCTCCTAAATGGATCACCAAGATGTTAAGGAGACCTCCCCCACCCAACCAGTCTCTGCTCCAATTTGTTCAGAGCTGCTCCATCTCAAATTTGGGGCGACCCCATCCAGACAAACTGCGTCTGGGCAAACCGCTTGGAGCAATTTATCCTACTCCGGGAAGAGCAACTGCCTCACACTACCTGTAGGAATGTGATGGCCTCCCAAAAGGGGACTCTACTCTTACCATGGCTATTACCCTTGAGGCTAATGTAGGCTCCCACCTCCTGCAACCTGTAGTTGCAATCCTCCAGTATTTTTTGTGCTTTAACACCCTCTTCCCCAATTTGTGGCACAGCATCGCCCTTGTTAGATGACCGCTTCAACAACCAGCCTATCTACTAGGGCTACCAGGGCAGAGCATATAGTGCTTAACTGAATCAACGCGAAAACTGCCCTAGGGCAGGGAACCCCTACTCTGTTGCAGTTGCCCAGACATATGCACCGGGCCCTTTGGCTTGCTTTAACTAAAGCTCGATCCCGTGACCCTTGGAGCTCAATCCAGCTATAGACCTAGTTCACCTTGGTATCCCTGGAATGATTGCCCTCCACAAATTCAAGTCCACATTCAGCTTCCCTTCTAGTCACCTTAAATTACCGGATGGGACATACAAACCCCACAAGACCAGGGGGGTTCATGTGTATGTTACCAATGATACTGTCAGAATCTAAGGTTCCCAGTTTCAAGTATTGCTGCAGCCCCCTATTGTGGGTCTGCCGAGACCACACTGCCTCACAGCACGTTACCTTGCTACCCCATGCAGCTCACTTATGCCCTAGTGGGTCCCTGAAAACACCTGACAGGTGAACTATCTGATGAACCAGGAATAAGTGATAATAGCAAGTGAGTCCTCCTGTACTTGCCATGAATCCCTCCTGTCTTATAGAAATCCCGCCTGTTCAGCTCCTTCTGGGGGACTTCCTTTTGCTTAACTGCTAGCACCGTGTGCAGTCGCGACATTGATGGGTAACATCCCGGTTTGCGTTTTTTTTTTGTTTTTTGTTTTTAAGGGGGGGGGGAGGGAACAGCAGCACATGCCAGCGTCCCCACCCACCATGGCGAATATAGATGATAGATGACCATGCGGGGCTTTTGAGCTTAACTGCAGCAACTGGTCACCTACCCTTGGTTCTGAGGTGCACATACTTCGCCCCTTTGACCAGACAATTGTACAGATCCCTTTGATAGCTAAACCTTGGTGAACACCGTATTGGTGTTGAATCTGGTTTGAAACAATATATGTATTGTGCCCACTATTGGCGACACCTCACCCTGTCATGTAGTGACAGCTTATGTAGTGCACCCGCTTGCTTAACAGCCATCGGGTCACAGATGCCAGCACCTGCTAACTATCTCTGACCCTGGATGCTCAACCCACAAAAGTGTCGGAATCCCAGATTCCCAGTTTCATGTTACCTGCAGTACACCTTCAGTGAACCGCTGGGAAATGCCACAAACCGCATTGGTCATGAGAACCTTAAGAAGTACCCAATTTTCACCTGGCCGTACTTCTAAATGAGACTAGCTCCACACAGCTGTAAGGCCAGAGACACACATATTAAACCTATTTACTGTTTTTTGCCACTTGGCACTGTTCTGGTTGAAACTGTTTTTATGAAGCGCGCATGCCCCCCAGGGCATGATGTCGCTGAATAACCGATGCATGTTATCCACTTGCTGATATTATGTATCGCTAACTGCCCTACTTGGATTGACGGAATGCTGGATGCTTCCTAAGGACTGTAGACTTGCTGCCCCCAACCCAGTTTGACCCCAAAACTTTGGGACAACCTTGGTAACCATGCCCTTCATGGTACAACTACCCAAGCGTTGACTATTGACGTATTTGGAACACAGGTCGCAGAAGATGCCCCTTCAAGTTCTAGCACATGGAAGGATAACCCAGGGGGGCAGACAAGTCTGTGGGAACCGGAGGGGAACAATATGTGCAAGTGACTGTCCTTGTCTGAATATTGGGACTGCCAACTGCTCTAAAATACTTTGTCGTCATTTGAGCTCTAACACCGTGTTTACCAAACATTTTTGTACCACAGTCCCTTGTTGGATGAAAAATACCACACCTGCCTGCTGCCCTGGCTAAGGGACGGATGAATATGTCTTAACTGAGGCGACCTGTTACCTGCCCTTATTTGAAGTGGGCACATTTTAGCTGGATCAACCAGACATAGCAGACGCGACGAGATTGCGAGCCCTACTCAACTAAAATTAAACCTAGTCCATCAGGGGCCTAGGCCGTGCCTTTGCCCTCTGGGAGTGACCTGGACTGCCAAGACAGGACGTACACCTACAACACGCCAGCACCATTGGCTTAACAATGCTTGTTGGATGTATACGATAACTGAAGCCACAATTCTGGCTTGCTGCGTAGCATATGGTAAATGCTTCTATTCTGAACTGGTGGGTCACCCTTACGTGGTGAACATTGCAATAAATGTCTCCCTTCAACGCATAGCAAACTCAACCGCAAATGGGACCATTCCCCTAATCAACACCACCAATCAGCTGACATCAACCCTACCCCCTGTAAAACAAGTAAAATGTGTGTAAAACCCAGCCATAGCCAGACAAAACCATTCAATGCTGTTTATCTGGGGCATTGTAGAGACGTATCAGATACTAGACAACC
Source organism: Calotriton arnoldi (assembly GCA_963921515.1). Taxonomy (NCBI): domain Eukaryota; kingdom Metazoa; phylum Chordata; class Amphibia; order Caudata; family Salamandridae; genus Calotriton; species Calotriton arnoldi. The sequence goes on from CAWUFW010010551.1 coordinate 552,828, forward strand.
CGTCCCTTCTCTCTGAAACTCGAGAATGATTAACAGAATGCCAAGTGACTTAAGAGGCATATCAACTGTAACAGCTCCACGCAGTGCAAAGGCTCTTGCTATAAGAGGGAACCTCAAGTCCGGTGCTTTCTTTAACTGCCTTCGCATAATCTGCAGTCATGTGACCTTGGCTTGACTCGCTATCATTAACAGAATGCCTAAGTGACTTTTGGTCAGCAGACAAAAACACCCCTGAACAAAACAGAAGCACTGCTTCCTCCAGATTGACTGTGTCCACCTCTGTAGGTGGTATGAAAACTGGGGGTCTCTCAAAAAGGGGGTGGTTGATGTGATGAAGGGCGTGGATTAAACATCCAAGCTGGACCTCTTTGCTCAGCATGGAGTGCTGCATAGTTCTGTCTCTTCTACCCTTGTGTCCAGATATATAATCAACCGTAACATGACCCCTACAGCAAGCCAGGACCCTTGACTTTCAATGGGTAATAGTTGCATAAGGTAAATAAGCAACCACTTATGGCTTTGTTGTAAGAATATGGACCATGACCTGTGCGAGGGTCAGTAGACAACACTTGCCCCGCTAAACTACCAGAGTGAATGCACCATGCGCACAAGAGAGGCCCTATGTTAAACACAGATGCAGCAGAACCCGGCCAGTTATAAAAGACACCAGCAGCGCAAAAGAAGCCATGGTTAAGCTTCTGGAGTGCTACTCCAACCAGATGCATCCCAAGTGTTGGGTGCAAAACCGAACATGAGACCATAATGAACAGTACAGATTAAGTGAATGAATCGTGCCTGACCATTGCCCGCGAGCACGGTGCCAGTCATCAGTGCCTCACAGGCAGAGCTGCCGACCCGCAGTGCACCTAGTTCTGGGGCCGGGATAATGAAGCAGTCCGGAGCCCCCGCCAAACACTGGGAGCAACGGACCCCACCGCGCTCTGCACTCACAACCACAGACGCCCGACGCCAGTGGTTTCGTAAACATCTTGCCCCACTCTTGGTCTCATACCATAAACATCCCTGCACGTTGTCGTGTGTCCTAAAATTGCAAGTATCTTTGTATATTGTCAAAGCATTGTCAAATCTTAGTGATCCCTGCCATTGATAATTCTGTGTAAAGACAAGGCCTATGGGCGCCCGTCTCAAACACCATAACGCAGTGCACCCCGCCGAGGCGGCCCCACTCACAGATTAACAAGTCAGTCAATGCCCCCCGCAATGGGGGATTCTCAAAGGGGAGGGATAAGATCGTGCCCTGCTCTGGAACACGAGCAATGGCTGGTCTCTCTCGGTGTCTGGCCACTGTAATTAAGGTTGTGGCTTACACCCGTAGGCTAAGAGTCTGTGCTTAGACTAGTGTCCTGCCCCACTTGTATAAGGCCGATTCTTTCATTGCATCTGGGGTGTGCAATAGCAAGTAACATCAGTCCTCCCCAAGACAGTCCTGTTGGCTTTGTCGTTTGTTGCATAAGATAATAAGCAGCGCTCTAGATGGGCCGAAATCCTGACTCCCGCTAGAGCAGGCAAGTCTGGGACAGGAGCACTATGGGGGAAAACATGAAAACAGCTGGCTACAGGGTGAACTCTAATGAAAGGCCAGGATAATTGTGACCCGAATTGGGGGAAGTTAAAAACCAGCACGCTATGAGAATATCTGGAGAAAAGGAGGCCAAAACAGGGGTATGGGCCCCTAAGCTGTACGATCTATCTTGGGGGCCCAGGCACCCGACACCGGCCGCGCCTGAGCTAGCCGCCCCGTCCCTAGCTGCCAGGTTTCTGATAGCTATGTGTAGCATTCTCATAATTGCAGCAACTATGAATGGCCTTTCAAAGACTATGAGAGACACTGTCTAGCGAGCGAATCAAACAAAGGCGAAGGGGGAACATATCAGTACTTACACCCATAGCAACAAAATTCTAATAAGACCAGGTTTTGAGGCTGCTTTTTGTGAAACATTTCCAAGTTTGGAGTGTGCTTATGTGTTATTATACCTATATAGAGAAATGAAATTAAAATCGGCGGCAAATTGCTCCTATAGTGGCAATCCTATAAGAATAGTACTCAGATTAAAGTTGTGCCGTTCTTTCCTACATAAACTACTTCCGCATTCCTGCCACTTGGAAGAGACCACAACTTCTCAAATTCAGTGAGTAGTCAGTGGGCCACCCTCTAACTATCAAATTGCACCTCGGAAACACTTACTGTGAACAGCAGTGATTGGCAATGGACATTTACAACCGATAAATTGCCTCTGTTTCATGTGCGCCTCATGCCATGATTTATTTTAAAGACGGTAAACCGACATTAAATTACCACGTCGTGCCCCTGTGAGGAACTGTGGGGGCTTCGGTCAAATCCATGTACTTGTAGAAGGACCCATGCCGCCCATGTGCCTCCGAGTACAGGGCTTGGAGACACCCCGGCCTTAAAACCATGTGTAAGGAACAGGGAGATTTAAAGTCAGGCTAACCCCAATATTACGAGGAAAGATCCAACACAACTGTGCCCAAAAAACAACCATCCCGCATCAAACAGACACGACGGAAAGACAGCAGGAACCTCGCACTCCATGCCTACGCCTGCAGATTAACAACACAAGTAAAAATCAATGGCCTGAACGGGGGCATAGAGATAGTTACTTTGACAGCCTTTATTTTTGCGGTTTTATACAGCGCTTTGCATGACCGCCTTACAGACGGAAACAATCAGTTTTAGGTACGGAGAGATTACGAGAAGTCCAAGCCTCCCACCAGACTCGAACCCGGTTCTCCAGCTCCCCAGCATGCCGCCCTAGTTGTTAGGCCAAACAAACGAGCAGTGGCAGAGCAGCAGTTTACATTCCTCAAATCAGCTGTATATATATTCCAGTTAGAAAGTGAACTAACTATAATCCCAACGACGGCGTGTCTGGCGCAAATAGGACGCCGGAGAGGCGGGGGGAGGTATAAGTACCCTCCCCCGACCTCTGTGCGCCGGAAGTGACGCGCCTAGTGCGCCGAGGCGAAGGACTCCTACCCTGAGTCCAACCACTAGACTAGGAGGGGTGGCGTTTGTGCCCAAATGGCACTAAAGGGCCGCCCTTTTAGGTGGCCCCCTGCGGGGGCCGCGGGCAGCCGCATTGTCCTGATGCAGACCAGCATGTGGAGACTTTAGACTACCCTCAACGCCCAAGACAGGTCGAAACGTCGACACCCCTCTTTCCGTGGCCTGGTGTACACTATGCTGCAAACTGGATGATACATTCTAAAATAAGCAGCATCATTCTATAGAATGGACATATAATAAAATACTACAACGGTGTTGTAAACAGGCCTAGAACATTGGTTTAGCTATCTCAGAATCATTCCAACCAGTGTTGCTTATGTACAAATGATGGTATTTTGTTTCTCAATTGTTTTCTTTTTGATTCCCCTTCCTTCTTCATTCACTTTGCACATGAGCACTTTTTCTGTACCTTCTATTTGGACAACCGTCTATTGTCAAATGCTTTATTGATTATGCTCATTTTACAAATTACTATATAAAAAAGATTTTGCCTTCAGAATTCAGTGTTTTTTGTCTCTTCTTCTGGTGTGTTGGTGAAGAGTGTTTTATTCCTCGGTTTAGTAATTATGAAAAAACCTTTTTGATGACTCATTGAATGGATCTATAGAGTTGTTTGCCTCTTTGGAAGCACGGAGGAGCCCTCTGAGCAGGCTGGATGAAGTGCACAGAGAAGGACAGAAGTGCCCTCTGAGGAGGCTGGCTGAGTGCACAGAGAGGCACAGAGGAGCCCAAGGGACAGAGAGGCACAGAGGAGCCCTCTGAGGAGGCTGGTTGAAGGGCACAGAGGAGCCCTTTGAGGAGGATGGTTGAAGGGCACAGAGAGGCACAGAGGAGCTCTCTGAGGAGGCTGGCTGAAGGGGATAGTGACGCACAGAGAAGTCCTCTGAGGAGGCTGGCTGAGGGGCACAGAGAGGCACTGAGGAGCCCAGGACACAGAGAGGCACAGAGGAGCCCCCTAAGGAGGCTGGCTGAAGGGCACAGAGACGGACAGAGGAGCCCGCTGAGGAGGCTGGCTGAAGTGCACAGAGACGCACAGAGGAGTCCTCTGAGGAGGCTGGCTGAGGGCACAGAAGGCACACCGGAGCCCAGGGGACCGAGAGGCACAGAGGAGCCCTATGAGAAGGCTGGCTGAGGGGCACAGAGAGGCACTGAGGAGCCCAGGACACAGAGAGGCACAGAGAAGCCCTCTGAGGAGGCTGGCTGAAGGGCACAGAGGAGCCCTCTGAGGAGGCTGGCTGAAGGGCACAGAGACGGACAGAGGAGCCCTCTTAGGAGGCTGGCTGAAGTGCACAGAGACGCACAGAGGAGTCCTCTGAGGAGGCTGGCTGAGGGCACAGAAGGCACACCGGAGCCCAGGGGACCGAGAGGCACAGAGGAGCCCTATGAGAAGGCTGGCTGAGGGGCACAGAGAGGCACTGAGGAGCCCAGGACACAGAGAGGCACAGAGGAGCCCTCTGAGGAGGCTGGCTGAAGGGCACAGAGGAGCCCTCTGAGGAGGCTGGCTGAAGGGCACAGAGACGGACAGAGGAGCCCTCTTAGGAGGCTGGCTGAAAGGCACAGGGATGCACATAGGAGTCCTCTGAGGAGGCTGGCTGAGGGCACAGAGAGGCACAGAGGAGCCCAGATCACCAAGAGGCACATAGGAGTCCTCTGAGGAGGCTGGCTGAGGGGCACAGTGGAGCCCAGTGTGATGTAACGTAGTTCTACATTAGAATGTTTATGTACTTCATTGTTGGGGTTCAAATGAATACGATAGTTGTGCGTGCCAGCGTCCTAGCTTACCTTCAAATAACCTATGTATCGTTCTTTTACTTCTTTACATTGGCAATGATTTTGGGATCCAGGCTGTTTCACTCACCTCAACATCGTGTGTTACGAGGTCTAGAGTGCGGCTCTGCAGCATGTCGAGGAGTGGCTGTCGGAGCAGTGAGGTGGTGGCACAGGGCTTTCAGGCTTCATTGCCCAGGTGTTGTGCTGTTTTTGGAGTCCACTGCCAGTGGTGAGAGGTAGTGTTCATGGCGGAGAGCAATTGGAGGAGCGCGAAGACAGGTGAAACGCATTGGTGGCTGTGCGTTTTACCAGAGTCCCTGACGTGTCAAGCGCGTCACCTCACGGCGAGCAGACAAGCTCGCCCAGCTGTAAAAATTGGCGCAAGTGTTTGCGTCTACACGACGAATCGGAGCAGGAAAACAAACTCAACAGGCAATAAAAGCAGAACTCAAGGTTTATGTGATCACGTTAACGGCCATGTTACATCTTTAGAGAAAATGCATTTGGCATAAGAGTATCACGGCGTTTCAAGGATAATTATTGGCGGTCTGTAGGCTGTGGCGTTATTTGGTATAACAACATTGGAGCAGTGACAGGCACACTCAGGTGCTTGTCAGGATTGGTGACAGGCACACCAGTTCATTTTAGACTAGGATTTGTGTGTCCTTGAATCTATTTGGGAGCAGTGACAGGCACACCCAGATTCTTGTCAAGGTTGGTGACTGTGGAAAAAGAAGGTCTTCAGACGGTAAGTGGTGGTCAATAAACTTTTAATTGACTTGCAGAGCATAAGCGGCACCGGAGACATCAACCTTCATCGTCCTTCAAACCGTCCCACTTCCGAACCTCCACCCTCAACATTCTCCCCGCACACATTCCACATGCCTTACGCGAACCACACAGAATGACCCAATACCACACACCTACCCCCCTCAAGAACCCACACAACAAAGGAGAACAAGGAAGAACAAACAACAATTATCCCAGCTTGAAATCGGCCAAACGAGCTGGGATTCTCCTCAACCTAATCAAACACAAGGAGATGATGGACGGAGCGCTGAAAATTTTCAGACACTCGCCCCCAGTCACAGATCTGGGTTGAATCCATCATCATTCTTTAGCTCACTTCGCCACCTCATGTCAGACCCAGCTATATGCAAATCAGTCTTGACCCTGTGCCTCATGGGAACAGTCCAGCCCGAACTGCCAAGCCAGGTCTTCCCTGAACCGGAAACATGCATCCTGGGACCGGTTTCTGGGTAACACCCTTCATCAGCCAGGCTAGCTTGAATCCAGTGGCAAAGTGAGCAAGGGACCCACGTCTGGGCATACCCTGCCAACTTAGGGAGACCAAAGCAAACACAAGGAGATGGTGGACGGAGCGCTGAAACTTTTCAGACACTCACCCCCAGTCACAGATCTGGGTTGAATCCATCATCATTCTTTAGCTCACTTCGCCACCTCAGTTCAGACCCAGCTATATGCAAATCAGTCTTGACCCTGTGCCTCATGGGAACAGCCCAGCCCGAACTGCCAAGCCAGGTCTTCCCTGAACCGGAAACAAGCATCCTGGGACCGGTTTCTTGGTAACACCCTTCATCAGCAAGGCTAGCTTGAATCCAGTGGCAAACCTCGACGCAGAGCATAACTATCAACAAAGACTCGTGACTGGCAGCTTCTTCCAACCCAACATCACCACTGCACAACTCCATACCACGATCCTTCCCAAACATGTAGCCACTGCACTCCTCCTCAGTAGCCACCTTCCCACCAGGAACACTATATCGACCGTTACACAAATTCAACTGGCAAAGATTCCATCTCCTTCCATCTTCCAGCTCCACTGCACTACCTAACACCTTCCGCACTCTCAAAGGCCCTGACCAAACAGCTTCACCCTTCAATACACCTCTAGGATTCCTCACACCAACCATCTGACCCACTTCAACAACAAGCCAATGGTAATTACCACCACGTGAACGAACAGTACGCTCCTGGGACGCCTTAACTTTAGATTTAATATCCTCATCAAATACACTCTCAATAGACTTCATTCTAGCATTCCTTTCCCTCAACCACCAAGGAACCAACACTGTCGAAGGTTTCCTCCCCCTCAGCACTTCGAAGGGTGTTTTACCGGTCACAGAATGGGGAGTAACACGATAAGCCAAAAGTCTCTCTTGCAAAGCCTTCCTCCAAGGTAATCCTGCACTCAAAGCCAACTGAATTGCTTCCTTAACCACTCTGTTGAAGGGCTCCACCTGTCCATTTCCCTCAGGATGATATAATGATGACCTCACATGCTTAATACCCATCTCTTTTAAAAACTCTTGCATCTTGTCAGATATTAACTGGGAACCATTATCCGAAACCAAAATCTCTGGTACACCTTCCCTAGAAAACACATCTTCCAAAAATGCAATAACCGCATCCGTAGTCACACTGCTGACCATCCTTACCTCCGGCCACTTGGAGTAATAATCAATCAAAACGATAGCGTAACAATCTTTAGCCGATACCGCAGAAAACTGACCCATAAAATCAATAGCAATTTTTTGCCACGGTCCCTCAGGTAACTCCACCATGGTCAAGGGTACACACAAAGGTTTAACCACCTTATCACTAGCACCACATACCTTACAATTCCTGACCCAACGATCTACTATAGAGTCAACACCAGGCCACCAAAAATTCTCTTTTATTCTTCTTTTGGTACTTGACATGCCACCATGACCCTTGTGGCTCTTCTCAATGATATCTATTTCGAACTTCATTTTGGTCATTTACGACCATAAAAGTCCAGTGCATACAGTACAACATTGGGAGACTGAGTTCATAAAAAAGAACATTAGATGTGCCACAATCAACCCCAAAAAGAGCAAGTGCATAAAAGACAAATCTTCAAGTTCGAGTATATGATAAAAAAGAGAAAATCCACTAAATACATTTCTGAAAACATTGATAAAGGAATATTTCCAGGTAAAAAGGCAATCAAAATGACAAATAAAATGAATAAAAGTAGCATGGCCATCCTAAAAACCCCTTTTTGATGCGTTTAGTGTCCCACTACAAAATATTGCAATTGCGTAGACATTAATACTAATTAATACGACCGCTCATGTCGTAAAAAGTAATAAAGGAGAAAAAGCACCATTTTTGATAAGTGGAACAGTGTAGAATAGTTCCAGCATCCTAAACGTACTACAACAAATGGGTACAGCCGGGCCATACTAATATCGTGCTTGAGCCTGCATCTATCGTGCTGTCAGCGCATCACGGACAAGACTAACAATAGTGCAGATAAGAATTAAATATACATGATTAACATTTTAAAGAGTAAAACATAGCAATATAACTTCCATTTTGTGATAAAATTTCAGCTAGACCTAACTTGCAAGCACCCAGCCGGGAAGCATTAACAATAAAATAAGAACAGAGAAGAATGCATGCAAAATATAAAAAGCCTTAGGGGCATATTATCAAGAAACGGCGTTAAAATTATCGCCGCTTTAGCGGCAGAAAACTGCCGCTAAAGCAGCGATAATGGGCTTGATAATATGCCCTTGAGAATTCCAATAGAAGCCCATGTTCTGGTGTCAACATGGGCTTCTATTGGAATTCTCAAGGGCATATTATCAAGCCCATTATCGCCGCTTTAGCGGCAGTTTTCTGCCGCTAAAGCGGCGATAATTTTAACGCTGTTCTTGATAATATGCCCCTGGGTGTGTTATCTTGGGAACCCAGCGTCAGCTGCGCATAAGCCTCATACAGCTGTGGGCTGCCGCATTCCTGTCAGGACCTTTCTTCTAATTATCCATGCATGGCTTAAAAACTTAGCCACACTGCAGACGAAAAGTGGTCTCGGGTCCGATCTAAGAATACGCAAGACAACTTGATGCTCTCGAGTGCCTAATTGCCGGCATACCGGTTTTAACCACTTTGCCCTAGGTGTGGAATATGCCTGACAAACAAACATGACATGGGCAACACTTTCTTTAGGGGCCTTGCAGCACGGACAATCCTTAGGGGCTGGGTTGCATGTATGTCATTTAGCTATAGTTTCATTGACAGGAAGTGTGCCAAACATGAAATGGGTATATAAGAGCCTATCCTGCGGGACCTGGATTATATCTAGGAAGGGCTCCAAATGTCTTTCCTGCTTGTGGAGAAAGAATTCTGCGGTCAATCTCCCCAAGTTTGGATTGCTGAATTCTTGCTGGTCCACCCAATTCCAGTATGAACCCTTGAGCACTTCTTTCCTCGGTGGATCCTGTTTATCCCAATGAGCTCTAAGCCCTATGGCTGTCATCAATTTCATGGCATTGGCAATCCAACCCACTTTACTACTTGTGTCCAGCCTAATAACCTCTGAAAGGGGTTCTGCATAAGGCAGAAGCTCTTCAGTCCTCCTGACACGGGCCCAAAAGAGCAAGGGTCGCAGCCTTGCAAAGTCTCCGATGGAACGTCTGCCCATATCGAGCATAAGGGGAGTAAGGGGAACATACTTTGGCAGCATCACTAGTTCCCTAAGGAATTTGTGTTCTGATCTGCAGAGGTCATTGGTCTTCTCGAATCCCCACAACTCGGCCCCATACAAAGCTGCGCTCACAGCCTTTGCTTCGTAGACCTGGAGGGCTGGCGCAACCGGTCTGCTGTGCGAAAGTCGGTGTTCCTTCCCAAGTGATCCCGTTACCCTTTTGTGGTTCATTAACATTTTTGCAAGATGGAATTTCCAAGACATATTGTCTGCGAGACGGATACCAAGATAATCAAAAGTGCTCACTCTTTCTAGAGGTTTGCCGTCAAGCAGAAGACTGGCTCGAAAAGATTTTGGGGGGTTAAAGGCCATGAGTTTAGTTTTTGTTGTATTGATCACCAGCCCTCTTGCTTCGCAGAAAAGTTGAAACCTGTTCAAAAGACGTTGTAACCCCATTGGGGTCTTGGACACCAACAAGGTGTCATCTGCGAACAAGAGGGTCGGTACCTTAACCCTCCCCAGACTCGGTACATCTGCAGGTTCTTCTAGCAAAAAATGTACCACTCCATTCACATAAAGTGAGAATAGGGTAGGGGCCAATACGCAGCCCTGTCGGACTCCCTTGTTTACAGGGACACGGTCAGTCAGCTGGCCCTGCGTCCCCCACCTGACCTGCGCATAAGTATCTTCGTGCAGCCTAATTATAAGGTCAAGGATATACAAAGGAATCCCCAGGTCTTTGAGCACTGACCATAGTTGTCTCCTTGGAACTAGGTCGAAGGCAGTCTTTAGATCAATAAACGCTAGAAAAGACTGCCTTTACATATCACCACCTCTTTCCAGTAGATGGTCTGCAGCCGTAAGACCTGGTCGATAGTCCCCGTCCTGGTCCTGAAGCCGGCCTGAAACTGTAATAAGATGGCATGATCGTCTGCCCACTGCAGAATCCTCTGCAGCAAGACTCTGCTAAACACCTTCTGGAGGGCATCGATCAGGCTTAGGTGCCTATAATTAGAGGGGTCGTTCTTTGCTCCCTTTTTATAAATTGGGACCACCTCTGCTCCTTTCCAAGACTCAGGGACCGGGGCACCTTTTGCTATTGCATTTGCCAGAAGAAGAATGTATTGGGCCCAATTGGGAGTATCAGATAAGAACAAATCACCCGGTATGCCATCTGGGCCTGCTGCTTTGGACAGGACTATTCTATCCATCGCTGTCTCAATTTCACCTAGGGTAAAGAGCTCATCATCTGTATGATATCCTAGAGGCTCTATCTTCTCTTCCAAGTGCAAGCCCTCCTCAGCTGAATAGAGCTTCCAAAAATGATCGTGCCATACTTGGGCGGAGATATAGCTAGGTGGAGAGGGCACGCCTGATTTACTACCCCAAGTGACAAGGGACGAAAATAGATTAGTGTCCTTTGCCGCACTCACTTCCCTCAATTGCTGCCAATGAGAGTCGTCCCATGCTTTCTTGGCCGCACGTAGGGTGGCCTTGTAGCGTTTCCTGGTAATTCGTACCAAAGGGCAATTTTTATCTTTAATTGCTGCTGCCAGAATAGATCGCTCACATCGGCAGTCCTTAGTGTACCATGAACAGACCCCTTTTGGCTGCTTATTGGGCGTGCGATCTAAATCAGGAACTACAAAATGGGCATTGATTCGATCAAAGGTGCAGGAATGGACCACGGTTGCATCAGCCAGATCTCTTTCGCTGGCAACCGCGGCCTCAAGTTCTCGTGTACCCACTACCATGTCATGCCGTATGGCTAAGATCTTTTCATCTTGCACTACCACCTTCTGCCATTTTAGAGCTCTCTTATTGTTCGTGGGGATTACGTCCCTGGTTAGTGTTAGGGCTGAAAGAGTCTTGGGATAATAAGGAGCTTCTCACAAGGGGTTCATAGTTAGACAGAGGGGGTTGTGATCGCTGTCTGTGGTGTTATTCACACTCATGTCGACTAGGTCTCCCCACAATCTTACATCTAAGAGGATGTAATCGATGCGAGAAGGGCAGCTCGCTCTATTATATGTATTGGCGCCCTGCCTGTCTGAAGGGGTTCTGCCATTTACCGCCCTTAGGCCAAACTCTACGTTTAGAGCGTTAATATGAAGTGCTGTCTGTGTCCATTTTTTCACTGGTGCCAGAAGTAAAGTAGGGACGGCCCATTTATCATCAAGCGCCTCAGTGCCCAACAGATCTTCTTTGTCAAGGGGCTCAAAGGTGCTATTTAAATCACCCGCAACTATCACTCTAGAGTGGGGTGGGCATCTGACTAGACTTTCCTCCAACATGATGATAGTTGACGAGGTCCTACCGCCGTTAGTCCCTCTTGCATAAACGTTAAACAAGTCAATTTGTGCCCCCCCCCCCCCTTTGGTCCCCTGATTCCTAGTCCCAAGATATCTGGACTGACGCTTGGATGGAGTGTAATCCGGCAGCCCAAGGCAATGCTCACCCAAATAATCAGACCCCCAGACGGGCGCCCTCTTCCTATCGTCGTTGCGGGGGAACAAAAGCACGTAAATCCTGACTTAAACAGGGGGACCATGCTCCATGTCTCCTGAAAGATACAGATGTCATAACTCTCAACTAAGTTGTGCCAGTGGGGAAGAGCCATTTTACTATTTAACCCAGCCACGTTCTAAGAAATCACCCTGAGTTGGCGACGTCGGGCTGGGATGGAGGACTGGACGTCATTTGGGTTAACCTGACGTTGACAGTGGGCGCGCGGAACCTGAGATAGTACCTGGGGACTATCGCTTGTGGATTGCTCTACATCTGCCGGCCTACTGCTACTGGTAGAGGTGTAGTGTGTAACTGGTTCTACTACAGATCGATCATCCGTTGGGTGAGGTACCAATGGAGGATTCATAACAGCTTGACAACTATTTATGGAAAAGGGTAAAAGGACACAGGACCCAGAGGGATGGTTAGGTTCCTTTGCAAGTCAATCAATGGCTTCTAACCCAGAACCGCTAGCTATCTGGACGGATGGCCGAATACCTAAGAGCATACTATGTTCGGCAGGTGCAAAGTGTTTAAACTGGATAGAAGACGTGTCAGGGGAGCAAGTTCTGAATTGAATGGCAAGGAGGTTTTCAACTAGATCTACCCCTTTCAAGTTGAGTTCAATGCTGTCGAATGGATGATCGGAGGAGAAACACCTACGTGCCCTAATGATGTCCTCACGAATCACAGAGCGGAATCCCCTGACATGACGAATCCAGTGTATTGCCTTATTAATCAACGAATCTTCCCCCTCGTAGCTTTTCCCCTTGGCAAGCTTTGGTACGTTTGCCATAAACATTTTCTGCGTGGCTGATGGATATAGGCTGACTGTTTGGGGCCGAGCATGACGGATGATGGAGCCTGTGCTGGAAGTGGGTTTTTAATCCCTAAGCTACCAAAGGGACCTGGAGTGGTAACTGGCTTTAAGGGATAGCAAGGTCGTTTAGATACAATGTCAGCTGGCCTTCATTATGTGAAGCGATTGTTACATTGGATTGTGTGCGCCCGTTAATAGCCTGATGCGGGTTACGTTGATTGCCTAGGGGAAGTGTATGAAGTTTTTGCACGGATGCCACATGCGATTGGGAGGGAGGTATTTTCTGCACAAGGGATTCAACTAAGGTAGTAAGGCTCTCAATCATCGCACGCATGCCCCCTATTTCAGCCCTAAGTGCGCCAATGAGCTGGTGTGTGCTCTGGGTTTCTAATTGCGCTGCAGCAGCGGTAAGATTAGATTCTACAATCAACTGCTGGGGGTTGTCTTCCTCTGGGCCTTCAGCAAGGTCCAGGAGGGGAGAGAACCTATTTGTACAGAGAATGTTACCTTCCGGCAGTAACTTGGGGTTACTATAGGGGCCTGGGGAGCTTGCAGGCGGAGAATGAACCCTGGCTGCATGAGACAAGGCCTCCTGGTTTTGTTAGAGCTATTCTTAAGTGGCACCTTTTTAAACATTGCTGGGACTACGGGAAAGCAAGTGGGGGAGGTATTCCCAGGAGAGGGTTGGGGCGAGCATGTGCGTGGCGGGGCAACGGTCTCGCCATCAAGAATGCCTTCACACTCGCTAATCAGGCTATCAATGCGGTCCATGCGGTCCATGCGTTCTAAAACACAGTTATTCTTTAAACTTTTCACCACTTTCCTGACTTTCTTCCCTTTCCCCACTTGACTCCCCCAGAACCCTCCATGGTTTTTCTCTTTCCCATCTTCCCACAGGCTCGACAAGTAATCCAAATAGGCAGGGACAAGACACTGCTACGTCAAAATGAGAGAAAACAAAAACAAAACAAAGGCTATCGTCTAGAAAGACTTCCTCAATTTGAACAGCAAATAGGTAATCTTTCAGTATCAAAAGTGGCAGTCCATTTGAAACAGCCCAATGACCCGGTGTCCCAAGATGGTTGAAAAGGCAACTCCCACTGGCTGTGTTCAGGGGGAGAGCAGGACAAAGTCTTGACCAACGCCCACAGTCATTAAAAAATTTAAAGCACGTGCGGCGAAACGCAGTTGAAAGTGGTAGGTAGGTGGTGGGGAAAATAACACAGTACCTTAATGATTGGATGCCTGAGGTGACTTGTATAATTTCCGAAGTCGCAAGGGGGGTGGGCCCTGCCCTGCCTCTTCCTGTCAATGACGGGCAAGGACGGACCCGCCCTTGGCCCGGGCTCTGCCCGCGCACGTCCCGCGTTGCGGGAGCCCGCAAAGGTTTTTCTAGCGCCTCCTGGCACTGCCGGTGACTCGTAGGGACCGCAAAGCAGGCTGGTGCCTGCGGTCCTGGCTCTGGTGCAAAAGGAACTGTGGCCGCACTGGAAGCAGGCAAGACGGGCTATTCCCGCGCTGCGGGAGCCCGCAAAGGTTTTTCTAGCACCTCCTGGCGCTACCGGTGACGCGTAGGGGCCGCAATGCAGGCTGGTACCTGCGTTCCTGGCCCTGGTGCAAAAGGAACTGTGGCCGCACTGTAAGCAAGCAAGACAGGCTACCCTGTTGAAGGGCTCCACCTGTCCATTTCCCCGAGGATGATATAATGATGACCTCACATGCTTAATACCCATCTCTTTTCAAAACTGTTGCATCTTGTCAGATATTAACTGGGAACCATTATCCGAAACCAAAATCTCTGGTACACTTTCCCTAGAAAATACATCTTCCAAAAATTCAATGACCACATCCGTAGTCACACTGCTGACCATCCTTACCTCCGGCCACTTGGAATAATAATCAATCAAAACGATAGCGTAACAATCTTTAGCCGATACCGCAGAAAACTGACCCATAAAATCAATAGCAATTTTTTGCCACGGTCCCTCAGGTAACTCCACTATGGTCAAGGGTATACACAAAGGTTTAACCACCTTATCACTAGCACCACATACCTTACAATTCCTGACCCAACGATCTACCATAGAGTCAACACCAGGCCACCAAAAATTCTCTTTTATTCTTCTTTTGGGACTTGACATGCCACCATGACCTTTGTGGCTCTTCTCAATGATATCATTACGCATGCCCAACGGAGGCACAATCTTGTCCCCTCTCAAAATGATACCATTTGACATACACAACTCTTGCTTAACCTTCCAAAAAGCAGAACACTCCCCTCGTAAAGATGACTCCCTCAGCCAACTGCCCACAATATACTTCTCTACCTCTCTCAGAACCACATCCTTATCCATTTCATGCAACCATGATTCTTCAGACAATACATTACACACTACCTTCTCCCCACATTCAATAGGCAAGATATCCTTGAAAGTAAAAGCAACTTCACACTCGCTTACACCTTCCACCACATCAGTCACATCCATGCTAGGCAACCGTGAAAGACCATCAGCAACCAAATTTTCCTTCCCAGGAATATACTCAATTTCATAGCAAAACATTAGCAATTTAGAAGCTAAACGGGCTAACCTGGGTGTCAAATTCCTCCCCCCTTCAGGTCTCAAAATATTCACCAAAGGCTTGTGATCAGTACAAATCTTGAACTTCTTCCCCCACACATACATCTGGAATCTCTCAGCAGCCCACGTTGCTGCGAGTAACTCTTTCTCAATCACAGAATAATTCCGTTCAGAGGACGTTAATGTTCGAGAAGCATACGCCACCACCCATTTCTCATTCTTCATACATTGAGAGAACACTGCACCGATCCCATACCCACAGGCATCCACAGACAACACACAATCAGCTAAAAGCATGAAGGATTTAAAAAAAGAAGTTACAGAAATGACCTTTTTCACAGCTTCAAAACATAGTCTCTGTTGTTGTGACCACACAAATGACACATTTTTCATAAGTAATGCCCTCAATGGTTCCACTTTGGATGCGTAATTTTCAACAAATAGTGAATAAAATTTGGTGAGGCCCAAAAAGGACATTAACTGTTCCTTGTTCTTTGGTTCTGGAGCAGACAGAATTGCTTCCACATGGCTGATTTTAGGCCGAATCCCATCCTTGGATATAACATGACCAAGGTACTCAACCTCATGTTCACCAAAAACACATTTCTCATTCCTAACAGTTAAACCATGTTCCCTAAGAGCCATCAAAACTGCGTGTAAATACTTGTCATGAGACTCTTTGTCCTTGCCGAAAATTAATATGTCATCTTGGAAGACTTTCGCTCCACCAATCCCATGCAGAATTCTTGTCATTTCCCTCTGAAAGACTGCTGAAGCACTTGCCAGGCCAAAAGGCATACAACGGTACCTAAACATGCCTTCAGGGGTAATAAAAGCTGTGCAATGCTTTGAGTTCTCATCCAATTCAATCTGATGGTATGCACTTGCTAACTCTATTTTAGAAAACCAAGAAGCGCCACCAATAGAAGAAGTTAACTCTTGTAGATTAGGGAGAGGAAAAGTTTCAATCCAAATTGCCTCGTTCAAGCACCTCAAATCCACACATAAGCATAGGTCACCATTGGCCTTAAGGGAAATTACCACCGGAGAAACCCAATCCGAGCTCTCCACAGGCTCAATTATTCCATCCTCAAACAACTTTTTAAGAATGTCCCCCAACTTATCACGATAATTAATAGGAACATTCCTAAGTTTTTGTCTTATAGGACTAACACCATCCCGCAAAATAATTTTGTGTTTAAAATTCACCATCTTGCCCACATCATCAGAAAAAACATCAGAATACATTTTCTTAAGTTCAGAATACTCTGCTTGGGCATGTATTCTTCCATCCTCACTCTCAAACTGCACCACAAACACGGGAGACTCCAAACTAGCATCAATCTTTAAACCCAATTCCATGATGTGTGGCCAACCCAAAATGGTAGCACCCTTCTTAGTTACATACACTTTACCCCGACATGTCCTAATCCCAAAACTCACCTCTGCCCACACAAAACCTTCCAGAGGAATTTTATGGCCAGAGTAGCTGCCAGGATTCACATCTGGCTCCAACAACGGTCTACCTGGCCATAATTTTTCAAATAGATTTTTACCCATGATGGTATACCACACACAAGAGTCCACCATCGTACACACTTCCACACCATCAATGCACTCAATGCACATGGGCAATTTCTTAGCCTTACCCACCTCATTAACCAATTTATCATGCACGCTAGACACTTCTCCGATTACATTCAAATCATCATCATGCACATCTTCTTGAATAAAATAAACCTTCTTCCTCGAACTCTTGCACACCCTACTAAAGTGTCCCTTCTTTTTGCATGTAGTACACACTTTACTTAATGCCGGGCACCATTGGGAATTGGCTAAATGGCTACTAGAACCACACCTGAAACACAATAACCCTCGCGACTCAGTAAATCTCCCTCCTGGAACCGTATCATATGGGAGGACTGGGGGCGCCGGATTTCGACTTATACTATAGGGCAGCACAAAGCGCACATGCTTACCACTGGATGCATGGCACATCGGACACCCCCCACTTATGCATAGAGAGGGTTGTGGCTTCACCTCGTCCATTACCTGCGCTACTGTTCTCGCCTCCGGACCGCAGGACGGGGATACTTGACTCCGTCAATGAGACAACACATGCTTGGCACCACCTTCTAAAGTTACAGACGGGAGCCATCCTATACTCCCCGCTCACCCTGCTGGACTGGTGCCACTGGTTGCCCCCGTGTAGGGATGGGGGAGTCACTCATGTGCTCAACTCAATAGGGGTGCAGACAGTAGGGGATTTGTTTGAAGGAGGTACAGCACGAAGCTGGGATGACCTGGTGACTGGGGATGTAGCGCCCACCCTTCTTACTAAATTCCAGTTCCACAGAGCAAGACACGCCTTGATACAGATTTTGGGGGGGGACTTAACGGAGCCGCCGGAGTTGACTGCCCTGTCCTATGTTATTAAATCGGACGAGCCGACGCATATAGTATCTAAAATATATCAACTGACCATGTCCTATAGAGAGAACTACTTCACTAAATCCCGCTTAGCATGGCAGAGAGACCTTGGCAGAAACATAGACGACGCAATGTGGACGTACTGTTGCAACAGCACGAAACGCATTTCCTTAAATGGAAGACATCGTCTGATCCATTTTAAATATCTAAATAGAGTCTACTATACTCCTGAGAGACTGAGCAGATACGGCCTTCGAGAAGGGTCCCGTTGTGAGCGTTGCAGCGAACAGTTAGCTGACTTTATGCACCTAGCATGGACTTGCCCGGGGATAGCTAGATTTTGGGAGCGGATATTTAAGGAGTTGGAAGCAGTGATTGAGCTAGAGCTCGCACCGGAGCCAGCATTGGCCCTGTTGGGCTATTCGAAATCAATACCTAAGGGGGTACGCAGACTTGTTGACATGGGATTGCTGCTCGCTAAACGCAGAGTGGCGATTTGTTGGTCAAGAGGACCTACCCCTACGATTGCTCAGTGGGCAAGAGACATGATGTACTGCAGCACTCAAACAGAGAATTATAGTGATCTTCTCCCTCCCCGCAGTAGACCTAAGAATTTTTGGGCGCTGTACAAAGCATATAGAGCGAATAAGGAAGAGGGTGGCACATCCACTGAAGGGGTGAATTAAGTACTGAGTGCGACCAGCTCTGATGTTTAGCGGCACAGAGGCGGGGCTGATGTTGTTGAGGGGACTGTGACCTTTACCTGAGGTAATGAAGAGCGTGCCCGTTTGTTATCTTTGGGACGGTTTGGTGATCAATGCTGTGACAAAGGGAGCGATCATGGGCTGGTGGGTGATACGTGCATAATCTGACCTGACATGGGATTCCACTTGCCTGCTGTCTTATTTTTTCTTCATTATTTACTTCTTGACATTGTGCTGTATGATCTTTGAAAATTGTTTGTCATTGCAATTGCCACGCTGATGGAACTGAGTCTTTTGTTTATGGTGTTCAAATAATAAAGGTTTTAATAAAAAACAAATTTTAAAAAAAATCTCCCTCCTGGAATACTCTCCCCCGTCTTAGCATCACTCTTACTATTTACTTTAAAATCCTTAGCCACAACACTTACTTGGTTAGCTCCACTGTTTTCATTCCTCACTTCACGAATGCACTCATCCGAAACTTCAACACTCCTGGCAACATCAACAGCTGCCTTCAAAGAAATTCCACCACATGACCATAATTTCTCTTGAATTTTCTTAGACTTCATCTTCATCAAGATCTGATCACGGAGAACCTGGTCATATGTCATATGGTCAAACTCACACGTCACAGCTAAACCCTCAGAGCAGATACAAATTGATCAATGCTTTCATCCTCTTTTTGCGCCCTAGAATAAAATTTAAATCTCTCATTACTACGTTAATCTTCCTACCAAACCTCTCTTGCATTTGTTTAACCGCATATTGATAAACCCCAACATCACCAGCATGCTCAATAGACGGTAAATTCTTAAATTCCCTCAAACCCACAGCACCTAATCGGTGTTTGAGAAGTGACAACTTCCTTTCTTCTGAACACTCCTCCTCTTCAAAAACATCTACATATGCTTCAAAAAGGTCGATCCACAAATCCCAAGCAATAGGAGGTTCACCCAGATCAGCTAAAAAAAATGGCGGCCATGGTAACACACACACTAACCCCCCACCCCCAAAAAAAAAGAGTCCCGAAATGCCAACTGTTTAAGGGATAAGTTCCAAGAAAGGGAAAGTCTCAGATAATGCTTGCAGAAAAAGTTCGCCAAAGTCAGGTGTGATTGTCACGGAATCAATAGCACACAAAAAAAAAATCGCCTATACTTGCAATGCTGATTACCAATGTAAATCAGGTTTGCCTGTCACCGAAATTAATTGACAGCCACGGTGGAAATCGCCGATACTATCAATACTGCTCACCAATGTAAATCAGGTGTGCCTGTCACCGAAATTGACAGCCACAGAAACCAGTGCCCACGAAGGATCAGCAGACTCAAGCAATGCCGTTCACACATGCAGGCAGCCGCCTCGTAGATGCTGACGCTGTTAAATTGACACGACGCTGGTCACTACCTCACTGCTCCGCTGCAACTGCGCTTCCAACGCACCGCTGTACCAGGAACTCCTTCATACTTGAAACCGGCCCAAAATGGCCGCCGCACAACACGCAAAAACGTGATGACGCGACAATCCTAGCAAAATGGCCACACTCAATAGAACGCCAATTCAGTTACCATAGAAACAGTCCAGCCGCAAAATGGATGACGCTTGACTGACGTCGTCAACAAGACGCGCTGCAACCTCTGGCAACGTTGAAAGAATCGCTTAATCAGTAGGCAAACAGAGGCTTCAAGGACTGTCCATGCAAGGAGTCTCAAAGTACATCAACGCAGTACGCACCAGGAAAATTGTTTTCAAGAAGTTCAACACGGAGCTGAAAACGATCGCCGAACCAAGAACTCAGAGAAATAGATAACAAATTATCATGGAGTCACCGGTGCCGCTTTCATCCCATCCTCGTCGCCATTGTGGAAAAAGAAGGTCTTCAGACGGTAAGTGGTAGTCAGTAAACTTTTAATTGACTTGCAGAGCATAAGCGGCACCAGAGACATCAACCTTCATCGTCCTTCCAACCGTCCCACTTTCGAACCTCCACCCTCAACATTCTCCCCGCACACATTCCACATGCCTCACGCGACCCACACAGAATGACCCAATACCACAGTGACCAGCACACCAGTTATCTGTTGAAGAGTGGCAACAGATTTGTTTATAAACTATAACTGTTCATTAAAAGATTGCAGTAGTGTTGATATATATATATATATATATATATATATATATATATTTATATATATATATAAGCATTTTGTATTTTAGGCACATTATTTAGAACAGTGGGGTATGATTTGAATAAATATAAGGGGCGATCAAAGCATTGGTGGAGGTAGTTTGTGTCTTGTTGCGAAGTTTGGACTGTATTGGGTATAGTCAGATTTTGGAGTCAGAACTTGCGCAGACTTTTGGTGTTTAGTCATTGCTTCCGTTTTTGGAAGACAATACAAAATGGTACAGCACCCCCTTTTTTTCTTTTTTTACAAGTCCTGGTGAACCACCAGTAAAATCTAGATGTTTATGTGACAGGAGAAAAGATCATGACCCGTTTGTACCGAAAGCCTACAGCGGGCAATTCCGTTCTACATGCTCGAAGTTTTCACCCTAGGAGCATGACTAACAACATTCCGTATGGGGAACTCCTACGGTTAAAACGGAATTGTACATCTACAGAGGAGTATAATACTGCCAAGATCGAGGCCTTTGCAAGATTTGAGGCCAGAGGCTATTAGCAAAAGGTTTTGAGAACTGCAGAGAAAAGAGCAGATATTCCAAATATGTCAGAACTTCTTGTCCCCAAGTCCGCAAGCAGAGCTTTAATAAATACCACTCAGCCTGCTAGAATGATTACAAGATACAGCTCTAAAACACCAGCGGTAATGCATATCTTTAAGAAAAACTGGCATATCCTCCAAGCTGACTCTGTCCTCAAGTCAGTAATCCCAGAACGACCGCTGATCACTCATAGACGGTGTAAATCCATGAGTGATCACCTGGTATCTAGCCATTATGTTGCGTCGGTACGACGCAAAGAGAGTATAACAGGGTTTTTTCCTTGCATGAAGTGCAAAGCGTGCAAGTATAGTCAGAAAACTAGAGCTACAGTGTTCAACATAAGGGCCAACAGCAAATGAGAAAGATCAATACGTTGCTCAATTGCAACTCAGAATTCACGGTTTACTGTTTGGAGTGCCCTTGTCCTAAAAAATACGTGGGTAGCACCATCCACCAACGAAAAAACGGATTTTGGAGCACATGCGTGCAGTAACTAAAAAAGATCCCACATACCCAGTGGCACGCCATTTCGAAAGTGTCCATAACAGTAACCGTGACCTTATAAGATTCTTTTGTATTGATCAGGCCCCCAAACATGAGAGAGGTGGGGATAGAGTAAGAACTCTACGTAGGATGGAGTCAAGGTATATTATAGAACTCAATACCATGGCTCCTAGAGGACTTAATACGACAGAAGAACTTTGGTCCCATTTAGAATGAAAACTGGCATAAATGTAAATATCTTATACCCACTACCTACAATATGATCTCCTCCATATGGCTGAAACTTTATAAATTTGAATATTATGGTAATTAATTTTATATATATATATAAAAAATGTTTTGTTTTTTTGGTACTTGTCCGGGTTTGAGAGATACTGTAAAAACAACTAGAGAGTGACTGCTTCCTTTCCTCTATTTTAGAGAGGGCCGTTCTGTTCCTCAAATATTAATGTAGGACTTGTTAGCATTGTCTGTGATTGCCCATTCAGGGCATAATTAAAATGCTTAGCTGTCCATTAGACATGCATCTTTGCATTTAGGATTAGGAGAGGGTGAAAGAGCGACGGACACTATAATTAGAAGGGGTTTCACTAAATATAACAATATTGTTTGTAAGACTCTGAAAGGGTTTGAAAGAATGAATTGTCATATTTAATTGGACAAAAATAATTTTATAGGAATATGTAATAATGTTTATGAATTTTTTCTCCACTACCCCTCCGCCGCTCTTTAACAGCATTTACCTTCCCTTATATATTTATTGCATTCTTTTGATATGTCGTAACTAATTACATTTTTTTATATGCAAAGGACATTAATGAAATTGCACAAAAGGGACGTTTCAAGATGGCCCCCACAGAAAGTATGAACTTTGGGTTGAGTAAGGCCATCTTCGCTGTTTATGACCATTGTGTATGCACGTTGAGCACTTTAAAAATGGTGATTTTTTTGTATGGTAGCCAACACCGAGGAAGGCGGTAACGCCAAAACGCGTCTGTTGGCAGGGGAGAGGGTTTCTGCACTGAAATAAATCATCACCAAAAGAATTCCCGAGAGTGCCGTCCTTTGTTTGAGACCTGGATTGTCTCAATTGTGCTTGCATATATTTATATATATATATATATATATATATATATATATATATATATATATATATATATATATAAGCATTTTGTATTTTAGGCACATTATTTAGAACAGTGGGGTATGATTTGAATAAATATAAGGGGCGATCAAAGCATTGGTGGAGGTAGTTTGTGTCTTGTTGCGAAGTTTGGACTGTATTGGGTATAGTCAGATTTTGGAGTCAGAACTTGCGCAGACTTTTGGTGTTTAGTCATTGCTTCCGATTTTGGAAGACAATACAAAATGGTACAGCACCCCCTTTTTTCTTTTTTACAAGTCCTGGTGAACCACCAGTAAAATTGACGAAATGGGAAAAGATTTTTGAACATTATGCCAGAGTATGTGGCACAAATCTTAGAGCAGAACGTAAGCAGGCATTGCTACTTTATTGTTGGGGTGGTGAGGGACAGGAGATTCTAGAAACTCTTCCAGAGTTAAGTGCTTCTGTTCAGAGAGGGTTGAATGAGTATGAAGTGTGTATTAAGCAACTCGACCTTCATTTTATACCAAAAGTGAGCACTATTATGGAACGGTACTATTTTGGGTTGAGAGAGCAAGGGAAAGAAGAGGCGGTGGAAGAATTTGTCACAGGTTTCAGAAAATTGGCAACTAGTTGCAAATTTGGAGCTTTGATAGAAGAAAGGATATGTGACCAGTTTGTGTTGATATGTTCCAATGACAAAATAAGGGAGAATTTGTGGTTAAAGGATGAGCCACCTTTCAGGAGGTCTTGGTCATTGCCAAAAGTGTGGAGCATATGGTGAAGTGTGTGAACGAATTGAGTAAGGTGGGCAAACAACAGGCAGGCGTGCACAAAGTGGAAGAAGTAGTATGCCAAGTCAAGCAGAAACCTGCACCTGCTAACAATAAGAGTGGGGAAGAAGAGCCAAAATCATGACCGGGTTTTAGGGCACTTATTTTTGTTGTGGCAATTTTGGACATAAAGCTAAGGCTGTTTTTTGTCCGGCGAACAGGGTAGTATGCAGTTTATCTGGGAAAAGAGGACACTTTGCAAAGAATTGTAAAGGGAGGAACAAGAAGGAAAGTAAAAGAGAAGTTAAAGAAGTTGTATTTCAAGTGAGTGAGCGTGGTGTAGAGCATCCATCAGAGTGGGTCAAGATTGGTAATATAAAGATCAAAATGAAATTTGATTCTTGTTCCTATCTGACCTTGATTTCCAAAGATGTGTTTGAGCGGAATTTTAGTGGTAAAGTAAAGTTATTCAAGTCTGATGTGAAACCCACAGGGTATGGTGGAACACCGATAAAAATGTTTGAGTATTTTCAAACATGTGTGGAGTGTAATGGAAGATTTGTTGATGCAAAAGTGTATGTTGCTGATAAGATAATTTGCTGGGTTGGACACATCAGGCACGTCTG
Source organism: Calotriton arnoldi (assembly GCA_963921515.1). Classification (NCBI taxonomy): domain Eukaryota; kingdom Metazoa; phylum Chordata; class Amphibia; order Caudata; family Salamandridae; genus Calotriton; species Calotriton arnoldi. The sequence continues at coordinate 576,897 of CAWUFW010010551.1, forward strand.
GGAATTACGCTCAATCCCAATGCTAATCTTCCGGTTCAGATACAGGAAATAGCAAATGCAGGAGAAAAATATGATGTGTTATTTAAAGATTTGTTTAAAAATGAACTGGGGCGGTTGAAAGGCTATAGTCATCATATAAAGTTAAAGCTGGGTGCCACACCTGTAATTGCTAAGGTGAGGAGGATTCCCTTAAAAGTGCAAGAAGTGGTGCAGAAGGAAATAACTTGTTTAATTGAGTCTGGGGGAATTGAGCCGGTAGAGGCAACGGAGTGGTTGGCCCTGATTGTGGTGGCCAAGAAGGCTGACAACGAATTTCACTTTTTTGTTGATCTCAGAGCACTCAATAGAGAAATTGTTGTGGATAAGTTTCCACTTCTGAACATTGATGAGGTGGTGTCAACTTTGGCTGGGGCTAATTATTTTACCACGTTGGACTTAGCCTCCGCCTAGCATCAGGTGCCTTTGGATAAATCATCTCAGGAGTTGACTACCTTTATAAGTCCCATGGGGGCTTTCAAGTTCTTTCGTATGCCGTTCGAGTTAGTCTCGGAGGCTTTTGTATTCCAAATAATCATGAATAATATGGTAAAAGGGATCTCTGGTGTTCGTTGTTATCAGGATGATGTGTTGGTTTATGCAAAGACAATTTAGGAGCATGAAGGCAGAGTTGTTAATGTGTTGGAGAGGTTATTGAAGGCAGGTTTAACCCAGCGACGTGATAAATGCAAGTTTGGTGTGACAGAGGACAATTATTTAGGGCATCACATATCGGGCAGTGGTAGAAGCCAAAAAAAGAGTTAGTCAACACTATAATTCAATTGAAAGATCCATGTTCAAAGGAAGAATTGACATCATTCTTGGTTATGGCTGAATTCTATAGCAAGTTTGTAAAGAATTTTGCTGACAAAACAAGTCACCTTAGAAGCTTATTGTGTAAGAAAGTGGATTTTGTGTGGGATGATGTGTGTAAGGAAGAATTTGCCATGGGAAAAAAGGATCTGACTAATGCTCCTGATCTTCAAGCGTTTGTACCAGGTGATGGCACGTTCATTGTCACTGATGCGAGCAATAAGGGTTTGGATGCTCTGCTTATTCAGAAGAGAAAAGGTTCAGAACATCTTATTGCTTGTGCTTCAAGATGTTTGAGAGGTGCTGAGTTAAATGACTCTTTCATCGAAAAAGAGGCACTTGCCATTTTTTGGGCATTAAACAAATTCAGGAGATTTGTTTGGGGGACCACTTTGGAAGTTAGGTCTGATCCCAAACCCTTGAAGGAAATATTTGAAAAGAAGGGTTTGGATTAAATTTCGTCAAGAATAAGAAGATGGGTTATCTCGGTGCAGGAGTTTGATTTTACTCTGGAATACATTCCTGGTGTAAAGAATGTTACAGCAGATTGTCTTTCACGTCTGGTTCATCTTGTGGACACTCAGGTTCCTAAGGATGATATTGATGATATGTGTGAGCAAGAGGTGATAGTGTGTGAAATCACTATGGGCGCGTTTAAGGAAGAAGAGTGGAAGAAGGAGTTACAGAATTATCCTGATTTACTGAAAGTGATTGACTTAATTTTATTGAACAAGGTGGGTAAGTTAAAGAAACCTTAGTCTGTGTTGAGAGGTGAGCTAGCTGTGAGTGATGGTATGTTGACAAGGAGTACAAGGTTAATCCCTCCCATGGGATTAAGGAACAACATCATCGAAATGGCTCATGAAGGTCGCATGGGCATATCTAAGACAAAAGAACGCATTAGGCAAGGTTTTTGGTGACCAGGTTTAGATCTGATGGTGGAACGTGTTGTTCGTGATTGCATACCATGTTTAATGAGTGACAAGGTACTTAAGACAAGACTATCACCAATGGTTTGCAGACAGTTACCTATGCGTCCTTGGAAAGAAGTGGCTATAGATCTAGTTGGTCCACTTCATGGGGAACATCAGACACCATATTTGATTGTACTTTTAGATTTGTATTCTAGGTGGGTTGAAGTGAGTTGTGTACGAGATATCTCATCTCAAAGTGTGATCACATTTTTGGCTGCAGTGTTCAAACAAGAGAGTTTCCCATGCTATTTGTTGTTGGATAATGGTCTGCAGTTTTGTTCACAGGAGATGGAGCAATATTTGGAAAGTTTTGGCATTTGCCATAAGAAATCATCACTTTATCATCCTGAAATGAATGGGGCAATTAAGAGACTGAATAAAACTTTGAAAGAAGGGATACAATTGGTGAGGGTTAACAATCTGAACTGGAGGAAAGAGTTACAGGACAGAATAACAGCATACAGAATGTCACCTCATACTACCACCGGTAAAACTCCATTTGAGTTGTTCAAAGGGAGACCTCCCAACACAAAACTTTGTCCTGGGTGGATGGTTCTTGATAAGGGAGTGAAAGATAATGGCATCGGACAGTGGAGAGAGAAAGAACTTCATTTTCAACAGAAAAGAAAGAGTTATTTTGATGCCCATAAGTATGTTAGAAAAGGCAAGTTTCGTTTGGGGGATAGAGTAAAGATTAAAGCACCTGTTGGGTGCCAAAACTGGTCCAAGTTTACCGAGGTGAAAGAAGTGTGAAGTTGTTCAGAAATGCTGTAAAAACTAATGACGGAAGAATTTGGAATCATAGTAGTGTGGTTCATGTTCAAGGAGTAAATAATCGAGCAGTGGAGGGTCACTCATCCTGTGATTCCGTCACAGTTGGGACATGAAGGAGATGGCAGGAGAAGTAAGAGGAAGCACAAACCCCCTGTCTATCTCTATGATTATATTAGAGGTTAAATATGGTGCTCATGGGTGTTCTCGTAATTATTTTTTTATTCATTCCTTTTGGGTTGTGTATCTTGTGTTTCTGCTGTTATTTTTGTTTGTTTTTTGTTGTGAGAAGGGGGGTATTGGGGATAACCAAAGCCAGTGTTAAATATGAGAAGAGAGAAGTGTGATGTAACGTAGTTATACATTAGAATGTTGACGTACTGCATTATTAGGGTTCAAATGAATAAGACAGTTGGGCATGCCAGCTGTTGGATGGGGAGAGATTAAACAGCCTCCTGGCTTACCTTCAAATCACTGGCGTAGCAAGGGAGGGGCGGAGGGGGCGGTGCGCCCCGGGCGGCACGAGTTTTAGGGGCGGCGGCGGCCGCAAAAATCATCGCCAGCACCCCTCCCCCCCTCAGCGCGGCGGCAAAAGACAGGGACCGCCACGGGCGGCAGAGTGCCTAGCTACGCCACTGCTTCAAATTACCTATGTGTTTGTCCTTGTACTTCTTTACACCCAGGGCACAGAGAGGCACAGAGGAGCCCTCTGAGGAGGTTGGCTGAGGACACAGAGAGGCACAGGGGAGCCCTCCGAGGAGGCTGGCTGAGGGCACAGAGGTGCCATCTGAGGAAGGGCACAGAGACAGACAGAGGAGCCCTCTGAGGAGGCAGGCTGAAGGGCACAGAGGGACCCTCCGAGGAGGCTGTCTAGAGGCAAAGAGGAGCCATCTGAGGAGGCTGCCTGAAGGGCACAGAGAGGCACAGAGGAACCCTCCAAGGAGGCTGGTTGAAGGGCACAGAGGAGCCTTCTGAGGAGGCTGGCTGAAGGGCACTGTGAGGCACAGAGGAGACCTCCGAGGCGGCTGGCTGAATGGCACAGAAATGCACAGGGAATCCCTCTGAGAAGTCTGGCTGTAGGGCAGAGAGATGCACAGAGAAGCCATCTGAGGAGACTGGCTGAATGGCATAGAGACTCACAAACGAGCCCTCAGAGAAGGCTTGCTGAGGGGCACAGAGGAACCCTTGAGGACGCAGGCTGAAGTGCACAGAGGAGCCCTCCGAGTAGGCTAGCTGAAGAGCACAGAGAGGCACAGAGTAGCCGTCTGAGGAGGCTGGCTGAAGGGCACAGAGGAGCCCTCTGAGTAGAGAGGCTGGCTGAAGGGCAGAGAGGCACAGAAGGACCTAGGGCACAGAGAGGCACAGATGAATCCTTTGAGTAGGCTGGCTGAAGGGCACAGAGAGGCACAGATGAGCCCTCTGAGGGGGCTTGCAGAGAGGCACAGAGATGCACAGAGAAGCCCTCTGAGGGGGCTGGGTGAAGGGCACAGAGAGGCACAAAGGAGCCCTCCGAGGCAGCGGGTTGGGGGGCACAGAGAGACACCGAGGAGCCCAGGGCACAGAGAGGCACAGAGGAGCCAAGGGCACAGAGAGGCACAGAGGAGACCTCTGTGAGGATGGCTGAGGGGCACAGAGAGGCCCTCTGAGGAGGCTACCTGAAGGGCACAAAGGAGCCCTCTGAGGAGGCTGGCTGAAGGGCACAGAGAGGCACAGAAGACCCCACTGAGGAGGCTGGCTGAAGGGGACAGAGACGCACAGAGGAGTCCTCTGAGGAGGCAGGCTGAAGGGCACAGAGGAGCCCTGTGAGGAGGCTAACTGAAGGGCACAGAGGAGCCCCTGAGGAGGCTGGCTGAAAGGCACAGAAAGGTAAGGATTAGTAGCCCTCTGAGAAGGCTGGCTGAAGGGCACAGAGGAAACCTCTGAGGAGGCTGTCGGAAGGGCACAGAGGAGTCCTCTGAGGTGGCTGGCTGATGGGCACAGAGAAGCACAGAAGACCCTTCTGAGGAGGCTGGCTCAAAGGCACAGAGAAGCACAGATGACCCTTCTAAGGAGGCTGGCTGAAGGGGACAGAGACGCACAGAGGAGTCCTCTGAGGAGGCAGGCTGAAGGGCACAGAGAGGCACAGAAGACCCCACTGAGAAGGCTGGCTGAAGGGGACAGAGACGCACAGAGGAGTCCTCTGAGGAGGCAGGCTGAAGGGCACAGAGGAGCCCTGTGAGGAGGCTAGCTGAAGAGCACAGAGAGGCACAGAGTAGCCGTCTGAGGAGGCTGGCTGAAGGGCACAGAGGAGCCCTCTGAGTAGAGAGGCTGGCTGAAGGGCAGAGAGGCACAGAAGGACCTAGGGCACAGAGAGGCACAGATGAATCCTTTGAGTAGGCTGGCTGAAGGGCACAGAGAGGCACAGATGAGCCCTCTGAGGGGGCTTGCAGAGAGGCACAGAGATGCACAGAGAAGCCCTCTGAGGGGGCTGGGTGAAGGGCACAGAGAGGCACAAAGGAGCCCTCCGAGGCAGCGGGTTGGGGGGCACAGAGAGGCACCGAGGAGCCCAGGGCACAGAGAGGCACAGAGGAGCCAAGGGCACAGAGAGGCACAGAGGAGACCTCTGTGAGGATGGCTGAGGGGCACAGAGAGGCCCTCTGAGGAGGCTACCTGAAGGGCACGAAGGAGCCCTCTGAGGAGGCTGGCTGAAGGGCACAGAGAGGCACAGAAGACCCCACTGAGGAGGCTGGCTGAAGGGAACAGAGACGCACAGAGGAGTCCTCTGAGGAGGCAGGCTGAAGGGCACAGAGGAGCCCTGTGAGGAGGCTAACTGAAGGGCACAGAGGAGCCCCCTGAGGAGGCTGGCTGAAAGGCACAGAAAGGTAAGGATTAGTAGCCCTCTGAGAAGGCTGGCTGAAGGGCACAGAGGAAACCTCTGAGGAGGCTGTCGGAAGGGCACAGAGGAGTCCTCTGAGGTGGCTGGCTGATGGGCACAGAGAAGCACAGAAGACCCTTCTGAGGAGGCTGGCTCAAAGGCACAGAGAAGCACAGATGACCCTTCTGAGGAGGCTGGCTGAAGGGGACAGAGACGCACAGAGGAGTCCTCTGAGGAGGCAGGCTGAAGGGCACAGAGGAGCCCTCTGAGGAGGCTAGCTGAAGGGCACAGAGGAGTCCTCTGAGGAGTCTGGCTGAAGGCCATAGAGAAGTACAGGGGAGACCTCCGAGGAGGCTGGCTGAAGGCCATAGAGAGGCACAGGGGAGACCTCCGAGGAGGCTGTCTAGAGGCAAAGAGGAGCCCTCTGAGGAGGCTGCCTGAAGGGCACAGAGAGCCACAGAGGAGACCTCTGAGGCGACTGGCTGAAGGGCACAGAAATACACAGGGAATCCCTCCGAGAGGTCTGGCTGAAGGGCACCAAGAGGCACAGAGGAGCCAGCTGAGGAGGCTGGCTGAAGGTTACAGAGACTCACAGAGGAGACCCCAGAGAAGGCTTGCTGAGGGGCACTGAGGAGCCCTCTGAGGACGCAGGCTGAAGTACACAGAGGAGCCCTCTGAGGAGGCTGTTTGAAAGGCACAGAGAAGCCCTCTGAGGAGGCTGGCTGAAGGGCACAGAGGAGGCACGGAGGAGCCCTCTGAGGAGGCTGGCTGAAGGGCACAGAGCAGGTACAGAGGAGCCCTCTGAGGAGTCTGGTTGAAGGGCACAGAGGAGCCCTCTTAGGAGGCTGTCTGAAGGGCACAGACGAGCCCTCTGAGGACAGAGGCTGGCTAAAGGGCACAGAGAGGCAAAGATAAATCCTCTGAGTAGGCTGGTTGAAGGGCACAGAGAGGCACAGATGAGCCCCCTGAGGGGGCTTGCTGAGGAGCACAGAGATGCACAGAGGAGTCCTCTGAGGTGGCTGATTGAGGGGCACAGCGAGGCACAGAGAGTCACAGAGGAGCCTAGGGCACAGAGGGGCACAATGGAGCCCATGGCACAGAGAGGCACAGAGGAGACCTCTGAGGAGGCTGGCTGAGGGGCACAGAGGAGCTACTCTGAGGAGGCTGGCTGAGGGGCACGGAGAGACACAGATAGGTCCTGCAGTGAGCCACCCGGCTCTTACAATACTTTGTTGCCACCTCAACTCCCTGGGCCGGGCGCGGACCGGGGAGTATAAATAAAGTGTGACATCAGCGCTCGTGGTTGACGGCACGGACCCGAGCTGGCGAGTGGTCGTGCATTATTGTAGAGCAGTTACAGTAAAAGCCCCCAACCCTTTTAGCAGCCCCAAGCCCTTAGGCCGTCCCCCAACACCGACTCTTACATTGGCGATGAGGCGGGTGAGCGGCCTGCGACGTGCCATCGCAACGCACATCGGCGTTGACGCCGCTCGCACGGGAGGCGGTGGGCCCCGCGCACCTTGTGCTGCTGACCAGAGGCTGCGCTGTGGCAGCACGCCATCCTGGTGGGTGCGGTGTTGCGGAGCGAAAGTGGCAGTGCCCGTCAGATGGTGAGGCGAGTGGGCCCTGTGTGGTGGTGCAGCCGCGGCGTGCGCTCTGCCGAGTGTGACCGGAAGGCCTGAGGGAGCGCTGCCTTTGCAGTCGGGCATGCTGGCCGCGGTGAGGCGTTCTCAGCCTCGGAGGACTGTCACGTGTCACCATGTAGAGCTGAGCACCAGCAAGGTGTACGGGGGTGCTCGCGTGGCCGGTGAAGACGGCGGCGGTGATTGTGTCAGACGGTCAAGAGTGTCTCCAGGCCCAAGAGGAGAGTGGGGGCTGCAACAAGGAGAGGCCCACGAGGGAGAGGGCCAGGGCAAGTCAGGAGAGCCCATCCTGCTCACAAGCCAGGCCAGGAAGGGTAGCAGGCACCGAAGAAGCACAGGGGAGAGTGGTTGTGCAAGGACTCTGAGCCAGGGAAGTGGACCAGGCAGGGGCTCGGAGGAAACAGGAAGATGTCAGTGCAGGCTGAAGGAGGAGATCCGGGGCCGGGAGAGAGTAGTTCACGCATGTCATTGAAGGCGCTCCCACCATTCAGCCAGCTTGCTGATCCGGCGACGGCGGACCCGCGATGGCGCAAGTGGATCGGGCAGTTGGAGAACTACTTTATTGCAGTTCGAGAGACAGACAGCGCAGTGAAACGCTCCACCATGCTGCACATGGGGGAGAGGAGCTATATGAGTTATGTAAAGACCTACCCGACACAGGGGATAGGAATGATTACGACAAGGCCGTTAGTGCGCTGGATCGGTACTTCGACCCTCAGGTTAACCCTGACTTTGAGCATTTTAAACTGCGTCAGGCGAAGCAAAAAGAGGAGGAGTCTGTTGACATGTTCTTTGCCCGCCTGAGGAAGCTAGCGAGTTCCTGCGTGGGAATCGACCGGCAGTTCGAGATTAGAGCACAGTTGATACTGGGATGCAAGTCGTCGGAGCTACGCAAACTCATATTGCGTCAACCAGGAATATCCCTTGATGACATTCTGGTGCTGGGAAGGGAGCACGAGTTGGCCGATGCGAGGGCTGGCGTGATGGCGTCTGCATTGGTGAGACGATCCACCACACCGCAGCCGGTGTATCCCACCCCTATCAAGGAAGAGCGGGTGGATGCTATCCGTGCAGGAAGAGGACGGGGTAGAGGAGGCGCCAGCGGCACCAGTGACCGGTCGGGGAGAAAAGGGTGTGGAAATTGCGGACTAGAGAGTCATCCACCAAGGGGGTGTCCGGCGCAAGGCAAACAGTGTTCGAGATGCAACAAATTTGGACATTTTGCGAAAGTTTGCATGAGTACAGCACGATCGTCGGCTGGAGGAGGTAGACAGAAGATGCCAGGAACGGGCAAGCACGTGGAGCACAAGGCGGAAGCGATGGACGAAGTGGAGAGCATGTGTAGAAGAACGAACGTCACGGAGGACGATGAGGAAGATGACGTGTTCGTAATCTCACGCACCGGGGGAATGAATGCGAGGAAAAGGCCCCCACCAATGTGTCAGCTCTGGATTGGAAACAATAATATCAGGGCGTTAATCGACACAGGAGCGTCCGTCAATATTCTAGACGCCACCCAATATGAGCGACTCGTGCCAAAACCCACGCTCCTCAAGACGAAGGCCAGGATTTTCATATGGGGGGGACGTCCCCATTCCCCTCCAAGGGGTGATCGAGGTGGAGGTCGCCCACGGAACCAGGTATGCAACTACACGATTCCACGTGACTCGGGACAGTGCGGGCTCCTTGTTAGGCTGTCACTCCGCAGAAGATCTGGGGCTGGTGGTGTTCGCCAGACAAATTCAACAGTCACATGCCGAAACCGTGATGGCGGAGTTCCCGGAGCTGTTCAGAGGTTTGGGCTGCCTCAAGGGGCTGGAGGTCAAACTCCACATAGATGACACGATCAAACCCATGGCCGTGCGGCACCGCAGGGTGCCATTCCATCTGAGACCGTTAGTGGAGGAAGAGCTGGTCTGGCTGGAATGCGATGGAGTGATTGAGAAGGTGTCGGGCCCCACCCCGTGGGTGTCCCCGCTAGTAATCGCGCCCAAACCGAACCAACCTGGGGCAATTCACCTCTGCGTAGATATGAGGTTGCCCAACAGAGCGATCAGGAGGGAGCATCATATCACGCCCACGATCGACGAGATAGTGGCTGACATTAACGGCGCCAAGTGGTTTTCCAAGGTGGACTTAAACTCTGGCTATCACCAACTAGTCCTGGAGGATAAGAGCCGTTACATAACCACCTTTTCCATCCATGTGGGGCTACGACGATTTAAACGGCTCTGTTTTGGAGTGTTGTCGGCGGCTGAGGTTTTCCAGGATGCAATCAGGGAAGCCTTGTCAGGCCTGGTGGGTGTCATAAACGTCAGTGATGATATCCTGATTTTCTCCACTTCTCTTGAAGAGCACCACACACGCCTGCGGGCAACTTTGCAAAGGCTCGTGGATCAGGGGCTGACATTGCACAAAGAGAAATGTGAGTTTTACACCAACGAGGTCGAGTTCTTCGGCTACAGATTCTCAACTCAGGGACTGCAAGTGGATCCTGCCAAGGTGGAGGCTATCCGGGCAGCGGCGACGCCCCAAAACCAGTCAGAGGTGCGGAGCTTCTTAGGCATGGCAAATTATTGTGGCATGTTTATCCCGCATTTGGCAACGATCTCCGAGCCACTCAGAACTCTAACCAAGAAAGATGCAAGGTGGCAATGGTCCAGTGCGGAAGCGCAAGCGTTCGAGGAAATCAAAGGGGCTCTACTGCAGGGCGCGACGGTGGCGTACTTCAAACCGGGGCAGCCGACGGAGTTAGTTGTGGATGCTAGCCCGGTAGGGCTGGGGGCAGTGCTACTGCAGCAAGACCAAAGTGAAGGGTGGGTGCCAATCGCATACGCCAGTCGGACCCTCACTGCAGTGGAAACACGGTATGCCCAGATTGAAAGGGAGGCACTGGCGATCCGTTGGGCTTGCTAACATTTTGATATATATCTGTTTGGACACAGTTTCAAAGTGGTTACGACCACAAACCACTGGTACCCCTGTTTGGAGGGACGGCTAGAAGTGGGCCGCCACAGATTGAGAGATGGGTGGTGCAAATCCAGCACTACAAGTTTGAGGTCGTGTACCGTCCAGGAGCAAACAATCCGGCGGATTACTTGTCGAGACATCCGTTGGCCATGTGTCCGGAGGCCCCTCTGGAAGTGGACGAAGGAACAGAGTCATTCATCAAGCTGATCATTGATGCCGCCTGTCCGAGGGCCCTGTCAGTGGAAGACATCGTGATGGCCACCAGAGCAGACGCCTGCCTCCAGGCTGTTAAGGAGACACTGCACAATCATCAATGGAAGACATTCCTTCAAGGATCCGGCTTGCTGACAGAGGAGGAACGGGAAGCGCGGCTCGGTCTGTGGAGATGTCGCAAAGAGCTGAGTGAAGGGTGTGAAGGGGTGATCCTAAGGGGGGCGCGCATGTGATACCGTCCAAGCTGTGGAAGAGAACGGTGGACCTTGCTCACCAGGGACACCAGGGAATCGAGAAAACGAAGGCTCGCATCAGATCGAAGGTGTGGTTCCCGGGCGTCGATCGCATGGTGGAGGAGAAAGTAAGGGGATGCCATGCATGTCTGGTAACAGGAGCGGAGCCACCCCCCCTGCCAGTGGTCACCGAAACACCCAGCACCACGCCTTGGGCCAATATCAGCATGGACTTTGGGAGCTTCCCGGACGGGAGGCACACGGTAGTGATGATGAATAGTTATTCAAAATTCCCTGTCGTGGAAGTGGTGAACTCGACATCGTTTGATGGGCTGAAACCCATTCTGGAGAAGACATTTGCACTGCTGGGAATGCCCGAGGAGGTCCCAACCGACAACGGGCCTCCCTTTCAGGGACAGGAGTTCAGAGAGTACATGGACCTCAACAACATCCGTCATAGGAAAATAACACCTCAATGGCCCCAAGCCAACGGAGACGTGGAGAGGTTCATGAGAACTGTGAACAAGGCTCTCCGAATCAGAGTGGACCAGGAAGAAGACCTAGAGGGGTGCCTGCACAGGTTCCTATGGGCATACCGGCAGACTCCTCACTGCACGACGGGATGTGCCCCGACTTACTGATGCAGCGAGCCGTCAGGGATGTAGTGCCTGCGAGTAAGCAGTGGGTACCGGAAGTTCTGGACAGTGGCCGTGCACAAGCCAAACGCCAGCAGACAAACGACAAGGCCAACCAGAAGAGGAGAGCCCGACACAGGAATATATGCCGAGGAGATCAGGTGGTCGTGAAAGATCGGCATCCAGGCTGGAAGTTCCGGACACCGTTCGAGAAAGAACCATGGGAGGTGGTCCGGGTACAAGGGTTAATGATCACGGCGAGGAGAGGAGAATGCCAGTTTGCAAGAAATGCATCATGGTTTAAGAAGATGACCGCCCTGGTGACGGACATGACAAGGGAAACAGAGTCCGGGAGCGACCGGCGATCATCCACGGGAGAAAACGAGGTCGGAGTGCCAGAGATGGAGAGACTCCCGGAGGAAGGAGAAGAATCCAGTAACTCGGAGGAGACTACCCCTGAGAGTCCGAGGGAAGACGGCAGTGTCACCCCAAGAAGAGGGCACCATTACCGACTCACAGACAACCTCCGGCCTAGTTCGAGGCTGAGAGACTTTTTGTGTTGAAGTAAACCGAAGAATGTTGAGTGGCAACAGATTTGTTTATAAACTATAACTGTTCATTAAAAGATTGCATTAGTGTTGATATATATATATATATATATATATATATATATATATATATATATATATATATATATATATATATATATATCTACTGGCGGTCGCCAGTAGATAGTTATAGTTAGGACCTATTTTTCCATAGGAAATCCGCAACATTCTATTTGAAATAACTCTTGCGTCGGTTGACGAATCTTCACGAAATTTTCAAACTTTATGGCCCGCTCTGGTCCGCTCCTACCCTGAAAGTTTTGGGGTGATTCGTCAAGCGGGGGCCAAGAAAAAAGGGGGGACCCAAAACGTGTTTTCCCCATTCATTTTCCCATAGGAAACTTTAGCCACGGCTACAGCCCGAACTGCTGAACGGAATTACACAAAATTTGGCAAAGAGGTAGTTCTTGGTTCAGAAAGAACCCTTTTTGTTAAATGGTGTAAATCCGTTCAGTAGTTGCTGAGAAAATCAAAAGTAAAAACACATATATATCTGGGCGGAGCCTAACCACACATGTCATCGTGAGATCTGATTGGCTGTCAGCACTTCATCCTGGAATTGCTGGCAGCCATCTTGGGACCAATATAAATGATAGTACCCCATTGAAATGCATTGTAGTGAATCGAAGATTTTGAGGGTTACCAAAAGGAGAACTATAAAGGGTGATAACAGACTTTAGTTAGATTAGAATTCATTTGTTGATGGTACCATACTAATTTCAGGAATTGTGGTGTGTTCTAAGGTGATTTTACCCTGTGAAAAACCTTCTGCTGGGATATCATGAATCATGTTTGAGAGAAAACTATTTTCACATGCTTGTCCCATACAGTTTTGGAAGGTGCTCCAGAAGCTAAAATGAGAGCATATTTTCTGTAAATTCACATTATCTTTCTCAGTCATGTGAGAATGAAGTCTGACATTCTCAGTAAAACATGTACATCCAACTATGGCAGAGACTGTCAGTTGATTCCTTTGTGTTCTACTGCAGCTTCCCAGAGTGTTCTAAAGAACAACTAGAGCGCTAACAGTCTTAGTTATGACAAAAGTATGGCACACCTGAAGCCATCTTGATTGGAATAAACTGGTAACACTTAAAACATTTAATTTAAAAAGGAACAAAATGAGGGGGTTCATTTTGCCATAGAAATTATGGTTAGTGCTGTAGAAAGAAAAATTAGGACATGTTTTAAGTGAGATCTCAAATATCTTCCTGTTATATTTCAACAGGAGCAGGCTGTCAGTTGATGCCTTTGTGTTCTACTGCAGCTTCCCAGAGTGTTCTAAAGAACAACTAGAGTGCTAACAGCCTTACTTATGACAAAAGTATGGCACACCTGAAGCCATCTTGATTGGAATAAACTGGTAACACTTAAAACATTTAATTTAAAAAGGAACAAAATGAGGGGGTTCATTTTGCCATAGAAATTATGGTTAGTGCTGCAAAAAGAAAATTTAGGGCATGTTTTAAGTGAGATCTCAAATCCTCTTCTATTTCATTAGAAAATTCTGACATGCAGACTGAAACAATCACTTTCAATACCAGCAGTAGACTTCCAGTTAACTCCTTGGTGAGCAGTAGCTTTACTACAGTGATCTAATGAACAACTAGAGTGCTAACATTCAGAATTTATGGCAAATGTGTGACACATCTGAATGCCTTCTTGATGGAATCAAAGTAAAAACTGAAAGCATTTCCTACTGAGGAGACTGTAGTAAATGAGGAAATTAGGAAACTTCATAACAAATAAGTCTCCCAAGATGGCCACCAGAGAAAAAAGAGCCCAAATGTAGCACAAATATCACCCAGAGGTAGCCCACGTATAGCCCAATGACAGAAGTGTGCAAAACACTTTTTCTTTATTGTTTTTTTGCAGTTTTATATAGTGCAGACTGGTCAGGTATTGGAGTGCTTTACATGAGCATTGGTTACATCACACAAGGACAAATTCATGTTGGTTGACCCCTACACTACCCAAACACCACTGCACTACCCTAAACCCTAAAACACTACCCCCAGCCCGACCCCCTTCACTACCCAAACACAACTGCACTACCCTAAACTCAACAACACTACCCCCAGCACGACCCCCTACACTACACAAATACCACTGCACTACCCTAAATCCTAAAACACTAGAACCCAGCACGACCCCCTACAGTACACAAACACCACTGCACTACCCTAAACCCTAAAACACTACCCCCTACACTACACAAACACCACTGCACTACCCTAAACCCTAAAACACTACCCCAGCACGACACCCTACACTACCCAAACACCACTGCACTACCCTAAACCCTAAAACACTACCCCCAGCACGACTCCCTACACTACACAAACACCACTGGAGTACCCTAAACCCTAAAACACTACCACCAGCACGACTCCCTACACTACCTAAACACCACTGCACTACACTAAACCCTAAATCTACCCCCAGCATGACCTCCCACACTACACAAACACCACTGCACTACCCTAAACCCTAAAACACTACCCCAGCACGACCCCTACACTACCCAAACACCACTGCACTACCCTAAACCCTAAAACACTAACCCCAGCATGACCCCCTACACTACCCAAACACCACTGCACTACCCTATACCCTAAAACACGACCCCGTACACTACACAAACACAACTGCACTACCCTAAACCCTAAAACACTACCCACAGCATGACCCCTACACTACACAAACACCACTGCACTACCCTAAACCCTAAAACACTACCCCCTACACTACACAAACACCACTGCCCTACCCTAAACCCTAAAACACAACCCCCAGCATGACCCTCTACACTACACAAACACCACTGCACTACCTAAACCCCCTACACTATACAAACACCACTGCATTACTCTAAACCCTAAAACACTACCCCCAGCACGACCCCCTCACAACACAAACACCACTGCACTACCCTAAACCCTAAATCGACCCTCAGCACGACCCCCTACACTACCCAAACACCACTGCCATACCCTAAACCCTAAAACACTACCCCCAGCATGAACCCCTACACTACCCAAACACCACTGCACTACCCTAAACCTTAAAACACTACTCCCAGCACTACCCCCTACACTACCCAAACACCACTGCACTAACATAAACCCTAAAACACTACCCCCAGCACAACCCCCTACACTACACAAACACCACTGCACTACCCTAAACCCTAAAACACTACCCCCAGCACGACTCCCTACACTACCCAAACACCACTGCACTACCCTAAACCCTAAATCTACCCCAGCACGATCCCCTACACTACCCAAACACCACTGCACGACCCTAAACCATAAAACACTACCCCCAGCATGACCCCTACACTACACAAACACCACTGCACTACCCTAAACCCTAAAATACTACCACCAGCATGACCCCCTACACTACTCAAACACCACTGCACTACCCTAAACCCTAAAACACTAACCCAGCACGACCCCCTACACTACCCATACACCACTGCACTACCCTAAAGCCTAAAACCCTACCCCCAGCACGACCCCCTACACTACTGCACTACCCTAAACCCTAAAACACTACCCCCAGCACGACCCCCTACACTACCCAAACACCACTGCACTACCCTAAACCCTAAAACACTACCCCGCAACGACCCCCTACACCACCCAAACACCACTGCACTACCCTAAACCCTAGAAAAGAAACCCCCACCCCATGCCCAATCCCCCTTACCTCTCACTCCTCGTGGTTCCTCTCTCCTCGTGGTTCCTGCTTCACGTCATCTCTGAGGGGCGGTGCACGTCGTTGTGAGGAAACGGAACAGCCTCTGTTTCCTTACAACGACATGGATCGTCTACATGTTTTTAGAACGCATGGTCATTTACCATACATACCTTTACAACAAAATTCGTTGTAAAGGCATGCGTGGTAAATGACCATGCGTTCTAAAAATGCGTAGTAATGACTTTGTGATGTACAACGCATGCGTGGTAATGCATGCGTTGTAATGGTATCGCAAAGTAAAAAAGTCGTTGTAACGGCTATTTACCGATCGACCTGGCCCCTGTTCTTCAGTGAGACGTTTATTTGATTAATTAGGAGGAAGGAATGTGTTTTTTTTACCGAAAAGTGCATTCCCGGCTGTTGTATTGTGAAAGTGGCCGCGTGGCCTGGTTTCACTTCCGGTGAGAGAGTGGAAGAGTCTGTTTGGATCTAAAGGAGTTCTGTTGTTGGACGGGGCCGGCGCGACATGTCATCAGAAAACATAGCTAATGGAAAGCGTCCTCCCTGAAGTGTGGAGCAGTGCCATGAGAGGTCAACGAGTGTGCGTCCCACCGCAGTATGACCGTACCGCGTGACCCATGTGCCACCTCCAGGGTACGGGAGGCAGAAGCGGCATCGCAGGTCCTCTTGAAGACCGTTGTAACACTAATTCTACATTTTGGTACTAGGGCATTTTAACTTCGTTGTTCCTGCCAGATAGAAAGAGAAGATCCTGTGTTATTCAGTGCCCTCGTTACCTTTTTTGTGGGTTGTGGTGCTTGTCACTTCGCTGCCCCGCCGGTGCACACGACTGGGCATCCCACCTCGTGTGCCATCTGCAGGGCCTCTGCCCTCGGATCACTGGTTTCGGTTTCTGGATTGGCAACATAAACAGTTGCTCCCAAAGGACTAGCCTGAACACTTAGGTGAATATCCCCTGCACCAGCATTCTACGGAAATTCTTTCCTAGCTCTCCCACGTCAACGAGGACGTCATAATAGCACGGCTCCGCTCGCGACACCGTATAACGTCATCGGAGCCATAAGAGAACCTTGTCGGCGTGCTGACATCAGTTCCACCCATTTTTTCCGTGCCACCGAGGCAAACAGGGGACCGAGACATTTTCACATGTATACATAGTATAATAAATATATATATATTCACTGAAAAAACCATAGGTTTCAGGCACGTTATAGTTAGAAATTAGCATTTTAAAAACCTTAGAAATTCACTGAAAAAACCATAGGTTTCAGGCACGTTATAGTTAGAAATTAGCATTTAAAAACCTTAGAAATTCACTGAAAAAACCATAGGTTTCAGGGGTGTTATAGTTAGTTGGACATTTCACTCGTACAAAACCATAGAAATTCCCCGTTATAGTTAGTTCAGCTAACTATAACTCGCGCGCCCGCAATGCACTGCTGATGACGTCACATATTACATCACTCATGACATGGTCAGTGACATCACTGATGACATCACTGATGACATCTCAAATGACATCACTGATGACATCACTGATGACATCATCCAGTGAATGTGTGTTTTTCTGAAAATTAAATATGTTTTATATATGTATATCTCAAGGTCGATGGAAGAATAAATGGGTATATAAGTGTCTAAATGGATGATTTTGTTTTGTAAAATTGATTGTATAACTGACTAAGTGTATCTTAGTGAATACATGGGTTAGTGAGTAATGTTTAAATATGAAAATATCTGTATCAGTCTCTCACTTTGTGTATAAGTGGCTGCATGGGTTGGTGAGTAGCTACATGAGTGTCTATATGGGTTATTAGTTGGTTTTTTGAGTATCAGTATGAGTGTCTGAGTGTCTGTATGGTTCGGTGGGGGTATTACTTAGTGCATAGATGCATGAATGAGTGACTCACTGTTTGTATGGGTTGAAGACAGCATGTGTGCAGGACTGTATAGGTGGATGAGTATGTGTATGGGTGTGTTAGTGAGTGAATGACTGTCTCAATAGTGTCTTTATGAGTAACTACATATGTTTTAAACTAGTATATGTGAGTATTGGTGTATATAAGTGAGTATATGTGAGAGTGAGAGATTGGAAGAGTTCCTGTACAAATAAGTAGGTGTTTCTATAAGTGATTGTTTAAGAGAGTAAGTATATGTAAGTTTCTGTAGAAGTAAGTGTTGTAGTGTGTGTATAACTGTATATGCAAGTAAATGGATGTTTGATACTTTGTTTGCATGTGTGACTATGTGTGTGAGTAACTCTATGGATGAGTGGCGGTGTGTAACAGGATGTATAGGTGTATGAGTACATATGATGAGTGAGTACATGTATGAGTGACTGTATAGGGACTGTTGGTGAATGAGTGGATGTGTGTGTAGATCTTGGAATTACTGAATAGGTGTGTTGTAACTGGTATTGGTATTTCCATTGTTTTGAAAATGTTAGTTTGTATTTTTGAGTGTGTGTATTAAAGGTTATATTAGGGTGAGAGGAGGTCTGCCACTCTATCACAAGGATGATGTCATCAGTGATGTCATCAGTGATGTCATTTGAGATGTCATCAGTGATGTCATGAGTGATGTCACTGACCATGTCATGAGTGATGTAATATGTGACGTCATCAGCAGTGCATTGCGGGCGCGCGAGTTATAGTTAGCTGAACTAACTATAACGGGGGAATTTCTATGGTTTTGTACGAGTGAAATGTCCAACTAACTATAACACCCCTGAAACCTATGGTTTTTTCAGTGAATTTCTAAGGTTTTTTAAATGCTAATTTCTAACTATAACGTGCCTGAAACCTATGGTTTTTTCAGTGAATTTCTAAGGTTTTTTAAATGCTAATTTCTAACTATAACGTGCCTGAAACCTATGGTTTTTTCAGTGAATATATATATATTTATTATACTATGTATACATGTGAAAATGTCTCGGTCCCCTGTTTGCCTCAGTGGCATGGAAAAAATGGGTGGAACTGACGTCAGCACGCCGACGAGGTTCTCTTATGGCTCCGATGACGTCATACGGTGTCGCGAGCGGAGCCGTGCTATTATGACGTCCTCGTTGACGTGGGAGAGCTAGGAAAGAATTTCCGTGGAATGCTGGTGCAGGGGATATTCACCTAAGTGTTCAGGCTAGTCCTTTGGGAGCAACTGTTTATGTTGCCACTCCAGAAACCGAAACCAGTGATCCGAGGGCAGAGGCCCTGCAGATGGCACACGAGGTGGGGTGCCAAGTCGTGTGCACCGGCGGGGCAGCGAAGTGACAAGCACCACAACCCACAAAAAAGGTAACGAGGGCACTGAATAACACAGGATCTTCTCTTTGTATCTGGCAGGAACAACGAAATTAAAATGCCCTAGTACCAAAATGTAGAATTAGTGCTACAACGGTCTTCAAGAGGACCTGTGATGCCGCTTCTGCCTCCCGTACCCTGGAGGTGGCACATGGGTCACGCGGTACGGTCATACTGCGGTGGGACGCACACTCGTTGACCTCTCATGGCAGTGCTCCACACTTCAGGGAGGACGCTTTCCATTAGCTATGTTTTCTCATGACATGTCGCGCCGGCCCCGTCCAACAACAGAACTCCTTTAGATCCAAACAGACTCTTCCACTCTCTCACCGGAAGTGAAACCAGGCCACGCGGACACTTTCACAATACAACAGCCGGGAATGCACTTTTCGGTAAAAAAAAATACATTCCTTCCTCCTAATTAATCAAATAAACGTCTCACTGAAGAACAGGGGCCAGCTTCGATCGGTAAACAGCCGTTACAACGACTTTTTTACTTTGCGATACCATTACAACGCATGCATTACCATGCATGCGTTGTACATCACGAAGTCATTACTACGCATTTTTAGAACGCATGGTCATTTACCACGCATGCCTTTACAACGAATTTTGTTGTAAAGGTATGTATGGTAAATGACCATGCGTTCTAAAAACATGTAGACGATCCATGTCGTTGTAAGGAAACAGAGGCTGTTCCGTTTCCTCACAACGACGTGCACCGCCCCTCAGAGACGACGTGAAGCAGGAACCACGAGGAGAGAGGAACCACGAGGAGTGAGAGGTATGGGGGATTGGGCATGGGGTGGGGGTTTCTTTTCTAGGGTTTAGGGTAGTGCAGTGGTGTTTGGGTGGTGTAGGGGGTCGTGCTGGGGG
Source organism: Calotriton arnoldi (assembly GCA_963921515.1). Taxonomy (NCBI): domain Eukaryota; kingdom Metazoa; phylum Chordata; class Amphibia; order Caudata; family Salamandridae; genus Calotriton; species Calotriton arnoldi. The sequence goes on from CAWUFW010010551.1 coordinate 596,548, forward strand.
TAGTGTTTTAGGGTTTAGGGTAGTGCAGTGGTGTTTGGGTAGTGTAGGGGGTCGTGCTGGGGGTAGTGTTTTAGGGTTTAGGGTAGTGCAGTAGTGTAGGGGGTCGTGCTGGGGGTAGTGTTTTAGGCTTTAGGGTAGTGCAGTGGTGTATGGGTAGTGTAGGGGTCGTGCTGGGTTAGTGTTTTAGGGTTTAGGGTAGTGCAGTGGTGTTTGAGTAGTGTAGGGGGTCATGCTGGTGGTAGTGTTTTAGGGTTTAGGGTAGTGCAGTGGTGTTTGTGTAGTGTAGGGGGTCATGCTGGGGGTAGTGTTTTATGGTTTAGGGTAGTGCAGTGGTGTTTGGGTAGTGTAGGGGGTCGTGCTGGGGTAGATTTAGGGTTTAGGGTAGTGCAGTGGTGTTTGGGTAGTGTAGGGAGTCGTGCTGGGGGTAGTGTTTTAGGGTTTAGGGTAGTGCAGTGGTGTTTGTGTAGTGTAGGGGGTTGTATATTCAATTTGAAGGTGCACCGAAAAATAAAATATCACAATCTGGTGTTGGTTTGTTCTTCAACTTTTTTATTCTTTATTTTTCTTTTGCAACAGACAGCCAACGCGTTTCGTTCCCACTTCACAGTGTGTGGAACTTCGTCAGGGCTGTAACATATAACATAAATATATACACTTTAAGACACAGACAAAAAATAATAATATAATTTATATATAACAAGACAAAAAAAGAGAATTATAAATATAAAATGGACATACCTCTTAAAATTAAAAGACAGCACAAATCATAAGGACCTATAAAATTATTCTTAAATCAGATCAACAAACTAAATTATTAGCTCTAATACCAAATACGTGAGAAGATGCTCAAATTTGTGAAAAAGAATATTTTTAAAAATATTTATCTAAAAAGGAGAAGAGAAAAAGAGTGCAGAATTTGAACAAATAGTGAGAAGGCTAAAAGGTCAAGTAGAATCCCAAATGAAAAAGAGAATGAAAATTGAGAAAGCAAGCAAAAAGGGCTCTCAGAGTACCGCCTCACCTTAGATGAGATAAAATCAAAAGCGTAGATTGATGGATGACCATAAGGAATCCCAGGATTAGTGGGTTTTCCCAATATAGGACCGGCCACCTAAAATAACAGTTTGATATTTTAAACAATTGTAATCTAAAGGCTTATATCTAAGCATGAAAAATTAAATAAAGCAAGTGTTTTTTATATCAACACCTAGCTTGGCCCCAAAAAAGACACAGCCCTTAGAGTTAAAGTCACCGGTCCATAACACAAGTTCATACATATTAAAGATCCTAACTGCTAATCACAGCCTATTCAGAACCAATGTCTAATGTCTAGTTACTAGACATTTGTTGTCACTAAAACCTGAATATAATTTGAGGCGTTGCATTTTTTCCTCACGCTACCTAAGTAATATTACAGTAAGTGAGGCGCAAAAAAATGTTTTTGCTTCCTGCATAAAACCAGTTCGAAAAATAGTGCGCTTTAAAATACTGCCTGACAGCCACGTGTAGCAGTCTTGGATCAGCAAATACTGTACGCGCATGTTAGAGATCGTAAAACCCGGTCTTAGCTTAGTAAAAAGACAAAGCTTTATAATCGGGTATTTGTTGCGGCTAGAGAACCCGACATCATCTAAGATGAAACACTAAGTCGCAAATACAATAATATTGTGTAATGGTAAACGTGGACGAATCTCGTCTGATATATACTATCTAACAAATTGGTACACTTTAAAATCCTAACTGTAATGCCAACCCGTATTTATTTACAATTCTAGCAAAGATTCCGATCTTATTAGAACCCCGTAGCTGTCTACCCACATACCTCGGTAAGCGGACCGGTCATCAGTTCCTTAGATTCGTGTATGTAACAAAGTTTACCCGCCCAAACTTACTATTTAAAGGGTGCCGATCAGACGCTAAATAAACGCACCTGATTATACAAAGCGTTAGAGCGCTAGACTCGTTATTTTTTGATGGCTTTTCGTGGTGGCCATTTTGGATATTTGGAAATGGTGAAATAAAGCCATACTTAGAAATATGGACGGTGAGACGGTAAAATAATGAACCGATGAATTAGGGGCCATGTCGTAATAAAAATCTAATGCAAAATAGTTTTTGGTGGTCATACGATGTATTCAGTGCATTCCGATTAGGTTTGCCGTTTATAGTAGTCAAGAGGGGCCATTTTAGAAAATTAGGGATGAGGTGGTAACTTGGTGGCCATATTTGAATGGTCGATCTGTTTATACACAGATACTGGCAATGTATTATGTGTATATGGATCTAAATACCAAGCGGCGATATGCACTTCCAACCGGATATCTATTAAATAGAGTGGCATGATCGATAACATAATTATATTGGCAAGACGGTATTTTCGATTTATTCTGAATAAAATTTTAAATTCAATATTAAAAGTTTGACGCCTTCGAGGAGGTCCATATTAAGAATTCGAAGATGAGGCAATAGTTTGATGGCCATATTTAAGTGGTTAGTCCGTTAGCTCTTAAAATTAAAAGATTTTTGTTGTTTAAAAAGGAGAAGAATTTGAAGATGAGGCATTAGTTTAGAGGCCATATTTAAATGGTCAGTCCATTAATACAGAGATACTGACCATATAGTATTTATATCTAAATCTGTATAATGAGCGACAATAAACGCTCACAAGCAGATATATATGAAATGAAGCAGTAAATCGATAACATGTCGTTTTATATAAAGAAACCGATATATATAAAATAAATACAGCGATTACTCGGTCACATGTCATACTATATAGAAAAACCCATATGATATCGGGTCCGCCTTTGTATATTATATTTGCTATATTTTCAAAGAGTTATGTCGTTTATTGAGTATAATAGTAAATCATAGAGAGGCATCAGAAAGCGCTGTATTCTTATACACAGAAAATAGAGTAAACATAAAAAGGAGAAAACAATGAAAAACCACATATGAAAATATAAACATTTAGGAAAAAATTCTAAAATCCTAAACGTAATACCATTTGATGTAAATATAAACAGAGAAGTTTATATCATATTATTATACATTCATTAAAGCAATGTTTAGTCCATAGTCTCTATACATTCTATAAAATACAGCTTAGTCTAGTCATTGTTTCTCCAGCAATCAAACATGATATATTTAAAAAAACATTAAAAATATATTGGTAAATTCTTGAAAACATGATTAGTTCAGAAAATAATGAAATTCATTATCCGTATTATGGCCACAGCTTATGGCTCGTAATCTACATATCCATTTTGATTCTTTCTGTCTAAGGGTAAGTTCTCTATCCCCCCCTCTTCTGTCCACTTTAACGTGTTCGATCCCATGAAACCAGAAAGAATGATCAGATGCGTGGGCTTCCTTATAATGCTCAGTCATAGGGTATCTTGAATCACTGTTAATAATGGCTCTACGATGTTCTTGGATTCATACTTTCAGACTGCGTGTAGTGCTCCCAACATAGATTAATCCACATATGCATCCCAATACATAAATGACAAATGTGGTATTGCAGTTCATGAATTCCTTGATCTTATATCTTTTATGGCCATTATACAGAAAGTCCTTAATCTTATTTTTACCAAAAGGGCATATATTACAGGCTTCACATGTAAAGAAGCCAATTGGTTTCGGTGGTAGCCATGTCCCCATTGTTTTCGATGTCGTTATGTAGCTTGGACATAGCTTATCTTTTAATGTAAGCCCCTTTCTAAATGTGATTGATGGATTCTTTGGCAGTATTTGTCTGAAGTTGGGAACTTCCAGCAGTAGGTGCCAGTGTTTCTTCAGAATCCTGAAAATTCTATCACTATATGTAGTGTATTGAGTGACAAATCTAGGTTTTACCTCATGGGTGGCACATTGCTTTTTTGGCCTAACAACAAGTGTAGTTTCTCTATTCATATTTTTCACTTTAGTTTCAGCTATTTTGACATCTTGCGGTTTGTAACCTCTTTTTAAAAAACGGGCACTTACTTCTTCAATATTTACATCAAAAGGCACAATCTCTGAACAATTCCTTCTTACTCTTAACATCTCTCCAAAGGGAATATTCTTGATTACTGATCTTGCATGTGCACTGGTTGCATGAAGCACTCCGTTACATGCTGTGTCTTTCCGATAGAGGCTACTTTCTATATTTCCATCCTTTACATAAAAATGTAAATCTAGAAAGTCAATCTCAGTTCTGTGATGGTTCATTGTCAATTTAACGTTGTATGGATTGTCGTTAAGATAGATGAAGTACTCTAACAAGGTTTCAGTTGAACCAGACCAGAGGCAGATGATATCATCTATATACCTCCCCCAGAACACTATGTTCTGTGTCCAGGGGAGGCGTTTCTGCCCCATGCATGCTCCTTCTCGTACCACCCCATGAAGAGGCATGCGTACGATGGAGCAAATTTTGTCCCCATGGCAGTCCCACGTACCTGATGGTACCATTGTTCATCATGTAGGAAATAGTTGTTTTTCAGAATCAGTTCGATCATTTCTAATACCATACAATTATGTTCATAATAGTCAGCGTTGTCTTTGTCTAAATTTGAGCTAGTTGCTTGAAGCCCATAATTATGTTCAATACAAGTATAGAGGCTAACTACGTCCAGCGTGACAAAATACAGGTCATCTGACCATGTAAAATCTATGAATTTTAGTAAAATATCTTTACTATCTTTAATGTAGGATGGTAAGTTTAATACATGTTTTTGTAATTTATTGTCCACAAATTCAGACAATTTTTCTGTCACCGAGCCGATTCCCGAAATTATCGGCCGCCCGGGAGGAAATGGGGCCTTTTTGTGCACTTTCGGCAATACATAGATGCATGGAAACCTTGGTTGGTCTACTTTCATAAATCTAAATTCAGAATCACTTAAGAGGCCAATGTCTTTCCACTCACTTAGTTTTAAATTAATGAGGGAAGATAGTTTACACATAGGATTCCCCTTTACCTGTTTGTAGCATGAGATATCTTTAAGTTGACGATCTATTTCGCCCATATAGTCTTGTTTATCCATTATTACGACATTGTTACCCTTGTCAGCTTTTCTGATGACTATACTGTCGTCATTTTCTAAATTACTAAGGGCTAACCTTTCTCCCTTCGTTAGATTTTGACGTGTTTGTCGCGTATGTTTAGCTGGACATTCTAGCTTATACAATTCTGCTGTTATCTTCTCATGAAATGTGTCAATATTTTGATGGTACGAATTATTGGGAATGAATTTAGATTTTGGTCTTAGTCCACTGTCCGTGGTCAGATCTTCCCTAATATTGAGATCATCTAATACTGTTTGCATCTCTACCTCTTCCTCCTCTTCTAGTGACAAAAGACATTGTACGTTGCGTACATCAGCGATCGAGTATGATGTTGTCGCAGTGCCACCGATAGGTATAACAGAGTCAGATTTTTGCGTATAGAAATAATCTTTTAATTTCAAGTTTCTCACAAAATTAAACAGGTCCACATGAACATTAGTGGGATCACCTTTTGCGTCGGGCAGAAACCCAAACCCTTACTCAAAAGGCTAATTTCATCTGCATCCATGATTTTCTGTGACAAATTAACAATTTCTAGATCTTTACATAGTACATTCTCGTTTGTTACAACATTTGCATTTCCAAATTCAGTACAAACTAATAATTCTTTTTGATCTCGTTACTTTTCTCTCTGTTTCTATATGCCCACTCTTTTCTACTCTTCTGGTATCTTTTCCCCCTCTCCTTGTTTTCTTATTATTGGTTGTTTTTTCCGTTGGTTGTTGCCAATTCTTAGCTTTACCATTTCCCTCTCGAAAGAGGAGGCTCCTTCTTCTAAAGGGACCTCACTTATGTTATTATTTGAAGTTGTACTACCATGGGAAGAGATTGATGTACTACTTCCTGTCCTTAGCTCATCTTCCTCTTCTCTGTCTCTTTTTTTACTTTCTGGTGTTTGTATTGCATCATATTTCCTAGCAAATGTGTATATTCTACCCTCTCGGTAGTCCTTATCGTCTCGCTTGATTTTCCGTGACTTTTTATCTTTTAAATATTGCTGATGACTTTCGATAACCCTTTTCAGAATCTCATAATTCTTCTCCACTAGATCTTTGTTATCTATTTTATCTATCTCCTTTTCCACTGTCTCAATTTCTGATAATAGTTTGGCACCCTTCTCTCTGGCGTGCCTAATGAGTATCTGCATCATTACTAGTGAAGCTCCTTCTAAATTTGCCTCCCATTCTTTTAGTAGATCTGCACTCAGATCTTCAAATGTTGGAAAGATCAGGATTCGTAACCCACGAGGAGCTTTTTTATTGTCGATGTACTGCTGTAGTGTTACCCCATCCCACCACCTAGCTAGTTCTTGCTTTTTTAACCGCTCCAATTTTATAAAAAGGGCGCGTAGACTTGGATTTTCTTGCGCATTCTCGGAAGTGAGAGGGGTAGCTGAGTTAAGTCCAAACAGATCTTGGGCCAATTCTTCCCGTCTATCGTTAAATCTAGACATTTTTCTCTGTGTCACACAAGAAATAGTAATTGATAAGTAATGGGCAGTTTATGAGTGCAGTGGGGTCCAATTTTCAATTTTAACAATACAAGCAAATCGGATGACGGACCCAAAGGAATCGCACCTCACTAATCACTGTGCCCCTCTTTTGTATTACTTTACTCGTGCACACTTCGACACTCGTCACCCTTCAGTGTCACTGTTTCACAGATTTGACATATAGTATATTCAATTTGAAGGTGCACCGAAAAATAAAATATCACAATCTGGTGTTGGTTTGTTCTTCAACTTTTTTATTCTTTATTTTTCTTTTGCAACAGACAGCAACGCGTTTCGTTCCCACTTCACAGTGTGTGGAACTTCGTCAGGGCTGTAACATATAACATAAATATATACACTTTAAGACACAGACAAAAAATAATAATATAATTTATATATAACAAGACAAAAAAGAGAATTATAAATATAAAATGGACATACCTCTTAAAATTAAAAGACAGCACAAATCATAAGGACCTATAAAATTATTCTTAAATCAGATCAACAAACTAAATTATTAGCTCTAATACCAAATACGTGAGAAGATGCTCGAATTTGTTAAAAAGAATATTTTTAAAAATATTTATCTAAAAAGGAGAAGAGAAAAAAGAGTGCAGGATTTGAACAAATAGTGAGAAGGCTAAAAGGTCAAGTAGAATCCCAAATGAAAAAGAGAATGAAAATTGAGAAAGCAAGCAAAAAGGGCTCTCAGAGTACCGCCTCACCTTAGATGAGATAAAATCAAAAGCGTAGATTGATGGATGACCATAAGGAATCCCAGGATTAGTGGGTTTTCCCAATATAGGACCGGCCACCTAAAATAACAGTTTGATATTTTAAACAATTGTAATCTAAAGGCTTATATCTAAGCATGAAAAATTAAATAAAGCAAGTGTTTTTCATATCAACACCTAGCTTAGCCCCAAAAAGACTCAGCCCTTAGAGTTAAAGTCACCGGTCCATAACACAAGTTCATACATATTAAAGATCCTAACTGCTAATCACAGCCTATTCAGAACCAATGTCTAATGTCTAGTTACTAGACATTTGTTGTCACTAAAACCTGAATATAATTTGAGGCGTTGCATTTTTTCCTCACGCTACCTAAGTAATATTACAGTAAGTGAGGCGCAAAAAATGTTTTTGCTTCCTGCATAAAACCAGTTCGAAAAATAGTGCGCTTTAAAATACTGCCTGACAGCCACGTGTAGCAGTCTTGGATCAGCAAATACTGTACGCGCATGTTAGAGATCGTAAAACCCGGTCTTAGCTTAGTTAAAAGACAAAGCTTTATAATCGGGTGTTTGTTGCGGCTAGAGAACCCGACATCATCTAAGATGAAACACTAAGTCGCAAATACAATAATATTGTGTAATGGTAAACGTGGACGAATCTCGTCTGATATATACTATCTAACAAATTGGTACACTTTAAAATCCTAACTGTAATGCCAACCCGTATTTATTTACAATTCTAGCAAAGATTCCGATCTTATTAGAACCCCGTAGCTGTCTACCCACATACCTCGGTAAGCGGACCGGTCATCAGTTCCTTAGATTCGTGTATGTAACAAAGTTTACCCGCCCAAACTTACTATTTAAAGGGTGCCGATCAGACGCTAAATGAACGCACCTGATTATACAAAGCGTTAGAGCGCTAGACTCGTTATTTTTTGATGGCTTTTCGTGGTGGCCATTTTGGATATTTGGAAATGGTGAAATAAAGCCATACTTAGAAATATGGACGGTGAGACGGTAAAATAATGAACCGATGAATTAGGGGCCATGTCGTAATAAAAATCTAATGCAAAATAGTTTTTGGTGGTCATACGATGTATTCAGTGCATTCCGATTAGGTTTGCCGTTTATAGTAGTCAAGAGGGGCCATTTTAGAAAATTAGGGATGAGGTGGTAACTTGGTGGCCATATTTGAATGGTCGATCTGTTTATACACAGATACTGGCAATGTATTATGTGTATATGGATCTAAATACCAAGCGGCGATATGCACTTCCAACCGGATATCTATTAAATAGAGTGGCATGATCGATAACATAATTATATTGGCAAGACGGTATTTTCGATTTATTCTGAATAAAATTTTAAATTCAATATTAAAAGTTTGACGCCTTCGAGGAGGTCCATATTAAGAATTCGAAGATGAGGCAATAGTTTGATGGCCATATTTAAGTGGTTAGTCCGTTAGCTCTTAAAATTAAAAGATTTTTGTTGTTTAAAAAGGAGAAGAATTTGAAGATGAGGCATTAGTTTAGAGGCCATATTTAAATGGTCAGTCCATTAATACAGAGATACTGACCATATAGTATTTATATCTAAATCTGTATAATGAGCGACAATAAACGCTCACAAGCAGATATATATGAAATGAAGCAGTAAATCGATAACATGTCGTTTTATATAAAGAAACCGATATATATAAAATAAATACAGCGATTACTCGGTCACATGTCATACTATATAGAAAAACCCATATGATATCGGGTCCGCCTTTGTATATTATATTTGCTATATTTTCAAAGAGTTATGTCGTTTATTGAGTATAATAGTAAATCATAGAGAGGCATCAGAAAGCGCTGTATTCTTATACACAGAAAATAGAGTAAACATAAAAAGGAGAAAACAATGGGGGTAGTGTTTTAGGGTTTAGGGTAGTGCAGTAGTGTAGGGGGTCGTGCTGGGGGTAGTGTTTTAGGCTTTAGGGTAGTGCAGTGGTGTATGGGTAGTGTAGGGGGTCGTGCTGGGTTAGTGTTTTAGGGTTTAGGGTAGTGCAGTGGTGTTTGAGTAGTGTAGGGGGTCATGCTGGTGGTAGTGTTTTAGGGTTTAGGGTAGTGCAGTGGTTGTGTAGTGTAGGGGGTCATGCTGGGGGTAGTGTTTTATGGTTTAGGGTAGTGCAGTGGTGTTTGGGTAGTGTAGGGGGTCGTGCTGGGGTAGATTTAGGGTTTAGGGTAGTGCAGTGGTGTTTGGGTAGTGTAGGGAGTCGTGCTGGGGGTAGTGTTTTAGGGTTTAGGGTAGTGCAGTGGTGTTTGTGTAGTGTAGGGGGTTGTGCTGGGGGTAGTGTCTTAGGGTTTATGTTAGTGCAGTGGTGTTTGGGTAGTGTAGGGGGTAGTGCTGGGGTAGTGTTTTAGGGTTTAGGGTAGTGCAGTGGTGTTTGTGTAGTGTAGGGGGTAGTGCTGGGGGTAGTGTTTTAAGGTTTAGGGTAGTGCAGTGGTGTTTGGGTAGTGTAGGGGTTCATGCTGGGGGTAGTGTTTTAGGGTTTAGGGTATGGCAGTGGTGTTTGGGTAGTGTAGGGGTCGTGCTGGGGGTCGATTTAGGGTTTAGGGTAGTGCAGTGGTGTTTGTGTTGTGAGGGGGTCGTGCTGGGGGTAGTGTTTAGGGTTTAGAGTAATGCAGTGGTGTTTGTATAGTGTAGGGGGTTTAGGGTAGTGCAGTGGTGTTTGTGTAGTGTAGGGGGTCATGCTGGGGGTTGTGTTTTAGGGTTTAGGGTAGGGCAGTGGTGTTTGTGTAGTGTAGGGGGTAGTGTTTTAGGGTTTAGGGTAGTGCAGTGGTGTTTGTGTAGTGTAGGTGGTCATGCTGTGGGTAGTGTTTTAGGGTTTAGGGTAGTGCAGTTGTGTTTGTGTAGTATACGGGGTCGTGTTTTAGGGTATAGGGTAGTGCAGTGGTGTTTGGGTAGTGTAGGGGGTCATGCTGGGGTTAGTGTTTTAGGGTTTAGGGTAGTGCAGTGGTGTTTGGGTAGTGTAGGGGGTCGTGCTGGGGGTAGTGTTTTAGGGTTTAGGGTAGTGCAGTGGTGTTTGTGTAGTGTGGGAGGTCATGCTGGGGGTAGATTTAGGGTTTAGTGTAGTGCAGTGGTGTTTAGGTAGTGTAGGGAGTCGTGCTGGGGGTAGTGTTTTAGGGTTTAGGGTACTCCAGTGGTGTTTGTGTAGTGTAGGGAGTCGTGCTGGGGGTAGTGTTTTAGGGTTTAGGGTAGTGCAGTGGTGTTTGGGTAGTGTAGGGGGTCGTGCTGGGGTAGTGTTTTAGGGTTTAGGGTAGTGCAGTGGTGTTTGTGTAGTGTAGGGGGTCATGCTGGGGGTAGTGTTTTAGGGTTTAGGGTAGTGCAATGGTGTTTGTGTAGTGTAGGGGGTAGTGTTTTAGGGTTTAGGGTAGTGCAGTGGTGTTTGTGTACTGTAGGGGGTCGTGCTGGGTTCTAGTGTTTTAGGGTTTAGGGTAGTGCAGTGGTATTTGTGTAGTGTAGGGGGTAGATTTAGGGTTTAGGGTAGTGCAGTGGTGTTTGGGTAGTGTAGGGGGTCGTGCTGGGGTAGTGTTTTTGAGTTTAGGGTAGTGCAGTTGTGTTTGGGTAGTGAAGGGGGTCGTGCTGGGGGTAGTGTTTTAGGGTTTAGGGTAGTGCAGTGGTGTTTGGGTAGTGTAGGGGTCAACCAACATGAATTTGTCCTTGTGTGATGTAACCAATGCTCATGTAAAGCACTCCAATACCTGACCAGTCTGCACTATATAAAACTGCAAAAAACAAAAAATAAAAAGTGTTTTGCACACTTCTGTCATTGGGCTATACGTGGGCTACCTCTGGGTGATATTTGTGCTACATTTGGGCTCTTTTTTCTCTGGTGGCCATCTTGGGAGACTTATTTGTTATGAAGTTTCCTAATTTCCTCATTTACTACAGTCTCCTCAGTAGGAAATGCTTTCAGTTTTTACTTTGATTCCATCAAGAAGGCATTCAGATGTGTCACACATTTGCCATAAATTCAGAATGTTAGCACTCTAGTTGTTCATTAGATCACTGTAGTAAAGCTACTGCTCACCAAGGAGTTAACTGGAAGTCTACTGCTGGTATTGAAAGTGATTGTTTCAGTCTGCATGTCAGAATTTTCTAATTAAATAGAAGAGGATTTGAGATCTCACTTAAAACATGCCCTAAATTTTCTTTTTGCAGCACTAACCATAATTTCTATGGCAAAATGAACCCCCTCATTTTGTTCCTTTTTAAATTAAATGTTTTAAGTGTTACCAGTTTATTCCAATCAAGATGGCTTCAGGTGTGCCATACTTTTGTCATAAGTAAGGCTGTTAGCACTCTAGTTGTTCTTTAGAACACTCTGGGAAGCTGCAGTAGAACACAAAGGCATTAACTGACAGGCTGCTCCTGTTGAAATATAACAGGAAGATATTTGAGATCTCACTTAAAACATGTCCTAATTTTTCTTTCTACAGCACTAACCATAATTTCTATGGCAAAATGAACCCCTCATTTTGTTCCTTTTTAAATTAAATGTTTTAAGTGTTACCAGTTTATTCCAATCAAGATGGCTTCAGGTGTGCCATACTTTTGTCATAAGTAAGACTGTTAGCGCTCTAGTTGTTCTTTAGAACACTCTGGGAAGCTGCAGTAGACCACAAAGGCATCAACTGACAGGCTGCTCCTGTTGAAATATAACAGGAAGATATTTGAGATCACACTTGAAACATGTCCTAATTTTTCTTTCTACAGCACTAACCATAATTTCTATGACAAAATGAACCCCATCATTTTGTTCCTTTTTAAATTAAATGTTTTAAGTGTTACCAGTTTATTCCAATCAAGATGGCTTCAGGTGTGCCATACTTTTGTCATAAGTAAGGCTGTTAGCACTCTAGTTGTTATTTAGAACACTCTGGGAAGCTGCAGTAGAACACAAAGGAATCAACTGACAGTCTCTGCCATTGTTGAATGTACATGTTTTACTGAGAATGTCAGACTTCATTCTCACATGACTGAGAAAGATAATGTGAATTTACAGAAAATATGCTCTCATTTTAGCTTCTGGAGCACCTTCCAAAACTGTATGGGACAAGCATGTGAAAATAGTTTTCTCTCAAACATGATTCATGAATCCCAGCAGAAGGTTTTTCACAGCGTAAAATCACCTTAGAACACACCACAATTCCTGAAATTAGTATGGTACCATCAACAAATGAATTCTAATGTAACTAAAGTCTGTTATCACCCTTTATAGTTCTCCTTTTGGTAACCCTCAAAATCTTCGATTCACTACAATGCATTTCAATGGGGTACTATCATTTATATTGGTCCCAAGATGGCTGCCAGCAATTCCAGGATGAAGTGCTGACAGCCAATCAGATCTCACGATGACATGTGTGGTTAGGCTCCGCCCAGATATATATGTGTTTTTACTTTTGATTTTCTCAGCAACTACTGAACGGATTTACACCATTTAACAAAAAGGGTTCTTTCTGAACCAAGAACTACCTCTTTGCCAAATTTGGTGTAATTCCGTTCAGCAGTTCGGGCTGTAGCCTTGCATAAAGTTTCCTATGGGAATATATGGATATATATTTATTATACTATGTATACATGTGAAAATGTCTCGGTCCCCTGTTTGCCTCGGTGGCACGGAAAAAATGGGTGGAACTGACGTCAGCACGCCGACGAGGTTCTCTTATGACGTCCTTGTTGACGTGGGAGAGCTAGGAAAGAATTTCCGTGGAATGCTGGTGCAGGGGATATTCACCTAAGTGTTCAGGCTAGTCCTTTGGGAGCAACTGTTTATGTTGCCACTCCAGAAACCGAAACCAGTGATCCGAGGGCAGAGGCCCTGCAGATGGCACACGAGGTGGGGTGCCCAGTCGTGTGCACCGGCGGGGCAGCGAAGTGACAAGCACCACAACCCACAAAAAAGGTAACGAGGGCACTGAATAACACAGGATCTTCTCTTTGTATCTGGCAGGAACAACGAAGTTAAAATGCCCTAGTACCAAAATGTAGAATTAGTGCTACAACGGTCTTCAAGAGGACCTGCGATGCCGCTTCTGCCTCCCGTACCCTGGAAGTGGCACATGGGTCACGCGGTACGGTCATACTGCGGTGGGACGCACACTCGTTGACCTCTCATGGCACTGCTCCACACTTCAGGGAGGACGCTTTCCATTAGCTATGTTTTCTGATGACATGTCGCGCCGGCCCCGTCCAACAACAGAACTCCTTTAGATCCAAACAGACTCTTCCACTCTCTCACCGGAAGTGAAACCAGGCCACGCGGACACTTTCACAATACAACAGCCGGGAATGCACTTTTCGGTAAAAAAACACATTCCTTCCTCCTAATTAATCAAATAAACGTCTCACTGAAGAACAGGGGCCAGCTTCGATCTGTAAACAGCCGTTACAACGACTTTTTACTTTGCGATACCATTACAACGCATGCATTACCACGCATGCGTTGTACATCACGAAGTCATTACTTCGCATTTTTTAGAACGCATGGTCATTTACCACGCATGCCTTTACAACGAATTTTGTTGTAAAGGTATGTATGGTAAATGACCATGCGTTCTAAAAAACATGTAGACGATCCATGTCGTTGTAAGGAAACAGAGGCTGTTCCGTTTCCTCACAACGACGTTAACCGCCCCTCAGAGACGACGTGAAGCAGGAACCACGAGGAGAGAGGAACCACGAGGAGTGAGAGGTAAGGGGGATTGGGCATGGGGTGGGGGTTTCTTTTCTAGGGTTTAGGGTAGTGCAGTGGTGTTTGGGTGGTGTAGGGGGTCGTGCTGGGGGTAGTGTTTTAGGGTTTAGGGTAGTGCAGTGGTGTTTGGGTAGTGTAGGGGGTCGTGCTGGGGGTAGTGTTTTAGGGTTTAGGGTAGTGCAGTAGTGTAGGGGGTCGTGCTGGGGGTAGTGTTTTAGGCTTTAGGGTAGTGCAGTGGTGTATGGGTAGTGTAGGGGGTCGTGCTGGGTTAGTGTTTTAGGGTTTAGGGTAGTGCAGTTGTGTTTGAGTAGTGTAAGGGGTCATGCTGGTGGTAGTGTTTTAGGGTTTAGGGTAGTGCAGTGGTGTTTGTGTAGTGTAGGGGTCATGCTGGGGGTAGTGTTTTATGGTTTAGGGTAGTGCAGTGGTGTTTGGGTAGTGTAGGGGGTCGTGCTGGGGTAGATTTAGGGTTTAGGGTAGTGCAGTGGTGTTTGGGTACTGTAGGGAGTCGTGCTGGGGGTAGTGTTTTAGGGTTTAGGGTAGTGCAGTGGTGTTTGTGTAGTGTAGGGGGTTGTGCTGGAGTAGTGTCTTAGGGTTTATGTTAGTGCAGTGGTGTTTGGGTAGTGTAGGGGGTAGTGCTGGGGTAGTGTTTTAGGGTTTAGGGTAGTGCAGTGGTGTTTGGGTAGTGTAGGGGTTCATGCTGGGGGTAGTGTTTTAGGGTTTAGGGTATGGCAGTGGTGTTTGGGTAGTGTAGGGGGTCGTGCTGGGGGTCGATTTAGGGTTTAGGGTAGTGCAGTGGTGTTTGTGTTGTGAGGGGGTCGTGCTGGGGGTAGTGTTTAGGGTTTAGAGTAATGCAGTGGTGTTTGTATAGTGTAGGGGGTTTAGGGTAGTGCAGTGGTGTTTGTGTAGTGTAGGGGGTCATGCTGGGGGTTGTGTTTTAGGGTTTAGGGTAGGGCAGTGGTGTTTGTGTAGTGTAGGGGGTAGTGTTTTAGGGTTTAGGGTAGTGCAGTGGTGTTTGTGTAGTGTAGGGGTCATGCTGTGGGTAGTGTTTTAGGGTTTAGGGTAGTGCAGTTGTGTTTGTGTAGTGTACGGGGTCGTGTTTTAGGGTATAGGGTAGTGCAGTGGTGTTTGGGTAGTGTAGGGGTTCATGCTGGGGTTAGTGTTTTAGGGTTTAGGGTAGTGCAGTGGTGTTTGGGTAGTGTAGGGGGTCGTGCTGGGGGTAGTGTTTTAGGGTTTAGGGTAGTGCAGTGGTGTTTGTGTAGTGTGGGAGGTCATGCTGGGGGTAGATTTAGGGTTTAGTGTAGTGCAGTGGTGTTTAGGTAGTGTAGGGAGTCGTACTGGGGGTAGTGTTTTAGGGTTTAGGGTACTCCAGTGGTGTTTGTGTAGTGTAGGGAGTCGTGCTGGGGGTAGTGTTTTAGGGTTTAGGGTAGTGCAGTGGTGTTTGGGTAGTGTAGGGGGTCGTGCTGGGGTAGTGTTTTAGGGTTTAGGGTAGTGCAGTGGTGTTTGTGTAGTGTAGGGGGTCATGCTGGGGGTAGTGTTTTAGGGTTTAGGGTAGTGCAATGGTGTTTGTGTAGTGTAGGGGGTAGTGTTTTAGGGTTTAGGGTAGTGCAGTGGTGTTTGTGTACTGTAGGGGGTCGTGCTGGGTTCTAGTGTTTTAGGGTTTAGGGTAGTGCAGTGGTATTTGTGTAGTGTAGGGGGTAGATTTAGGGTTTAGGGTAGTGCAGTGGTGTTTAGGTAGTGTAGGGGGTCGTGCTGCGGGTAGTGTTTTTGAGTTTAGGGTAGTGCAGTTGTGTTTGGGTAGTGAAGGGGGTCGTGCTGGGGGTAGTGTTTTAGGGTTTAGGGTAGTGCAGTGGTGTTTGGGTAGTGAAGGGGTCAACCAACATGAATTTGTCCTTGTGTGATGTAACCAATGCTCATGTAAAGCACTCCAATACCTGACCAGTCTGCACTATATAAAACTGCAAACAAACAAAAAATAAAAAGTGTTTTGCACACTTCTGTCATTGGGCTATACGTGGGCTACCTCTGGGTGATATTTGTGCTACATTTGGGCTCTTCTTTCTCTGGTGGCCATCTTGGGAGACTTATTTGTTATGAAGTTTCCTAATTTCTTCATTTACTACAGTCTCCTCAGTAGGAAATGCTTTCAGTTTTTACTTTGATTCCATCAAGAAGGCATTCAGATGTGTCACACATTTGCCATAAATTCAGAATGTTAGCACTCTAGTTGTTCATTAGATCACTGTAGTAAAGCTACTGCTCACCAAGGAGTTAACTGGAAGTCTACTGCTGGTATTGAAAGTGATTGTTTCAGTCTGCATGTCAGAATTTTCTAATGAAATAGAAGAGGATTTGAGATCTCACTTAAAACATGCCCTAAATTTTCTTTTTGCAGCACTAACCATAATTTCTATGGCAAAATGAACCCCTCATTTTGTTCCTTTTTAAATTAAATGTTTTAAGTGTTACCAGTTTATTCCAATCAAGATGGCTTCAGGTGTGCCATACGTTTGTCAAAAGTAAGGCTGTTAGCACTCTAGTTGTTCTTTAGAACACTCTGGGAAGCTGCAGTAGAACACAAAGGCATCAACTGACAGGCTGCTCCTGTTAAAATATAACAGTAAGATATTTGAGATCTCACTTAAAACATGTCCTAATTTTTCTTTCTACAGCACTAACCATAATTTCTATGGCAAAATGAACCCCCTCATTTTGTTCCTTTTTAAATTAAATGTTTTAAGTGTTACCAGTTTATTCCAATCAAGATGGCTTCAGGTGTGCCATACTTTTGTCATAAGTAAGACTGTTAGCGCTCTAGTTGTTCTTTAGAACACTCTGGGAAGCTGCAGTAGAACACAAAGGCATCAACTGACAGGCTGCTCCTGTTGAAATATAACAGGAAGATATTTGAGATCACACTTGAAACATGTCCTAATTTTTCTTTCTACAGCACTAACCATAATTTCTATGACAAAATGAACCCCATCATTTTGTTCCTTTTTAAATTAAATGTTTTAAGTGTTACCAGTTTATTCCAATCAAGATGGCTTCAGGTGTGCCATACTTTTGTCATAAGTAAGGCTGTTAGCACTCTAGTTGTTCTTTAGAACACTCTGGGAAGCTGCAGTAGAACACAAAGGAATCAACTGACAGTCTCTGCCATTGTTGGATGTACATGTTTTACTGAGAATGTCAGACTTCATTCTCACATGACTGAGAAAGATAATGTGAATTTACAGAAAATATGCTCTCATTTTAGCTTCTGGAGCACCTTCCAAAACTGTATGGGACAAGCATGTGAAAATAGTTTTCTCTCAAACATGATTCATGATATCCCAGCAGAAGGTTTTTCACAGCGTAAAATCACCTTAGAACACACCACAATTCCTGAAATTAGTATGGTACCATCAGGGCACAAGTCCTAAAAAAAGAAGTGGGGGGACTCTCCAATTTAGGTGATGTCACAGGAAGTGACATCACGACAGGAAGTGACATCACGACAGGAAACATCACGACAGGAAGTGACATCACGACAGGAAGTGACATCACGGCAGGGAGTGACATCACGGCAGGAAGTGACATCACATGTGCAGCAGATCTATCATTTGCACATATTGCAAGATTTAACAATTGAAGCTGCTCAGTACTTAAGCCTGTGACTTAAGGTCCCTGTATTTTGGGAATTAACAGCCCAAATATGGATGACCTTTGGCATACAACTACATTAGTCAAGCCATTAAGTGCTGTAAGTGAGGCATACTAAAACATGGCACCATGAACAAAAGCAGAGTTTGTGCATTGAAAAAAAACCCGAAGAAAACCACATGCTAGAAACTACAATAGTGATTATCAAAACTATAAAATTTATTACGATACCTAGAACACCACATTTAAATATACTGACAAGTTTAATACACTGTGACCGTGAGAAAAAAATGCAAGGTGCACTCTGTACAGTTTCAACCTGATACTCTGTACATCTGTTATTGCAGATATTATGGGACATGTTATATTGCCACAGGATGTTTGACCATGGAAAATTTGTGAGACCGCTTATAGCATTGAAAACCATCAATTAAAAACGCCCATGCGTCTGCATATCTTTTATTGTGCTGGGCAGTAGGATCTACCTTTCTAGACTGAGTATCATCTGCATGGCGATGAGCAATTAACCACCTGTTGACATACGGCATTGGATTCCAAAGAGGCAGAGGAGGGCCCATGAGGTTTATAAACATTAATGAGGAAAGACGTCCGATACCAAGGCAGTTTCATATGGGTGACATTATCAAGTTCATTGTGCTGAAACCCCTTTCGCAGTCACTTGAAGTCACAGGAAGTGTATTTACAGCCCTCAAAACAGGTTGCAGTTGCTCTGGAATCTCATTACCACCATTGTCAACATAGTCTCTGAAGCCTTCAGATATGCCTTTATAATTAAGAGCGAATCTCCTACACAGGTTTTGTAGTTTCTCCTCACCTTCATACCATGGGCTCTCAATGTCGTTTGGCCACTTCTGTGGGTTGATAACATCTATCTCTGATGTAAGAGCTAAAAATTCATCTGTCCGAGATGATGTGGCCAACCTATTGCTTGCAGACTGTGCATACAACCTGGAGCGCAAGTTATCTGCCAGATTTTGATAAAACTGGGGAAGGTTTATTTTTACCTGCCCATGTGAGTCCTCCCAGCTGATTGGCACTCCTCTAAATAAGCGACTCTCAATAGCTTGTTCAGCCTCCTTCCTGTGTGTCCCTGGAAACTTCAGCAGGAGGTAAACAGAATCCGAATCACTGTCTTTTGAGAAGCGGATTTTGCTTAGGGCTGTAAAGACCAGTGGAGGCAGTGGCCAGTCCAGGGGATGTTTAAAGTGGCTCAATGCTCTCCCCTTAGAATTGCAGGCATCAGGTGTGCCAAGAGTTATGCTAATGCCAATAGGCCCTGTAAAAGATTTTATGGCTTGCATGTGTGAGTCCGGTGTTCCAACACCCAATAATCTTGAGTGTGGCAACAGTGTGCCCGTTGTGATTCCCCCAGTTTGTAATTGGGCCCCTTCTGGTAAGTATCTAGACAAGACACCCATGTGTTTCAGATGATGCAAATAAAATGCCCTTTTCTGCAACCAGTGAAATCCGATACCCAGAAGTTCTGAATTCGCCGAGTGCGATAAACATCACCAACCACGAGTTTGCCCGTAAACAAAATGGGGCACAGCATGCGAATTTTGCGCCAAAAACAGCATTCATCGATATTTAACGGGACTTTCCACCCCTAAATTTCGCCATTTTTACATGCTAAAATTTCAATAGGGAATAATCCAGAGAATGCGGGGATGCAGTTTAAGGAGACTCGTGGGGAGAGATTAAGTGATTTGCCCGGAACCTCACGATGTTTGAGCCACACCATACTCCAACCTGGTTCCTCAGCTTTAAAGTCGGCCGCTCTAGCCTACAAAAGTAAGTTAGGCTTACTTTTGTAGGCTAGAGCGGCCGACTTTAAAGCTGAGGAACCAGGTTGGAGTCTGGTGTAAAATCACTTAATCTCTCCCCGTGGCCCGTGCCTAAAAATGAATTCGTCAGTCTGCATGGTGCTTATAAAAAGCGCTACGATCTGCAATACTCAATGGCGTGTTGTTGAACACTTACCTTAAAAGTGAAACTGTCGCCAACGTCGCCAAGCCGAAAATGGTTTCCTAGGTGACGGTGTAGGTCGTAGATGCAACGGAAAAGCAAGGCAGGTCAGGCAGCAGGCAAAGCCAGGCAGGAAGGGAAGTCTCCAGTAGGTCAGGCAGCAGGCGAGGCCAGGAAGGGAGGGCGAGCCGCGTCGATATCCGGATCCGGTCACATCCAAAAAGGGAAGGAGCCAGAGCAAGAAAAGCCCGAAAAATAAAGGGCATGGAGTACGAGGGCGGGACTGCTGAGTTGCAGATACACCCATCCAGTGACGTCTGCTATGACCACTGATTGGTCGCAGATCGTCTCTGTTCTACTGGTAGGTCCGAGTCCCCGGCAAGGTTAAGAAGGGGTGGGGGCAGGTTCAAAGAGCAGAGAGCAAGAGCTGCGATAGGCCGTAGTGCTAAATATAGGCGGGCAAGTTAACCTAACACCTAGGTGCAGGGGCGTGGTGATCGGCAGTCCGAGGCAATCACCCGGAAATGCGTGGTTTGGTCGGTGCGCGCTTTATCGCATTTTGAAGGAGTAGAGCAGGGTGGACGGCGTTTTGATAAGCAGGGGGGACGGCGTCCACCCTGGAAAATAAGTGGGGGGACGCCGTCCACCCGCGTGGTACCCCGACTCGTGCCCTGCTTAGGCTAGTGGAAATGACGTAGATTGCTCCTCTGCTCCAATCCCTAGTGCTTATTTCTTGGTAGCAGGAAGTAAGCGGCTGAGGCATCCTCGCACCAAAGATAACCAGAGTGAATGACTCTGAGGTCAGTCGAGTATGAGCCTCTGCCATTGGTTGGATGGAAGGCCCTGGGCAGGACAGCAAACTGAGGCTATGTTTACAGAGCTCTTTGCAGCAGCTGAGGTCACTCCATTGGGTGTCACTGTTTCCAGCATGTGAGGACTTCCGGTGGCGGGGAGCAGGCATGAATGTATGCTTACCTACCTCAACAAGCATTTGCAATGCAATAGGTCTCGCTTTTGTGAGAGTTTAAGCTGTTAGCATTGTAAATATCAATGCCTTTTATTTATGTTTTAAAAACCAAAACATAAATAAAAGACATTGTCATTAACAATGGCAATAGCTCAAACGCACGTAAATGCGAGACCTATTGCATTGCAAATGCTTGTTGCTTGTTGCAGCTGCCAGCAGAGTCCATATGAACAGTGGGGTTGTAGTATTAGTAATGAATTGGTTGGCACATGCTGTGTTGTTGTTGTGTCCCCCGTATGCACCTGGCAGGAACTCGTGTAAAAATCAGAGCATCTAGCTGCACTTGTGCTTGGCCCAGGGGCTCTCCTTCTCCTAGGTGCACATGTGAAGCAGCCTTCTGCTCCTGCTGACCATTCAGGTGGAAAACAAGAGTTGGCGGTGTTTCCCTTTGCTGGCGCCTGGCGTCTTTCTTGCTGCAGGGGTTTGTATGAGGCAGTCTTCTGATTCCATTGGTGCTCGAAATAGGCAATTTGATGCGAAGTTGCACCCAACATCTTGACAGGTTGAGTGGCTCTTGATGCCCCATCCCTCAAACCTTCTTTCCTATTGCACCTGCAGACTAAACGTTGCCTTCACAGTCCAATTCAGCCAATCATCAGCAAGCAAGAATCCTTGGCAAAGACATTAGGTCTGCCTTAATGTACTAACGCATGCAGACACAAGCTTGCATTAAAGCCAGGCGTTTTTGGCCATGCCAATGCTTTTTTTTCTGTGACACGAATAACTAGACAGACACCTCAAGGAAATCGCTCTTGTTTTGTGAAATATTGTATTTTCTGATAAATTACTCCCAGGATATTAAATGTAGTTACGTTTTTCTATTATATTTTTATCATCAACTGCGACGCCAATCAAAATTGTTAGCCGCATCTTTGCTTTGGAACAAGTTCAGCGCCCCGCTTTTTTCCCTCCAAGGTTCAGGCAATACAGACATCACAAACCTACGTTGATGCATCTGAATCAAAGTAATATTTCATGTTGTTTGACGCTTCGAATATGTTTTCTGGTCCGAAAATGAGCTTTTGTACAAGTACCTCTGTGTCCTAATCCAGGTTGTATAACTCTCTTTGTTTTTCAGTCAGCGAAAGTAAAATGATACCTTTTTTTAAATAATGGAAGATAAATTAAATTCCACATTTGTGAAGCGCGAATTTATCACGCCTAAGGGTATCCAGGCGCTGGGGTGCCGTCGGGGAGATTCAGTGAGCTCATGCTGAATTTAGCTTCCGTGGACGCCGGGGATTGAACCGTGAACCCTGCACTCCGGAGTCAGCCGCTCTGGACGCTGCGCCATACCACTCCGTCCTGACAATAAGATATTTAGCGCAAATTAGAGTACCATATTCCTGGTGACTGTAGATGTGGTATATATCTATCATAAAATGTGGTAAATTCGGCCTAGGTTGGTCAGAGGCAAACATTTACTTTTACAGTGTTGTAAAGTGTTTATAGTAATCTTTATAATGAAGCATTTTACTAATATGTGTTACTAGATTCAGCATCCACAGATTTGAGCCGCATATCTATGGCAACGGCCAGCCAGCCCTTACAGCACTGAGTTGCAGATACACCCATCCAGTGACGTCTGCTATGACCACTGATTGGTCGCAGATCGTCTCTGTTCTACTGGTAGGTCCGAGGCCCCGGCAAGGTTAAGAAGGGGTGGGGGCAGGTTCAAAGAGCAGAGAGCAAGAGCTGCGATAGGCCGTAGTGCTAAATATAGGCGGGCAAGTTAACCTAACACCTAGGTGCAGGGGCGTGGTGATCGGCAGTCCGAGGCAATCACCCGGAAATGCGTGGTTTGGTCGGTGCGCGCTTTATCGCATTTTGAAGGAGTAGAGCAGGGTGGACGGCGTTTTGATAAGCAGGGGGGACGGCGTCCACCCTGGAAAATAAGTGGGGGGACGCCGTCCACTCGCGTGGTACCCCGACTCGTGCCCTGGGTACCATCAACAAATGAATTCAAATGTAACTAAAGTCTGTTATCACCCTTTATAGTTCTCCTTTTGGTAACCCTCAAAATCTTCGATTCACTACAATGCATTTCAATGGGGTACTATCATTTATATTGGTCCCAAGATGGCTGCCAGCAATTCCAGGATGAAGTGCTGACAGCCAATCAGATCTCACGATGACATGTGTGGTTAGGCTCCGCCCAGATATATATGTGTTTTTACTTTTGATTTTCTCAGCAACTACTGAACGGATTTACACCATTTAACAAAAAGGGTTCTTTCTGAACCAAGAACTACCTCTTTGCCAAATTTTGTGTAATTCCGTTCAGCAGTTCGGGCTGTAGCCGTGGCTAAAGTTTCCTATGGGAAAATGAATGGGGAAAACACGTTTTGGTACCCCCCTTTTTTCTCGGCCCCCGCTTTACGAATCACCCCGAAACCTTCAGGGTAGGAGCGGACCGGAGCGGGCCATAAAGTTTGAAATTTTCGCGAAGATTCGTCAACCGACGCAAGAGTTATTTCAAATACAATGTTGCGGATTTCCTATGGAAAATAGGTCCTAACTATAACTATCTACTGGCGATCACCAGTAGATAATATATATATGTATATATATATTCACTGAAAAAACCATAGGTTTCAGGGGTGTTATAGTTAGTTGGACATTTCACTCGTACAAAACCATAGAAATTCCCCCGTTATAGTTAGTTCAGCTAACTATAACTCGCGCGCCCGCAATGCACTGCTGATGACGTCACATATTACATCACTCATGACATGGTCAGTGACATCACTCATGACATCACTGATGACATCTCAAATGAAATCACTGATGACATCACTGATGACATCATCCTTGTGATAGAGTGGCAGACCTCCTCTCACCCTAATATAACCTTTGATACACACACTCAAAAATACAAACTAACATTTTCAAAACAATGGACATACCAATACCAGTTACAACACACCTATTCAGTAATTCCAAGATCTACACACACATCCACTCATTCACCAACAGTCCCTATACAGTCACTCATACATGTACTCACTCATCATATGTACTCATACACCTATACATCCTGTTACACACCGCCACTCATCCATAGAGTTACTCACACACATAGTCACACATGCAAACAAAGTATCAAACATCCATTTACTTGCATATACAGTTATACACACACTACCACACTTACTTCTACAGAAACTTACACATACTTACTCTCTTAAACAATCACTTATAGAAACACCTACTTATTTGTACAGGAACTCTTCCAATCTCTCACTCTCACATATACTTACTTATATACACCAATACTCACATATACTAGTTTAAAACATATGTAGTTACTCATAAAGACACTATTGAGACAGTCATTCACTCACTAACACACCCATACACATACTCATCCACCTATACAGTCCTGCACACATGCTGTCTTCAACACATACAAACAGTGAGTCACTCATTCATGCATCTATGCACTAAGTAATACCCCCACCGAACCATACAGACACTCATACTGATACTCAAAAAACCAACTAATAACCCATATAGACACTCATGTAGCTACTCACCAACCCATGCAGCCACTTATACACAAAGTGAGAGACTGATACAGATATTTTCATATTTAAACATTACTCACTAAACCATGTATTCACTAAGATACACTTAGTCAGTTATACAATCAATTTTACAAAACAAAATCATCCATTTAGACACTTTATACCCATTTATTCTTCCATCGACCTTGAGATATACATATATAAAACATATTTAATTTTCAGAAAAACACACATTCACTGGATGATGTCATCAGTGATGTCATTTGAGATGTCATCAGTGATGTCATGAGTGATGTCACTGACCATGTCATGAGTGATGTAATATGTGACGTTATCAGCAGTGCATTGCGGGCGCGCGAGTTATAGTTAGCTGAACTAACTATAACGGGGGAATTTCTATGGTTTTGTACGAGTGAAATGTCAAACTAACTATAACACCCCTGAAACCTATGGTTTTTTCAGTGAATTTCTAAGGTTTTTTAAATGCTAATTTCTAACTATAACGTGCCTGGAACCTATGGTTTTTTCAGTGAATTTCTACGTTTTTTTAAATGCTAATTTCTAATTATAACGTGCCTGAAACCTATGGTTTTTTCAGTGAATATATATATATTTATTATACTATGTATACATGTGAAAATGTCTCGGTCCCCTGTTTGCCTCAGTGGCACGGAAAAAATGGGTGGAACTGACGTCAGCACGCCGACGAGGTTCTCTTATGGCTCCGATGAAGTCATACGGTGTCGCGAGCGGAGCCGTGCTATTATGACGTCCTCGTTGACGTGGGAGAGCTAGGAAAGAATTTCCGTGGAATGCTGGTGCAGGGGATATTCACCTAAGTGTTCAGGCTAGTCCTTTGGGAGCAACTGTTTATGTTGCCACTCCAGAAACTGAAACCAGTGATCCGAGGGCAGAGGCCCTGCAGATGGCACACGAGGTGGGGTGCCCAGTCGTGTGCACCGGCGGGGCAGCGAAGTGACAAGCACCACAACCCACAAAAAAGGTAACAAGGGCACTGAATAACACAGGATCTTCTCTTTGTATCTGGCAGGAACAACGAAGTTAAAATGCCCTAGTACCAAAATGTAGAATTAGTGCTACAACGGTCTTCAAGAGGACCTGCGATGCCGCTTCTGCCTCCCGTACCCTGGAGGTGGCACATGGGTCACGCGGTTCGGTCATACTGCGGTGGGACGCACACTCGTTGACCTCTCATGGCACTGCTCCACACTTCAGGGAGGACGCTTTCCATGAGCTATGTTTTCTGATGACATGTCGCGCCGGCCCCGTCCAACAACAGAACTCCTTTAGATCCAAACAGACTCTTCCACTCTCTCACCGGAAGTGAAACCAGGCCACGCGGACACTTTCACAATACAACAGCCGGGAATGCACTTTTCGGTAAAAAAAACACATTCCTTCCTCCTAATTAATCAAATAAACGTCTCACTGAAGAACAGGGGCCAGCTTCGATCGGTAAACAGCCGTTACAACTACTTTTTTACTTTGCGATACCATTACAACGCATGCATTACCACGCATGCGTTGTACATCACAAAGTCATTACTACGCATTTTTAGAACGCATGGTCATTTACCACGCATGCCTTTACAACGAATTTTGTTGTAAAGGTATGTATGGTAAATGACCATGCATTCTAAAAACATGTAGACGATCCATGTCGTTGTAAGGAAACAGAGGCTGTTCCGTTTCCTCACAACGACGTGCACCGCCCTCAGAGACGACGTGAAGCAGGAACCACGAGGAGAGAGGAACCACGAGGAGTGAGAGGTAAGGGGGATTGGGCATGGGGTGGGGGTTTCTTTTCTAGGGTTTAGGGTTGTACAGTGGTGTTTGGGTGGTGTAGGGAGTCGTGCTGGGGGTAGTGTTTTAGGGTTTAGGGTAGTGCAGTGGTGTTTGGGTAGTGTAGGGGGTCGTGCTGGGGGTAGTGTTTTAGGGTTTAGGGTAGTGCAGTAGTGTAGGGGGTCGTGCTGGGGGTAGTGTTTTAGGCTTTAGGGTAGTGCAGTGGTGTATGGGTAGTGTAGGGGGTCGTGCTGGGTTAGTGTTTTAGGGTTTAGGGTAGTGCAGTGGTGTTTGAGTAGTGTAGGGGGTCATGCTGGTGGTAGTGTTTTAGGGATTAGGGTAGTGCAGTGGTATTTGTGTAGTGTAGGGGGTCATGCTGGGGGTAGTGTTTTATGGTTTAGGGTAGTGCAGTGGTGTTTGGGTAGTGTAGGGGGTCGTGCTGGGGGTAGATTTAGGGTTTAGGGTAGTGCAGTGGTGTTTGGGTAGTGTAGGGAGTCGTGCTGGGGGTAGTGTTTTAGGGTTTAGGGTAGTGCAGTGGTGTTTGTGTAGTGTAGGGGTTGTGCTGGGGTGTAGTGTCTTAGGGTTTATGTTAGTGAAGTGGTGTTTGGGTAGTGTAGGGGGTAGTGCTGGGGTAGTGTTTTAGGGTTTAGGGTAGTGCAGTGGTGTTTGTGTAGTGTAGGGGGTAGTGCTGGGGGTAGTGTTTTAAGGTTTAGGGTAGTGCAGTGGTGTTTGGGTAGTGTAGGGGTTCATGCTGGGGGTAGTGTTTTAGGGTTTAGGGTATGGCAGTGGTGTTTGGGTAGTGTAGGGGGTCGTGCTGGGGGTTGATTTAGGGTTTAGGGTAGTGCAGTGGTGTTTGTGTTGTGAGGGGGTCGTGCTGGGGGTAGTGTTTAGGGTTTAGAGTAATGCAGTGGTGTTTGTATAGTGTAGGGGGTTTAGGGTAGTGCAGTGGTGTTTGTGTAGTGTAGGGGGTCATGCTGGGGGTTGTGTTTTAGGGTTTAGGGTAGGGCAGTGGTGTTTGTGTAGTGTAGGGGGTAGTGTTTTAGGGTTTAGGGTAGTGCAGTGGTGTTTGTGTAGTGTAGGGGGTCATGCTGTGGGTAGTGTTTTAGGGTTTAGGGTAGTGCAGTTGTGTTTGTGTAGTGTACGGGGTCGTGTTTTAGGGTATAGGGTAGTGCAGTGGTGTTTGGGTAGTGTAGGGGGTCATGCTGGGGTTAGTGTTTTAGGGTTTAGGGTAGTGCAGTGGTGTTTGGGTAGTGTAGGGGTCGTGCTGGGGGTAGTGTTTTAGGGTTTAGGGTAGTGCAGTGGTGTTTGTGTAGTGTGGGAGGTCATGCTGGGGGTAGATTTAGGGTTTAGTGTAGTGCAGTGGTGTTTAGGTAGTGTAGGGAGTCGTGCTGGGGGTAGTGTTTTAGGGTTTATGGTACTCCAGTGGTGTTTGTGTAGTGTAGGGAGTCGTGCTGGGGGTAGTGTTTTAGGGTTTAGGGTAGTGCAGTGGTGTTTGGGTAGTGTAGGGGGTCGTGCTGGGGTAGTGTTTTAAGGTTTAGGGTAGTGCAGTGGTGTTTGTGTAGTGTAGGGGATCATGCTGGGGTAGTGTTTTAGGGTTTAGGTTAGTGCAATGGTGTTTGTGTAGTGTAGGGGGTAGTGTTTTAGGGTTTAGGGTAGTGCAGTGGTGTTTGTGTACTGTAGGGGGTCGTGCTGGGTTCTAGTGTTTTAGGGTTTAGGGTAGTGCAGTGGTATTTGTGTAGTGTAGGGGGTAGATTTAGGGTAGTGCAGTGGTGTTTGGGTAGTGTAGGGGGTCGTGCTGGGGGTAGTGTTTTTGAGTTTAGGGTAGTGCAGTTGTGTTTGGGTAGTGAAGGGGGTCGTGCTGGCGGTAGTGTTTTAGGGTTTAGGGTAGTGCAGTGGTGTTTGGGTAGTGTAGGGGTCAACCAACATGAATTTGTCCTTGTGTGATGTAACCAATGCTCATGTAAAGCACTCCAATACCTGACCAGTCTGCACTATATAAAACTGCAAAGAAACAAAAAATAAAAAGTGTTTTGCACACTTCTGTCATTGGGCTATACGTGGGCTACCTCTGGGTGATATTTGTGCTACATTTGGGCTCTTTTTTCTCTGGTGGCCATCTTGGGAGACTTATTTGTTATGAAGTTTCCTAATTTCCTCATTTACTACAGTCTCCTCAGTAGGAAATGCTTTCAGTTTTTTACTTTGATTCCATCAAGAAGGCATTCAGATGTGTCACACATTTGCCATAAATTCAGAATGTTAGCACTCTAGTTGTTCATTAGATCACTGTAGTAAAGCTACTGCTTACCAAGGAGTTAACTGAAAGTCTACTGCTGGTATTGAAAGTGATTGTTTCAGTCTGCATGTCAGAATTTTCTAATGAAATAGAAGAGGATTTGAGATCTCACTTAAAACATGCCCTAAATTTTCTTTTTGCAGCACTAACCATAATTTCTATGGCAAAATGAACCCCCTCATTTTGTTCCTTTTTAAATTAAATGTTTTAAGTGTTACCAGTTTATTCCAATCAAGATGGCTTCAGGTGTGCCATACTTTTGTCATAAGTAAGACTGTTAGCGCTCTAGTTGTTCTTTAGAACACTCTGGGAAGCTGCAGTAGAACACAAAGGCATCAACTGACAGGCTGCTCCTGTTGAAATATAACAGGAAGATATTTGAGATCACACTTGAAACATGTCATAATTTTTCTTTCTACAGCACTAACCATAATTTCTATGACAAAATGAACCCCATCATTTTGTTCCTTTTTAAATTAAATGTTTTAAGTGTTACCAGTTTATTCCAATCAAGATGGCTTCAGGTGTGGCATACTTTTGTCATAAGTAAGGCTGTTAGCACTCTAGTTGTTCTTTAGAACACTCTGGGAAGCGGCAGTAGAACACAAAGGAATCAACTGACAGTCTCTGCCATTGTTGGATGTACATGTTTTACTGAGAATGTCAGACTTCATTCTCACATGACTGAGAAAGATAATGTGAATTTACAGAAAATATGCTCTCATTTTAGCTTCTGGAGCACCTTCCAAAACTGTATGGGACAAGCATGTGAAAATAGTTTTCTCTCAAACATGATTCATGATATCCCAGCAGAAGGTTTTTCACAGGGTAAAATCACCTTAGAACACACCACAATTCCTGAAATTAGTATGGTACCATCAACAAATGAATTCTAATGTAACTAAAGTCTGTTATCACCCTTTATAGTTCTCCTTTTGGTAACCCTCAAAATCTTCGATTCACTACAATGCATTTCAATGGGGTACTATCATTTATATTGGTCCCAAGATGGCTGCCAGCAATTCCAGGATGAAGTGCTGACAGCCAATCAGATCTCACGATGACATGTGTGGTTAGGCTCCGCCCAGATATATATGTGTTTTTACTTTTGATTTTCTCAGCAACTACTGAACGGATTTACACCATTTAACAAAAAGGGTTCTTTCTGAACCAAGAACTACCTCTTTGCCAAATTTGGTGTAATTCCGTTCAGCAGTTCGGGCTGTAGCCTTGCATAAAGTTTCCTATGGGAAATTGATTTTTTGACTCTTATTTTTTTAATTTCTCCGCAACTACTGAACGGATTTACACCATTTAACAAAAAGGGTTCTTTCTGAACCAAGAACTACCTCTTTGCCAAATTTTGTGTAATTCCGTTCAGCAGTTCGGGCTGTAGCCGTGGCTAAAGTTTCCTATGGGAAAATGAATGGGGAAAACACGTTTTGGGACCCCCCTTTTTTCTCGGCCCCCGCTTGACGAATCACCCCGAAACCTTCAGGGTAGGAGCGGACCGGAGCGGGCCATAAAGTTTGAAAATTTCGCGAAGATTCGTCAACCGACGCAAGAGTTATTTCAAATAGAATGTTGCGGATTTCCTATGGAAAATAGGTCCTAACTATAACTATCTACTGGCGACCGCCAGTAGATAATATATATATACAACAGACGATCCCTGCAATCCTGGCAGGAAAAAGCGAGCCACTCCGGTATTGAGGTTGCAAATATTACGGGTTTATTTTCGGCAACAAAGACGCGTTTCGATCTCTGTATTTTATGCACATTATTTAGAACAGTGGGGTATGATTTGAATAAATATAGGGGGCGATCAAAGCATTGGTGGAGGTAGTTTGTGTCTTGTTGCGAAGTTTGGACTGTATTGGGTATAGTCAGATTTTGGAGTCAGAACTTGCGCAGACTTTTGGTGTTTAGTCATTGCTTCTGTTTTTGGAAGACAAGACAAAATGGTACAGCACCCCCTTTTTTTCTTTTTTTACAAGTCCTGGTGAACCACCAGTAGAATTGAAGAAATGGGAAAAGATTTTTGAACATTATGCCAGAGTATGTGGCACAAATCTTAGAGATGAACGTAAGCAGGCATTGCTACTTTATTGTTGGGGTGGTGAGGGACAGGAGATTCTAGAAACTCTTCCAGAGTGAAGTGCTTCTGTTCAGAGAGGGTTGAATGAGTATGAAGTGTGTATTAAGCAACTCGACCTTCATTTTATACCAAAAGTGAGCACTATTATGGAACGGTACTATTTTGGGTTGAGAGAGCAAGGGAAAGAAGAGACGGTGGAAGAATTTGTCACAGGTTTCAGAAAATTGGCGGCTAGTTGCAAATTTGGAGCTTTGATAGAAGAAAGGATATGTGACCAGTTTGTGTTGAAATGTTCTAATGACAAAATAAGGGAGGATTTGTGGTTAAAGAATGAGCCACCTTTCAGGAGGTCATGGTCATTGCCAAAAGTCTGGAGCATATGGTGAAGTGTGTGAACGAATTGAGTAAGGTGGGCAAACAACAGGCAGGCGTGCACAAAGTGGAAGAAGTAGTGTGCCAAGTCAAGCAGAAACCTGCACCTGCTAACAATAAGAGTGGGGAAGAAGAGTCCAAAGTCATGACTGGGTTTTAGGGCACTTATTTTTGTTGTGGCAATTTAGGACATAAAGCTAATGCTGTTTTTTGTCCGGTGAACAGGGTAGTATGCAGTTTATCTGGGAAAAGAGGACACTTTGCAAAGAATTGTAAAGGAAGGAACAAGAAGGAAAGTAAAAGAGAAGTTAAAGAAGTTGTATTTCAAGTGAGTGAGCGTGGTGTAGAGCATCCATCAGAGTGGGTCAAGATTGGTAATATAAAGATCAAAATGAAATTTGATTCTTGTTCCTATCTGACCTTGATTTTCAAAGATGTGTTTGAGCGGAATTTTAGTGGTAAAGTAAAGTTATTCAAGTCTGATGTGAAACCCACAGAGTATGGTGGAACACCGATAAAAATGTTTGAGTATTTTCAAACATGTGTAGAGTGTAATGGAAGATTTGTTGATGCAAAAGTGTATGTTGCTGATAAGATAATTTGCTGGGTTAGACACATCATGCACGTCTGGGAATTACGCTCAATCCCAATGCTAATCTTCCGGTTCAGATACAGGAAATAGCAAATGCAGGAGACAAATTTGATGTGTTATTTAAAGATTTGTTTAAAAATGAACTGGGGCAGTTGAAAGGCTATAGTCATCATATAAAGTTAAAGCTGGGTGCCACACCTGTAATTGCTAAGGTGAGGAGGATTCCCTTAAAAGTGCAAGAAGTGGTGCAGAAGGAAATTACTTGTTTAATTGAGTCTGGGGGAATTGAGCCGGTAGAAGCAACGGAGTGGTTGGCCCTGATTGTGGTGGCCAAGAAGGCTGACAACGAATTTCACTTTTTTGTTGATCTCAGAGCACTCAATAGAGAAGTTTTTGTGGATAAGTTTCCACTTCTGAACATTGATGAGGTGGTGTCAACTTTGGCTGGGGCTAATTATTTTACCACGTTGGACTTAGCCTCCGCCTATCATCAGGTGCCTTTGGATAAATCATCTCAGGAGTTGACTGTCTTTATAAGTCCCATGGGGGCTTTCAAGTTCTTTCGTATGCCGTTCGAGTTAGTCTCGGAGACTTTTGTATTCCAAAGAATCATGAATAATATGGTAAAAGGGATCTGTGGTGTTCGTTGTTATCAGGATGATGTGTTGGTTTATGCAAAGACAATTTAGGAGCATGAAGGCAGGGTTGTTAATGTGTTGGAGAGGTTATTGAAGGCAGGTTTAACCCTGCGACGTGACAAATGCAAGTTTGGTGTGACAGAGGACAATTATTTAGGGCATCACATATCGGGCAGTGGTAGAAGCCAAAAAAAGAGTTAGTCAACACTATAATTCAATTGAAAGATCCATGTTCAAAGGAAGAATTGACATCATTATTGGTTAAGGCTGAATTCTATAGCAAGTTTGTAAAGAATTTTGCTGACAAAACAAGTCACCTCAGAAGCTTGTTGTGTAAGAAAGTGGACTTTGTGTGGGATGATATGTGTAAGGAAGAATTTGCCATGCGAAAAAAGGATCTGACTAATGCTCCTGATCTTCAAGCGTTTGTACCAGGTGATGGCACGTTTATTGTCACTGATGCGAGCAATAAGGGTTTGGATGCTCTGCTTATTCAGAAGAGAAAGGTTCAGAACATCTTATTGCTTGTGCTTCAAGATGTTTGAGAGGTGCTGAGTTAAATGACTCTTTCATCGAAAAAGAGGCACTTGCCATTTTTTGGGCATTAAACAAATTCAGGATTTGTTTGGGGGACCACTTTCAAAGTTAGGTCTGATCACAAACCCTTGAAGGAAATATTTGAAAAGAAGGGTTTGGATTAAATTTCATCAAGAATAAGAAGATGGGTTATCTCGGTGCAGGAGTTTGATTTTACTCTGGAATACATTCCTGGTGTAAAGAATGTTACAGCAGATTGTCTTTCACATCTGGTTCATCTTGTGGACACTCAGGTTCCTAAGGATGATATTGATGATTTGTGTGAGCAAGAGGTGATAGTGTGTGAAATCACTATGGGCGCGTTTAAGGAAGAAGAGTGGAAGAAGGAGTTACAGAATTATCCTGATTTACTGAAAGTGATTGACTTAATTTTATTGAACAAGGTGGGTAAGTTAAAGAAACCTTAGTCTGTGTTGAGAGGTGAGCTAGCTGTGAGTGATGGTATGTTGACAAGGAGTACAAGGTTAATCCCTCCCATGGGATTAAGGAACAACATCATCGAAATGGCTCATGAAGGTTTCATGGGCATATCTAAGACAAAAGAACGCATTAGGCAAGATTTTTGGTGACCAGGTTTAGATCTGATGGTGGAACGTGTTGTTCGTGATTGCATACCATGTTTAATGAGTGACAAGGTACTTAAGACAAGACTATCACCAATGGTTTGCAGACAGTTACCTATGCGTCCTTGGAAAGAAGTGGCTATAGATCTAGTTGGTCCACTTCATGGGGAACATCAGACACCATATTTGATTGTACTTTTAGA
Source organism: Calotriton arnoldi (assembly GCA_963921515.1). Taxonomy (NCBI): domain Eukaryota; kingdom Metazoa; phylum Chordata; class Amphibia; order Caudata; family Salamandridae; genus Calotriton; species Calotriton arnoldi. Next base: position 629,915 of record CAWUFW010010551.1, read on the forward strand.
TTTGTATTCTAGGTGGGTTGAAGTGAGTTGTGTACGAGATATCTCATCTCAAAGTGTGATCACATTTTTGGCTACAGTGTTCAAACAAGAGAGTTTCCCATGCTATTTGTTGTTGGATAATGGTCTGCAGTTTTGTTCACAGGAGATGGAGCAATATTTGGAAAGTTTTGGCATTTGCCATAAGAAATCATCACTTTATCATCCTGAAACGAATGGGGCAATTGAGAGACTGAATAAAACTTTGAAAGAAGGGATACAATTGGCGAGGGTTAACAATCTGAACTGGAGGAAAGAGTTACAGGACAGAATAACAGCATACAGAATGTCACCTTATACTACCACCGGTAAAACTCCATTTGAGTTGTTCAAAGGGAGACCTTCCAACACAAAACTTTGCCCTGGGTGGATGGTTCTTGATAAGGGAGTGAAAGATAATGGCATCGGACAGTGGAGAGAGAAAGAAATTCATTTTCAACAGAAAAGAAAGAGTTATTTTGATGCCCATAAGTGTGTTAGAAAAGCCAAGTTTCGTTTGGGGGATAGAGTAAAGATTAAAGCACCTGTTGGGTGCCAAAACTGGTCCAAGTTTACCGAGGTGAAAGAAGTGTGAAGTTGTTCAGAAATGCTGTAAAAACTAATGACGGAAGAATTTGGAATCATAGTAGTGTGGTTCATGTTCAAGGAGTAAATAATCGAGCAGTGGAGGGTCACTCATCCTGTGATTCCGTCACAGTTGGGACATGAAGGAGATGGCAGGAGAAGTAAGAGGAAGCACAAACCCCTGTCTATCTCTATGATTATATTAGAGGTTAAATATGGTGCTCATGGGTGTTCTCGTAATTATTTTTTTATTCATTCCTTTTGGGTTGTGTATCTTGTGTTTCTGCTGTTATTTTTGTTTGTTTTTGTTGTGAGAAGGGGGTATTGGGGATAACCAAAGCTAGTGTTAAATATGAGAAGAGAGAAGTGTGATGTAACGTAGTAATACATTAGAATGTTGACGTACTGCATTATTAGAGTTCAAATGAATAAGACAGTTGGGCATGCCAGCTGATGGATGGGGAGAGATTAAACAGCCTCCAGGCTTACCTTCAAATTACCTATGTGTTTGTCCTTGTACGTCTTTACACCCAGGGCACAGAGAGGCACAGAGGAGCCCTCTGAGGAGGTTGGCTGAGGACACAGAGAGGCACAGGGGAGCCCTCCGAGGAGGCTGGCTGAGGGCACAGAGGTGCCCTCTGAGGAAGGGCACAGAGACAGACAGAGGAGCCCTCTGAGGAGGCAGGCTGAAGGGCACAGAGGGACCCTCCGAGGAGGCTGTCTAGAGGCAAAGAGGATCTCTCTGAGGAGGCTGCCTGAAGGGCACAGAGAGGAACAGAGGAACCCTCCAAGGGGGCTGGTTGAAGGGCACAGAGGAGCCTTCTGAGGAGGCTGGCTGAAGGGCACTGCGAGGCACAGAGGAGACCTCTGAGGCGGCTGGCTGAAGGGCACAGAAATGCACAGGGAATCCCTCTGAGAAGTCTGGCTGTAGGGCAGAGAGATGCACAGAGATGCACAGAGAAGCCATCTGAGGAGACTGGCTGAATGGCACAGAGACTCACAAACGAGCCCTCAGAGAAGGCTTGCTGAGGGGCACGGAGGAACCCTTGAGGACGCAGGCTGAAGTGCACAGAGGAGCCCTCCGAGGAGGCTGGCTGAAGGGCACAGAGAGCACAGAGGAGCCCTCTGAGGAGGCTGGCTGAAGGGCACAGAGGAGCCCTCTGAGGAGAGAGGCTGGCTGAAGGGCAGAGAGGCACAGAAGGACCTAGGGCACAGAAAGGCACAGATGAATCCTTTGAGTTGGCTGGCAGAAGGGCACAGAGAGGCACAGATGAGCCCTCTGAGGGGGCTTGCTGAGAGGCACAGAGATGCACAGAGAAGCCCTCTGAGGGGGCTGGGTGAAGGGCACAGAGAGACACAAATGAGCCCTCCGAGGCGGCTGGTTGGGGGGCACAGAGAGGCACCGAGGAGCCCAGGGCACAGAGAGTCACAGAGGAGCCAAGGGCACAGAGAGGCACAGAGGAGACCTCTGTGAGGCTGGCTGAGGGGCACAGAGAGGCCCTCTGAGGAGGCTACCTGAAGGGCACAGAAATGCACAGGGAATCCCTCTGAGAAGTCTGGCTGTAGGGCAGAGAGATGCACAGAGGAGCCATCTGAGGAGGCTGGCTGAAGGGCACAGAGACTCACAAAGGAGCCCTCAGAGAAGGCTTGCTGAGGGGCACAGAGGAACCCTTGAGGACGCAGGCTGAAGTGCACAGAGCAGCCCTCCGAGGAGGCTGGCTGAAGGGCACAGAGAGCACAGAGTAGCCGTCTGAGGAGGCTGGCTGAAGGGCACAGAGGAGCCCTCTGAGTAGAGAGGCTGGCTGAAGGGCAGAGAGGCACAGAAGGACCTAGGGCACAGAGAGGCACAGATTAATCCTTTGAGTTGGCTGGCTGAAGGGCACAGAGAGGCACAGATGAGCCCTCTGAGGGGGCTTGCTGAGAGGCACAGAGATGCACAGAGAAGCCCTCTGAGGGGGCTGGGTGAAGGGCACAGAGAGGCACAAATGAGCCCTCTGAGGCGGCTGGTTGGGGGGCACAGAGAGGCACCGAGGAGCCCAGGGCACAGAGAGGCACAGAGGAGCCAAGGGCACAGAGAGGCACAGAGGAGACCTCTGTGAGGCTGGATGAGGGGCACAGAGAGGCCCTCTGAGGAGGCTACCTGAAGGGCACACAGGAGCCCTCTGAGGAGCCTGGCTGAAGGGCACAGAGAGGCACAGAGGAGATCTCTGAGGGTGCTGGCTGAGTGGCAGAGGAGTACTTTGAGATGGCTGGGTGAAGGCCACAGAGAGGCACAGATGGGTCCCTGAGAATTGGTGGCAGAAGGGCACAGAAAGGCACAGAGGAGCCCTCAGAGGAGGCTGGCTGAAGGGCACAGAAAGGCAAGGATTAGTAGCCCTCCGAGAAGGCTGGCTGAAGGACACAGAGGAAACCTCTGAGGAGGCTGTCGGAAGGGCACAGAGGAGCCCTCTGAGGTGGCTGGCTGATGGGCACAGAGAAGCACAGAAGACCCTTCTGAGGAGGCTGGCTCAAAGGCACAGAGAAGCACAGATGACCCTTCTGAGGAGGCTGGCTGAAGGGGACAGAGATGCACAGAGGAGTCCTCTGAGGAGGCTAGCTGAAGGGCACAGAGGAGTCCTCTGAGGAGGCTAGCTGAAGGGCACAGAGGAGTCCTCTGAGGAGGCAGGCTGAAGGGCACAGAGGAGACCTCCGAGGAGGCTGGGTGAAGGCCATAGAGAAGCACAGGGGAGACCTCCGAGGAGGCTGGCTGAAGGCCATAGAGAGGCACAGGGGAGACCTCCGAGGAGGCTGGCTGAAGGCCATAGAGAGGCACAGGGGAGCCCTCCAAGGAGGCTGTCTAGAGGCAAAGAGGAGCCCTCTGAGGAGGCTGCCTGAAGGGCACAGAGAGCCACAGAGGAGACCTCTGAGGCGACTGGCTGAAGGGCACAGAAATGCACAGGGAATCCCTCCGAGAGGTCTGGCTGAAGGGCACCAAGAGGCACAGAGGAGCCAGCTGAGGAGGCTGGCTGAAGGGTACAGAGACTCACAGAGGAGCCCTCAGAGATGGCTTGCTGAGGGGCACTGAGGAGCCCTCTGAGGACGCAGGCTGAAGTACACAGAGGAGCCCTCCGAGGAGGCTGTTTGAAAGGCACAGAGAAGCCCTCTGAGGAGGCTGGCTGAAGGGCACAGAGGAGGCACTGAGGAGGCTGGCTGAAGGGCACATAGGAGGCACGGAGGAGCCCTCTGAGGAGGCTGGCTGAAGGGCACAGAGGAGGCACGGAGGAGCCCTCTGAGGAGGCTGGCTGAAGGGCACAGAGGAGGCACAGAGGAGCCCTCTGAGGAGTCTGGTTGAAGGGCACAGAGGAGCCCTCTTAGGAGGCTGTCTGAAGGGCACAGACGAGCCCTCTGAGGACAGAGGCTGGCTGAAGGGCACAGATAAATCCTCTGAGTAGGCTGGGTGAAGGGTACAGAGAGGCACAGATGAGCCCCCTAAGGGGGCTTGCTGAGGAGCACAGAGATGCACAGAGGAGTCCTCTGAGGCGGCTGAATGAGGGGCACAGAGAGGCACAGAGAGTCACAGAGGAGCCTAGGGCACAGAGGGGCACAAAGGAGCCCATGGCACAGAGAGGCACAGAGGAGACCTCTGAGGAGGCTGGCTGAGGGGCACAGAGGAGCTACTCTGAGGAGGCTGGCTGAGGGGCACGGAGAGACACAGATAGGTCCTGTAGTGAGCCACCCGGCTCTTACAATACTTTGTTGCCACCTCAAGTCCCTGGGCCGGGCGCGGACCGGGGAGTATAAATAAAGTGTGACGTCAGCGCTCGTGGCTGACGGCACAGACCCGAGCTGGCGAGTGGTCGTGCATTATTGTAGAGCCGTTACAGTAAAGGCCCCCAACCCTTTTAGCAGCCCCAAGCCCTTAGGCTGTCCCCTAACACCGACTCTTACATTGGCGACGAGGCGGGTGAGCGGCCCGTGACGTGCCATCGCAACGCACATCGGCGTTGACGGCGCTCGCACGAGAGGCGGTGGGCCCCGCGCACCTTGTGCTGCTGACCAGAGGCCGCGCTGTGGCAGCGCGCGGTCCTGGTGGGTGCGGTGTTGCGGAGCGAAAGCGGCAGTGCCCGTCAGACGGTGAGGTGCAAGGTGAGCGAGTGGGCCCTGTGTGGTGGTGCAGCCGCGCGGTGCACTCTGCCGAGTGTGACCGGAAGGCCTGAGGGAGCGCTGCCTTTGCAGTCGGGCGCGCTGGCCGCGGTGAGGCGTTCTCAGCCTCGGAGGACTGTCACGTGTCACCACGTAGAGCTGACCACCAGCAAGGTGTACGGGGGTGCTCGCGTGGCCGGTGAAGACGGCTGCAGTTATTGTGTCAGACTGTCAAGAGTGTCTCCAGGCCCAAGAGGAGAGTGGGGGCTGCAACAAGGAGAGGCCCACGAGGGAGAGGGCCAGGGCAAGTCAGGAGAGCCCATCCTGCTCACAAGCCAGGCCAGGAAGGGTAGCAGGCACCGAAGAAGCACAGGGGAGAGTGGTTGTGCAAGGACTCTGAGCCAGGGAAGTGGATCAGGCAGGGGATCCGAGGAAACAGGAAGATGTCGGTGCCGGCTGAAGGAGGAGATCCGGGGCCGGGAGAGAGTAGTTCACGCATGTCATTGAAGGAGCTCCCACCCTTCAGCCAGCTTGCTGATCCGGCGACGGCGCCCCGCGATGTCGCAAGTGGATCGGGCAGTTGGAGAACTACTTTATTGCAGTGCGAGAGACAGACAGCACAGTGAAACGCTCCACCATGCTGCACATGGGGAGAGGAGCTATATGAGTTATTTCAAGACCTACCCGACACGGGGGATAGGCATGATTACGACAAGGCCGTTAGTGCGCTGGATCGGTACTTCGACCCTCAGGTTAACCCTAACTTTGAGCATTTTAACTGCGTCAGGCGAAGCAAAAAGAGGAGGAGTCTGTTGACATGTTCTTTGCCCGCCTGAGGAAGCTAGCGAGTTCCTGCGTGGGAATCGACCGGCAGTTCGAGATTAGAGCACAGTTGATACTGGGATGCAAGTCGTCGGAGCGACGCAAACTCATATTGCGTCAACCAGGAATATCCCTTGATGACATTGTGGTGCTGGGAAGGGCGCACGAGTTGGCAGACGCGAGGGCTGGCGTGAGGGAGTCTGCATTGGTGAGACGATCCACCACACCGCAGCCGGTGTATCCCACCCCTATCAAGGAAGAGCGGGTGGATGCTATCCGTGCAGGAAGAGGACGGGGTAGAGGAGGCGCCAGCGGCACCAGTGACCGGTCGGAGAGAAAAGGGTGTGGAAATTGCGGACCAGAGAGTCATCCACCAAGGGGGTGTCCGGCGCAAGGCAAACAGTGTTCGAGATGCAACAAATTCGGACATTTTGCGAAAGTTTGCATGAGTACAACACGATCGTCGGCTGGAGGAGGTAGACAGAAGACGCCAGGAACGGGCAAGCACGTGGTGCACAAGGCGGAAGCGATGGACGAAGTGGAGAGCATGTGTAGAAGAACGAACGTCACGGAGGACGATGAGGAAGATGACGTGTTCGTAATCTCACACACCGGGGGAATGAACGCGAGTAAAAGGCCCCCACCAATGTGTCAGCTCTGGATTGGAGACAATAATATCAGGGCGTTAATCGACACAGGAGCGTCCGTCAATATTCTAGACGCCACCCAATATGAGCGACTCGTGCCAAAAGCCTCGCTCCTCAAGACAAAGGCCAGGATTTTCACATATGGGGGGGACGTCCCCATTCCCCTCCAAGGGGTGATCGGGGTGGAGGTCGCCCACGGAACCAGGTCTGCAACTACACGATTCCACGTGATTCGGGACAGTGCGGGCTCCTTGTTAGGCTGTCACTCCGCAGAAGATCTGGGGCTGGTGGTGTTCGCCAGACAAATTCATCAGTCACATGCCGAAACCGTGATGGCGGAGTTCCCGGAGCTGTTCAGAGGTTTGTGCTGCCTCAAGGGGGTGGAGGTCAAACTCCACATAGATGACACGATCAAACCCGTGGCCCTGCGGCACCGCAGGGTGCCATTCCATCTGAGACCGTTAGTGGAGGAAGAGCTGGACCGGCTGGAACGCGATGGAGTGATTGAGAAGGTGTCGGGCCCCACCCCGTGGGTGTCCCCACTAGTAATCGCGCCCAAACCGAAACAACCGGGGGCAATTCGCCTCTGCGTAGATATGAGGTTTCCCAACAGAGCGATCAGGAGGGTGCGTCATATCACGCCCACGATCGACGAGATAGTGGCTGACATTAACGGCGCCAAGTGGTTTTCCAAGGTGGACTTAAACTCTGGCTATCACCAACTAGTCCTGGAGGAGAAGAGCCGTTACATAACCACCTTTTCCACCCATGTGGGGCTACGACGATTTAAACGGCTCCATTTTGGAGTGTTGTCAGCGGCGGAGGTTTTCCAGGATGCAATCAGGGAAGCCTTGTCAGGCCTGGTGGGTGTCATAAACGTCAGTGATGATATCCTGATTTTCTCCACTTCTCTTGAAGAGCACCACACACGCCTGCGGGCAACTTTGCAAAGGCTCGTGGATCAGGGGCTGACATTGCACAAAGAGAAATGTGAGTTTTACACCAACGAGGTTGAGTTCTTCGGCTACAGATTCTCAACTCAGGGACTGCAAGTGCATCCTGCCAAGGTGGAGGCTATCCGGGCAGCGGCGACGCCCCAAAACCAGTCAGAGGTGCAGTGCTTCTTAGGCATGGCAAATTATTGTGGCAGGTTTATCCCGCATTTGGCAACGATCTCCGAGCCGCTCAGAGCTCTAACCAAGAAAAACCATTGCAAGGTGGCAATGGTCCAGTGCGGAAGCGCAAGCGTTCATGGAAATCAAAGGGGCTCTACTGCAGGGCGCGACGGTGGCGTACTTCAAACCGGGGCAGCCGACGGAGTTAGTTGTGGATGCTAGCCCGGTAGGGCTGGGGGCAGTGCTACTGCAGCAAGACCAAAGTGAAGAGTGGGTGCCAATCGCATACGCCAGTCGGGCCCTCACTGCAGTGGAAACACGGTATGCCCAGATTGAAAGGGAGGCAGTGGCGATCCGTTGGGCTTGCCAACATTTTGATATATATCTGTGTGGACACAGATTCAAAGTGGTTACGACCACAAACCACTGGTACCCCTGTTTGGAGGGACGGCTAGAAGTGGGCCGCCACGGATTGAGAGATGGGCGGTGCAAATTCAGCACTACAAGTTTGAGGTTGTGTACCGTCCAGGAGAAAACAATCAGGCGGATTACTTGTCGAGACATCCATTGGCCATGTGTCCGCAGGCCCCTCTGGAAGTGGACGAAGGAACAGAGTCATTCATCAAGCTGATCGTTGAAGCCGCCTGTCCGAGGGCCCTGTCAGTGGAAGACATTGTGATGGCCACCAGAGAAGACGCCTGCCTCCAGGCTGTCAAGGAGACACTGCACAATCATCAATGAAAGACATTCCTTCAAGGATCTGGCTTGCTGACAGAGGAGGAACGGGAAGCACGGCTCGGTCTGTGGAGATGTCGCGAAGAGCTGAGTGAAGGGTGTGAAGGGGTGATGCTAAGGGGGGTGCGCATGGTGATACCGTCCCAGCTTTGGAAGAGAACGGTGGACCTTGCTCACCAGGGACACCAGGAAATCGAGAAAACGAAGGCTCGCATCAGATCGAAGGTGTGGTTCCTGGGCGTCGATCGCATGGTGGAGGAGAAAGTAAGGGGATGCCATGCATGTCTGGTAACAGGAGCGGAGCCACCCCCCCTGACTGTGGTCACCGAAACACCCAGCACCACGCATTGGGCCAATATCAGCATGGACTTTGGGAGCTTCCCGGACGGGAGGCACACGGTAGTCATAATGGATAGTTATTCAAAATTCCCTGTCGTGGAAGTGGTGAACTCGACATCGTTTGATGGGCTGAAACCTATTCTGGAGAAGACATTTGCACTGCTGGGAATGCCCAAGGAGGTCCGCACTGACAACGTGCCTCCCTTTCAGGGACAGGAGTTCAGAGAGTACATGGACCTCAACAACATCCGTCATTGGAAAATAACACCTCAATGGCCCCAAGCGAACGGAGACGTGGAGAGGTTCATGAGAACTGTGAACAAGGCTCTCCAAATCGGAGTGGACCAGGAAGAAGACCTAGAGGGGTGCCTGCACAGGTTCCTACAGGCATACCGGCAGACTCCTCACTGCACGACAGGATGTGCCCCGAGTGACTTACTGATGCAGCGAGCCGTCAGGGATGTAGTGCCTGCAAGTAGGCATTGGGTGCCGGAAGTTCTGGACAGTGGCCGTGCACAAGCCAAACGCCAGCAGACAAACGACAAGTCCAGCCAGAAGAGGAGAGCCCGACACAGGAATATATGCCGAGGAGATCAGGTGGTCGTGAAAGATCGGCATCCAGGCTGGAAGTTCTGGACACCGTTCGAGAAAGAACCATGGGTGGTGGTCCGGGTACAAGGGTCGATGATCACGGCGAGGAGAGGAGAACGCCAGATTGCAAGAAATGCATCATGGTTTAAAAGAAGGTGACCGCCCCGGTGACGGACATGACAAGGGAAACAGAGTCCGGGAGCGACCAGCAATCATCCACGGGAGAGAACGAGGTCGGAGTGCCAGAGATGGAGAGGCCCCCGGAGGAAGGAGAAGAATCCAGTAACTCGGAGGAGACTACCCCTGAGAGTCCGAGGGAAGACGGGAGTGTCACCCCAAGAAGAGGGCACCATTACCGACTCAGAGTCAACCCCCGGCCTAGTTCGAGGCTGAGAGACTTTTTGTGTTGAAGTAAACCGAAGAATGTTTCCAGAGACTTGAGTCATTCAGACTGTTGAGTTTATTATTTTAGTTTGTTCTGATGTCTTCTTTGTTTTAGTTTGTTGTTTGAACATCTGTTGGTTAGATGGGATGTAGTGAGCCACCCGGCTCTTACAATACTTTGTTGCCACTCCCTGGGCCGGGCGCGGACCGGGGAGTATAAATAAAGTGTGACGTCAGCGTTCGTGGCTGACGGCACGGACCCGAGCTGGCAAGTGGTCGTGCATTATTGTAGAGCCGTTACAGTAAAGGCCCCCAACCCTTTTAGCAGCCCCAAGCCCTTAGGCCGTCCCCCAACCCCGACTCTTGCAGGTCTCTCCCTGAGGATGGGTGGTTGGGGGATACGGGTATGAGGGCTGGCTGGAGGCTCACTGGATTCCCTGGGGAACCTGGATGAAAGGGTCCGAGGTGTAGAGAGGAGCCCTGAGGGGATGACAGGCTGAGGGTGTGATATTGAGGAAATATCCAATAACGTTATAGTAAATCCAAAGGAGGCTTTATGAAGGCAGTCTTCTTAGAAAGCCTCAACCACCAGGAGCAGCTCATCAAGTCTCTTCTCGCTGTCTATCACGTGACAGTACACATTCCAATGCCGGGCACCTGCACAGTTCTAAGGCTGACGTCAGACCTCTGACGTCAGCACAGGATTCTGCCAGTACGGTTGTCTAGGATACCACGGAGGACGTTTGAACGGAGGGCACAGAGCGGCGGCTGCCAAGAAGGCCCAGAGAAGGTCAGAGGGCCCGAGGGCACAAAGAGGTCCATAGGCCTCCACAGAGGAGGGCTGGCAGGGGCCGCAGCTGGGTAGGAAGGGGTCGTGAGGGGAGGTCCGGCTGGAGGGCACAGTAGGGCTCCGTAGAGAGGGCTGGCTGGCTGACAGAGGCCACGGAGGGACACTGAGGGAGGGAGGTGTAGTGGGTGAGGAGAGGCCGCTTGTAGGGTGTGTCACGCACGCACTCAGGGGCTGGGCGGGAATGGTTGCAGGCCGCATGTTTCCACGGGGGCGCTGAGGGCACAGAGGGCCTCTGAGGAAGTGCTTAGAGGGGCTGGCTGGAGAGGAAAGAGGGGCCTACAAGTGAGGACTGGTAGTGTGGCACTGCAGGGGGGCGGGGGTTCACAGGCCCCTGCTGCAGCCACGGGAGGGGGGGCGGGCCCAACCTTTCACTGGATCATAGTCAGTCCAACGCCAATGTGATCTATGAGATGTGGGAGACTCAGGGCCCCTCATCACATTCTGCAAGGGGGCCATATCATCTACCGTCACGCCACTGTGGCACAGTATTACTAGCTCAGGGGCTCTGGCGACACGTAGGGACTCTGAGGGGGACTAATAAGGACTGGAGGACACGTCACACGGCAGTAATGGTTCTAGGGCACCGACGGGTCTGAAGGGCGCTAGAATGCACAGTGGTCCTTTCGGGGAAGAAGGGATATGGGGGAGGGGCGCCGAATAAGGACGGGGGGGTGGGGGGGTACTGGCTGAATGCCGTGGAGGGGGTGGTCTGAGGTGAGCTGTCCAGGGGCACATCATGGGCACAAACGATCGGGCAGAAACCGTTGTAGGGCACAGAGGATTCCTCTGGGCGCTGAAGGGCTCAGAAAGGGCCTCTGTTCTCCACTGACACCCTCCCAGGGCCCCACCCTAAGCCCTCTGCCCAGTCAGGGCCGTGACGCGCGCCCCGTGATTGGCTGCGCCGGGCCCTCCAAACCGCTATTTATAGTGTATGAATAACTGTTTGTGCAGCACTTCAAGACCGCTCCAGGCTCCGGCACCTCAGCAAGGACTCGGAAAATACGAACAATCCCCGTCTGACCTACCTGCGACGCCATGAACAGAGCACTCCTGCTAGCGCTGGCCGCCCTGCTCTGCTTCAGCCTAGGTAAGGGGCAAATATAGCGCCTAGCTCAAGTTATGTGTTTATTCATAGAGCGCCGCGAACTCGCGCTTTGAAGCGATCCTTCGGTCCATAATCACTTTCCAAAATATAAAGGCCCAAAATAACAGAGTGCACTATACAAAGTGCACAGCGTGCGCCAAGTCGTCTCTGGGCGCTTGGGGTTTAATATCGCTGTCATCAACCAGAGGAGTTGTGGGGTCACATCATGCACCATCAGCTTTTCTTTCGTCTCACCAGATCATCATTACCTTACCTATTATTATGATCGCTAAAACTCACCTGTTATTATTCTAATGTCATGCCGTAGAGAACATGAAAAGATACCCGGGCCTTTTTCCAGGCAGGGAAATAAATGCGTTTTAAAGCGACAGGTTTAATAATGGTCTGCTCTGGTTTGCTCATTGTAGTAAAAATGCTCGCTCTTCTTTTTATTCTTGTAAGTAAAGTGATGTTCTGGTTCTTGCAAGTTACGTGAGGTTTTGGTAAAGGTGTGTTTTTAGTTGTTTTAGCAAAATTATGTTGTCTGCAGGTTTTACCAACTGCTCCAGACAGTGTTTGGTTAAATGCGTCTGTTTGCTTGAATGTAGATTTTTTAAATGTATTTTTCGAGTACAGTGCTGATCAAAGGGAGGTGATGAAAAGGCGTAGTCTGTTTTTAGCATTCAAAGTTCGTTTTATGCTGTGAATAAATGAGCTAATTAGCTGAAAAGGAAATTATGTAAAATCAAATGTGTACAGTTCCCGTTGCTTAATTAACAATAGAGATGTGATTCCCATGAATTATGGAACGTAATTCAGATGTATGACGTCACTGATGCAAATTTTAGGTTGTGAAACTACTGCTGGTTGTACAATAACTATCGCCAAAAGTGCTCTTAAAGATACAGTGTCCGCGTGTATTTTAAATAAATATCAATGCACTATTCATTTATTGCTGATCTCCACAGAGAAAAGAAAGGAAACAGCCTCAGAAAGTAAAGTACAGGTCTCCTGTCGCGCACACAGAGCGCCGAATCGCCACAAGGCGCTATATAATAAGATACAAAATATGCACGTACTTTGTTGTTTATACTTTACGTGGTAGGTGATTTCTTTTGCAAGTTTTGTATTTAAGGAGCTCATTCATTGTTTGTGTTATTTTGTTCTTTAAAGAGTCTTTAAGGCGCTAGACACAGCCATAACGTCTAAAAAGATGTTTGTGGAACATGTCTTTCTCAGCTCAGCCACAAGTTTCGCCCCCACTCTTTGGGAAGGTCCTTCTTAACTGGGCAGGAATAAAAAATGCTTCCGTTGTCTTGGTGTCGCAGTTGAAAGTAGATTTCTTTTCTCCCCTAGATCGTTGAAACGCGTCTTCCTGTTTCAAGGCGCTTTTGTGGCATTCAAGGTTTTAGCGCTTTCCAATGGGGCAGATTTCACAGACACCTAAACATTAAGGCCCCATTTTTTTTGTTCTTAGTTGCAGTTTTACATAGCGCGAACTCGACCCGAAGGTTTTGGAGCGCTTTGCATGAGCACCAGTAACATTACATAAGGACACATTCATTTTTGGTAGGCACGGGGAGATTAAGTGATTTGCCCAGAATCGCAGGACGTTGAGCCGACGCCTAGACTCCAACCTGGTTCCCCAGTTCCAAAGTCGGCAGCTCTGGCCATTATACCACATCCAATTTTCCATATTAAAAGTGATGCACCGGCGGCACAAGGGGCTTGTAAATAAGCCCCTGAGGGCCTCATTTACTAAATTTTGATGCACAGCAATGCAGCAAGCCTTCCTGCTGCGCTGCCGTGCCTCAAAACATAAGGGCAGGAATGTGCCCTATCTACAAGTTATGGCACATTCCTGTCCTTCTCCCCTGCACCGGCGCACAAACAGCAGCTGTGCGCAAATCCAAGCACCCATGCGCCATGGTTCAAGGGGGCCTGAGTTGCAGGGACTTCCTGCACAAAAAAATCATTAATGGCATTTTGCTCCTTCTATGAGTGCTGCAGAATGCAGCATACAGCATACAGAAAGAGCAAAAAACGAGGAGAAATACAACTATTTCTCATTGTTGCACCACTCCTACGCCTCCCCCGGAAGGACACGGCACAGCTACGGTGCTTTTCTGCCTTTTTATTATGACGCACGTCAGGGCAGTAGAAAGGCTTGCTGCGCTGCAGTGCGTCAAAATATACTAAATGAGGCCCTGAATTCGAATGGTGGCAGGAGATAAAGGGCGCCTACCCGCCATGCACCCCCCTTCACACACGCCATACTCTGTCTTCAGCATTACTCCCATAGCACACCCCCTGCAGGAACTGCATGCCTCTCAGGGGAAGGGGTGGGTTTCATCAGTGAGAAAGCAGCACATTTTCAGGCGTATTTACAAGTCTTAACGCCACCGGAGCGTCACTTTTTCTGACGCTCCGGTGGCGTTGCTCCTTACCCCATATTTACAAGGTGGCGTTGCACCACCTTGTAAATATGCCCCTTTCCGCAGCAGTCCGCTGCAGCAAAGGGGCGGGCAATAGGTGTTGCAGTGGAATGTTTCACAGCAACACCCGTTGCTTTTTGACGCTGCCCCATATTTACAAGGCTGGGGTAGAGACAAAAACTAAGGCCAGGTAAAACAGGGTCTTAGGATGGCGATACAAGAAGAAATTATTCATTTCTCCCTTTATTTTACTCTTTGTATTTTTGCTGCATTCTGCAGCACACATAGAAAGAGAAAATCGCTTTTCAAGATTGTTTATGTGCGGGAAGGTATCCCTTCCTGCACATAAACAATCGCCCCTGCAGCGCAGGCACCCTTGCAACATGGCGCAAGGGTGCCTGTGCTGGTGCCAGGCAGCTTTTTTAGGTCCAGCACTAGGGGAAACGCAGGGGTGCGCCTTATTTTTGTAAGTACGGCACATCCCCCATCTTAAAAATGTCAGATACGGCGTTGCCAAATTTGGCGTTACACAGCGCTCCGACATTTTCTTGTACATATCCCCCTTGTTCTCTCTCTGCCTCGCTGCAGTTCATGGTGCCTTGGGCTCACTGCTGCCAAATTGCCGGAATAAGGTTGGAAAACGTAAGGATGGGGGTTGGGGGGGGGGGGTGCAGAGGAGAGGGATTAGAGAGGAAGGCTGTTATTGCCAAGGGCTGCTTTGTAAGAGCTTCAAAGTTCTGCTCTGTAATTAAAAGGGGCGCTGGCCGCCTCTCTGGCTAGCACAGCACAGACCTGGCTGAAAGCGACGCTTCCCTCATATTTGGTAAGTCTGGCAGGAACGGTAGAGACATGGGTAAAATTCGTGCCTCCTCTCGTCGAAAGAAAGAGCTGTCTGGCAGGAGCACGGCAGGCGTGGGTGACATCCACGCTCCCTCACATGTGGAAAGGAGGAGCAGTCTGGCAGGAACGGTATATGCATGGGTAAATTCCATGGCCCCTCACACGTGGAAAGGAGGAGCTGTCTGGCAGGAGCAGTGCAGGCGTGGGTGAAATCCATGCTCCCCTCCCCCTCACATGTGGAAAGGAGGAGCTGTCTGGCAATAACGGTACAGGCATTGGTAAAATTCATGCTCCCCCTTTCATGGAAAGGAGGAGCGGTGTAGACATGGCAGAGGCGCAACTAGAGTGAAATTTCGGGGGGGGGGGAGGGGGTAATACAAATTTCGGAGGGGGGGGGGCTAATTCTTCCAGCAATCGGCAGAGTGAAGATGCAGGGGCTCTAAGAAGGGGTGAAAGAACAACAAAGCCTTGTTACAAGTAAATGGTCTTTTAAAGACCTGTGAAGTACTCGGGTGTGGCTGTGTGTGTGTGTGCCCGGGAAGCTGTCTCAGCCCGGGCTGACACACACAACGGGGGTGGGGGGGCCTGAAGCCCTTTGAGCCGGTAAACAGCGTTTACCACGCATGCGTAACAACGCATGCAATAACAACGCTGTCGTTACAACGAGCACATTGTTATTTCGCATACCGTTACAATGCAAGTGCGAACAACGACTTGCGTTAGGGGGCAGAAGGTGTTGGATTTAAAATCCAACACCTTTCATAGAGTCTGCACAGACTGGAGTTGGAATAGTAATTTATATTATTCCAACATCCAGTGCCCCCTAACGCAAGTCGTTGTTACGGCTTGCGTTGTAACGGTATGCGAAATAACAACGCGGTCGTTGTAACGACCGCGTTGTTATGGCATGCATGGTAAACACATGCGAAAAAAGATCACATATTCCTTTGAGCCCAATGGGCGTTGCGCGCCTGAGACATGGGTGAAATCCATGCCCCCTCACATGTGGAAAGGAGGAGCGGCATAGACATGGGTGAAATCCATGCCCCTCACATGTGGAAAGGAGGAGCGGCGTAAACATGGGTGAAATCCATGCCCCCTCACATGTGGAAAGAAGGAGCGGTGTAGACATGGGTGAAATCCATGCCCCCTCACATGTGGAAAGGAGGAGCGGCGTAGACATGGGTGAAATCTGATTACGCCAACCTTTACTCCTACTTTTCCCTACTAGATTTAATGCAGATGGTCTTTTATTTGCCTGCTAAAAGTGGTAGAAGGGAGAAAAACAATTCAAGATCATACTTTCGATTTAGTCATGCTGTAATAAACCACAGACTCCGACTTTAAGTTTTGTGAATTTATTATAAGGCCAAAAATAATTGAATATAAACACACCTCAATATTAGAGTATAGAGGTACAAGAAAATCAATACAGAGCCAATTTTACGAATATGGGTCATTCGGCACAGAAGGCATAATATGATGAACTCCAAAATCAAGATACAGCAAAGAATGGAAGCGGAGTCCAATTCTCTTTTCATTTAAGAAGGAGCAAAATCTTTCCCTACTCTACACTCAATGAAAATCCTATCTCCCTTGTATCATATCCCAAAGGTGTCAGCACGTGTTGACTTCCTAAGAAGTACTCACGTCAAAATGGGTCTGATAGCATAAAGCTATGGAGCTCGCTCTAAGATGCTCCTTCTCCTCCTAAAGCTGGTAGAAGTCTCTCTAGTCTGTCCCTGCGCATCATACAAAAGACAATAATCGGCCCCCAATACGTCATATGTTAAACTTTTCCACTTGCAACGGTTTTCAGTAAGTTTCCACAGAAGCTTTAATTAGCTGGCTCTTCTTCCAGTGGCCTTGGTTCCCAGATAGGCTATGCACGAAGGTGTCCTCCCTTCTCGCCTTTCAGTCTTCTTCAAAGACATTCCGGGTATCTCCTTAAATCTAAGAATAATGAGGTAGAATTCCTGCACCTGCAGTAGGATGAGAACATACTGTCTTCGAGCACACCAGAATTTATTTAATTAATACTTGAGCAGCTAAGGAGAAACGAAACTCAAAAAACCTACAATTTGGGCCTACAAATCGGGTAACTTAAACTCAACATGGTTAAATTTATACGAATACAACGTCATCCTGCACATTACACATACAGGAATTATATTTCTAATACATACAAAATCCTACTTAAATGTGCTCACTTCACTTTAATACTAATATGACGTGAATAAATGCATCTTAATAATCGTAAAACACTGCACACGACAAAATATATATGAGTGCGTTTGTATCAGGTGTATAGTGCACCCCTACAAATTAGAGTGCTGTAAGCGCTCTATCAAATCCATGCCCCCTTCACATTCGGTAAGGACTGGAGCGACTGTCCGTCAGGAACCGTGCAAACGTGATTAAACATAGGGGCTTGTAAATCTGCCCATTTTGCTCACCCCATGTGTAAGGGATGGCTGGTAACACGTACAGTGCACAGGGAAGTGAAATGGAATGCCCCCTTCTGAACATTTAGGGGTGGCTGCTGGCAAGCACAGTACTGACATGCAGTGCTTTAAATGGGCAGGTACTGCAAGGTACTGAATACCTGCGCTTCTCAGGAAGGCAACGGGAGAGTATATTCCCAATTAAAGTACTGATGACACGGGTAACAGGGAATCTTGTCTTGGTGACAATGACAAACAATTTCTAGAGGTGGTGGGGACTGGAGCCCAAACAAGCACAATGAAAATATAAGAAACACGTGACCCAGCGGCCCTCAACCAGGCGTAGCTAAGCCCGGCCCCTCCCTGTGCCCCTCCCCCTCCCCGCCCCCACAGCCTCTCCTCTGCTCCTCCTGGAGTCAGGGGTGGATGGCTGGCTGGCCCTGCCGCACAGGCATGTGTCAATCAATCAATTGAGCGTGCGGCTGCTCTATAGAGGACCCGGCGCTAAGGTTCGTCCACCAATGCTCCAGTAAAACGGATTTGAATGCACTCTTAAAAAGCCCCGTTTTTTAGCTGCGCCTAAAGGACCTTCATCCTTGGTCGCACGCAGGTAGAGGGGAAGGGCGTTCCAGCCAGATCCGCCTGCGCAGAGAAGGAAGAGCCTCCCCATTTCTTCCTGTTAGTTTTTGGCTCCACCTCCAGCAGAGCATCAGAGGACGCACAGTTCTGGCTGGGTGGTAGTGTGAAAGTCTCCTCGTTAGATAGCTGGGACCTGAGCCATGAAAGGCTCCGTGAGACATCCCCAGCCCCTTACATTCCACTCTCTCCCGAACTGGCAACAAAGGCAGTTCCTTGAGGTGGCCATGAAGAGTTGTTCTTCGCGATGTTAAGCAGAAGCCGAGCTGCGGTATTCTGCACCAGCTGGAGTGTCTTTAGTCAATACAATGGGCAGGGCCAGTCCTAGAACTTCTGGGGCCCCGGGCGAAAGGGAAGATGTGAGGCCCCTCTAATTTGCCTGTAACATTACAAGAAGTGACATCACCGAAAGTGACATCGCAGGACTATTGATCTTATTTGGCATCACTGAAGAGACCTAACGTGGATATCAGTAACACGGACAAAAAGATAAATATACAAATGAAATAAGTCCATATATTTTAAAACTGTATTAAATGGATTACATTTGTCACATGGGATGGAAAAGCTAGTTGCAGGTCTCAAAAAGATGGATGTTTTTTACTCCATGTTAACTGATTGTTTCCAGATGAGTGCATGATAAAAATTCCAGTTCTGTCTCATAAAGGGGAGAGATCCTGTTGAGGTAATGAGGAGCGGGATCATTCAAAATATAAAATTACACAAGAGAAAACCTCTCACACCATGGATATAATCGCAAATTTCAAAAGGCTCCCTTATCATTCTGTGCCATTATTGTGTCAGCTTCGGATGACATTAACCCCTTCGATGCTCATGACGAGCTCAGCTCGTCATGCTGCGCGGTCGGCGGGTGCGCATGACGAGCTGAGCTCGTCACGACCATGCCCGCGATCGGATTGTCCAGCACCTGGGCGGAATTCCGATCGCGGCGAAGCGGTTAATACTTAGAAATTTGTTTTAACATAAATCTTCTCACCAGTATCCCACATGTACATGCTAAGAGTCGTAGGACAATCTTTTTTGTGTGTGGGCTCTTTACTCGCCAGAATTATGTTAAGTGCAAAACCACAACACATATAATACAAAATTACAAGACACCATTGCAAACAAATAAAGATTGTACATAAATAAAAAAATACCTAGAACAACCGAGACCACTCAAAATCATACATTTACTTGAATGCTGTGGCGGCTCCTCCATAGGGGCGGGGGGGCATCGCCCCACTGCTTTCTCGCAGTGCGAGAAGCAGAAACATAAAATGGTAAAACTACCATTTTATGTTTCTGCTTCTCGCACTGCGAGAAAGCAGAAGTGCCTGGTTGTGGGCGGGTGGGTGGGCGGTCCTGCTCGAGGGCAGGGGGGGAGTGGCATGCCCACTGTTGTGGGTACTGACTGTTTGGTCGGCCCCAGGGCCGACCAACCCAATCATGCGCACTCTCCCTTTTTTTCTCTATGTAGGCTGCATGCAGCCTACATAGAGAAAATGGCCCGGCTGGGGCGCTCTCCGCTGCGCCTCACCAATAACAACGCTGCCATTGCAGCGTTGTGATTGGCTTAGGGCCGGCCGGGGAAGGAGGCTGCCTGCTGGCTGCTTCCTGTTCCATGCGGGACCCGGCTGCACCATCACACCGGCCAGGAGCGGAGGTGGCGCCGGCGATAAGGTGGGTTTAATTTTTTTATTGTTATTCCCCACCCGCGAACACCCGCTCGCCCCCCCCCTCGCTCCCGCGAGCATGCCGGCCGCGGCTGGATCTGTGTTATATTATGTGTGCACTAAGTGATGTATAGCTAGTTGGGTGTGCATATTTCCATGTTATGTTACAGGTGTAATGCTGCAGTGTGTGAGTTTCAGTTTTACTCCATGCCTGTTTGTGTGTGCACGCTTCCGGTGCTTGGTTTTATGTCTGTGTATTGGTGTGTACATACTTGAGTCTTTGTTTGAAAGGTAGCACACGGGTGAGTTAGTGTTTGGCCACTGGGCATTTGAGAATCATTGGTTTGCTCTAGGCACACGTGAATTTGTCTGGTTGTGTGCACAGAGGTGAGTTTGTGTTTTGGCTGTGTGCGCATATTTAGGCCAGTGTTTGGTTGTATCCACATTGAAAATCTGTAGTGGTTCTGTGTGCACAGGCGAGCTGTGAGCACACGCGCTGGTGTTCGGTTGAATGCACATATTCTAGACAGTTCCTGGTTAAGTGCACCCTTCACGCCTTCGCTTTTACTTTCTCCCAGACTATGAACTGCATGAAACAGCTGGCCAGTGGCCATGCCTGACCCCTCTCATAGTGCCCTCAGAGAGCCTAAAGTTGAACAATTCGCCTGGACCGTAGCTCCACCCCCGACCATGTGCAAAGTATTCTCTCCGCTTCATTACTGCCCAGTGACCCGAGCATTAATGAGCCAGTCTGGCACCTGCTGTGATGTGTGCTCATACTACTGGTGGTAGTGAGCGTCACTGAACTCAAGTGCCACTTCTGAGGCAGGAGTGAGTGTGCGTCACTGCTCGGCGGGCACTAGACCGGAAGAAGGTATTTATACCCGGGACCTTTCAAGAGTCTCTTGTGCTCTCTGACAACTTGTCTTATAGAGGAACTGTTTTATTTGCTATGTTCATTTACATTATTGGTTTTTGTTAATGTTTTTGAATTTCCCTAGGACATTTCCTGTTGGTCTGTAGTTAAGGGGACTCGACGTGTGAATGGAATGTCCGTTTTTATGATGTGGCTAAATGCTTTTCATCCCATTTCTAAATGTCCACATTTTAGCAGATAATAAAACAGAAACACAGAACAATAGCATTCTTTTCATAAAATTACTATATATAGTCTGCTCATGAAGCCGGTGTTAGAATCTACTGGTGAAAACTTAACCACTGGATAATTTCACTTCACATAAAAAAGGGCATTTGTGTATTGGACAAGCTTCAGAAACGGGATGCCATTCTGGCTTATGATTTAGCCCCCTACCCCTGAGGTCTTAAGCTAGATGCGGCACTGGTTTATCCAGGCGGGAGGGTACATCCAGTAATTCCACGAGGACAATCTATGTGAAATAGGCCTCTTTAATGAAACAGGTGCATAAGTCAGGTAAATATTGCCTTGGCACTTGCCATACATAATTTTAAAAAAAAAGCTGTACTAAACAATTCAAAAACGTACCTATCCATCCCCCTCCCCTAAACAATCCCTTGAACATTCCCTTGTACAACAAACTCTTCTCACTCAAATGCATCCATCAATATCATCCCAATGTATAGTCCAACATTGTTATCTTACTCTTCGATTTGAGTCCCCCCACCCCACTCATTGTCTTGCCTAGCATATTCAGAACTCTGTTCAACTGCAAATTCCTCTCTGAAATCTCCACCAGAAAAATGTTCTACGGAGTATTTCTGTTTCCCCCTCCCCCAAAAAAGTAGGAAAAAGCACATCTACCATCTCTCCTCCAAGACTTCCTTAGCCGCACGACGCAACTGCAACAAATACCGTTTTATGCAAGCTGCCGAAAGATGAACCCATTCACAAAAAATTTTGACACCGTGAAACGAATGTCCAGATGCTCTACCAAAAACACACCTTCCGCGCAGCAGAACCTACATATCTCCCTATTCATCTTGCAACGCATTTTATCAGTAGCTCCTGGTTTCTTAGCTCCTCGACATTACCTTCTCAGCAGCAGCTCATTCCTCCTCGTGGAAATAACTGACCATGCCTGTTTCAACTCCCGCAGATCCTCCACCGATTTTTAACAAGACTAAACTTTTCATTACATAACAAGATCAATTTTCCCAAGATGGATCAACAACACATAGTAGAAACACACTACGAGACGAAGTGTCCAGTCGTGGCAATAATTGAAGCCAGTGTGGCTGGCATACGTAATTCAGAAAGGATTATTTGAGTGTCTGAGTTTGGCAGCAAGAAGAAAACCTTTGGCAAGAATGCCTGTAAATCTACACTTAAAATGTATTTTTTTTAAATCTAGGATTTGTGAAATGTGTCTATTGGCCGGGGATCAATTAGTGCTTCACCGCCACCATCACGGATCCACACTTGCTAGCCACAGCTCTAGTCACATTTCTCAGTGCTCACCATGGCTTTTCAAGACTCAGCCTTATACACACCTGCTATCAGCCCACTCTTAGCCTTCAGAAGCGGGAGAACCACCCTTATGCACACTGCATTCAAAGAACCCGCTTTTAGCCTTCACAAGAGTCATCAGCCATCCTCACCCTCCCACATACACAGTCAGGCCTTTAGGAAGGGTTTTGTGAGGCCAAGATCGTAAACTTCACCAGGGGCCCAATTCCTGGTTCTCATAACAGCATATTGGCGAATATGACTGGGGAAGTGTGCATTATCAGTCATACTGGTCTGGAAGCATTGGTGAAAACTGTGGAGGATCTAACATAAACTTCACCAAAAAAAAGTGAGGCATTGCAGCAGTAGCGCAAACTTCAATAACCCTCACAGAAGAGGGCTAGCACAAAAGTGAACTACACAAACGCCTCACATTTTCATGTGCTCATCTCTACTTTTAATATTCTTCGGTCAGAAAGCTCCCTTGCATTGCACCTTTTTCAGCAGTACAGGATCCCCTAAAGTTTTCCCCTTGAAGTCCTCAGTCTTTCACAATTTAATACCCGGTTAACACTATTGGTGGAGGAGCACAGCCATAGCTCACATGAGGCACAAAGAGGCCTCATATGCCCGTTCACAGCATTCTGAATTCCAACAAGCAAGCATCGGTGAGCATTGTAAGGTGCTTGAGGACAGTGTGAAGCTGGCACTGGTGGGCAGAGATGAGCTGGCTCTCATAGGCAGCGTGTGAAGGTGGCATTGGTGGATAGTGTGAGGTGCCAGAAACAGTGGACACTGTAAAAGTTAGCACAGGTGAGCTCTCTCTTCCACACTCTATCTTGCTGTCTGTTACCATACTTTTTTTCTGCCACACTCTCAACATCTCTGTGTGGTCCTCTGTGTAATAACCTCCCCAAAAAAATCCAACACCCAGCAATTTCTTAAATGATAAATAATTAAATCGTATTGCTTTATTAACCTTCCTGCTTCCTCAAGTTTGCTTGAAGATGCATCATTTGTCCACTCTTTTTTCAAAATTTTCTCGGGGGTGAAACCCACTGTAGGTTGTTGGGCTCGCTCGCTACGCTCGCTCGCCGTAGTGCAGTACGACAATAATTTTACGCCGCACCACTTTCAAAAGACACCAGCCGCCACTGCTTGAAGGTATGCTGCAGATTCAAGGGGTTTTCAAATCAACGTTTTTGATTTGGTGTTAGAACTGTAGGAAGTGGAAGGGGCCGGCTTTAGCGCTGGTGGAGCCCTGTGCGACAATGTTTGTTGGTGCCCCCAATGACTCCCTCTGCCATGGATTCCCTCACTACCACCCTTTAACAGTGCCCCTCAAGTCCACATAACCACATTCTCGCTCAGATGCATTTCATTTGATTTACAGCGCCACTCATACCAGTGTAGAGTGTCTGAGAACTTTATATCACACACATTACACAGAGACAATCAATCATACGTGTGTAAATCACTGTATAGGAAATGTTACATAAGACAAAGGACTACAACCTCTTGGGGACAGGGCAGATTACACAATAGACAGCGTAAAACGTACCTGTAGACAGAACATACACGATGTATTCACAAGTAAGCATTATTGTCATATGCAAATATACAGTGGTTCAATACATCAGTCCAATACGCTGTTCTATAATTGATATGTACAACTGAACTAGTAAAAGCATGTCTATTATTTCTGTGTAGCCTATCTCGCCCCATCCCTCATGTATTATGCTCATATACGTTCTTTCTACCACTGTTTAAATGTAAAAAATGCAAATAAAGATATTTAAAAAATAATTAAATAAGACAAAGGACTACAAGGTGTAGAAGTCACATGACAACCATATTAGTGGGCAGTATTGTTTAATAGTGATTGGTCTGGAGAAACACAAACTCTGAATTTAGAACGTAATACCATGGTTGGGGGTTCTCTTTAATAAAGCAAACACAAGGAGATGATGGACGGAGCGCTGAAACTTTTCAGACACTCACCCCCAGTCGCAGATCCGGGTCCCTTGCTCACTTTGCCACTGGATTCAAGCTAGCCTGGCTGATGAGGGCTGTTACCCCGAAACTGGTCCCAGGATGCTTGTTTCCGGTCCAGGGAAGACATGGCTTGGCAGTTCGGGCTGGACAGTTCCCATGAGGCACAGGGTCAAGACTGATTTGCATATAGCTGTGTCTGAACTGGGATGGCGAAGTGAGCTAAAGAAAGATGATGGATTCAACCCAGATCTGTGACTGGGGGTGAGTGTCTGAAAGGTTTCAGCGCTCCGTCCATCATCTCCTTGTGTTTGCTTGGTTCTCTTTAATAACCAGAATTGATTTCTATCCAAATGAACCCTTTTTGCAACATTAGGATAATCAAAGACTGGGGAAAAAACATAACGCTCTAATTTATACCTTGCAATTTGCATGCAGCTCTTATATGACAGTTAATAGCTCATTGTTCTATGTTAGGATTTTGACTTATAAACTGCTAGTAACAAAAGAATCTCAATGAGAAAAGCAGGAACCCACTCACCTATTTACATTATTTGCACTTTGTGATCTGCATGGTACATGTTCTTTGCAGCAGGCATATTAACCCTCTGCGCTACCTTTCCACGAGTCAAAACTTCCACTTGACAAAACTCCATCTCTCTCTAGGAAGAACATTAATCACTGGAGTTATGATGACATTTTTATTGTTGCCGAAAATTGCTGGAGGCCAGGAAGGAGGCAGCAAACGCTTTTAAAAACATAATATACTTGCAAACATGACGCCCCCACCCGAAGTGAGCGCTCAGTGCGATTTCACCAGTCGCACCGCCCTAGAGCTGGCCCTGCTCAAGGGTCCTGTGACCTCAGTGACAGTCACTGTTGCTCTAGGGTGTGCCGCTTCAAAGGCCTGCCCAAAAGACTTGAGGTGAGCTTCAAAAGGGGTTGTGGTGGACAGGCCTTCAAGGTTAACCACACTTGCCACTGCTAGGGTCCACTTGCTGCTTCTAAGACACCAGGGCTTCTAAGGTCTAGCGGGGCCTTCTAAGGTCTAGCACAGGAATGTGCTCCCTCAGGAGAGTGGTCTGGTGGACTGGTCATGAAGACTGAACCTGGTTCCCCAGTTCCCAAGTCGGCAGCTCTGGCCATAGTGCCACATACTCCCCTCCACTAAACACCATACTGCCCCACTGAGAGAAACTCGCACTGCCTTCAATTACAGCCCAATTGCGCCCCAATATAAACACCTGGATGCTACTCAATTCAAATTACGCACTAGACTAGCGTAATATGCTGCCTAAAAGAAAAAAAGTGACAACATCTTGGAAAAAGCAAACACTCATAGGGAACGCAAGATTAAGTAAAGCATGTGAAATGTAAGAAGGAACAAATTGGTTACCTTAACGCTTCTGCACTCAGAAATCAAGGAGTGCTTTTGCATGAAAAGTTAAGGACATAACTACAGAGCCGGAAGGGACCCGTTTTGATGTCCATTGCTCATATCCTTACAAAACGTAAGCAGTATGGTTTAAAAAGACAAGACCTCATTCGTAAGTACAGAGCCGCGGTATGCATTTTGTTTTCCAATCCACCCATCAAGCAGGTATTGCAGTACATCCAGGAATGGTGCACTTCCCCACCCCGGGGAAAATAGTGCTGTTCAGAGAAAGACAAGAAAACAAAAGTAGCGCTTCACTGGCAAACTCTGTAAAGTGGCGCTAATGTGTTTTGGGTGTGAATAAAATCAATCTGACCCCTTTTCGCCCACTCTGTCTTGCTTTAGTTTTTTTTCACAATTCTAACCTTTTATTTCTCTCCGTCCTGAGGGTGCACAATGGAAGTGAAAAATGTCCGAAAAAGACGACCTTTCCAGCAAAAGTGTTTTTCTTTTTTGGGGAACAAATAAAGGAAAGAGAGAGTAATGGCTACAAGGCCCAGGGAAGCGGGCCCCCACACCTGGACCTTGCAGCTTGCTCTTGTGCTTAGAGGCCCAGGAAAAGGGGGCCCCCTCCCCTGGGCCTCGAAGCAGTAACAAGGCATTTCGTAAAATAAAACACTGCCCTACCACGGCAGTTCTACATATATGTTAAATGCACCTTCCCATTAAAAAAAACGGGTGATGCAATCACCCACCTCTCCTTACCTGTGTCTGGCTGGTCCTGGAAACAAAGGGGCCTTCTGTTGCCTAGAAACAAAATGCAGAAATGGAATGGCCGGTACTTAACAGAGGTGTTGCCTCGCCCCTGACACTGTGAGCCAACATAATTGCTGGCCTGGCTGCTGTGCCTTCCCCACTCTGTTTGTCCCTGCCCCCCACCCCTGCACCCCCAGGAATGCCACCACGCCCTGACCAGCAAGGTCAAGACATCTTGCATTTGTAGGGTGATTGTGCGGAGCAGGGGGCCCTAGAGAAGCAGGTGGGCTAACTGTGAAAGTGTGGCATTTCACAGTGAAGCGGGGCCCCTTGTTTTTAAGCTGAGTGCGAGGCCCTGGGCAGCTGCCCACACTGCCCATGCCTAGCGCCTGCCCTGACAATGGGAGACCCCGATATAAAGCATTGGCACAGTCCAGCCGGGATGTTATGAGGGCATGGACTGCCATCCTTTGACAAGGAAAGGGAAGCAGGAACAGAACATCCTCAACAATCGGAGCAGTCCGAAAACCGTCCCAACCACATTCTGCACCTGTGACCTAAACAACAGTTTATTGTCAGACTTTACTCTGAGATTCCGAACCACAGTGGCAGGAGCGGGTGGAGATGGAACAGAGCTAGGCTAGAATTCACCACCCCAAGATGGAGGAGGAGGGGAACCAAAAACCAAGACTTCAGTTTGCACTGGAGATTATTCCACACATCCACTGGGGCACTGCTGACAAACACACTTCAATATGTTATGGGCAACAGAGAAGTTACCATCCCAAGTTAAGAGAATCTGCGTGTCGTCCATGTAAGAGACAATTTGTACGCCAAAGGATTCCACCAGGACTGCCAGAGAGGACATGTAAACATTAAACAGTGTTGGGTTTAAGGCAGAGCCCTGGGGAACCCCGAGCTTTAATGGTTTGGAATCAGAGGCAAATGGCGGCATCCAAACAGCTTGACTTCTACTAGACAGAAAGGAGCCCAGCCAAGCCAATGTGGCCCCACCTGTCCCGAATTCACGTAAGTGTTGCATCAGGATTGGGTGGGAAACCGTATCAAACACCGCAGATAAATCCAATAACAAAGGGCAGCTTTCTTCCTATTATCTACGGCCAGTTTGACGGCGTCAGAGACCTCAATCAGAGTGGATTCAGTGCTCTATCCCGGGCGTAAAACCGATTGCGATGGATGCAGCAACTGATTGGAATCCAAGTACATAGATAGTTGAGTATTGATTCATTTCGCAAGGATCTTTGAGAACGTAGGCAACAATGAAATAGGCCAATAGCTCGCTAAGATTGCATGTGCTGGACTGTAGTTTCATTTATATAGCACATTGAGGCCGGATGAGGTGGCAAAGCACATTAATGGGGGAGCAGTTTCATGTACGCAGTGTTTGGTGGTAAGGGTGTTGGATGGTGGCTTCGCCTGTATGTGTTAGATGTTAGCTGTCAAGATGCTGAATAGTGGTGTGGCCTGCATGGGACGGTCTCTGGTGTTGGATTAAAGGATATTGGATGTGACATGGCCTGCATGGGACGGTCTCTGGTGTTGGCTGTCAGGATGTTGGATGGCGGCGTGGGCTGCATTGTGCGGTCTCTGGTGTTGGTTGTCAGGATATTGTATGGTGGCGTGGCCTGCATGGGACAGTCTCTGGTGTTGGTTGTCAGGATGTTGGATGGTGGCATTGCCTGCATGGGAGGGTCTCTGGTGTTGGTTTTCAGGATGTTGGATGGTGTCGGGCCAGCATGGGACGGTCTTTGGTTTTGGCTGCTAGGATGTTATATGGTGGCGTGGCCTAGATGGGACCGTCTCTGGTGTTGGATGTTAGGATGTTGGATGTGGTGTGGCCTACAGGGGATGGTCTCTGGTGTTGGATGTCAGGATGTTGGATATGGCATCGCCTGCAGGGGATTGTCTCTTGTGTTGAATGTCAGGATGTTGGATGTGGTGTGGCCTGCAGGGGATGGTCTCTGGTGTTGGCTGTCAGGATGTTGGACGGCAGCATGGCCTGCATTGGACGGCCTCTGGTGTTGGTCGTCAGGAAGTTGGATGGTGGCATTACCTGCATCGGACAGTCGCTGGTGTTGGAAGCCAGGATGTTATATGGTGGCGTGGCCTGCATGGGACGGTCTATGGTGTTGGTGGTCAGGATGTTGGATGGTGGTGAGGCCTGCATGGGACGGTCGCTGGTGTTGGCAGTCAGGATGTTATATGGTGGCGTGGCCTGCATGGGATAGTCTCTGGTGTTGGTTGTCAGGAAGTTGGATGGTGGCATGGCCTGCATGGGACCGTCTCTGCTGTTGGTTGTCAGGGTGTTTGGTGGTGGCGTGGCCGGCATGGGACGGTCTCTGGTTTTGGCTGTTAGGATGTTATATGGTGGCGTGGCCTGCATGTGATGGCCTCTGGTGTTGGATGTCAGGATGTTGGATGTGGTGCCGCCTGCAGGGGATGGTCTCTGGTGTTGGATGTCAGGATTTTAGAAGTGGGGTGGCCCTGCAGGGGATGGTCTCTGGTGTTGGCTGTCAGGATGTTGGGTGGTAGGGTGGCCTTCATTGGACGGTCTCTGGTTTTGGCTGTTAGGATGCTGGATGTGGTGTGGCCTGAAGGGGATGGTCTCTGGTGTTGGCTATCAGGATGTTGGGTGGCAGCGTGGCCTTCATTGGACGGTCTCTGGTGTTGGTTGTCAGGAAGTTGAATGGTGGCGTGGCCTGCATGGGACGGTCTCTGGTGTTGGTTGTCAGGATGTTATATGGTGGCGTGGCCTGTTTGGGATGGTCTCTGGTTTTGGCTGTTAGGATGTTATATGGTGGCGTGGCCTGCATGGGACAGTCTCTGGTGTTGGTTGTCAGGATGTTGGATGGTGGCGTGGCCTTCATGGGACGGACTCTGGTGTTGGTTGTCAGGATGTTATATGGTGGCGTGGCCTGCATGGGACGGTCTCTGGTGTTGGTTGTCAGGATGTTATATCGTGGCATGGCCTGCATAGTACGGCCTCTGGTGTTGGTTGTCAGGATGTTGGATGGTGGCGTGGCCTGCATGGGACAGTCTCTGGTGTTGGTTGTCAGGATGTTATATGGTGGCGTGGCCTGCATGGGACGTCTCTGGTGTTGGTTGTCAGGATGTTATATGGTGCCGTGGCCTGAATGAGACGGTCTCTGGTGTTGGTTGTAAGGATGTTGGATGGTGGCGAGGCCTGCATGGGGCGGTCTCTGATGTTGGTTGTCAGGATGTTGGATGGTGGCGTGGCCTGCATGGGACGGTCTCTGGTGTTGGTTGTTAGGATGTTGGATGGTGGCGTGGCCTTCATGGGACGGTCTCTGGTGTTGATTGTCAGGATGTTATATGGTGGCGTGGCCTGTATGGGATGGTCTCTGGTTTTGGCTGTTAGGATGTTATATGGTGGCATGGCCTGCATGGGACTTTCTCTTGTGTTGGTTGTCAGGATGTTAGATGGTGGCGTGGCCTGCATGGGACAGTCTCTGGTGTTGGTTGTCAGGATGAAATATGGTGGCATGGCCTGTATGGGATGGTCTCTGGTTTTGGCTGTTAGGATGTTATATGGTGGCATGGCCTGCATGGTACGGTCTCTGGTGTTGGTTGTCAGGATGTTGGATGGTGGCGTGGCCTGCATGGGACGGTCTCTGGTGTTGGTTGTCAGGATGTTATATGGTGGCGTGGCCTGCATGGGAAGGTCTCTGGTGTTGGTTGTCAGGATGTTTTATATGGTGTGGCCTGCATGCAACAGTCTCTGGTGTTGGTGGTCAGGATGTTGGATGGTGGCGTGGCCTGCATGGGACGGTCTCTGGTGTTGGTTGTCAGGATGTTATATAGTGGCATGGCCTGCATGGGACGGTCTCTGGTTTTGGTGGTCAGGATGTTGGATGGTGGTGAGGCCTGCATGGGACGTTCTCTGGTATTGGTGGTCAGGATGTTGGATGGTGGCGTGGCCTGCATGGGACAGTCTCTGGTGTTGGTTGTTAGGATGTTATATGGTGGCTTGGCCTGTATGGGATGGTCTCTGGTGTTGGTTGTCAGGATGTAATATGGTGGCGTGGCCTGCATGGGATGGTCTCTTGTGTTGGTTGTCATGATGTTGGATGGTGGCGTGTCCTGCATGGGACGGTCTCTGTTGTTGGTTGTCAGGATGTTATATGGTGGCGTGGCCTGCATGGGACGGTCTCTGGTGTTGGTTGTCAGGATGTTATATGGTGGCTTGGCCTGCATGGGACGGTCTCTGGTGTTGGTTGTCAGGATGTTATATGGTGGCGAGGCCTGCATGAGACAGTCTCTGGTGTTGGTTGTCAGGATGTTGGATGGTGGCGTGGCCTGCATGGGCCGGTCTCTAGCGTTGGTTGTCAGGATGTTGGATGGTGGCATGGCCTGCATGAGATGGTCTCTGGTGTTGGTTGTCAGGATGTTGGCGTGGCCTGCATGGGACGGTCTCTGGTGTTGGTTGTCAGGATGTTGGATGGTGGCGAGGCCTGCATGGGACGGTCTCTGGTGTTGGTTGTCAGGATGTTATATGGTGGCGAGGCCTGCATGAGACTGTCTCTGGTGTTGGTTGTCAGGATGTTGGATGGTGGCGAGGCCTGCATGGGACGGTCTATGGTGACCAGAGAGTGTTGAATTCAACAAGAGAATGAGACTCCACCAGCGTGTGTCGCCTTGTAGGAGGCATTACTCAGTTGAGATATCGGTCTAGAGTGGAGGGCGCTCATTTGTGAGTATCTTTGGAGGTTACTTTGGATGAAGGATGGACCTTCCTCCATATGGCCTAGTGGGCAGTACAGAGTGCCTTAAAGGCTGGGCTTCTACCACAATTAGCTACGAAAGCCCCTGCAGCACTGAAGACAAAGGTGTAGGAGCTGACTTGATCTGGGAAGAGGAGGGCCCCAAGGCAGGGGACTTTTGCCTAGTCAAGACATGACAGCGGCATTGATGGTCTGAGGCTGTTGAGGGATCCTAGGTGAGGTAAGATGTAGTGAAGAGGTTGTAGGGTGTAGAAAGCACTTCTTGTGACTTCATTCCCTGGGGGACCACAGCGAGGCAGATTTCTTACTTCAGTTGGTGGCACTGGGTTCGGTTCCGGGGGCGAGACCTCCGCAGGCTGTTAGTTGTTCAAGTCTCAACAAGTTAGAGACTCAGTATGGAAAGAATTAAGTTCAAGGTAGTAACTCTGCATCCATCTGCCGGTGGCTCAGAGGCAGTAATAAGTTGTTGGTATAGTAGTAGGGACTACGTTGAAGAAATCGAGGTCCCGTAGTGGGGTAGAGCCATAGAGGTTGAAGAGCAGTGGTGAGATATTCGTGCCTAGGTACACCAAAGTCAATTAATGAAAGGAGCTGGCATAAACGGAGGCAGTAAAGAGTTGCTAAATCTGCCATGTAATTGGGAGGAGATGCCAAGCTCTTTTAGTGTAGGTAGTAGGGCGAGCTGGTGCATTGTGCCAAAGGAAGCAGATAGATGTAGCAGTACTAATGCAGCCACTCGCCTTCTGTCCACAATCTTTTTCAGGTCATTCTGAATGGATATTAGAGCGGATCCAGGGCCCCTGTCGAGACAGAAACAAGTATTGTCAGAAAGTAGCTTGGTTTCTCCCATGAAGGTGGAGGCCTGGATAAAGGCAGCTCTTTCCATCTGTTCCATGAAGACGAAGGTCTGAGTAAAGGCAGCTCTTTCACTCAGTTCCATGAAGACGAAGGTCTGAGTAAAAGCAGCTCTTTCACTCAGTTCCATGAAGACGAAGGTCTGAGTAAAGGCAGCTCTTTCCATCAGTTCCGTGAAGAGGAAGGTCTGAGTAAAAGCAGCTCTTTCAATCAGTTCCATGATGAGGAAGGTCTGAGTAAAAGCAGCTCTTTCAATCGGTTCCATGAAGACGGAGGTCTGAGTAAAGGCAGCTCTTTCACTCAGTTCCATGAAGACGAAGGTCTGAGTAAAGGCATCTCTATGAAGACGAAGGTCTGAGTAAAAGCAGCTCTTTCACTCAGTTCCATGAAGACGAAGGTCTGAGTAAAGGCATCTCTTTCAATCAGTTCCATGAAGAGGAAGGTCTGAGTAAACGCAGCTGTTTCCATCAGTTCCATGAAGACGGAGGTCGGAGTAAAGGCATCTCTTTCAATCAGTTCCATGAAGAGGAAGGTCTGAGTAAAAGCAGCTGTTTCCATCAGTTCCATGAAGATGGAGGTCTGAGTAAAGGCAGCTCTTTCAATCAGTTCCATGAAGAGGAAGGTTTGAGTAAAAGCAGCTCTTTCAATCAGTTCCATGAAGAGGAAGGTCTGAGTAAAAGCAGCTCTTTCAACCAGTTCCATGAAGATGGAGGTCTGAGTAAAGGCAGCTCTTTCACTCAGTTCCACGAAGACGAAGGTCTGAGTAAAGGCAGCTCTTTCCATCAGTTCCATGAAGAGGAAGGTCTGAGTAAAGGCAGCTCTATCAATCAGTTCCATGAAGACGGAGGTCTGAGTAAAAGCAGATCTTTCAATCAGTTCCATGAAGACGAAGGTCTGAGTAAAGGCAGCTCTTTCAATCAGTTCCATGAAGACGAAGGTCTGAGTAAAGGCAGCTCTTTCACTCAGTTCCATGAAGACGGAGGTCTGAGTAAAGTAAAGCAGCTCTTTCCATCAGTTCCATGAAGACGGAGGTCTGAGTAAAGTAAAGCAGCTCTTTCCATCAGTTCCATGAAGTAAGAGGTCTGAGTAAAGGCAGCTCTTTCCATCTGTTCCATGAAGACGGAGGTCTGAATAAAGGCAGCTCTTTCACTCAGTTCCATGAAGACGGAGGTCTAAGTAAAGGTAGCTCTTTCACTCAGTTCCATGAAGACGAAGGTCTGAGTAAAGGTAACTCTTTCACTCAGTTTCATGAAGACGGTGGTCTGAATAAAGGCAGCTCTTTCACTCAGTTCCATGAAGATGGAGATCTGAGTAAAGGCAGATCTTTCAATCTGTTCCATGAAGACGAAGGTCTGAGTAAAGGCAGCTCTTTCACTCAGTTCCATGAAGACGAAGGTCTGAGTAAAAGCAGCTCGTTCACTCAGTTCCATGAAGACGAAGGTCTGAGTAAAAGCAGCTCTTTCAATCTGTTCCATGAAGACGAAGGTCTGAGTAAAGGCAACTCTTTCACTCAGTTCCATGAAGACGAAGGTCTGAGTAAAAGCAGCTCTTTCACTCAGTTCCATGAAGACGAAGGTCTGAGTAAAAGCAGCTCTTTCAATCAGTTCCATGATGAGGAAGGTCTGAGTAAAAGCAGCTCTTTCAATCAGTTCCATGAAGACGGAGGTCTGAGTAAAGGCAGCTCATACACTCAGTTCCATGAAGACGAAGGTCTGAGTAAAAGCAGCTCTTTCACTCAGTTCCATGAAGACGAAGGTCTGAGTAAAGGCAGCTCTTTCCATCAGTTCCATGAAGAGGAAGGTCTGAGTAAAGACCGCTCTTTCCATCAGTTCCATGAAGTAAGAGGTCTGAGTAAAGGCAGCTCTTTCAATCAGTTCCATGAAGAGGAAGGTCTGAGTAAAAGCAGCTGTTTCCATCAGTTCCATGAAGACGGAGGTCTGAGTAAAGGCAGCTCTTTCAATCAGTTCCATGATGAGGAAGGTCTAAGTAAAGGCAGCTCTTTCCATCAGTTCCATGAAGAGGAGGAAGGTCTGAGTAAAAGCAGCTGTTTCCATCAGTTCCATGAAGACGGAGGTCTGAGTAAAGGCAGCTCTTTCAATCAGTTCCATGAAGAGGAAGGTTTGAGTAAAAGCAGCTCTTTCAATCAGTTCCATGAAGAGGAAGGACTGAGTAAAAGCAGCTCTTTCAACCGGTTCCTTGAAGATGGAGGTCTGAGTAAAGGCAGCTCTTTCACTCAGTTCCATGAAGACGAAGGTCTGAGTAAAGGCAGCTCTTTCCATCAGTTCCATGAAGAGGAAGGTCTGAGTAAAGGCAGCTCTATCAATCAGTTCCATGAAGACGGAGGTCTGAGTAAAAGCAGATCTTTCAATCAGTTCCATGAAGACGAAGGTCTGAGTAAAGGCAGCTCTTTCAATCAGTTCCATGAAGACGGAGGTCTGAGTAAAGGCAGCTCTTTCACTCAGTTCCATGAAGACGGAGGTCTGAGTAAAGTAAAGCAGCTCTTTCCAACAGTTCCATGAAGACGGAGGTCTGAGTAAAGTAAAGCAGCTCTTTCCATCAGTTCCATGAAGACGGAGGTCTGAGTAAAGTAAAGCAGCTCTTTCCATCAGTTCCATGAAGTAAGAGGTCTGAGTAAAGGCAGCTCTTTCCATCTGTTACATGAAGACGGAGGTCTGAATAAAGGCAGCTCTTTCACTCAGTTCCATGAAGACTGAGGTCTAAGTAAAGGTAGCTCTTTCACTCAGTTCCATGAAGACGGAGGTCTAAGTAAAGGCAGCTCTTTCAATCAGTTCCATGAAGACGAAGGTCTGAGTAAAGGTAACTCTTTCACTCAGTTTCATGAAGACGATGGTCTGAATAAAGGCAGCGCTTTCCATCAGTTTCATGAAGATGGAGATCTGAGTAAAGACCGCTCTTTCCATCAGTTCCTTTAAGGCAGAGGTCTGAGTAAAGGCAGATCTTTCAATCAGTTCCATGAAGATGGATGTCTGAGTAAAGGCAGCTCTTTCCATTAGTTTCATGAAGACGGAGGTCTGAGTAAAGGCAGCTCTTTCAATCAGTTCCATGAAGAGGAAGGTCTGAGTAAAAGCAGCTCTTTCAATAAGTTCCATGAAGATGGAGGTCTGAGTAAAGGCAGCTCTTTCAACCAGTTCCATGAAGACGAAGGTCTGAGTAAAAGCAGCTCTTTCACTCAGTTCCATGAAGACGAAGGTCTGAGTAAAGGCAGCTCTTTCCATCAGTTCCATGAAGAGGAAGGTCTGAGTAAAAGCAGCTGTTTCCATCAGTTCCATGAAGACAGAGGTCTGAGTAAAGGCAGCTCTTTCAATCAGTTCCATGAAGAGGAAGGTCTGAGTAAAGGCAGCTCTTTCAAACAGTTCCATGAAGAGGAAGGTCTTAGTAAAAGCAGCTCTTTCAATCAGTTCCATGAAGAGGAGGTCTGAGTAAAGGCAGCTCTTTCACTCAGTTCCATGAAGACGGAGATCTGAGTAAAGGCGGATCTTTCAATCAGTTCCATGAAGAGGAAGGTCTTAGTAAAAGCAGCTCTTTCAATCAGTTCCATGAAGAGGAGGTCTGAGTAAAGGCAGCTCTTTCACTCAGTTCCATGAAGACGGAGATCTGAGTAAAGGCAGCTCTATCAATCAGTTCCATGAAGACGGAGGTCTGAGTAAAGGCAGATCTTTCCATCAGTTAAATGAAGACGAAGGTCTGAGTAAAGGCAGCTCTTTCACTCAGTTCCATGAAGACGGAGGTTTGAGTAAAGGCAGCTCTTTCAATCAGTTCCTTGAAGACGGAGGTCTGAGTACAGGCAGCTCTTTCAATCAGTTTCATGAAGACGGAGATCTGAGTAAAGACCACTCTTTCCATCAGTTCCATGAAGTAAGAGGTCTGAGTAAAGGCAGCTCTTTCCATCTGTTCCATGAAGATAAAGGTCTGAGTAAAGGCAGCTCTTTCACTCAGTTCCATGAAGACGGAGGTCTGAGTAAAGGTAGCTCTTTTACTCAGTTCCATGAAGACGAAGGTCTGAGTAAAGGCAGCTCTATCAATCAGTTCCATGAAGACGGAGGTCTGAGTAAAGGAAGATCTTTCCATCAGTTCCATGAAGACGAAGGTCTGAGTAAAGGCAGCTCTTTCAAACAGTTTCATGAAGACGGAGGTCTGAGTAAAGGCAGCTCTTTCACTCACTTCCATGAAGACAGAGGTCTGAGTAAAGGCAGCTCTTTTACTCAGTTCCATGAAGACGGAGGTCTGAGTGAAGGCAGCTCTATCAATCAGTTCCATGAAGACGGAGGTCTGAGTAAAGGCAGATCTTTCCATCAGTTCCGTGAAGACGAAGGTCTGAGTAAAGGCAGCTCTTTCAAACAGTTTCATGAAGACGGAGGTCTGAGTAAAGGCAGCTCTTTCACTCAGTTCCATGAAGACGGAGGTCTGAGTAAAGGCAGCTCTTTCAATCAGTTCCATGAAGACGGAGGTCTGAGTAAAGGCAGCTCTTTCACTCAGTTCCATGAAGACGGAGGTCTGAGTAAAGGCAGCTCTTTCACTCAGTTCCATGAAGATGGAGCTCTGACTAAAGGCAACTCTTTCAATCAGTTCCATGAAGACGGAGGTCTGAGTAAAGGCAGATCTTTCCATCAGTTCCATGAAGACGAAGGTCTGAGTAAAGGCCGCTCTTTCAAACAGTTTCATGAAGACGGAGGTCTGAGTAAAGGCAGCTCTTTCACTCAGTTCCATGAAGACAGAGGTCTGATTAAAGGCAGATCTTTCCATCAGTTCCATGAAGACGAAGGTCTGAGTAAAGGCAGCTCTTTCACTCAGTTCCATGAAGACGGAGGTCTGAGTAAAGTAAAGCAGCTCTTTCCATCAGCTCCATGAAGATGGAGGTCTGAGTAAAGTAAAGCAGCTCTTTCCATCAGTTCCATGAAGTAAGAGGTCTGAGTAAAGGCAGCTCTTTCCATCTGTTCCATGAAGACGGAGGTCTGAATAAAGGCAGCTCTTTCACTCAGTTCCATGAAGACTGAGGTCTAAGTAAAGGTAGCTCTTTCACTCAGTTCCATGAAGACGGAGGTCTAAGTAAAGGCAGCTCTTTCAATCAGTTCCATGAAGATGAAGGTCTGAGTAAAGGTAACTCTTTCACTCAGTTTCATGAAGACGGTGGTCTGAATAAAGGCAGCTCTTTCACTCAGTTCCATGAAGACAGAGATCTGAGTAAAGGCGGATCTTTCAATCAGTTCCATGAAGACGAAGGTCTGAGTAAAGGCAGCTCTTTCAATCAGTTCCATGAAGACGGAGGTCTGAGTAAAGGCAGCTCTTTCACTCAGTTCCATGAAGACGGAGGTCTGAGTAAAGGCAGCTCTTTCACTCAGTTCCATGAAGACAGAGATCTGAGTAAAGGCAGATCTTTCAATCAGTTCCATAAAAACGAAGGTCTGAGTAAAGGCAGCTCTTTCAATCAGTTCCATGAAGACGAAGGTCTGAGTAAAGGCAGCTCTTTCAAACAGTTTCATGAAGACAGAGGTCTGAGTAAAGGCAGCTCTTTCACTCAGTTCCATGAAGACGGAGGTCTGAGTAAAGTAAAGCAGCTCTTTCCATCAGTTCCATAAAGACGGAGGTCTGAGTAAAGTAAAGCAGCTCTTTCCATCAGTTCCATGAAGATGGAGGTCTGAGTAAAGGCAGTTCTTTGCATCAGTTTCATGAAGACGGAGATCTGAGTAAAGACCACTCTTTCCATCAGTTCCATGAAGTAAGAGGTCTGAGTAAAGGCAGCTCTTTCCATCTGTTCCATGAAGACGAAGGTCTGAATAAAGGCAGCTCTTTTAAACAGTTTCATGAAGATGGAGGTCTGAGTAAAGGCAGCTCTTTCACTCAGTTTCATGAAGACGGAGGTCTGCGTAATGGCAGCTCTTTCACTAAGTTGCATGAAGACGTAGGTCTGAGTAAAGGCAGCTCTTTCACTCAGTTTCATGAAGACGGAGGTCTGAGTAATGGCAGCTCTTTCACTAAGTTCCATGAAGACGGAGGTCTGAGTAAAGGCAGCTCTTTCACTCAGTTCCATGAAGACGGAGATCTGAGTAAAGGCAGCTCTATCAATCAGTTCCATGAAGACGGAGGTCTGAGTAAAGGCAGATCTTTCCATCAGTTAAATGAAGACGAAGGTCTGAGTAAAGGCAGCTCTTTCACTCAGTTCCATGAAGACGGAGGTTTGAGTAAAGGCAGCTCTTTCAATCAGTTCCATGAAGACGGAGGTCTGAGTAAAGGCAGCTCTTTCACTCAGTTCCATGAAGACGGAGGTCTGAGTAAAGTAAAGCAGCTCTTTCCATCAGTTACATGAAGATTGAGGTCTGAGTAAAGGCAGCTTTTTCAATCAGTTCCTTGAAGACGGAGGTCTGAGTACAGGCAGCTCTTTCAATCAGTTTCATAAAGACGGAGATCTGAGTAAAGACCACTCTTTCCATCAGTTCCATGAAGTAAGAGGTCTGAGTAAAGGCAGCTCTTTCCATCTGTTCCATGAAGACGAAGGTCTGAGTAAAGGCAGCTCTTTCACTCAGTTCCATGAAGACGGAGGTCTGAGTAAAGGTAGCTCTTTTACTCGGTTCCATGAAGACGGAGGTCTGAGTGAAGTCAGCTCTATCAATCAGTTCCATGAAGACGGAGGTCTGAGTAAAGGCAGATCTTTCCATCAGTTCCATGAAGACGAAGGTCTGAGTAAAGGCAGCTCTTTCACTCACTTCCATGAAGACAGAGGTCTGAGTAAAGGCAGCTCTTTTACTCAGTTCCATGAAGACGGAGGTCTCAGTGAAGGCAGCTCTATCAATCAGTTCTATGAAGACAGAGGTCTGAGTAAAGGCAGATCTTTCCATCAGTTCCGTGAAGACGAAGGTCTGAGTAAAGGCAGCTCTTTCAAACAGTTTCATGAAGACGGAGGTCTGAGTAAAGGCAGCTCTTTCACTCAGTTCCATGAAGACGGAGGTCTGAGTAAAGGCAGCTCTTTCCAATCAGTTCCATGAAGACGGAGGTCTGAGTAAAGGCAGCTCTTTCACTCAGTTCCATGAAGACGGAGGTCTGAGTAAAGGCAGCTCTTTCACTCAG
Organism: Calotriton arnoldi; assembly: GCA_963921515.1. Lineage (NCBI taxonomy): Eukaryota > Metazoa > Chordata > Amphibia > Caudata > Salamandridae > Calotriton > Calotriton arnoldi. Next base: position 668,484 of record CAWUFW010010551.1, read on the forward strand.
TTCCATGAAGATTGAGGTCTGACTAAAGGCAACTCTTTCAATCAGTTCCATGAAGACGGAGGTCTGAGTAAAGGCAGATCTTTCCATCAGTTCCATGAAGACGAAGGTCTGAGTAAAGGCCGCTCTTTCAAACAGTTTCATGAAGACGGAGGTCTGAGTAAAGGCAGCTCTTTCACTCAGTTCCATGAAGACAGAGGTCTGATTAAAGGCAGATCTTTCCATCAGTTCCATGAAGACGAAGGTCTGAGTAAAGGCAGCTCTTTCACTCAGTTCCATGAAGACAGAGGTCTGAGTAAAGTAAAGCAGCTCTTTCCATCAGCTCCATGAAGATGGAGGTCTGAGTAAAGGCTGCTCTTTCACTCAGTTCGATGAAGACGGAGGTCTGAGTGAAGTAAGCTCTATCAAACTGTTCCATGAAGACAGAGGTCTGAGTAAAGGCTGTCAGTTCAATCAGTTCCAGGAAGACGGAGGTCTAAGTAAAGGCAGCTTTTTCAATCAGTTCCATGAAGAGGGAGGTCTTGTAAAGGCAGCGCTTTCCATCAGTTTCATGAAGATGGAGATCTGAGTAAAGACCGCTCTTTCCATCAGTTCCCTTAAGGCAGAGGTCTGAGTAAAGGCAGATCTTTCAATCAGTTCCATGAAGATGGATGTCTGAGTAAAGGCAGCTCTTTCCATTAGTTTCATGAAGACGGAGGTCTGAGTAAAGGCAGCTCTTTCAATCAGTTCCATGAAGAGGAAGGTCTGAGTAAAAGCAGCTCTTTCAATAAGTTCCATGAAGATGGAGGTCTGAGTAAAGGCAGCTCTTTCCAACCAGTTCCATGAAGACGAAGGTCTGAGTAAAAGCAGCTCTTTCACTCCAGTTCCATGAAGACGAAGGTCTGAGTAAAGGCAGCTCTTTCCATCAGTTCCATGAAGAGGAAGGTCTGAGTAAAAGCAGCTGTTTCCATCAGTTCCATGAAGACAGAGGTCTGAGTAAAGGCAGCTCTTTCAATCAGTTCCATGAAGAGGAAGGTCTGAGTAAAGGCAGCTCTTTCAAACAGTTCCATGAAGAGGAAGTTCTTAGTAAAAGCAGCTCTTTCAATCAGTTCCATGAAGAGGAGGTCTGAGTAAAGGCAGCTCTTTCACTCAGTTCCATGAAGACGGAGATCTGAGTAAAGGCGGATCTTTCAATCAGTTCCATGAAGAGGAAGGTCTTAGTAAAAGCAGCTCTTTCAATCAGTTCCATGAAGAGGAGGTCTGAGTAAAGGCAGCTCTTTCACTCAGTTCCATGAAGACGGAGATCTGAGTAAAGGCGGATCTTTCAATCAGTTCCATGAAGAGGAGGTCTGAGTAAAGGCAGCTCTTTCACTCAGTTCCATGAAGACGAAGGTCTGAGTAAAAGCAGCTCTTTCACTCAGTTCCATGAAGACGAAGGTCTAAGTAAAGGCAGCTCTTTCCATCAGTTCCTTGAAGACGGAGATCTGAGTAAAGGCAGCTCTTTCCATCATTTCCATGAAGACGGAGGTCAGAGTAAAGGCATTTCTTTCCATCAGTTTTCCTACAAACTCGTATCTGGCAAGTTCAGCTGGGTCAAAGATCTTTTTTCTTGGTGAGTGGTATGTTACAAGAGGTCTGTGGATGGAGAGGAAGGTGCCACAAGTTAATGAATTGCTGGCAACGGCTGTTGCTGGGTAGGGGTCTGAGATGGGAGCCAGTTAGCCCACTTTCTATGACCACTTACTTAAATAGACAGAGTGTTGGCTCAATGTGGCATGTCTCTTGTTAATCCTGGTCTAAGAAGGCTGGTTGTGGGATGTCTTGCTCGTGAGATTCTGGTGGGACGGGAATCTCCCTGTATGGTTAAAGGGAGTGTTCTCCCCTCTGCCTGCCAGACTGAGTGACTCTGGTTTCCTAACTTTTTATTTTTGGCCTTGTCGTTACACTGGACTAGTGGGTGCGCAGAAGCTGGCCCTCACGATGAGATCCTGTCCTTGTCCTTTGACCTGGAGGAGTACACCAAGCATGCCCATATTTGAGACAGAGGACTACTGACCCTGTTGTGGTTTTAGCATGTAGGCTACTGATGGCACCGTGCCATGTTTTAGAAACAGTTTTGTGACTAGACCATTTTTATGAGTCACTGAACTGAAACTTTGAGGTGCCCCAAGTTGAGGAAAGTGATAATTTCCCACTAAAACTCGAATTAGAAAGGGGTGAAAAGAGACAAAGAGAAAAAGTGCTGCCTGTTCAAATGGATTACCCGAGACACCTCACTACGAGAATGTCTGAAGAGTGTATGGAAAAACTATCCATTTTCCAACAGAGCCAAAGGCTAAGTAGCGCCCCTCGTAAAAATCTAGGTGGTATGAAAAAATTATTAGACAGGTCGTGCATTGTGACAGGTCGTGCATTGTTTAAGAGCTGAAGTAAAATAGAAGAAAAATGGCAGAAATAGGAACCAGAGAGTCCAGATTAAAGAAAAGGATTGGTTTAGCAATGAATGTTGGAAACCTAAATCACAGATAAGAAAAGGGGAAATACGCCTTAAGTTATAACATAAAAATTAAGCAATTTTAACAGCTTCCAGAAGGTGAAGAAACAATATAAAAAGTTAATTAGAGATCAAAACAGAAACCACAAGGAGAAACGTTGGGGTAATATTCTGGAAGCAATAGAAACTAAAAACTCAAAAAAGTTCTAGAAATTAGTCCAAGATGGCTCTGGCAGGACCCAGGGGACAATGAATTGTGTGGTGCCAGAAGAGGCCTGGGAGAAGTATCTGGAAGAAATATATGGGGTAAGGGCAGAACCTGCAGCTAGGAGAATCAATGCTCAGAATGGTAAAAATGAAGATAGCAGTGCTCTATTTAGGACAAGCAAAATTAGACGCATTATAGCAAGCTTAACTTTAACTAGGGCAGCGGGACCAGATATTCTTCCAGCAGAAATGATAAAGACCCGACCAGATTGGTGGGCAGAATTATTTTCCCAAATGTTTGAGGATATATTTGAGATGGGACAGATACCAGAAAGCTGGAGAGGGGCGATTATTAGACCCATCCACAAACGGGGAGATATAAATGCCCTTAAGAGTCCTAGGTTAATAAACTTGTTGAATGTAGGGGAAAAGGTATTTTCAAAAATGTTATTGGAACAATTAAAATACTGGGTAGAAGTAAACCATATTGTGCCCCCAGAGCAAGGGGGCTTTAAGGAAGGGCACTCTAGCATTGATCACTGTTTCACCCTCAGGTGCATTGCGCGGAAGTCGGTGGAAATTAAGGGCAGTCTGTACTCCTGTTTCATCGACTTCCGGGCGGCCTTTGATCTGGTGGACCGGAAAAGTCTACAAGAAACTTTATCAAGGTGGGACATCCAAAAGTATCTTCTCACTATAATCCAGGAGCTGCACAGCTATAACTGGGTGAAAGTTATTTTGGACACCGAGGGAACTCTGACAGAGAAAATATTAATTGAAAATGAGCTAAGACAGTGGTGTGCCCTAGCTCCGTTGCTCTTTTCTTTATTTATAGCAGATCTGCCATCAATCTTGGGTGAAGCCAAAGGTGTCAGCCCCAAAATGGACGGCAAACATGTTGCTTGCCTCCTTTATGCAGATGACCTTGTAATTATAGACCAGACAGAGATAGGCCTACAAAGAAAGTTGGACAGATTTAGGAAATACTGCAAACACAAAAATTGGATATGGAAAAAACAAAAGTACTGTGCTTTAGTAATAGAACATCAACGTTCATCTGTTACCTAGGCCCCACTAAACTGGAGACAGTAAAGGAATATAAGTACTTAGGGGTCTGGTTTGAAAAGTCACTAAAATGGGGCATCCATCTGGAATCACTGAGAGCAAGTGCTCTTACCTCAGACATTGGCCTGAAGAAATTCAATAAGGAGTATAAGGGGAATGTCATATAGACCTCTGCTGAAAGCCTTTGTAGCCATGATCCCACCACAATTCCAATATAGAAGTGAACTGTGATATGTAAGCGGAAAAAATAGATGGGAAAATTGAAGAGGGTAAATGCAGTGCTTAATTTGAGCCGGTGCTTTCCGGTGCTCAGCACCGGCACTTAATTGGTTTCCGGTGCTCGGTACCGGCACCTAATTGTCAACACCACACTTAGGGCAGTCTACCACAAGGTGGCGCTGCTCATGTAATTTAGGGATGAGCAGTATACCAGTTGTTTAGGGAAACAATATACATTAAAAATTGCTATTACCTTCCTCCCCAGCCATTCCTTTAGCTTTGGGGACCTGGAAAAATCTGAACTGTCGCATTTACATGCGAGAGAGAGGGTTAGTAGTTGTTTTGGCAGCAATGACATGGGCGATGGGTGGTGCAAGCTGCAGTGGCCTCCTGGTCAGAGCCCTGGCACTTATTATTTTACAAATTAAGCACTGGGTAAATGCCTAAAATACTTACTGTCACTACCTAGATCGTCCTTGATCCAGGCTATAAGAATAGAGACGGAACTGGTATCATGGAATATAATGGCCTGGATAACGTTGATAGATTCTGGATGCGCCTAAGCTCGGGGGAAGAGCAAATGATCTCCTTGTGGTGTAAAAAAGAACGACAGCATAGTGAATTAAAATGGGCCAAGAAGGTTAAGAAAACCATGGGACAATATGCAGGGAGATGAGAATTAAGCTGCGCATGCAAGACTTACAAATTGAGACTATAAAGAGTGAGCTTAGGGCTATGGGCGGGGAATTATCCAGAGACTACAACAAACATTACCTTGAGGGGAAAAAATCTGTTCACTTTATGACTGATGCATGGAAAAAGGAAGTAGGATACCCGTATGTTGACACAATACCAGATAGCTGCCTAAGAAGAGAAGTGATAAGAATCGGAATTAACCCTTGTTATGCTAATAAAAAGTTAAAAACAGCCATGATTGATCATGAGGGAAAATGTACATGTAGTTTAAGCACTAAATACGATATATTACACATTTTATTGGATTGCTATAAAGTACTGATCACGCGGAAAACGTTTTTATCCGCAATATTTTTAAAATATGAGATTAGAAATCGTCCGCAAGCTATGGGGCTTGTAACTGAAATGCGGTTTTTATATGTAGCTTGTGCCATAGTGAAGTTCATAATTGCTGCTAAAAAGGTTTACATGTGCTAAAACAACAGTTGATGGACAGAATGCAGAACAATGTCATACATTCACCCCATTACAGAGATCTGGGCCTAAATCCATCGTTTTTGCTCACCATGCCATTCCAGTTTGAACCCAGCCATATGCAAATCAGTCTTGACCCTGTGCCTCATGGGAACAGTCCAGCCCGAACTGCCAAGCCAGGTCCTCCCTGGACTGGAAACAAGCATCCTAGGACCGGTTTCGGGTTTCACCCCTCTTCAGCCAGGATAGCTTGATTCCAGTGGCATGGAAAGCACGGGACCCACGTCTGGGCATACCCGTCCCACTCGGGGTGACAAATGCAAAAACAACAGTTGATGGACAGAATGCAGAACAATGTCATACATTCACCCCAGTACAGAGATCTGGGCCTAAATCCATCGTTTTTGCTCACCATGCCATTCCAGTTTGAACCCAGCCATATGCAAATCAGTCTTGACCCTGTGCCTCATGGGAACAGTCCAGCCCGAACTGCCAAGCCAGGTCCTCCCTGGACTGGAAACAAGCATCCTAGGACCGGTTTCGGGGTTTCACCCCTCTTCAGCCAGGATAGCTTGATTCCAGTGGCATGGAGAGCACGGGACCCACGTCTGGGCATACCCGTCCCACTCGGGGTGACAAATGCAAAAACAACAGTTGATGGACAGAATGCAGAACAATGTCATACATTCACCCCAGTACAGAGATCTGGGCCTAAATCCATCGTTTTTTGCTCACCATGCCATTCCAGTTTGAACCCAGCCATATGCAAATCAGTCTTGACCCTGTGCCTCATGGGAACAGTCCAGCCCGAACTGCCAAGCCAGGTCCTCCCTGGACTGGAAACAAGCATCCTAGGACCGGTTTCGGGGTTTCACCCCTCTTCAGCCAGGATAGCTTGATTCCAGTGGCATGGAGAGCACGGGACCCACGTCTGGGCATACCCGTCCCACTCGGGGTGACAAATGCAAAAACAACAGTTGATGGACAGAATGCAGAACAATGTCATACATTGACCCCAGTACAGAGATCTGGGCCTAAATCCATCGTTTTTTGCTCACCATGCCATTCCAGTTTGAACCCAGCCATATGCAAATCAGTCTTGACCCTGTGCCTCATGGGAACAGTCCAGCCCGAACTGCCAAGCCAGGTCCTCCCTGGACTGGAAACAAGCATCCTAGGACCGGTTTCGGGGTTTCACCCCTCTTCAGCCAGGATAGCTTGATTCCAGTGGCATGGAGAGCACGGGACCCACGTCTGGGCATACCCGTCCCACTCGGGGTGACAAATGCAAAAACAACAGTTGATGGACAGAATGCAGAACAATGTCATACATTCACCCCAGTACAGAGATCTGGGCCTAAATCCATCGTTTTTTGCTCACCATGCCATTCCAGTTTGAACCCAGCCATATGCAAATCAGTCTTGACCCTGTGCCTCATGGGAACAGTCCAGCCCGAACTGCCAAGCCAGGTCCTCCCTGGACTGGAAACAAGCATCCTAGGACCGGTTTCGGGGTTTCACCCCTCTTCAGCCAGGATAGCTTGATTCCAGTGGCATGGAGAGCACGGGACCCACGTCTGGGCATACCCGTCCCACTCGGGGTGACAAATGCAAAAACAACAGTTGATGGACAGAATGCAGAACAATGTCATACATTCACCCCAGTACAGAGATCTGGGCCTAAATCCATCGTTTTTTTGCTCACCATGCCATTCCAGTTTGAACCCAGCCATATGCAAATCAGTCTTGACCCTGTGCCTCATGGGAACAGTCCAGCCCGAACTGCCAAGCCAGGTCCTCCCTGGACTGGAAACAAGCATCCTAGGACCGGTTTCGGGGTTTCACCCCTCTTCAGCCAGGATAGCTTGATTCCAGTGGCATGGAGAGCACGGGACCCACGTCTGGGCATACCCGTCCCACTCGGGGTGACAAATGCAAAAACAACAGTTGATGGACAGAATGCAGAACAATGTCATACATTCACCCCAGTACAGAGATCTGGGCCTAAATCCATCGTTTTTTTGCTCACCATGCCATTCCAGTTTGAACCCAGCCATATGCAAATCAGTCTTGACCCTGTGCCTCATGGGAACAGTCCAGCCCGAACTGCCAAGCCAGGTCCTCCCTGGACTGGAAACAAGCATCCTAGGACCGGTTTCGGGGTTTCACCCCTCTTCAGCCAGGATAGCTTGATTCCAGTGGCATGGAGAGCACGGGACCCACGTCTGGGCATACCCGTCCCACTCGGGGTGACAAATGCAAAAACAACAGTTGATGGACAGAATGCAGAACAATGTCATACATTCACCCCAGTACAGAGATCTGGGCCTAAATCCATCGTTTTTGCTCACCATGCCATTCCAGTTTGAACCCAGCCATATGCAAATCAGTCTTGACCCTGTGCCTCATGGGAACAGTCCAGCCCGAACTGCCAAGCCAGGTCCTCCCTGGACTGGAAACAAGCATCCTAGGACCGGTTTCGGGGTTTCACCCCTCTTCAGCCAGGATAGCTTGATTCCAGTGGCATGGAGAACACGGGACCCACGTCTGGGCATACCCGTCCCACTCGGGGTGACAAATGCAAAAACAACAGTTGATGGACAGAATGCAGAACAATGTCATACATTCACCCCAGTACAGAGATCTGGGCCTAAATCCATCGTTTTTTGCTCACCATGCCATTCCAGTTTGAACCCAGCCATATGCAAATCAGTCTTGACCCTGTGCCTCATGGGAACAGTCCAGCCCGAACTGCCAAGCCAGGTCCTCCCTGGACTGGAAACAAGCATCCTAGGACCGGTTTCGGGGTTTCACCCCTCTTCAGCCAGGATAGCTTGATTCCAGTGGCATGGAGAGCACGGGACCCACGTCTGGGCATACCCGTCCCACTCGGGGTGACAAATGCAAAAACAACAGTTGATGGACAGAATGCAGAACAATGTCATACATTGACCCCAGTACAGAGATCTGGGCCTAAATCCATCGTTTTTTTGCTCACCATGCCATTCCAGTTTGAACCCAGCCATATGCAAATCAGTCTTGACCCTGTGCCTCATGGGAACAGTCCAGCCCGAACTGCCAAGCCAGGTCCTCCCTGGACTGGAAACAAGCATCCTAGGACCGGTTTCGGGGTTTCACCCCTCTTCAGCCAGGATAGATTGATTCCAGTGGCATGGAGAGCACGGGACCCATGTCTGGGCATACCCGTCCCACTCGGGGTGACAAATGCAAAAACAACAGTTGATGGACAGAATGCAGAACAATGTCATACATTGACCCCAGGTACAGAGATCTGGGCCTAAATCCATCGTTTTTTGCTCACCATGCCATTCCAGTTTGAACCCAGCCATATGCAAATCAGTCTTGACCCTGTGCCTCATGGGAACAGTCCAGCCCGAACTGCCAAGCCAGGTCCTCCCTGGACTGGAAACAAGCATCCTAGGACCGGTTTCGGGGTTTCACCCCTCTTCAGCCAGGATAGCTTGATTCCAGTGGCATGGAGAGCACGGGACCCACGTCTGGGCATACCCGTCCCACTCGGGGTGACAAATGCAAAAACAACAGTTGATGGACAGAATGCAGAACAATGTCATACATTCACCCCAGTACAGAGATCTGGGCCTAAATCCATCGTTTTTTTGCTCACCATGCCATTCCAGTTTGAACCCAGCCATATGCAAATCAGTCTTGACCCTGTGCCTCATGGGAACAGTCCAGCCCGAACTGCCAAGCCAGGTCCTCCCTGGACTGGAAACAAGCATCCTAGGACCGGTTTCGGGGTTTCACCCCTCTTCAGCCAGGATAGCTTGATTCCAGTGGCATGGAGAGCACGGGACCCACGTCTGGGCATACCCGTCCCACTCGGGGTGACAAATGCAAAAACAACAGTTGATGGACAGAATGCAGAACAATGTCATACATTCACCCCAGTACAGAGATCTGGGCCTAAATCCATCATTTTTTTGCTCACCATGCCATTCCAGTTTGAACCCAGCCATATGCAAATCAGTCTTGACCCTGTGCCTCATGGGAACAGTCCAGCCCGAACTGCCAAGCCAGGTCCTCCCTGGACTGGAAACAAGCATCCTAGGACCGGTTTCGGGGTTTCACCCCTCTTCAGCCAGGATAGCTTGATTCCAGTGGCATGGAGAGCACGGGACCCACGTCTGGGCATACCCGTCCCACTCGGGGTGATAAATGCAAAAACAACAGTTGATGGACAGAATGCAGAACAATGTCATACATTCACCCCAGTACAGAGATCTGGGCCTAAATCCATCGTTTTTTTGCTCACCATGCCATTCCAGTTTGAACCCAGCCATATGCAAATCAGTCTTGACCCTGTGCCTCATGGGAACAGTCCAGCCCGAACTGCCAAGCCAGGTCCTCCCTGGACTGGAAACAAGCATCCTAGGACCGGTTTCGGGGTTTCACCCCTCTTCAGCCAGGATAGCTTGATTCCAGTGGCATGGAGAGCACGGGACCCACGTCTGGGCATACCCGTCCCACTCGGGGTGACAAATGCAAAAACAACAGTTGATGGACAGAATGCAGAACAATGTCATACATTCACCCCAGTACAGAGATCTGGGCCTAAATCCATCGTTTTTTTGCTCACCATGCCATTCCAGTTTGAACCCAGCCATATGCAAATCAGTCTTGACCCTGTGCCTCTTGGGAACAGTCCAGCCCGAACTGCCAAGCCAGGTCGTCCCTGGACTGGAAACAAGCATCCTAGGACCGGTTTCGGGGTTTCACCCCTCTTCAGCCAGGATAGCTTGATTCCAGTGGCATGGAGAGCACGGGACCCACGTCTGGGCATACCCGTCCCACTCGGGTTGACAAATGCAAAAACAACAGTTGATGGACAGAATGCAGAACAATGTCATACATTCACCCCAGTACAGAGATCTGGGCCTAAATCCATCGTTTTTTGCTCACCATGCCATTCCAGTTTGAACCCAGCCATATGCAAATCAGTCTTGACCCTGTGCCTCATGGGAACAGTCCAGCCCGAACTGCCAAGCCAGGTCCTCCCTGGACTGGAAACAAGCATCCTAGGACCGGTTTCGGGGTTTCACCCCTCTTCAGCCAGGATAGCTTGATTCCAGTAGCATGGAGAGCACGGGACCCACGTCTGAGCATACCCGTCCCACTCGGGGTGACAAATGCAAAAACAACAGTTGATGGACAGAATGCAGAACAATGTCATTGTAAGGGGGGGGGGGGACTCTTATTCGGTGTCTCACGGTCAGTAAGGAGGCCAGATAGGTGTATTATACAGCGAGTCGTTTATTTGCCAAGCACAAGTATGGAAAAGTCCTCTGGTAGGGCTAGTGCCTTGGTTTATTCTCTCTTCGTCTTTCCCCCTTCTGGGACCTCTTGATTCGAAGCCGTGTCCTGGCGTCAGAGCTGGTCCGCGATCTCGTCAGCGGCGGATGTCCGGGCCCAGGGGAATAAAGACAAGAACACCACGTAAGGGGGGGATACTGGGACGCTGTTATAACAGGGGAGCGGGGAGTGAAGGAGGAGTCACCCGTGACCACCAACACCGTGAAGTTTCGAGCGTGACCACCCTCGCTTTCACCGCCCTCCCCTACCCGTGCCCTGAAATCCCTGTAGTCTTGCCCGTACCTTTGTAAGCCACCCTCCTCCTGGAGGGTGGCTGTGCGGAACACGGTACCGTTGGCCTCCTGGCTTGATGTCTTCCACGGCGTCCGCTACTTCTGGCTCTGCTTCTCTCCGTCCGTCCGATTCCTCCGAATTCCTCACGTCCGGCTCTCCTCTCGCCCGGGATTCTCCTTCCGCATACGTGCGGGAACCGACTCCTCTTGTTCCGTCCGATCGGTCTTCGGATTGGATGGCCGAGTACAGCGTCAGTGGCCACTCCTCCGAGGTTCCTTCCGAGGCATTTTCCTTAAAGGGCTCCAGACCCGCCTGTATAGAAGGTAACAGCAGGGCGTTAACCCCTTCCTCTGGCTGGTCCGGACTCCCGATATCCTCGACCTTATGACACATGCCCCCCCTTAAGAGTCCCCGATCGGGGGACTGTGGAAAGCGTGACAGGTAGTCGGCATTGCCCTGCTCACTACCCTTACGGTGGAGTACCTGAAAATGGTACGGTTGTAGTGCCAGAAACCACCGTAGGACCCGTTCGTTGGAGCCCTTATTCCTTTGTAACCAGGTGAGCGGAGCATGGTCTGTGTACAACAGAAAGGAACGCCCTTCTAGGTAGTATTTTAATTTCTCTATGCTCCACCTGATGGCCAAGCACTCCTTCTCGATTATGGGATACTCCTTTTCTCTGGGGAAGAGTTTCCTGCTGATGTACAACACAGGTCTTTCTAGCCCCTCCTCATCTAGCTGTGAGAGAACAGCCCCTATCCCCATCCCTGAGGCGTCTGTCTGAAGGATGAAAGTTTTCTGAAAGTCAGGGGTTAGTAGGAAAGGGGAGGTGGTTAACATGGTTTTCAGGGACTGGAAAGCCAAGAGCTCTCCGGTGGTGGGTGTCTTAAGACGACTGGGAGAGATGTCTTTTTTAAGCAGATCTGTGAGGGGGGCAGCAGTGTCAGAAAAAAGGGGTATGAAACGCCTATAATACCCCACCAACCCTAAAAAGGCCCTTAGTTCTTTTCTTGTGGTGGGATACGGGGTGTCTTGGATAGCCCTGACTTTCTCGCTCTGGGGTTCAATCAAGCCCTTTCCTAACACGTACCCCAGGTACTTCACCTTTTGATATGCAAACCTGGACTTCTTAGCGTTAACGTGCAGGTTCGCCAGCCGTAGTTCTGTAAGAACGGCTGACAAATGGGATAGGTGTTCTTCCCAGGTCTTACTAAACACGACAATATCGTCTAGGTATGCTGACGAATACTCGAGATGTTCTTTGAGTAGAGCGTCCATCAGCCGTTGGAAGCTGGCTGGGGCGCCATGTAGGCCAAACGGCAGGACTGTGAAGTGAAATAAGCTGTCTGGAGTGGAAAAGGCCGTTTTCTCTTGGTCCTTTGGGTGAAGGGGGATCTGCCAATAACCCTTGGTGAGGTCGATGGTGGTGATGTAACGAGCCTCACCAAGACGCTCGATTAATTCGTCGACCCGCGGTAACGGGTACCCGTCCTGTTTAGATATCCGGTTCACTGCCCTGAAGTCAATGCAGAACCGGATACTACCATCTGGCTTCGGGACCAGAACGATCGGTGAACACCAATTGCTTTTGGAGGGTACCACCACCCCTAGGGCCAACATATCGGCTACCTCCCTTTTCAGGGCCGCCCTACGTGCCTCAGGAACCCGATAGGGTCTTTGTTTGACAACAGCCCCCTCAATAGTGGGTATTGTATGGGTTGCCAGGGTGGTTCGACCGGGCTGATTCGAGAAAACATCAGAAAACGACTGTAGGAGACCCCCTAATTGTTTTGTCTCATGGGGCTCTAAATCAGGACTAAGAAGGGTGTCTGTCACTGTGGACATAGAAGGAGTAGCAAGAGAAACATTACAGGGCTTTTTAGGGACAGGCCCTAGCCATTTTTTTAAGAGGTTCACGTGATACATTTGGCTCTTCCTAGGGGTGAGCTGTAACACGTAAGTAGTGTTTCCGACCCTACGTACCACCTCAAAGGGTCCTTGCCATTCCTTCCGGAGTTTATGGCTGGATGAAGGAAGGAGAAGTAGGGCCCAATCCCCAGGTTTTAGCACTCTCCACTTTTTACCCTTATCATATTGTAGTTTTTGTTGGGTCTGAGCCTTTTCGAGGTTCTCATGGGCTAATGTCCTCAATTTGCATAGCCGGGTCTTGAGCTGGTTGGCGTATTCCAACAAGGCTTGGGCCTCGGATACCCCTTGTTCCTCCCAACTCTCCTTTGTGATTTCAAGAAGAGTGCGTGGTTTTCTCCCAAACATTAGCTCAAAGGGGGAGATCCCTAAACTGCTCTGGGTGGAACTACGAATCACAAACAGGGCTAAGGGCAACAACTGATCCCAGTTCCTCCCATCCCCACTCAACAGTTTCTTCAAAGTGAGTTTCAAATTACCGTTGTAGCGTTCCACCAGACCGTCGGTCTGGGGGTGGTACACCGAGGTTTTGATATGTTGGATGCCCAGTTGTTTACATACCTCCCTCATTAAACGGGAGGCAAAGGGTGTGCCCTGATCGGTTACCAGTTCTTTTGGAAACCCCATCCTTGAAAACACCTCTATCACCCTCTGAGCTATGGTGGTGGTGGTGGCTGTTCGCAGTGGAAGGGCTTCAGGGTAACGAGTGGCATAATCAACCAACACGAGGACGTATTGGTGACCCTTGCTGGATTTAGGGAGAGGCCCAATAAGGTCCATACCTACTCTTTCAAAAGGACGGCCTATAATGGGTAGGGGCTGTAGAGGTATCTTGGGAGGAACATAGGGGTTCCTCCGTTGGCAGATGGTGCACTCCTGACAATACTTCTTAGTTTGGAGATATATGCCAGGCCAATAGAAAGAACCCAGTATTGCCTGGCTGGTTTTCTCTGCCCCTACATGACCAGCGAGAAGATGTGAATGTGCGAAGAATAGGATCTGTTCCCTAAAAGTGGTGGGGACTATTAGCTGGGGTTCGGCTTCTTTCTTGGCAAGGCGATAAAGGAGACCATTTTGTTCCAAGAAACAAGGATAAGTGCGTTGGGGTCGGTTTTTTGTTTCTTGTGCTCCTTGCCATGCGTGTCTGAGGGAGGCGTCGTTTAGCTGGGCTGTTCTAAAGTTGTTGTCAATGGCCCAGGGCTCCGAGGTCAAAAGAGTGTTGTGAGGACCTGGGTCTGCTACGCCTACGCCTAGAGCATGGGAGAGAAGGATAGCAAAGGAAGGATTATCGACCCCCAAGATCAGAGCCTCAGGAAGGGTAGGGAGCACCCCTACGGTGACCGAGGTGCTTTTTCCTGTCCTAGTCTGTATGGACAGCTGTGCTATTGGGTATTCCCTGATGTCTCCGTGTACACAACGAATATTGACTGTCTTCCCTGGTATCATCGCGTTGGCGGGGACTATGTCTTCTCGGGCTAAGGAGTGCTTGCACCCTGAATCCAAAAGAGCAGTTACCTCCCGGTTTTTCGCTATCAAACTCACATAGTAGATGTGCCCTGTCTCCTGGGCAAAGAGGACGGAACGCGGAGCATAACTGACATCCATTGGTTCGTCTTCACCCTTGTCCCTTCTCTTCCTACAGAAGCGGGCTATGTGTCCCCACTCGCCACATTCAAAACATTGAGGACCAGCTGGAGTTGTGCTGTCGGGTCTCACAGCCCTGGTTTTAAACAGGTCCGGGGTTACTTTTATCGGTTTCTTATCGTACTTCGGGGCTACGGCCCCCTCTGGGGCTTCTCTGGCTCCTTTACTAAGGGACGACTTTGTGCCCTGACATAGGAGGTGGCCATCTCGACGGCGTGTTCTAAGGTCAGGCCTGCATGCTGCCTAAACCACGTTTGGGTACCATAGGGTAGGGCCTCGAGGAATTGCTCCAGATAGATCTTGCCCATTACGTCTTCCATAGTAGACTCCTGGGGTTTTAGCCAATGATCCGCACCGTCCTTGATCTTATAGAAGAGGGTTTTCGGGGTGTCACCTGTGAGACCGCGTTCTTGTCGGAAACGGAGACGGTGGGTTTCGTCATCCACGCCCAGGCGGTCCAGGATGTACTGCTTCACTGTACCATATACTGCGGTACCCGTCCTTATTAACGACCTGGTAGGCTGCCTGGGCTTCGGCCGTAAGGAGGGGGCCAGGTAGAAGGGCCAGCGGTCCGCCGACCACCCACTAGCCCTGGCGGCCCTTTCAAAGTTCAGGAAGAAGGAGACGGCATCCTCCCCAGGTACGTACTTCTGTAGGGGGACTACAGTACCCGGGGAGCGGGACTCCTTCCCTGTCCGGCTCCCATAAGCATATGGTTCTGTCCTTCCGCCAACTTAACCATCTGGTCGGCTTGTTGTTGGATGGCCATCGTGAACGCGGCTCGGTCCATCTCGGCCTGGCTGGAGCTCCTCTCAATGGCCCACTCCAGCTTGGCCTGGCCTTCCTTTAACTGGTACACAAGGTTCTCCATCGTGTATCGAGGAGGCTTATGCCCGTATTCTCCACCACTTTGTAAGGGGGGGACTCTTATTCGGT
Organism: Calotriton arnoldi; assembly: GCA_963921515.1. Taxonomy (NCBI): domain Eukaryota; kingdom Metazoa; phylum Chordata; class Amphibia; order Caudata; family Salamandridae; genus Calotriton; species Calotriton arnoldi. The sequence continues at coordinate 683,746 of CAWUFW010010551.1, forward strand.
GTCTCACGGTCAGTAAGGAGGCCAGATAGGTGTATTATACAGCGAGTCGTTTATTTGCCAAGCACAAGTATGGAAAAGTCCTCTGGTAGGGCTAGTGCCTTGGTTTATTCTCTCTTCGTCTTTCCCCCTTCTGGGACCTCTTGATTCGAAGCCGTGTCCTGGCGTCAGAGCTGGTCCGCGATCTCGTCAGCGGCGGATGTCCGGGCCCAGGGGAATAAAGACAAGAACACCACGTAAGGGGGGGATACTGGGACGCTGTTATAACAGGGGAGCGGGGAGTGAAGGAGGAGTCACCCGTGACCACCGACACCGTCAAGTTTCGAGCGTGACCACCCTCGCTTTCACCGCCCTCCCCTACCCGTGCCCTGAAATCCCTGTAGTCTTGCCCGTACCTTTGTAAGCCACCCTCCTCCTGGAGGGTGGCTGGGCGGAACACGGTACCGCTGGCCTCCTGGCTTGACGTCTTCCGCGGCGTCCGCTACTTCTGGCTCTGCTTCTCTCCGTCCGTCCGATTCCTCCGAATTCCTCACGTCCGGCTCTCCTCTCGCCCGGGATTCTCCTTCCGCATACGTGCGGGAGCCGACTCCTCTTGTTCCGTCCGATCGGTCTTCGGATTGGATGGCCGAGTACAGCGTCAGTGGCCACTCCTCCGAGGTTCCTTCCGAGGCATTTTCCTTAAAGGGCTCCAGACCCGCCTGTATAGAAGGTAACAGCAGGGCGTTAACCCCTTCCTCTGGCTGGTCCGGACTCCCGATAT